>CAOKZL010000353.1:0-728223 GCA_948472985.1 Iguana delicatissima
AAAATCCCTGAGTCAATGTGCTGTTGTCCAGGAAAAGGACTTTCCTTACCACACTGGCTGGGGGATGCTGGGACTTTAGGCCAGAAAAAGGACCTATACTGAGGATGCTGGCTGGAGGATTCTGGGAGCTGTAGTCCAGAAAAGAGACCTTTTCCCTGGATGCGACAATAAGAAAGTACTTTGTGTGGAGTTGGCTTTTTTTGCCGCGGTGAAACAGATTCAAGCAAATTGTCACCAGATCTCTTTGTGAGGCCTGGGCCTTGGTTCGCTTGTACTGATTTCTCTCCGTTTCCTCCTCTCCTCAGAACGTGCTCAATCTGTCGCTGAGCGAAGAGCAGGAGCTGTCGGGGCCTCTCCTCTTGCGCCGCCACTCCGCCTGCTCGTCAGACTCGCCCTACAGCAGCAGTGGAGACCCCTCTCCCATCTGGCCCCTCCGCAGCCATTGGAGCCCGTCCGTGGAGCAGCTTCCTCCCATAGGGGGCCTGGGGCGGCGACCCCCTTGCGGCCCGACCGCTCGGTCAGCCTCATTGAGGGGAAGACCCTCCCTGTGCCCCCCCGCCGGGCTTTGCGCCCCTCCCACAGCCCTCCCTGGCCCCATCCTCCCGCTACAAGACGGAGCTGTGCCGCACCTTCAGCGAGACCGGCAAGTGCAAGTACGGCGCCAAGTGTCAGTTCGCCCACGGGACCGCCGAGCTCCGCTCCGTCAGCCGCCACCCCAAGTACAAGACAGAGCTGTGCCACAAGTTCTACTATCAGGGGGAGTGTCCCTACGGCTCCCGCTGCCACTTCATCCACTACCTCGAGGAGTCCCAGCTGCATTCCGCCGCCTCCTCGTCTTCCTCCTCCCCGCAGCTTCTCCGCCAAAGCGTGAGCTACTCTGGAGTGCCAGCGGCGCGCCGATCTTCCCCGCTGCCCAGCATCCCCGACCCAGCCTCCTTCACCCGGGCGCCCTCCATTTCGCCCCCGCCGGCCTCGTCCTCCAGTGACCTCTTCTCTCCCACCTTGGGCCACCTGAACTCTGATCCCCTGTCCCTCCTCACCGCTTTGGGAGAGCCGTTCGTCACCCCAGCCACCAAAGGGTGGTGTTCGAGCCGCAGCGGGAAGCCCACCGTCCTGCCAGCCTCTCTCACGAACCACCGAGACTACTTCTCTGCTGCCCCGGGGACCCCCACCACCTCCATGGCCTCGCTCCTGCCCCGGACCCCTTCCTCCAACTCTCTCTCCGACCCCGAGTCCTACAGCAGCGCCAGCAGCCTCAGCGGATCTGACTCGCCTGTTTTCGACATTCAAACCCCTGTCGGGCCTGTAGCAGGGAACACCCACAGGCTGCCTATCTTCAACCGGATCTCTGTCTCCGAGTGAGCTGCTCCAGGACTCAAAAGGGGCGTCTGTTGGAAACATTGCTGTCGTTGTTGTCACTGCAGTGTAAGGGGGAGCAGGTTTGACATGCTGTATGTGTCTGTATAGAGGCTGGGTCCTCGTAATCCATCCTTCCCGATCGATGCCCAGGTGGCGTTTTTGGAGCAGCGTCCGCTCCAGGTATTTAAGCACGGGTGATGCCAGAGACCACCCGTCCCCAACAGTGCACTATCAGGTCCTTGGCTGACCTAAGAGTGCTCAAGAAGTCTGGTTCCCCCAGCCCCTTCTCAGTCCTGCCTTAGACCACCCAGAGTGCCTTTCAGAAAATGCAGATTAATTCTGATTTGTTGCAATCCTCTCCTCCTTAGATTTAGTGCCTTAAGGAACCTCAAGGAGACCTCGTGTCCCTGGAAAGGAAAAACATGGGTTGTGTCCTATTGCTCCTGTTGGCAACTCAGTTGACTAAGCAGTTGAGTCAGGCCTTCCCCTTGGGAGAGTGGGCCAGGTTCTTCCCTGCATCCACTCCTGTATGTCATCCAAACTTTTTTCCCCTCTCCTCGGGCCCCTGCTGCAGAGTTATGCTCCCCAGCAGTGTGGTTCTCCTCTGTCCTTTTCCCTCACTCCTTCAAGAGACCACTAGCATCTTCCTGGGTCCCATTTCTGCTACACACAGACCCTTATTTTTAACAAAGAGTTCTGGGGAGACGAGGAGAAGGAAACAGAGGTGACAAGATGGAGTTTTTCATGGCCAGGTTGGGCTTCCAGGCCACTAGTTGCCAATCAGTCGTAAGAGTGCCGTCCTCTAGTTTGCAGGTGAGGCTGACTTAAACTCTGGGATTTCTTTAAAATTGGAGCTTCTGTGCCAAGTCTTGCCTGGGACTTTGAGAGAACAAAAAGCCCGGAAGCTCAGATGAAATGCAACACCCAACATTCCTCACCATTGGCCTGCAGCTGAGGGATGATGGGAGTTGCAGTCCCACAGTCTTTGGAGGGTTCCATGATTCTCATCCTGGTCGAAGCCAGCTGTTAATCTGTCCCTCTGTCCTAAGGATAACTGCCTTTTTCTCTCATCCTGTGAAGTTCAGCAACCGGAAGGCGGAAGCGGGGGTGGAAGGGGCTGGCCTCTTTCCTACCCCCGCACTGCTGTATTGCTGTGCAGCCCCCCGAGTCTGACAAAGGCAGGGAAAGTCAAGACATTCCTCTCCTTTTTATCCCCCAGTGCCTGAGCATCGCAGAGATGACCCACTCTCCGAAGTGACCCTGTGGAAAAACAGGGCAGTGTGCCTTCTTTATTTTTATTTTTTACAATGTATGTAGCAGACTTTTTTTTTCTTACTGTGGAGGCAGAAACAATTACACAGATGGTAGGAGGGAATCTGGCAAGGGATCTATCAAGTTCTTGTCCTTCTTGGTTCTATATTTTTGGAATTTTAAAATATGTTGTTGCTTGTAACATACTGTGAATACCCCCTCTTCCCTTCTCTTTTAACAGTGGGTTGAGAGCTTTGGATCTGGCTGAGGTTATAATCCCTTTTCTCACTTTGGGGTTCTTTATCTCTAAATCCCTATGGCCTTAGAATGTTAAAAACGACCTTGCGAGGTAGGGAACGTCTCTCCCTGACACCTCACCAGGGCCTGTGGTCTCCTTTGGGGGAATCCACTGGGTTTCTGTTTGCAATCTTGGTCTAAATTAATTTGTGTGCTCTCCAACTTTGCCTGTACTTTGAGGAGCATCATCAACAAAAAAACGGCCATCATCGGTAGCAACCAGAAAAGGGAGTGAAGAGGGGGTAAAGTGTGTCTTTATTTTTCCTTTTACAAATACATGTCGATGCTAAACTCCTGCATAGAATTATTGCAGGATTCTTACGTGTGCGTGTTGCTGTTCTGAAAAAATGAAACAAAACCTCCATGTTTACCTTGTAACAAGGCAATGCGCAAAACCAAAATATAAACTATTTATAGATTCTTATTTATTCAAACAGATTTTATATTGTATTTATCTTTTTGTAATATTCCAAAATAATATATAATATAATATATATAAATATATATATATATATATATATATTGTGTGTGTGAACTATGGAAAAAGTGACATTGTGCTAAAAAAAATCTGATTGTTTAAAGAAAAAGTTTGCTTTTTTGTTCTTTGCTCAAAAACCGAAAGTTTGCTATTCCTTCTCTGATTGAGAATTGCTGACGAAAATAACGGCGTAGCCGATAATTATTCAGAATAATAAAGATGAAGCTCTGAAGATCAAACTGTGCTTGTGGTCTTTTAGCTCTTTTCCAATTCAGCTATAAGAGACTTGAGCAGATGGTTTTCCTTTGCAAGAAGTTGCTGTTTTGTTAGCATGTCTTCAGGTCAGTTCTGGCTGGTGGTGATGCCCTCCTGAGGTTTTGTCCTTGCCTTCTGAGGCTGAGAGAGTGTGACCTGCCCATGGTCACCCAGTGGGCTTCCATGGCCTAGCCAGGATTTGAACCCTAGACTCCCAGAGTCTAATCCAATACTCAAAGCACTACAAAAGGCCCCTTATCTTTGTACTAACAAGTGGATGACTGTTTACAAGTTAAACCAAAAATACTCCACCATTTTGATCCTACAAATAGACACTTGTAACCTGAAAGACATTCATATTCTCTTGAAAAGTTTAGTTACTGTGTGCTTTGCAATATAGACCCTTCCTTTTTTCACCCTTAAAATAAATCTTTCACCTGCTTCGGATGCATCAACCTGCCTTTCTTGGGGACATAAGCCAAAACAATATGGCTGCTCTAGCTTTCCCTGACCCCGTTTCCAGATTTCCCCAACCTCTTGAACTACCAATCCCCTTATCCCCCACTGGCATGGATGTGTCTGCTGGGGATGATGGGAGTCCACGTCTCTGGACTTCTGGAAGAGGCCATTCTAGCTTGCCAATATCCTTCTGATCTGTGGTGTCCAGATCTGGACACAATATTCCAGATGGGGTCTGACCAATGCAGAAGAGAGTGGGATTGTCACTTCCCTTGACCTAGACATTGTACTCCTATTGATGCAGCCTAGAATCTCATTGGCTTTTTTAGCTGCCGCATCACGCGGTTGACTCGTATTCAGCTTGTGGTCTATTGAGACTCCTAGATCCCTTTCATGTGTACTGTGATCAAGCCAGATGTCACCCATCCTATATCTGGACAGCCAGAGGCAGTTTTAAAACCACCAACAAGATCAGGTTTATTAAACGCGGAACAATATAATAACTTCTATTATTCTGGTGTTTTAGGCTCCCAAAAACATAGCCAGTCTTCCCTTCTAACGGAGTCTCTGGTTCCTAATCAATCCAATTCTCTCTGGCACTTCTTTTCAAATCCAAACCCCCCATCTCCGCCAAAGCAAAACCCTATCTGGCAGTCTCGGAGGCACGCACACCTCAGTACTAATCTCAGTCCTGAACCCTCTTTCTGAGAATAAGGTGATCTCAGGAAGCCAGCTGTGTGCAGCTGCTGGTTATAAACTGAAATTCACTGGAAGGTCTTTGGCGGAGATCAGCACTGAGCAGAGGGTAGATAAGAATCTCACCACGCTAACAACAGCAATAGCAGGAAAAGGTTTTGATGTTTTTCTAAATTAGCTTGTGCTGACTAAGGGGTGGGGCAGGGGGAGCAGAAGGCGTAAAGCTGTGAAAAGATCTTGCTTTTTGGAATGAAAACAAACTCTTTATGCTAGGTGTGCATTAAGCACTCCTGTCCTTCATTTTAAGCCTAGGGAAGCACTCCTGCCCACGGAACCTCATCTCACAACCTGCAAAAGTTACCTTTCTAGACTACAGTTGCCATCACCCTGCAGCCAACTGCCTAGGGGATTCTGAGAGTTATAGTCCACCAAGATACCAACTATGAGAGGAGGGTGTGTGTGAGACAGTATAACTAACACCAAATTAAATATGAAAATGAATGGTGTTATGACTGATTTATGCAGGACCTAGAATAACCAAAATCTCAACCAAAGCAGCTGAAGACACTAGGAATAATAGCTTAATCACCTTTCATACGGCAAAAGCAACTGCATAGCAAACGTCAGCTGGTATGTACAATATTGCAAGGGTGGCTAAACAATAACAGCTTAAACATTAATAGAAAGTCTGTGAATACACAAAAGAGTTACAGGCAGGTAGCAATCCATTTCATACTTGTAATTGGAAGAAAGCAACCGTGTAGCATTCACTAGCCACATATAATTGAAAAATATAATGAAAAATAGCACTGGCTGCAACAAAGAGCTATACTGTCAGGAGCAAATCACAGTCACAAGGCTTTGCAGAAAAGCATGGTTTATTGGAACTATAGTACACCGACCTAAATTCGGTGCTCAGACTGACAAAACAGGGTAGAGCAAAGCCGTTTAGGCCCCAGACCCTCCCACACATTCTTCCCGGGCTGAAGCTCTTTTATCTCTTTGCAGATGTTTCCCAGGCTTTGGTGCCAGTCGCGAATCTTCCTCCTTTGTCTCTACTATGGCTGCTCTAATTCCCATACTAGTGGCGGGTGCTACCGGCTGCCCGACATGTACCGCCACCTCTCCGCATTTGCAGGTTTGACTTTCATGCAACTTCAGGTGCTTCTTTTTCGGGGAACCTTCCCTCTTGGTAGCTCTGATCAGACCATGCAGAACCTTTAAAAACCCATTTCTAGTCTTCCTTCCCTTCCTCCTCCACTGCCACTGCCTGGCCAGTTAAGGACAGATCACAGCCCAATTTCTCAGCACCACAAACCCTCTCCTGATGCTCCCCCCACCCAAGGAAGGAGACAGGCTGGAGAGAGCAAGTATAGGGCCGCCGTGCCAACCCACCCCCTTTCCCTTTTCTTTCACTGATATGGTTTGGACGGTGGGTGCCTGTTCTGCCCCCTGTTTCCCAGCCCCCTTCCCACAGACACATACACAATCCCATTGCGGACTGTCCTTAAGCCAATTAAAATATCCACTTAATGGCTCAGCATTGTCATACCTCAGTGAAACCATCATACGATAGTTAATATTCTCCCCTGTATTTAAAAATATTATAAACTGTCCACCAACCAATTAGCATATGCAAATATACAAAAGCAGCTATGCACCAACCAATTAGCATATGCAAATATACAAAGGCAGTAATATATTTCCACTGCCTGTGTATATTTGGATATACTAATAGGTCGATGGACGGTTTATACCTGTTTTTCTGTTTGGAGGTACCATTTCAGTTACTAGCAACATATACGCACTGTAGTCTCACCGATATACACGTATATTCATTTACAATAAGGATTTGGACATTTTGCTAGCTATATGTTTACTATTGAAATTAGAATACCTGATCACTAATTACATACTTTTAGGGAACCAGTTCAGGGATATTTCTGTTAGGTTTTTGCCCCTCTTGGGAGAAAGACAGCGTCTCAACCGAGTTTCCATGGCAGGGTTCCCTGTGCAACTGGTGTCTTGCACACTCACAACACGCACGCCCCAGGACCTTGCTGGGAAGGCCTGGTTTCATTTGCACAGCCCTTCCTAGAGGAACTCATTGTGCTGTGGAGCTTGGGACCTGCGTCACTGCTGACGCCGAGCAGGGCGTGGTGTGAGCAAATTCCAGTGGTTCAGGGCACGCCTGCGAGTGTCTCTCATGGAGGGAACACCCATGTTATCACCCTAATCCTACCCAGACTGGAAGAACCCGCTGGTAGAAGTGCCCTGCCCAGGTGCTTGACATTTGTGGTAAACAGTTTGCAATCAGAAGACGAAGTAGTCCTTCCAAGATGGAAGGACCGATGCCATGCAAAGAAAGCTGAAGAGCTTGGAAATGTTCCTTGTTTGGACAACAACACTCTAGGAGTTAGTTGTCCAAAAAGGGGAACTTTTCCAAGTTCTAGGACAAGGGTTCCCCAATGGTGTGCCGTGACACGTTAGTGTGTCACCTACACGCTTGGAAATGTATGTTGTTATTTATAAATCACATATTTTTAAAAATATATGAAAGGTTTTCACGAGATATGTTGTGTCCTAATACATTTTGTTATTACAATTTATGTATGTCTGCAACTCTTATAAGGGGTTGGTGTAACCTCCGGTTTGCCAGTAAAAATGAAGTACTGTGTCACAAAATGATGCACGTCTAAAAAAAGCGTGTCACCAATATGAAAAGTTTGGAAAGCTCTGTTCTAGGAAAAGGAAAAGCACCAGGGACCCTCATACCCTCCACTGTTTTACAGATGTAATGCAGGGCACTTGGGGCCAAGTAGTGAGAAAGTGTGGTGAAGATGGCAGATTTTCTTCATAAGAACTAAGAGAGGCCTCAGCGGTTTGCTTTTGCCTGAGCTGCCAGGAAAGAGTAAGACTCCAGGTCCCTTTCTTCTTCCCTCCCCCAGTTAACTGAGTGCAAGCTCCTTTTGCACCTTGAACTCAATTTGCAGCAATTGAAGGAAGCTGAGGATGAGGAGGAGCTGAATGGTTCAGGACAGAAAAAAGGAAGGACTTGGTCACCACACCTGCCAACACTTCATAGGTGAAAACTGGGACACATTTGGCCAAGCCATCACAAGAAGACAAAGATGGGAAAAGTTATTAAAAAGACAAGCTGAGAGAAAGACTGCAGAGGTTTGCTTTTTCCTGAGACTGCAGGGAAGGGTAAGATTCCAGCCCTTCCTCCCCCTCGCTCCCTGGAGCTAACAGGCCATTTCCACACTAGACTGTTCGAGTGCTGTTATTCCACTTTCAACATCCTATGGAATCCTGAGGTTTGCAGTTTGGGGAGGGGCCTTTGTTGCTTGCTGCCAAGTCGGCTTCAACAGTTTAGGCTCCTCCCTCAACTGCAAACCCCAGGATTCCATAGGATGTTGCAAGTGGAATGATAGCACTCTAACCGTCTAGTACGGAAATGGCCTGAGAACTAGACGTTTGCCTGTTCCTCTTCATTTATTCCAGCAAAAGCTAACCGAATTCAGCATTCTCATATTATAACAGCTATCTGAATTTTGATGGGGTACCACTGTTGCAAAGAGATGGTTGAAATCTGACGTTCTCCAGTAAATCGCACTGTCCACACTTCAACTTTCAATTCCATTTTTTGCTCTTCTGTGGAAGACTAAGAGGAACTGCATCTCAATACCTCACAAAATGTACAGTCCCCAAATTTGGCACAAGCTGTAACAGTTGCATAGGTCCAAAACTACATCAACCAATACAGTGTAGATCTTGGAGGACAGAAGTGGGCTGTGCTAGCTTTTGTGGCTACAATGGATCAAAATAAACTGCAGGGCCACCTTGGCCAAATATATGACGTTGCTACCATTTGCTGCCAAGTCAGCTTCAACTTAACAGCGTATGACATCTTTCTCTGTCCCGTGACACTGTAGTCTCCAACATTTCACAGATTAAAACTGGGACATATGTGTCCAAGCCACATCAGCATGTGGTCCAAAGGACGTGGCCAGACAAAAAGGGTCAAAAGCTATTACCGACGAAGAACACACAAGAGGACTATTTTCAGCAGACAAACCTGGGAATTTATGGGTTGAGTTTAAGAAAGGTAACTTCCCACCCCCTCCTCTCTTCTCTCTCCTGCTGAGTTAGGCTGTGATAGTGCGATTATTCCACTTTCAACCTCCTGTGGAATTCTGGGGTTTGTAGTTTCCTGGGGCCAAAGAGCTGGCAGCAAATTCTAAATGCCCTTCCCTAAACTACAGATCCCAGTATTCCATAGGGTGTTGAAAGTGGAATAATAGGACTATAGTAGTGCAGAAATGGCTTTAGTTGAGTGCAAACTACTTTTGCACTTTTTGCAGTAACTGAAGGAAGCTAAGAATGGACGGGGAAGGTGGGAGGAGACTGAAACTGGGACATTTTAAAAGCAGCTTAGCAAGTTGGATAGCAGAGGCCAAACTGGGTCAGTTTAGGCCACATTACCTTCTATTTCCACTCCCCACATCCATGCAGCTATGCTTATGCATGTGGCTTTAATATTGGGTTCCATCAGTTTAGCTGAAGAAGTGGATTGAAGTACACAAAAACTCATGCTAAAATACATCAGTTTGTCCAAAAGCTGCTGCTGGATTCCTTCTCCTCTGCTTTCCTTTTAATGCTGAACTGGACTAATGCAGCAATCGCTTTGAAAATCAACAGAGACGCTTGACCCTCGAGGGAAATACATGACCAGATCCAGCCCTTTAAATCGTGCTGCTCTGAACAACACAGACACAGTTTTGCCCCCAAGCACCGGGCAAGTCTAGATAAAGGTATCCATTTTTATCTTCACTCTTTGCCCCATGCCTTGTGGCGAGGAGTTCCACTGCACCTTGGACTATTGGGTGATGTGGAGCGAAGGGCTTGTGACCCCACCCAGAAACCTCTGTCCTCCTTTGGCCTAAGCAAAGTCTTCTGCAGCTCCAGCTTGTTTACTGCACGCTCTCTCGACTTCCTCTTCCTGGGAGGCCAGCGTAAGGAACCAGAATCCACCCAACAGTTGGGCAAGCATGCGTGTGTTCTGGCTGTGGAGATGGGAAAGCAAAGTTCAGAAACAGAGAAGCCTGGTATGCGGATGGTCTCCTTGCCAAGCTGTTTAGGGCTGCAGTTGGATTTGCCTCCCCCTTTCATCACTCTTTCTTTTTTTAAACATTCTTATTAAAGACTTTTGGATACAAACAAATAGAAAAACCAAAGAAAAGAAAAATAGGAAAAATAGGAAAGGAAAGAAAAGTAGGAAAGGACTGATTCCCCCAACCCGAGAAGGGAGCCACCAGCATCCACTGAGTGTGACCGTTTGTGGCTGGGGAAATGCAATCCCATGCACGCACTGTTCACGCTTGGAGGCTGCCTCTCTCCCATCTACTGTGGCTGCCAAAAAGGGGAAGCCCTCTGTGCTTCCTCTTTGCTTTTGGTTCCTTCTTTTGCTTTCATTGTGTATTCCTGCACGGCGGGGGTTGGTCTTTGGGGTCTCTTCCAACTCTAAGATCACGATTCTCATCATTTTAAATTCATTGATAGCCTTCCTTTCTCTCAATACTGGGACTCAAAGCAGCTTACAAAACTTAGGACTAAAACAGTTCAAGCATCTCCTGAGCCGCATTTAATTTATTTATTTAAAAATAAAAACACATGGAAAGCTGTTGTTAAAACGCAGTTAAACTATCCCCAGAATTAAAACCATTTAACTAAGATCCATCAAAAGGCCAAAACTCAACATAACAGCCCATGATTAAAAGCTCTTGCGGTCAATTCCTAAAAGCTTGTAAGAACAGAAATCAGAGGCCATTTTCCCACTAAACTGTTATAGTGCTATTATTCCACTTTCAACCTTTGATGGAATCCTGGGGTTTGCAGTTTAGGGGGGGCCTTTGAGGCCCCTCCCTAAACTGCAAACCCCAGGATTCCATCAGAGGTTGAAAGTGGAATAATAGCACTATAACAGTCTAGTGCGGAAATGGCCAGAGTTCCAAAGAAGTAAATCCAAGGGAGTAGCAGTTTGCATCCAGTTTGCAATCCAGCGTATTCTCTTGCAAGGTCTGCATACGCCTTGTACACTTCCCCCCACCTTCTGACAATTGGAGAAAGGGCTGTGGGGGTGCTGACCCATTTACCAGAACCATGGGGCCCCCTCTGGCTTCGGAGGAGAGAGCTCTTGCTTGGCATGCACCCAGCGTGCCAACTTCAGTTCCCGGGCACTGGAAACCAAAGTGCAGGCACGCTCTGTAGAATTCCCCCACGCTAATCACATCATACAAATGTCGATTCCTCTTTGCTTCCAACAGCCCTCTTCTGGGATACTTGCTTAAGTCTCACTTCCCCCGTCTGCCAAAAGTTACTCAATCCTTTGTCTCCCTTTCCGTGGGAAGGGAACCTCCACAAGGCTCCCACACCAGGATGGCTTACATGCGTACACAAGAGCCAGCCTTAGGGGCTCTTCTACTGAAATTCATGTCATCTTTTGCCTGTCTCCTTTTCTACACCAAGATTTTGTGAAGACAATGGGCATTTCCACCCTACACTGTTATAGTGCTATTATTTCATTTTCAACATCCTGTGGAATCCTGGGTTTAGGAAGTTTAGGAAGGGGCATTTAAGATTCTCAGCCAGAGAGAGCTCTTTGGCCTCAGTAAACTACAAACCCCAGAATTCCACAGGAGGTTGAAAGTCGAATAATAGTGTAGGGCGATAATGGCCAATAGATGCAAGATTTCCTATTTTTTAACCTTACAAGAGCATCCTGAGTATTTTCTCCTGTTTTCTATCGCAAGCTCATGTTGCACTGGCTTGACACAGCGCTCTGCTTGATGTAGATACCAAATATGCCTACACTGGGGTCCCCGTTTTTGAAGGGCTGGGTAGCAGCCAAGGCTCTAGCGTACCCTCCAACTGTCCCATTTTGGCAGGAACAGTTGCAGCTAATCCTCTGCTGAGTGTCTTTATTGGGCATGGTACCATAGCTGTGAGTGCATGTCTTCCCATGAAAGTCATAGGCCATTTCTGCACTAGACAGTTATAGTGCTATTATTCTATTTTCAACATCCTATGGAATCCTGGGGTTTGTAGTTTAGGGAGAGGCCTTGAGGCTTCCATAGGATTCCATAGGATGTTGAAAGTGGAATAATAGCACTATAACAATCTAGTGCGGAAATGGCCCTTGTGTGCAAGGATGAAATAAACAAGGATCTGCATCACTAAACTCTGGTGATTTTTCATGCCGCCTTGCAGAAATGCAAGAAGTCAGTCTTGGCAAGTAGCTTGATAAAGGGGGCTCCTGCTTTCCCACAAGACAGTGGTCTTTCCTTAAGGCTAACGAGAGAACTGTTTTTTTTTTCAGGGGGAAACAAAGCCCCCTCTTAGAAGGGTGACATGACAAGGAAGGTGGTGGGTACACTGGAAAGGTTTTTCTCTGCCTCGCTCTTGCTCACAAATGGAAGGTTTATCTTGCTCGCGGTGGAACTCGTGTGACCACAAGGCGTGTTGCATCATGGGCCGGAAACGTGTGAGCTGGCCGGACGGAAAGGGTGGAGGATGAAGCTGAGACAATGCCCCGGTTTGAAGTTAACAGACACCTGGAGGCCTTCATTTCACAAATGAAAACCAGGACACTTATGGCCAAACAACATCAGAGTGTGGTCCAGATGGCAAAAACCATTCATGAGGAAGAACACGCAAGCTAGGAGAAGCCGCAGCGGTTTGCTTTGGCCCAAGACTACTGGGAAGGGCAAGATTCCGCCTCCTCTCTTCCTCTCCTGCCTCTGAAAGAATCAAGTGCAAACCACTTTCACACTTTGAACAGTGAATAGCACTGTGATAGTGCCATTATTCCACTTTCAACATCCTGTGGAACTCTGGGGTTTGTAGTTTCCTGAGGAGGCCAAAGAGCTCTCTGGCTGAGACTTCTAAAGCAGTGGTTCTCAACCTGTGGGTCCCCAGATGTTTGTGGACGTCAGCTCCCAGAAGCCCCAGCCACTATAGTCAATGCTCAGGGCTTCTGGGAGCTGAAGTCCACAAACATCTGGGGACCCACAGGTTGAGAACCACTGTTCTAAAGGCCCCTCCCTAAACTGCAAATCCCAGGATTCCATAGGACAGTGGTTCTCAACCTGTGGGTCCCCAGATGTTCGTGGACTTCAGCTCCCAGAAGCCCTGAGCATTGACCATAGTGGCTGGGGCTTCTGGGAGCTGAAGTCCACGAACATCTGGGGACCCACAGGTTGAGAACCACTGCCATAGGAGGTTGAAAGTGGAATAACAGCACTTTAACAGTCTAGTGCAGAAATGGCTCCAGTTGGCAGCAACTGAAGTCAGTCGAGGACAACATAAGCTGAGGAGGAAATGAGGGGTACAACAGACTCCCTTCCCTGTAATAAGGCCTACCCTCCCACTGTCTTGATTTGATGGGAACAGTCCTGATTAATCCTCTGTCAGCCTACCCTTTTCAGTTGCTTTTAAAACGCCCCGGTTTTTAAATCCTCCTCCCACTTTCCCCCTCTGTCCTCCATTGCTGCAAACTGAGCTCAAAGTGCAAAAGTAGTTTGCGCTTCCTTGACTCAGCAGGGGAGAAAGAAAAAGAAGAGGGGCTGGAATCCTGCCCTTCCCAGGAGACGCCAGCAAAAAGCCAACTGCTGCTCCTAGTTTCTGCATTCTTCCTTATCCATAACTTTTGCTGCCTTCATCACACAGTCTGACGTTGCCTGGTTGTCATCTCTGGAACTTTGAAGGGTATGAGGCAGGTGGGACAGAAATAGAATAAAGCCCCTTCCGTAAGAAATCTGTGCCTCTAACATTTTCTTCTTCTTCTTCTTCTTCGCCTCCTCCTTCTTTCGCTTCTGCACTGCCTGAGGAACCTCAAGCTTTCTTGTGACAAGGTGCTGCCCAAAAAAGGAGATGTGTGGAGTTTTGTCAGCACAAACAATATACAGCAGCGTGGGCGGGATGGCAGGGGAAACAGGGGCTCCCCTTTACCAAACCGCCTGCCAGCTTAAAGGTTCGGGTTTCAGGATTCGCACGCAGCCCCTGCCGGGGATCACTGCCAAAGGCCTCATCACTGGGGCATTGACCCAGATGAAATGCTGGGGCCCGGAAAGGTGACCCCAAGTTTCAAAACCCCCTGCGTAGGGACTGTGGCTGCCCAAACACACGCAGCCCAGGCTCCCTCTTCCTCCTGGTGCTTATAAAATCACAGCATCTCTGCAAAAGATACACAAACACTCACAGCCTTCGTTTCTGGGAATTCCCCTCTCAACCATCTTCCTCGCTGGGAAATTTCAGCCCCTTTTTGGTCCGATTAGTTTAGGTTTCGCAGGTAACCCCCTTCGATAAAGGTCTAGGGGGAACCAAGGGCTGGGCTGAGGCAGCCCAAGATGTATTGCTGCCTGAGCCAAAGAGCAAGATGGCGCATCCTCCTTCCTCTCACATTCCACACAGAGAAGGCAGCGCCCCTTCATTCCCTTGACTCTGGCTGTGGGAGCGTGTGCAAAGCTGAGCTTAGAAAAGTTACTTTTGGGGGAACTAAAATTCCCTGAATGTTTGGACTACAGCTTCCACAGTTTGGAGGATTAGAGATTTCACTGGCCGCACACCCTGGGGAGCATCCCCTCCAATATTTCACAGGACACACATGGACAAGCGACCTCAGAGTGCATTCAAGATGGCAAAAGTTATAAATGAGGACACAGAAGCTAGGAGAGGCTGCAGAAGTTTGCTTTTGCCGGAGCCTCCTGGGAAGGGCACGAGTCCACCTCTTCTCCTCCTCTCTCCCCATTGAGTTGATCAGGTACAAACTACTTTTGCACTTTGAACACAATTTGCAGCAGTTGAAGGGGGCTGAGGATGGAGGCAGAAAGTGGAAATAGGAGAGAGAAGCCAGGACATTTCAAAACCAGCCAAAAAAGGCGGGATGGCAGAGGATTAATTGGAACCGTTCCTGCCAACTCCAGACAGTTTCAAGCAAAAGCCAACTGCTGCAGCCTCTCGTAGCTTCTGTGTTCTTCCTCATTCATAACCTTTGCCATCTTGGACGCACTCGATGTTGCTCAGCCACAGTTGTCCCAGGCCATTTCCGCACTAGACTGTTATAGTGCTATTATTCCACTTTCAACATCCTATGGAATCCTGGGGTTTGCAGTTTAGGGAGGGGCCTCAAAGGGTAAATGGGTTGGTGTCCCTAGAGTGCTTTCTCCAGCTTGTAGAGGGGGTGAAGCATACCAGGTGTATACAGACCTTGCAGGAGAGGAGGCTGGATTGCAAACTGCGCACGGTTTGCCCCCTCTCTGCTCCTCCCTTGGATCTACTTCTTTGGAACTCTGGCTATGTCCACACTGGACTGTTGTAGTGCTGTTATTCCACTTTCGACCTCCTGTGGAATCCTGGGGTTTGCAGTTTAGGGAGGGGCCTTTGTGGAAATGGCCCCAGTCTGTGCAGTGTTGACAGGTACGATGTCTTCTGCCTTTGACCTTCGATCTGGCAAGAAGAGTCCATAATGTGCTTTCTCAAAGACCAACAGCAGGAACACTTGAGTGTTGGAGATGTGGCCTGATGAGACCCAGGCCTGGAAGGATAACCCTTCAATGCAGCAGGGCTCAGAGGGAAGTGGAAGGCTCAGGGATTTCACGCCAGAGTCCAATGAGCCCCGAAGGAAGAGCCGGCTGAGTGCCAAGGTTGGCTGCAGGCCCCTGGGGAATCGGCGGAGAGGAGGGGGGACGGGAGTAAGCCGAGTGTGCCTTGCGTCAAAGGTGCAGCCTCCCAGCTATTCGTGGAACCGAGATGTGGGTCAAGAGCAGGGAGAGGAGGGGAGAAAGGGCCTGCCTCGCACACGCGAACAGCTGGAGTGCTGACGCAGCAACAGCAGCCACTGTTGTCTCAAGAGATCTCTCTCCCTCCCCCCCCCACGCACACAAACACAAGTGTGTCCCTCTTTCTGGGTTCTTTGGGGCCAACTACAACTGAATATTGCAAACACAATTGCACTTAAAACCTCAATATGTCTTTTTAACCAATCACACGTTAAAGTGGACACATAGGCCCTGTCCCCACAATTCCATGCACCCTAAGGCGGTGACAATACACACCTTGAAGGCAAGACTCTCTTGGTGTGCAGCTCACTATTTCTGCAACATTCTATGAATGTTCAGCAGTAAGCATCCAAACAATGCAATAATTTGTGGGTTATCATTATTAGTGTTTTGCTTAGCTGGTCCATTAGTGATAGAACAATATTATCTCGTCTTGTCTGAATTTTCATTTCCACATTACAGTTGGGGGGGGGGATGAGAGTCCTTTTATTATCTTAGTTAGTTAGTAAGTCGACTTAATATTTTATTTAGTGGGTTAGCCCATGTTTATGTTAGAAATGTTTGTCAGAGTTTACATATCTTTGTATGAAAACTGATAATAAATAAATATACAAAAAAAGGCCCTCTTTTATAACAGTAACGTGTGTCAGTGTTCAGCATGAAAAGACCTCTTGAGGAGACCTGGAATTATGCCCAGTTCTGGCACAAACATGGCATCACAAATAACATTTCTTCGATGGGGAGAGATTAAACCAGGAAGGAAGGTCAGATTTGAAAAACAACAGCAGTGAGAGGGACGCACTGATTAGATTACAGGCTGTCTAGCCTAACCATCTATTTCTGCCAGAAGCCCACAGAACTTGGCAGGCAGAGAGGTTCCTTTCTAGGGTGACAGCTCCCAGGGAAATCTCATAGGGGTATTTTGGAAGGTGCCATCCAAAAAACAAACAAGGAACTATGATTAAGCAAAGTGCACACACACAATTATGATAACTGCCCACCCTGGCTCTCCCTTGTTCCCAGAATTTGCAAGCCAAAGGTAGAGTGCAGCTACATGTGGAGGCTCCACTTCACGTTTGAAGCCATTTTCCTTTCTCTCACTTTTCCATCTGGCCATCTTCCTCCCAAATACTGATGAGGAGGTTGTGTTGATTCTGTAAGCAATGTGTGTTTGCAATGTTGCATCTCTGCTGCATCCCCCAACTTCCCTGGATGAGCGATTGTTTTGTGTGGTGCTGTCAAAGCCTTTCTCCCAGCTGTCTGAAAGCTCCTGCCAAGAAAGGAGAGGAACACGGGGAACTGGCCATTTCCCAGGTCAGTCTCTTTGTCCATCTAATTCTAGCCCGGTGTTTTCAAATCTGACGCTAGCGGCTCTTTAGGGTCCCTGGCAGAAGACCAGCTTTCCAACCCAACACTACCTTGATCCTTTGAACTGGCGATACCAGCAGGGCCAGCACTTTCTTTAGGCCAGCTGGGCAGCCACTCAGGGCGCAGACGTCAGAGGGGCTCAGCACTGACCTTTAAGGGGGCGCATTTTTACACAGATAGCCTTATCGTACTACATGGCTGTAGTGCTGTATTCCACTTCAGCTGCTATGACAACCTCCTATGCAATCCTGGGATTTGCACTTAGGGAAGGGCATTTAGAATTCTCAGCCAATAGTTCTTGAGCCTCACTAAACTACAAACCCCAGAATTCTACAGGCTGTGCTGTGCTGTGCTGTGCTGTGGCAGTTAAAATGGAAAATAGTGCTCTAACAGTGTCGAGTGTTAAGGAACGCTCTATGCTAGTTGCAAATGCATAACCTAGTATTAAGCATGCATGAACATTACATATTCACAGTTCTTACATAGCCCTGAGTTTAGCATTTATGTAGAGTCATTGAAGTCCCCTAATCTTTCCTTACTAGGCAGCAACTGCTGCGGTTGACAGGGCTCTGTTCCCCTATCCTTTGTGAAGCTCTTTCCTCCCTTGGGAGAGTGATATATCTGCCGTGATGGGGAATTGTGTCAGGTCCTGCTTCTGCCCGCTACACCAGGGGAAGGGATGGAAATGTCAACTGCTTTCTGATCAACAGGGGAACAGATCCCTGTCTATTGAAGCAGCTGCTTCCTGGTAAGTGGGGATTGATCAAATCAGGATGGGATTCACTTCATAGTAACCACAGTGCTTACACATGCATAAATCCCATACAGGAGTTTGACCTTTTTTTTAGCCCTCATAAAAAAAAAAATGCAACTGATAATTTAGGACAGTGTGTAGCAAAGTAACCCCTTAGCAACACCTCCCTTGCCGCGTTGGCAAGTGTGTCCTCTTGTTTCACTTGCTGGCTTCCCTCGACCCCACCTCTAACCCCACCTCCTGTGCGCCTTGACTCCGCCCCCATTTTGCCTGACTCCACCTCCCGTGTTCTCTTGGCTCCGCCTCCTGTGATGCCCGGCTCCACCCTCCAGCCCTCCTCCACCATCCCCGTCCCATCAGACACCAAATGGACAGTAAATCAGCGGAGAGGGTGTGTCAGTATCCATTTCAATCCGAGCCCCACAGTTTTTCCAAACCCTGATGACCGATGTTTTCTTTTCATTTTGTTTCATTTGAACTAATTGAGTTGTTGGCGTACAGGGCCATCATAACCAGGGAGAAAGAGACGCCCGTCTGGCAAGCAACCGGAATTCCAAGCCTGAGAAAGGAGATCTGGATAGAGGCACCTCCGTGCGTCTCCTCGGATACTGGCCCCTCGTTGCCAGGCGCTGGGCGCTGGTTGCCCAGAGACACCGGTGTCTCAGTATCACGGGCCCCTTCCAGCAGCATAAACCTTCATGAGAAGCTGGGTGGGGAAACTCAGGTGGAAATAAGCCCAGGGTGCCTTCTCCCATCTCTCACCACCCGCTTGATTTGCTTGGGAGGGAAGAAAAGAGGGCAATGAACCCACACAGGGTTTTAGACTGAACGAATGGAGCAAGACTTCGTATTCTTCAACACTGCATGCTTATACCACTATGATTCCACTTTAACAGCCGTGCCTTAACAAATGGCTGCCAGAGGATGGGTCCAGCACACCTGGAAGATTCTGGTTTGGGGAAAGTGGGCTCACGTGGTCAAAAGGACTAGACTGCAATGAAGAATATTTATTCATTCAAGTATTTGCGCCGTACCTTAAAGGCAGCAGATTCTGCCTGCTTTTGGAGGCTAAGAAGGGTCAGCCCTGGCTCCTATTTGGATGGGAGGCCGCCAACAAGTATCAGGAGCTGTAGGCTATATTTCAGAGGGAGGGATTGGCAAAACCACCTCTGAGGATCCCTTGCCTAGCAAAGCCCTCTGAAATATTAATGGGGGTCACCATAAGCCAACAGGCATGTATACACAGAATTTTAGAATCCTCAGCCACAGAGCACTATTGCCCTACCAAATTACAAAGGATGTTGCTGTAGCAGGTTAAACTGGAATCATTGTGCTATAACTGTGCAGTGTGAAAAGGCCTCAGAAATGGGTTTCTGGCCATTTCCACCGTTGTTCTTGAGGGAGAGAAAGTTCCCAGAGGCAGAGAGGTGGCCCCCTGAGCTCGCTCAAGCCCACCCCCTTGAAAACTTTGAATGTTGAGTGAATCTGGGATTGTAAGTTCATCATTAGGTGAATGTGCCAATGCTCAAATTTTCTCAACGCCTCTTGAGTAATCTTTGAAATTCAGGCTTCCCGTTTCTCAGGAAAACTTCCCCAGAGCCTACGCTTGTGCAAGACTTACCGGCCAACCCTATTTTTGCCTTAATGCTGCCTGGATTGTTTACATGGTTTAGGAGATGACCGGGGGGGGGGGGAGGACACCGCAAAATTGCAATTCCCCTCCGCCCTTACAGAGCAACTGTGTCTTGTAACAGCTGACCAAGTCGGAGAAATCAAAACTTTCTGGGTGAGGAACATGATTTGAAGATAAAGTTTAGATAGATAGCACCTATTAAGTTTGGAGGAAACTCCAGAATCACTGCCCTTACTGACATGAGAGACCCCAATCACCATCATCCACAAGTTGGTGGGCATAGGAGTCAGTGCCTCTTCTATGGTGGGCCCTTCTTTACGAAACACCCTACCCTGAGAGGCGTGTGTATGAGCCTTAAGAAAATAGATCTAAAAACAAGAACTGATGAGAAGACTTCTTATTGTCCCACCAACCGCACAGGGTTAAATATGGTTAAATATTTGAAGGGATGACATATGGAAGATGGGGCAAGCTTCTTTTCTGCTGCTCTAGAGGGTAGGACGTGGAGCAATGGATTCAAACCACAGGAAGAAAGATTCCACCAAAACGGTAGGAAGAACTTTCTGATGGTAAGAGCAGTTTGACAGTGGAATACACCAGTGCCTGGAGTGTGGTGAAGTCTGATGATGATGATTTTGACAGGCTTTTGAGAACTGGCAGTTTATGACTTCTAACAATGTGCTATCTGGTTCACATTTGTCGCTTCTCCAAGGCAATGCTTTCAAATGAGTTTTTTTTAAAAATTGATAATTTTCCTATATTTTACCTCCTGTATAAATGACACAAACTTTTATCTACACCTGATTTAATTTGTCCAAGATACTTGAGTCCCAGGCCGGGGAAAAGTTGAGGGACAGCTGGATTTATTTATTTTTTTCGCCTTGCTGTGTGCCTTCAAGTTGTTTCTGACTTACGGTGACTCTAAGGTGACCTTATCTGCAGGATTTTCTGGACAAGATTTCTTCAGAGGGAGGTTGCCATTGCCTTTCTCTGAGGCTGAGAGAGTGTGACTTACCCAAGGTCAACCAGAGGATCGATTAATGGATAGACAGATGGAAGATAGACAAATAGATATATAGATAGATTAGACAGATAAAACCAGGTGTGATAATAAATGAAAAGCACGGGTATGATACAGACAGATGAACAGATTCCAAGGAAATGTAAGAAGGAACATAACTTGTATCTCTCTGTTATGTTTTAATCTTATTTTCCTTAGACAACTTAATGAATGTAACTAGTTCACAAGAAGATTGTCATAAGGAAACTGGGAACTGTTTTATTTGAAGAACGCACATCATGGAGACAATGTGTTTATGCAACGTTTATTTCTTTTTCTTTTCCTTCTTTTTTTATTTTGTTGGGTTTTTTTAAATAAAAATTAAATACATAAAAAAAGATAGAGTCAGTGTATGTATGTCCTTTTTCAAACACTGCACAAGGAGTTCGCCAACACCTTCTTATACAAGAAAGTTTCTCCAGCTGTGAAATGTCCCTCAGACCTCCCACACTTGCCCACCTCATGCCTAGATTTTTCTTTCTGTCTGTGTGTGCTTAAAATACCTGCAGAAATAGAGGAAAAATCAGCAGGTAAATTTTCCTGCAGCAAACCTAACCCACTGAATTTCTGCCTGTTGTCAACAACACAGAGCTCTAGTGGTCAGACCAATCCTCCATCCACCTTTAGCTCATTTTCTTTCTTTCTTTCTTTCTTTCTTTCTTTCTTTCTTTCTTTCTTTCTTTCTTTCTTTCCTTCCTTCTTTCCTTCTTTCTCTTTCCCCCTCTTCTTTGGTCCATTTTGCTGTGCTGCTGACATGCAGACACTGGTTAACCTTTGGTTCCCTTTTCTAAGAAATCAGCAACAAGGATCAATAAAGACCTCTTCATGATTCATCATCATGCGAACCTCCTATCTCCTGATGAACTCAGCACAAGGTGGAACAAACTGTTCTGACCTGGGTAGATTAAAAAAAAAATTGGGCGGGGGAGGTTAAAAAGCGCAAAAAACAGTAATCCTACCAAAGGTCGTGGAAGCCCTGGCAAGACCTGAGTTGCCAACTCAGAATTCTGCAGAAGAAGAAAAAAAGCACATCCAAGTCGGATAATTCTTTTACGCAGCATTTGACAAACCTGCCTCCTCCTGGACTCCAGGAGACACTGCAGCCCTTCTTGAATGCTTATAAATAAAGTTCCACCTACTTTTGGACATGGGTTGTGTGGATGCATGATGTTGCATTACGCCAGTGGTTCTCAACTTGTGGGTCCCCAGATGTTCGTGGACTTCAGCTCCCAGAAGCCCCAGCCACTATGGTCAATGCTCAGGGCTTCTGGGAGCTGAAGTCCACGAACATCTGGGGACCCACAGGTTGAGAACCACCGCATTACGCTGAGTCACACCATCAGTCCCTCGAGCCAAGTATGGTCTATCCTGATTAACAAGAGGCCTCCAGGGGTCTTTCTTATCACGTGCCCGCCAATATTTCACAGATGAAAACAGGGACACGTGCCGCTGAGCAGCATCAGCCTGTGGTCAGGAGGGCAAAAGTTATGAATGAGGAAGAACAGACAAGCTCGCAGAAGCTGCTGCAGTTTGCTTTTGCCCAAGCCTGCAGTGAAAGGCAAGATTCTTCCCTTCTCCGTCTCCTCTTTGCTGAGCTAATGAAATGCAAACTACTTTTGCGCTTTGGGCTATTTCTGCACTACACTGTTGTAGTGCTATCATTCCACTTTCAACCTCCTATGCAATCCTGGAGTTTGCAATTTAGGGAAGGGCCTTTAGAATTCTCAGCCAGAGAGCTCTTTGGCCTCGGTAAACTGCAAACCCCAGAATTCCACAGGAGGTTGAAAGTGGAATGATAGCACTATAACAACGTAGTGCAGGAATGGGCATGGATTCAGTTTGCAACAATGGAAGAAAGCTGAGGAGAAAGGGGGAAAGTGGGAAGACGAGAGAAAAACTGGGACACTTTAGTAGCAGCTGAAAAAGATGGATGGCAGAGAATTAACGGGGACTATCCCTACCAAATTGGGGAAATTGAGGGTATACTAAGACCTTGGGCTCTTTCACACTGTACAGTTATAATGTTATGATTCCATTTTAACCGCCATGTTGTGTGGAAAGAGCAGGGAACTCTAGTCTTCCAGGGATTATCAACTTTTGGTTCTCTAAATAATTTGGACTTCACCTACCAGAATCCCTCACTGCGGGCCATTCTGTCTCATGGTTTGGGAACTGGAGTGCAAAGCAGTTGAAGGACCATAGGCTGAGAAATAGCAAAGTCTTGGGACAGCTACTGACAAAAGGTAAGAAAGAAAGTGTGAAAGCTAAATATGAAGAAGGCAAAAATAATAACACAAATGATTTAGCAGCTGAAAATAAGCCAGCCCCTTCCAAGGTGTAATTACAAATTATAGCCTCAATGTGGCAGCACTAAATGATACAGACCAGGGTGAGCCTCTCTTTTCCTTATCAAATAGGATAACACTTTTAATCAATTTACTTCAGTGCTATAGTGGTATATTTTGAAATGCAGATTCTCGTGGCCATGCCCCTCCAAGGGGAGTCCAAAAATGCAGGCGTGTATGTTGGTTTTATACCAACAAACCAGTTCTGGCATGTTTATTTTTTTTCTCTCCACTTTTGAATTAATGTATTAATTGTGCTGATTATCTAATTCTTGTTGAACATTACAAGACATACTTTTTCAGCTGTATTGTTTAACCTTTGAGTCCCTTTTTGGAAAGGTGAGATAGAAGCAACTGCAGGAAGCCCCCATCTTTTGATGCCCCGTTATCTGACGACGACTCACTCTTTTGACACTTCCAAATTAAGGATAAGTTCCATTGATTCAAGGGGGGGGGCTCTGCTTTTCCATCACTTCTTCTTGCATACAGAAGCTTCCTTGGAACCACTTGCACACGCATGCTGCTTGCAAAGCAAGCTGAGAGGAGTTAAAAAGGTGCTAAACTGGCAGAGAGACTTTGCAAGCAGCCAGTCCCAGGGGAGCCTCCGTAAGTCCTTCATGCTCCACAGTCCATGAGTTCCTTTTTCCAGCCAGTTCCATTTTCTGACAGTGTTCTGGTCCCTAACCTGTCGGATAAATGGGGGAAGCCTGTATCTCAGTTTGGTAGGGAAAAACCCAGTTAATCCTCTATCATCCCAATTTACCAGCTGCTTTCAAAACATCCCAGATTCGCTCTCCTCCTTCCCCTTTCTCCTCCTTATTCAACTGCTGCAAACTGAGTTCAAAGCACAAAAGTAATTTGCACCCAGTTAACTCAGCAGTGGAGAGAGGAGAGGCAGAATCTTGCCCTTCCCTGTGGGCTCAGGCCAAAACAAACTGCTGAATCCATTCCTGGCTTGTCTGTCCTTCCTCATTAATAACTTTTGCCACCTTCATCCCATTTTGAGTGAGAGGTAGGCAGGCAGGCAGGCAGCTGAAGGGGAACAAAGTCAGTTACAGCGATATGATATTGTGTAGCATAGAAGAAAAACCTGCTTTGGCTTAAATAAAGCCAGTCGGAACAGTACTGTATTTCAACACCGAAGCTTGGAAAAGTTCCTTTAGGGAGAATGAGAACTTCCAGAATCCTCCAGACAGAATGACCTGGGGCTAAGGAATTCTGGAAGCACTCGTCCAGAAAAAAAATCAACTTTTCTAGGCTCTGACGCTTAGAGTTTTTAATTAAAAACGGCTTTCTCCATATGCTGCTCAGCACAAGGCCATTTTTCCTGTCTCCCCCTCACCTGCTCCTTTCCGACAAGCGATCCAGAAAGCGTGGAGAGCGTCTGTTGGTTCCGGACTTCCTGATCCCACCAAAACAGGTCTGCCGGTGACCACCGGCAGCAGAGCCAAACAGTCCCATGGCGGTTCCACCAAACCCACAGCTTCAACTGCTGTTTTGTGGGCGATGCCCCACAGGAGACACCTGGCGCGGAGGAAGCCATCTCTTGCCTTTGTGTGTGTGTCTGTGCGTTCAAGTTGCCTGTCGACTTGCAACGATCCCATGAATTTCTTAGGGTTTTCTACGGCAGAGGTGGTTTTGCCAGTTCCACCTCTGAAATAGAGCCTGCCTTGCACCAGTTCAAAGACACCCTCCCTCCTTTTCTCCCCCTTTCCTACATCGGTTGGAAATTGATGCGTGTTCAGCCCTGTGCTTACAGGCCTTACATACCCTCCAACTGTCCTGATTCAGCAGGGACCATCTCAATTAACTCCCTGCCTTCCTACTTTTTTCAGCCATTTTTGAAATCTCCTGATTTCTCTCTTCTCCTCCCGCTTTCCACTCCACCCAACTTTGCCTCACACCATTTTCTACAAGACTTGATGAATTTGTTGCCGCAACCTGCAAAGCCTCTCCAGGGTGGTTCTCTATATTTGTTTTGTTTTTGTATTTGTATTGTTATTATATTTCTGGAGACTAGGAAGTGGAGCAATGGATTCAAACCGTAGGAAGAGAGATTTCACCTAAACCCCAGGAAGATCTTTCTGGTGATAAGAGCTGATCAACAGTGGAATCTGCTGCCTGGGAGTGTGGTGGAGTCACTTTGGCCATTTCCGCACTAGACTGTTATAGCGCTATTGTTTCACTTGCAACCTCCTATGGAATCCTGGGGTTTGCAGTACCTGGCCCCTCCCAAAACTGCAAACTCCAGGATTCCATAGGAGGTTGCAAGTGAAACAATAGCGCTATAACAGTCTAGTGCGGAAATGGACGTTCTTAGGAGGTTTTTAAACAGAGGCTGGATGGCCATCTTTTGGGAGTGTGTGTTTGTAAATTCTTGCATGGCAGGGGGCTGGACTGATGGCCGTTGTGGTCTCTTCCACTTCTATGATTCTGTCTCAGTTTAAACAGGAAAAGATGGTGTGTGTGCTTGGATGACAAGCTACAAACAATTACCACTGATATTTAACACATAACACTTAACGCATTAAGTTGCGCAACTCTTAATACAACTAAATGCAACCTGGCACTAGGGTTCATGTTCTGGCCCAGAAACCTTGAGACTCATGACAGTCTTGAACTGGCAGCCCTAACCTAGAGAGTCTTTGCAAGCTGAAACAACAAATTCACTACTCTTTGCCAACTGCAGCAAGCTGTTGCTCTACCAGCCGAGCTGGAGATTTGCACTCAGGCCCCTTGCTCTTGCCCAGAGCCGAGTGGACCAAGATTGGGGGAATTTGCACCCTTGCCTCCAGTTTGGAAATGACCCATGAAAACTGGAAACTCTGTAGCTCCATCTAATATCCCAGGACCTCTGGACTGAAGCAAAGGGTGATGAGAAGGACTCTGACCAGGCTGATGGAATTTACCATCTGTGATTGGGATGGAGAGAAGGCGCAGAGAGCATGGATTACTCCAGTGTGAAAGGGGCCCCCTCCTTCTTGCCCATTGGATAGAGATTAGGGGCAGACAAGCCAGGGCTGGGCTTGGCCCCATATGTCCCCTGCAATCTACAAAAGAAAACCCCAGCCTCTGCTCCCGCCCCCCAATGACCTCTCCGCAGTAGCCATTGGTTCCCTGGGCAACCGCTGAGCTGGAGAAGTCTGCTAAAGGACTTATTGTAGGGACTTCTAAAGGGGATGTGGGGTGGAGAAGGGGGATGCTGGGGGAGGGGTCAAGAGCAGCAGCTGTTCTCTTTTTTCTTTTTCTTTTTTGGCCGGGGGGGCGGGAAAGGCATGCTGGGACATGCCTCCATCATCCCAGGGTTTCCACTCATCTTTCCCAAGAGCATAATAAACCACTTGTGTTGGCCTTTTGACACAAAAAGGTTCAACTTGGCTTGAGCACCTTAAGGCCGTCACGTGATTGGAATACATGCTGTGCGCCACTGATGCGCCAGGCAAAAAGTCCCTCTGTGCATGGGACAATTGAGCAGTTCTTTGAGGAAACACACAGAAAAGAAGAGCAGCGTTTGCAGATTTATTATATAGCACGGGTACTACCTCACCGAATCAGTGCAGTCTAATGGTTTGATCACTGGACTAAGCCCTCTAGAGATCAGAGTTCAAATCCCTGCTCAGCCATGGAAACCCACTGGCTGACCTTGTGCAAGGCACGCTCTCTCAGCCTCAGAGGAAGGCAAAGGCAACCCCCCCCAGAGGTCTGAGTGTTGGGCTAGGAGACCAGGACTAGAACCCCTGCCTGGCCATGGAAACCGACTTGGTAGCCTTGGGGGGGAGTCACACTCTCTCAGCCTCAGAGGAAGAAAATGGATCACCTCCTCAGAATAAATCTTGCCAAGAAAACCTTAGGAGAAGATCACCACCACTTGGAACTGACGTGAAGGCACACAACTACAACTGCAGCATGGTATAGTCGTGGCTTGACTTCAGCTCCAAGAAATCCAGGTTTGAATCTCTGCTTGGTCATGGCCTTGGGCAGGTCATGCTCTCTCAGCCTCAGAGAAAAAGAAAACAGGGGAAAGAACAAAGGGTTAATCGGCACCGTTCCTGCCAATTCAAGACAGCTGGAAGGGATGTAGGTGTTGTTGGCCTGCAGCTCCCAGCAAGAAGGAAAGCAAAGGAGAGTCTTGAATCTTTCCCTTCCCTGCAGGCTCGGGGAAAAGCAAACTTCTCCAACCCCTGCTAGCTCGCCCGTTCTTCCTCATTGATAACTTGTCTGCACTTTGATGCTACTTGCTCACACGGGTCCTGGTTTTCGTCTATGAAATGCTGCCGTAAATGAAGAGGTAACCTAGACTAAAAGCAGGGGTGACCTCACACCAACACAAAAGTGCGTGGGCGCACAAAAGAAGCAGAGGCACCGTACCGGATGCCTGCCTTTTCCAGACAGTGCGTTCTGGCCCGCATGTGTGATTTTGACAGGAAGGGCTTCAACCGTTGGCTCGGAGGGGGCTTATATAATAACTCCAGCTCTGGAAGGTTTGGGGGTTTTTTCTGCCGTTTTGGGTCTGTTTGCTGCAAGGGGAGGAAATGTGAGAGGGAGGGTGGTCTGGCTTTACGGGGAGTTAACATCCTCATTAAAAGCCCAAAATGAGGCTCTGACTAATTGCTCTGTTCACAATATTACATGTGCTATATAGACCTACATACTGATCTTATTTTACCAATACTCCACAAATATCCAGGACATTCACAACAATTATATGTCTTTTTGCTGCTTCCAGATACTAACCCTATTATAATTTATAAAGTGGCTACATTTTGTGCTACAGCAATTAAAATTTGTGGGGTGATGACTTGCACCTCAGGTTAGTATTATTATGGTCTAGTCGGGCTTTGTTAAGACTAGTTGGGTTCTGTTAATACCTACATTAATACCTACATGTATTTATATCCCTTTGTATATTTATATGCATTTTTATTTGGATTTTGTTGCTCTTATTTTGGTCCATGACTGTAATAAAATGTCTCTCTATCTACAGTGCTACAGATATGTAACCCTGTAGAAGCAGACAAAACACAACCACGAATATAACAAACTATCTAATCAATATTATTAAATATAACTGAGATATGTGCAACCATGTCACAAAATCCCATTAACAATAAACCTAATACATCACAATGACACCAACAGTTTCTTACCTGCCTCTCCCCATGGATCAAAGCAGGGAATAACAACAGATTAACATGTAACATCACTTAAAAACAGAACATCTTTTTAAAAAAAAAGACTTAAAATACGTTATATCAGTTTTAAAAAAAAACCAAATAGGTTAAAAGGTTAGAATAGTTGTAAAACTATTTACAAAGATTTTTGTAAAAAACCAAGTTTGGACTAATACACTTTCCACACTAGACTGTTATAGTGCTGTTATTCCACTTTCAACATCCTATGGAATCCTGAAGTTTGCAGTTTATGGAAGGGGCCTTTGAGGCCCCTCCCCAAACGGCAAACCCCAGGATCCCGTAGGATGTTGAAAGTGGAATAATAGCACTATAACAGTCTAGTGTGGAAACAAATCAATGAGGCCTCCAAGGGGACAGCATCCCAGAAACTGGGGCTATAGAAGCTTTCCTCCATGCAGATTTTATATAGAGAGTATATACCTGTTAACAGCTAATTGCAGCTATGGTGAGAATTTGAAAGCTAAGTAAATACATTTATACTAAAGAATAAATGTTAGAATAGAGATTTTATCGGAGTCACAAATTCCTTCTTCAATTATAGTTTTATGTCAGGTGTTCAAATTGTCATCGCAGCGCAGCAATACCCTGCTTGCATTGTCAAAGCACATAGCTGCAAACCTTGCTTAAAATTTCTCTTGCAACTTTGCAACACTTCTCTACTGTTGGACTCTTTAATCCCCTTAAGGGTGTATACATTTTGGGGGCGAGGACGAATGGCAAAAAAAATTCCAGAATTGTAAGTTGTTGGGATGCATACATTTTTGCAGGGACACCCTGCATATCTGGCCAAGTTTGCTTGCCCTCCATACTGGGAATCAGAGTGGAATTTGTTTGTACGGGCTTCCTCCTGTACTTTTAAGGGAGGGGTGGTCAGAGCCCGGAGGCCCCCGTTAGCGTTACCAGTTCAAGATTTTCCCAGCTCAAGAAGTTTCCACGCCAAACCCTAAAATCTAAGGACGGCTGCTGGTGATGTCATTAAACATTATGAATTTAGTGCCAACCACAGTTGCTCACAGCTTGTCATTCAAACATTCCCTGGTTGGAAATGGAGACAGAAATCTTAGTTAAAGGTTAAAAGTTAAAGACTTGAGAAAATAAAACCCAAAAGACTCACTTTCTCTAGTTTGGCGCCTTCCAAAGGATGCTGATCTGCATCTCTCATCATCCATAATAAACAGCACAGGAGGGAAGGCTAGAAAAGGTAGACCTAGATCAGCACTTGCGGGGGGGGGCGGAAATACTTTTTTTGGGCTATAATTCCCAGCATCCTCTAGCCAGCATGGCCAGAATTCCAGAAGAGCCTCATTGTCAAGAGGATTCTGTGGTAGGGTTGCCATGCTGAAAGCCAGAGAAGTTTCCCGTCCCCTTAAGAGAAATTCAACAAGTGTGGCTTGTCACACAATCAGATCACAAGCAACACCTGCTAAAATGCCTGCGCCTGTACAACTGTTAAAGGGGCTGGAGCCCTCTCTCATTTTCAGCTGGCAACCCTAGCCCCTTTAGCAGCCAGGTACACCCCATCCAAAGAATTCTGTGTAGCTCAAAGGCCTGCGCACCATCTCTCTATTTCTCCCAGGACATTCTCTCATCTCCTGTCTCCCTTCCATTGAACTCTTCCTCCAGTTCATCTCCATCTCATCTCCTGAGCATCTTCCCAGGCCTCCTGGCCCCGCCTCCCCATTTAACCACGCCCACTTTGGACCAGTAGGCGTGGCCTCCAAAGTCTCTCTCTTGCTCTGGAGTTGGAGGCCAGAGGTATTTAAATTGCTGGTTAAAGGCCTCTGGGGTTTAATCAATCATCCCCTGGGGGGAAGAGAAGAGGGGTGGATGCCTGCTAAAGCCAAACCTTTCCAAGGGAGAAAACATGCCTTCAGATTTCCTGAGTCCTTTCGTGGAGTTGGACGATGCTCTTTGCAAGGTAAGCGGCCACTTCTCATTCACTGAGTGCTTTCAACGTGGGTTCCTTTCCCAGAAGATCTTGCACTGGGTTTTTATCTTCCTTTGAAGAGGATCTGGTAACTTCTCCCTGCTTTTCTCTCTTTTGCTTCAGTGTTCTTGTTCTCAATTGCCAAAAAAAAGAGGGGTTGACCCTGACCGCAGTTTTCTTTCTTAGCAAAGTTGCTTTTGAACAACCAGGCAAAAACCTCACTCATAAACCGAGAAACTTGCTGGAGGGAGGGAGGCTGCGTTAGAGGATTCCCAGGTCATCATTCTAGCCCATCTGTTGCTTGTTTTTTACCAAAAACAGACACTCCCCAAAGCAGAAACTCTAGATACGTATGTATAGATAAATATGTGCGTGTGTGTGATCTTTAAATTGGTTTTTAAAGAGAGACGATCCATTTCGAGCCAGCCCTTTCCAACCCTAACTATAACTTTACTACAAAACTCGATCTCTCCCACCTTTTACGAAGTGGGTGAGAAAATCGTGTCTGACTATTTTGCCTTTTCTGCTTTCTCTGCAAGCTTTTAAGGGCTTCATAAAGCTCAAGGGCTGCCTTACTGTTTCGTAGTAAGCACTGGCTGTTTGTAGGATAGACTTCAGTTACAGTGAAGCGTGTGTGTTGTGTGTTGTGTGTACAGACCCGACTAGTTGCTTGAGTTTACTGCCCTCTGTTGCGCAGCACGTGTTGTTATAAAGAGACATATTTGCACGTTTCTTTGAAAGGTTGAGCTAATGCTCTATCACTGGTTTTCTTTGTGGAATAATGATAATTTTTATTGTTTTGCACTGGCCTCTTGACCCACCTCTTGTGCTTCCATTCTTGACCCGGTGCCTAAATCTGATCTTGTTTTTCTCAGACCTCCATGTGGGCTCTGGCCCTCTTTGCTCTCTTACTCTTGTTTATTTTGTAGGAATACCTGCCTAGTTTCATTGGGCTTACTCTCAGGCGAATGTGCAGAGAGTTGTGGCTAAAAGACTTGGGCTGGGACCCCAGAAGTCTCCTCTTTGCTTCTCTCTCCCACCATGAGCTCACCAGGTGGAGTTACATACTGCATTCACTCACTTGTGCCCACCTACAAAGCAGGGATCATTGGGCTGGCCTACTTTGCAGGGCTGATGCAAGATTAGAATCAAATGTGATGCACTTTGAGCATTTCCAAGGTGAGGACTGTGGATATTAGACTTAACATTATCACTCCAGTAGTGGTCTGAGTGAGAAGGAAATCCACTGAGATCCACAGAACTTAAGTTAGCTGTGATGAGCAAGTCCTCTTCATTTTACTGGTTCTTTTTTGAACTATAACCCCCAGAGACAATGTTGGGGGACTCTGAAAGTTGTAGCCCCCCCCCAAAAAGGAACTTTACAATGCTCTGGGCCCAATCCTGCCCGCTTGGCTTTGCACTGTTGCCGGAGTTATAGTAACAGAGTCCAAAACAACAGGTGGGGAGGAGCCAAGACTTGAGAGTTTAATTTCTTTAGAAACAAACAATCTTAAAACTTATCTTGTAACTCATCAGCGTGCTTAACATACAGGAAGCACCATTTACGTAGGAAGGAAGTTTTGTACTGTGTTGCATTTGGGGTGTTGGAGGTTCTGTGTGTTGGTATTTAGGGCCTCAAGTGTGGAAATTTCCATTCAAATTGGTGATGGTTTGAGGGCGATGGGTGAGCAGGCGGGGGGTGGGAAGAGACTCCATCCTGCCTCCTTTTGTCTCTACTGTCTGTTTCCTTGGCAACGGCCATGCTGGCCTGTGGCATATGGTCCTCTGTGGGACGATAAAGCCGTGGGGGTCATGCAATTTTTTTGCATCAAGGTTTTATCTTGCAAAAGGGATGGATGCGCTTTCAAAACCTGCTCAGTAGGAGACCTAAGCTGTGTCCCAGGCAAAATCATTTCCTGCTTGGCAGCTAGTAATCACATACCCTCCAATGTTTCACAGATGAAAATTGCGGGGGGGGGGTGGCCAAGCAATCTCAAGAGTGTGGTCAAGATGGCCGAAGTTTATTAATAAGGAAAGACAGACAAGCTAGGACAGGCAGCAGCAGTTTGCTTTTTGGCTGAGTTCCTGGGAGAGATAAGATTCAACCCCTTCTTCTTCTCTCTGCTGAGTTAGTGGAATACAGTCAGCCCTCCACATTTGTGGGTTTAACATTCTCAGATTTGATTATCTGTAAGTTTCTCCAACTCCTGCCTTCCCAACATCAAGTGCCTTTTTTCCAGTGGAACCTTCCCTCTTGGCACGTCTGATCAGGCTGTGCAGCCCTTTAAAAACCTGCCTCTGGTCCTCTTCCTCCTCCACCAGCTGCTGCCCGGCCAACTAAGGACAGATCATGGCCCAGTTTCTCAGTACCACAAACCCCCTCCTGATGCCCCCACATGCCCAGAGAAGGAGAGAGAGGAAGTATGGGGCCACCATGATAACCTCCCCCTTTCTCTCTCCTTTCTCTGACCAGGTTTGGATCCTGGGTGCCCATTCTCCCCTCCAGACACACACATTTTGGTGTTTGTGATTTGTCCTCTTTTGCAACAGTCCTGTGCCCCTCACCCTATTGAATATGAAGAGTCAGCTGTACAAACTACTTTTGCACTTTGGACTCTGTTTGAGATCTCCTGATCTGAGCTTAGGAGATCCCAGTTTGCCTTCCATCCCCCTGTTTAAGAAACACCAGATTCACATGTTCCTCCCCAATTGTTTCCCTGTAGACTTTCCTGAGCCTCAGCGTGGATGAGGACATCTGTGCCGAAGCCAGGACACCTCCAGGGTTCCACCGCACCTTCTCGGCTTGCCCCGTGGCCCTCTCAGCTTGTAGCCGGAATGCCTCCGACCGCCTGGATGATGTCATTGCTCTGCACACCATCTCTGATCAGGGTGACACTACATGGCCCCTCCAGGGGCCCTGGGGCCGGGACTCTGAACTGCCACGCACAAGCCTGCAAGAGATCCCCTTCCGAGCAGATCGCTCAGTAAGCCTGATTGAGGGCTGCCGGTCAGGCGAAGCCAAGGGGGTCTCATCCCGCTACAAGACGGAGCTATGCCGCACCTTCGAGGAGAGCGGCTCCTGCAAGTACGGGGCCAAGTGCCAGTTTGCCCATGGGGCTGGTGAGCTGAGGGGGCTCAGCCGGCACCCCAAGTACAAGACGGAGCCCTGCCGCACATTCCACACATCCGGGATCTGCCCATACGGTGCCCGTTGCCACTTCATCCATAACGCTGAGGAGAGGCGGACACCACCACCCCGGATTGTGGGCCACCAGCCCCGACCTGAGAGTGCCCAGTTCCTGTGCCATGGGCTCAACTCCGGAGGGTACGTGGTGGAACCCCTGCTTTCTTCCTCACCCCCTCCGTCAGCTCCTCCCAGCTTTCACCTTCCCAAAACTTTCTTCCCTTGCAGTGTCATCAGTCAGCCCTCTGGATCCTGTTCTCTCTGCACTGGTGGGAAAGCTGCCCTGGTGGCTTCTGCTCCCTTCACCTTTCCAAACCTCTTGGTTTTCCAGAAGAGTCTTTCTGCAGATTCCCTCTCAGACCAAGAAGATTCAGGTAGCTCCGGAGGCAGCAGCGGGTCTGAATCCCCGGCCTGGGGCTTCCGGGGCGTCGACTCCCCATCTTCAGCCAGCTGTCTGTCTCTGATGACTGAAGAGGTCCGTGGAAAGATGGGGAGAAGGAGAAAGGGGTGAGAGCAGGCAGTGGACACAAGCTGTCCTTCTTTCCTAGTGAACTGAAGGAGGGCCTTTGGAAAAGAAACAGCTGCTCTTTTTGCCTTGACTGAACAAATTGAGTTGTTTTTTCCCCAGGGGGGAAAAGAGAACCTGCTTAGCCTCTTTGGTGGTGAAGCACCCATGGGCAAGCATGCAAGTTTTCCAACATCATGAGAAGCAAAAGCAAAAACAAAACCTCAGTCAGGCTACTTCCAACTCTCTCTTTAAACAAAGATGGCCTTTAGTCTCCTGCCTATCTCATTTGTAGGATGACCAGCAACTAGATTTTGGAACAAAATGCTGACTTTTTTTCCAGGCAATGCAATGAATGCCAACCTCTGAGCCCATTTCTGGCCACACATCCCCTTTGAAATGGGAATAGCTGGGGGAGAATAGGGATTGCCATCCAGGGCACCTAGAGAGAAGGCTGGGGGGGGGTAGCAGGCTGAAAGCAGGCTTCCTGCAGCATTTTTGTTGCCAACAGGTGATGTTACAGCTCCACATTGTGGAGACTGAGAGGGATGGCTGCGATAAAGGTATCTGTGGGGGTACCATTTACATCTCTGGGAAGTGGGGGCATAATTGAACCATGCAATCAAGGAGGCAGTATTATTCATGTCTGTGCTCTCACCCACCTGATGGGCATCATCATCCTTCAGGGCTGTGAAGAATGGCAGAGCAGGTTCAGAAACAGACTTCTGAAGATTATCACAGGAAACTTATGGTGCCTCTGTTAAATTACAGCATTTGGTGTAGGATTTTTTTTTTTTTTTTTTCATCTTTTTTTGCAGCCTTTGATACAGTCTGGAGTTGGGGCAGCTGGCGGCTCCCTTGTTGGGGGACGAATCCACTCTGAGCTCTAGTCTGAACTGTAAAGCTTCCTGGGCCTATTTGGGATAGGATAGTTCTTTTAAAGTTTGGATGAGGGTGGATTCAGTACCCCCTGAAGAAAGTACAGGAGGAAGAGAAATCATACCTGCCCCCACCATTTCACTGTCTCCATGCATTTGGCAGAATTTGAGAACAGAACTTTTTGCTGACATGAGCAGCTTCTGCCTCACCTTGTTTGACATCCCTGATGTTTGGGGTGAGGGAATCGCTCCATCAGCTTCCCCCTTGCTTGCAGTTTTCAAGATGTGTTGGATTACAACTCCCATCATCCCCAGGATGGCATTATACATTCCCAAGCTGGGGAGGAGAAGTCTTGGGGGTATAGCAGAAAGAGAAGGTGAAAAGCAGGAGTTGAATTATCCAGACCCATCTGTAAGCCATCATCTAAGACAACCAAAATGAGTGAGCAGGCTTCGTTGCAAAGATTGGGCAAGGTGGGGTGAGAACCCCCCCCCACCAGACACTTAACCTTTTCAAAGAAACGATACCATATAGCAATCTGTCACACAGCTTTTTGATTCCACCTTAATTGCCATGACTCTGTCCTGTGGGATCTTGGGATTTGTAGTTTGTCAAGGTATTTAGCCTTTGCAACCAGGGAGCTTTAGCACCCTACTAACTCCAAATCCCAGAATTCCACATGATGTTGCTATGGCAATTAAAGTGGGAATCAACATGCTCCAAATGAGTAGAATTAAGGGACCTGTTCACACTCACAATTATTGGGCCGGGGATTCCTCTTTAACAGCCATGGAAGCAATATATGGGAGGGGTACTTAGATGTCTCACCCAGAGAGCTGTAGTGCCTCATCAGACTACAAATTCCAGGAATCCACAGGAAGGAACCCTGGCAGTCAAAGTGGTGTTGTGTAGTGTGAACTCCAGGCAAATTTGAGTGAGTTGCTTGGTCTACGTAAGGATGGAAACTGTGAAGCTCTCTAGATGTTATTCCCAGAAACTCTTGCCAGCTTATCCAGGGGCATTGGATCATGGGAGTTGCAGTTCAACACCAGCTGGAGGGCAGGCATGATTCTCACCTGAGGCCAGAGGCAGGCAAGGTTGAAGAAAAAGGAAACTGACTAAAATCTGGGGGGAAAAGCTGACATCCCTTCCTCCAGTAATAACTGGGGGAGGCAGAGAGAGAGAGAGAGAGAGAGAGAAACTTAGCAGAAGAGAAATTGTTGTTCTTTCAGTTCTGAAATAATTAATGAAGACACTTCCAACAAAGCATTGCTTTTGGAGGCAATTTTGAAGAATGTGTGATGGTATAGTTTGGAATATCTAAGAATACTTTGGAAAGGAGCAGGGTGGTGTTACAGGAAGGATGAGAGACTGTATGAACTGGGCAAAATATTTTCTCAGGCTAAACACCCAAGTGTGACTTAGATTTCAGGGAGAGAGGAAGGGGTGTGAGGGAGGGTGCCCCTATATGGCTGTCAGAAACCTCTAGAAGCCGATGTGGAACAACTCAAGGTGGCATCAAGCTAGACAAGAGGGCAGGTTGGAGATGATAAAGCATCCTCCTTTAATTATCCCTCTAGATGTGTTGGGCTATGCATCCCGTCACCCCCAGTTGACCTGTCTGGAGGAAACCAGTTGAGGAAGGCTGTGCTTGAATCTAAGAGTTTGGGGCTGGAGGAAGGAACATCCCTTCTTTTGGACTACAGTGCCCTGAATCCTCCAGCCAGCAGAGGATTCTGGGCTGTGTAGTCCAAAACTGGGAACTTCTCTTAGCTTGCTGAAAGACTTGCCTATGGCAATTTGGTCATAGAAAGAACATGCCATGGTAGATGTTGTGTTGCAGCTTGACTTGTACAAAAATGCTCACTTTTTATAATGCTGCATAGGGTGGTAAAACTCAGCCAGTTTGGCTTGCTCTTGTTTCCTCCATGCGGATTAATAAACAGAAGCAGAAAATGATGTCTTAGTGGCTTGGCGATAGTCTTAAGAGAGTCAGCAAAGGGCTTAGAAGGAAATTCCCTTCTGGTGACATTTCCACCCTCATTTCTCCCCCTTCCCTTTTTGCTCTCTGGTCAGACAAGAAAAGGGGTTCTCTTTTTTTGTGCAAAAGGAAGATTTACAAAACGTGATTGCCTGGTGCAAAAGTGGGGTGTGTTCCCACCTTCATACCACCTTCAGCTCTCTTAATTTTTTTAAAACTTGTCTGTCTCTCGCATTAGTCCGTCTCATCCCCTTATTTCCCAAGCCAGACCACCTGTGCCCCCAAATCACCTCGATTAACAGCTAACAACTGTCTCTCTCCCTTCTCTGGCCAGGAGTAGGTAATCCACCCATTGTTTGTACATATCTCTGTGTGCTTGGATACGAGAGAGATTTTTTTGAAGTAAAATCTTCAATTCTCGGGAAAGCAACATCATTTTCAGGAGAGTCCTTTTTATCTGTTTGGAAAGGATAAAACCGCACAAGTTTTGCCAGTTGAAACGAGACCGGTCTGTCGTAAGAAGAGTGTGTTTCTGCCTCAGCTTCTTTTTCAAGCTCCGGACATGAGAGACGGCAAAGAGTTTTCCAAATAAAAACTGGAGAGGGATCCTGCCCCTTTAATGGTTGTGTAGAAGAAGTTTCTGCTTGATTGTTGCCTGGTTGTGTGACAAGCCACACCTATGGAAGTTTCCTTTTCCTACACAGCCATTGAAGGTAGAGGAGCCACCTCCAGTTTTCACCGTAGGAGTGGAAGGCCAGAGCTTCTCGTACTCTGCTGAAGTTTGGGGAATTTTGTATCTTGGGGGGGCAGGGGGCCCCCAGGAGTCAAAAATGCCCAAACACGCAGTGGTTCTCAACCTGTGGGTCCCCAGATGTTTTTGGACTTCAGCTCCCAGAAGCCCTGAGCATTGACCATAGTGGCTGGGGCTTCTGGGCGCTGAAGTCCACAAACATCTGGGGACCCACAGGTTGAGAACCACTGATCTAGAGGATGTGGGTCGCATTCTTGCCATCTTTGGAACCCACCCTGGGCCCATTTCAGACCCAGGAGAGGCCTTTTTTCTAAAACAGGAAGTAGCTCCATCTACATCCTGTTAAGCAACAGGAAGTAGCTGAAGTCACTTCCTGTTTTGGAAAAAAGGCCTCTTCTGGGTCTAAAATGCCGAGGGGGAGACCTAAAACAGTGAAAATAACTCCATACCCTATAAGAGGCATTTGGGGGCAAAAAATTGATTGGGGGGCTGCAAAAATTTATTTTTGGGTGTGCGGGTCTCCATAGTCTCCTTCTAGCTGCCCTCTGTTGCCCACCCCTCTGTATCTGGCCTTCATCTGGACCTCCAAGTTCTAATTTCTGCAGTTCAGGATTCAAGGAAATGAGAGTTAGACCTGAGAAGTTCTAGATGGTGGTGAACTACAACTCCCAGTGGCCTTAGCCAGCATAGCCAATGGTGGGGGCCACTGAGAGTTGCAGGCCAACAGCATCGGGAGGATCAAAGAATGCTTAGGCCAGGATCCTTTGGGGTATTACACCAGTGTAGCTGCAGGCTCTGCCAACAATTGTGTGTTTTACACACTTGCGTACTTTGTAAGAAGTTCCCCCATTTCCTCACAGCTGGTCCAACGTGTGGGTACAACTCTGCTGCCCGACAAACTGGAATGGTCCAAACTATTCTGGAACAGTCAAGGGAACTTGGTGCAGAAATTTAGCCCTGGATAGAAATTTCATTGCAGTCGTGACAGAAGAGTTTTCATCCTAATGGCATAAAAATAAAACCCAGAAAGTAGAAGTCTGAAGGAAGTAACCTCAGAACTGACCTATTTGGCACAGTTTCTAGTACTGATTGTCCCAAACGCTCCCTTGGAAAATATGTAACACACGACAGTAGGAACCCTCTAATATGCTGAAACCTGGAACTTTAGTGTAAAAATTGTATGTGACTATATATATTTTTTTTCAAGCTAGGGCTGCAGATTTTCAGCCTGAATTCTTAATATATTGTAAACTATTTATTGCAACTTTTTTTAAATAAAAAAAAAATCAAACTTTATTTCTGATATTTGGAACCAAATATGTTTTGTTTCTTTTTAATAGAAGTATATAAACTGTTCTTAGTTTATTAGCTTACTCTAAAATAAAGCCAGCATCTGCCTTAATTTGTGTGGGGAAAAGTGAGATATATACTGTATTAACTTATTTTGTCTTTATTTAGAGAGAGGTCTTTCTTTTGTTAATGGATTTCGTGGTGACTTTTTAAACAGATTTGTCTGTATTATTACTTATAATATAATAAAATATGAATAAATCACAGGATTGCTTACAGATTGGAGAGCGTTTTTAAAAATCTGCTTCGTCCTTGATGTCCAGTGTTTCTCCTTGTGTCAAGCACTACAGATTCTTAAGGCCATTTTACAGATTTTTATTTGAAGGAGGGCAAGAAATCTTACGAATATATGTATTCGAAGGAAGGGCAAGTGGGAATAAATGTCTGTGGAGAATGCAAGCTGGTGCCAACTGGTTCTTTTTTTAAGGTTCCTGTGCCCTTAACAGAGCTCACAGAGAAAGAAATTAAGTTTCTGCAACATCCCAAGGGCTGGAGGAAGTGGTAAAAGCAGGGATTTTTTTTCCCAGTCTTGAAGCTAAGGCCATTTCTGCACTGTTATAGCATCGGCCGGCCCCTCCCGAAACTGCAAACCCCAGGATTCCATAGGATGTTGCAAGTGGAATAATAGCGCTATAACAGTCTAGTGCAGAAATAGCCTAAGTCTAGTGCAGAAATAGCGTAATTTCAAAAAAAGGAGGAGAAAAAGACTTTAAAAGCCATTGCAATTTTAGGCTGCATCAACAAGTGTCTAGTGCTCAAATCCAAGGAAATAATGTATGGTGGATCTCTGTGTGTTCAGGTTATCTGTCCAGTTATGGTGACTCCATGAATTCCCTAGGCTTTTCTTGCACAAGAAAGACTCAGCAGTAGTTTGCTATTCCCTGTCTCCGAAATTTAGCCTTCAGCACTTGGTGTTCACTGGGGTCTCCCACCCCGGAACTAACCAAGACAGACCCTGCTTAGCTTTTAAGATGAGGGAGCCTTCAGGGTATTTGGGCTTTCTGGTTTGGTTTGACCTCGCCTGGAGTAGTCTGTGTCCCGTTTCAGTTCAAGAAAGATATTGACAAGCTAGGGTATATCCAGAGGAGAGTGCCTAAGGTCACAAAGATCTGGAAACCAAGCCTTGTAAGAAAACAGCTTAAGGAACTGAGTACACTTAGCTTGGAGAAGGCAAGATAGAGAGATGATATGAGGGCCGTGTTTAAAAACTTGAAGGAATATCACATAGATGAAGAGACTAAAGCATAAACCAATGGATTTCAGATTGCAAGAAAATGGATTTCAGATTGCAAGAAAAGAGATCCCTCCTAAACATTAGGAAGAATTTTTTTATCGTAAGAGCTGTTCAACAGTGGAGGTTTAAACCTTCTTTATTTATGCCTAATGTTTTTCTTTGTAAGGAGCACTGCAGAAAAGATTGTTGAGTTCATTTTACAGAGTTGTTACAGAAGATGTAGATATTTACGAACCTGAAGAGGTGTCATGTAGAAGTTGGGGCCAGCTTGTTTTCTGCTGCTTGAGAGACCAGGACATGAGCCGATTGATTCAAATTACAAGAAAAATCGATTCTGTTAGGAAGAACTTTCTGATAGTAATTGCTGTTCAATAGGATACCTTCTTGCCTGTTCCCCACACAGGAAACTTTAGTGCATGGATGTGTTTTCTTCCAAAGCTCTGCTTGTTTGTTCCTGTAAAGGGCAGATATTTCAGGCCTGCATAAGAGATGGACCGTGTGTGTACGCAAGAGGGAGGGAGGGAAGACAGGAAGAAAGAAGGCCTATTTAACCCTTTCTCTCCCAACTTGCCTGTGGAGCTTTGTAACTTGGGCACCGTTCCCGTAAGGCTAGGGCAGAAAACAGGCTGGGGGGGGTGGGCTTTGAAGCTCGTAGCAGGCTTACAAAACATCACGGGGTCTCCTCGCCTTTCTTTCTTCTAACCAAGCCCCTTTGTTGTTGCAAAAGGAAGGAGGAACAGCTCTTAAAGATGGATGATGGGAAGGCGGCCGTCCATCTGCATTCTCTGAGCATCTGCGAGGGAATCGAAAGGATCAGCCAGGACAAAGTGTGCAGTGTGTTTTGGGGGGCAGAGACGTGTATACACACATGCACGTGGGTTCATTATATTTATGGAGATGGCTATGGGAAGACCATCTGGGATCTGATGAGAGTGTCCAGTGCTTGGGAAACTTTCCTTTAAAAAAAAGGCACGCTGGTTGGGGGATTGTGGGAGCTGCAGTCCAAATAAAGGAACTTTTCCCAAGATCTGTGAGACAATGTTTGTTTTAGGAATGCAACAAGGAAGGGTGGCAAAGTGAGAGCATTGCATGAAATTTCTGACCCTCTCCCATTAAATTATCATTAATAAATGGAATAAAATAAAACCAGAGATGACTTGAATGTCACCTCTAGTTTTGAAAAAGAAGTATTCACTAATGTGAAATAGTGCAGGGATTACCTGCAATGTACTGAAAATGTGAATTGCCATGCCAAGAGATTTCCAAGAAAGGCAGTTCATTCCCCCATTTCTTTTTTGGCTAGAAAAAAAGGCAACCCAGGGAATGTGGAGAGCGTATCTCCAACTGCTCCATAGTAGGGACAGTCCACATTAATCCTCTGCCACATCAGTGTCCCAGTTTTGGGACTGCAACTCCCAGCACTCCTCACCATTGGCTAGGTTTAAGGCAGGGGGGAGCTGCCACCCAGCAACATCTGGAGTGCTGCAGGAGTCCTGTTGTTATGTTAGATGGGCTCCAAGTGCCATCATTCCCACCCAGCGTGACTTATGGTCAAGGATGATGGAACTGCAGTATGACAACCTCTGAATAGGCCTCAGTCCTGAGCATTGGATATTGCTTTTGACACGGTTGCAAAACATTATTCTCTCCAGGCTTAATGATGCTAAATTTGCAGTCTTCTATCTGTAGAACCCTCTGCTGGTCATTAGGAGAAAATGTAGCTCTCCACAATGGAATTCGTTTCATCCAGGGTTAAGGGATCTTAAACCTAGCCTTTTGGGAGTTGGCTTAGATTAAGACAAGCCCAGTTTTCATCAGTGCAACTCCCTTCTCTCAGCAGGTCGGTTGCAACAGCACATCCCTCACACACCACCCACCCATGTCTCTTGCAGATGTTGGTATCCCTGTTTGCAAACTCCAGAATCCCCACCCTCTGGCTCTGTCCAGCCCGCTCTGCCCTCCTACAAGGAAGATTGCGAGCCACACTGATGATCTTACTGGGTCACCTGAAACATGGATGAAGGCCTGACTCAGAAAACAATATCTACAGGTGTGAGGAGGAGGGGAAGCTGTCAGGGTTGTAGCTATGCGGAAAGCGGCAAAAGGAAGGCATCATCTCCCCCAAATTAGAAAAAACCCACACATTTACCTCCAGTCCCCAGATTTGTAGCATTGTGGTAACTTCAGCTGAGCATTCAGAAAGGCAAGTTTAAACATCCAAAGAAAAGGTGCAAACTAATAGCCAAAATGGTCAAACTATAGCCTGGGTTTTAAAGGATAAGCCAACTGAAAGTTTCTTGAAAGATTGGAAACTGTTTATGGGATTTTTGAGCAATAAGAAATGAGACAATGCAATAATTGTTGAATACGGTTACTAGTTGTTTGTTACTGCTGTCAAAACCATACATTTTGATAAGGTCCAATCCTGCCCTTCATTCATGGGCTTCTCCTACTTTTCCTTACAGCAACCTTGGGAGGTAGTTGATGCTTAGAAACAGTGACTTGCTCAAGGCCAGTGAACCTCAGCTAGGAGAAATTTGAACCCAGCTCTCTATAGTTTGAAGCCATAAAAACTATGTAGCCATGTGGTCCATAGGTCCAGTTTTCTGGCTTAGAGAGAACCTCTTGGGTCACTGCACCATGTTGGCTTGTATCAAGTGAAATTTATTAGTATTATTACAGGAAGCCCCAACCTTTTGATGCCCTGTTATCTGACATCTCGCCTTCATGCTCCCTTCGGTACAGTCCATGGCTTCTGCTTTTCAGCCAGTTCCATTTTCTGACAGTGCTCTGGCCAGATAAGTCAGGGAAGACCGGATTATATTTATTTCTATTCTGCCCTTTTCCAAGTATGGGACTCAAGTTGGTTTACTGCAATGGAAACAAAATTTAAAATCCACAGTACACAAAAGTTAAAAAGCAAGTAAGCTAGTTAAAAACAAAAACCATTAAACAACAACAAATACAATACCAGCATATTGTCCATATTGTCCAGTTCTTGAAGGCCTGCTAAAATGAAAAGAGTCTTACTTGCTTGGAAAAGATATTAAGGAGGGTAGCAGTCTAGCTTCTCTGGGAAGCGAGTTCCAGAGCCTGGGAGCAGCCACTGAGAAGGCCCTGTCTCCGTCACATGAGACTGGTGGGGCACAGAGAAGGCCCTCTCCAGGAGATCTCAAAACATGTTATGAGCTGTATCCAAGCAATATCAGAGTGTGACCAAGATGGAAAAAGTCATTAACAGGGAATAATACATGAGCTAGGGGAGGCTACAGCAGTTTGCTTTTGCACAAGCCTGCAGGGAAGGGTAGGATTCTGCCCCTCTTCTCTTCTCCTCCTTGCTAAGTTTTTTGAGTGCTTTGCAGCAAATGGGGGTAAGTGTGAGGAAGAGAAAAAACCTGGTGTTTTTTTTAAAGCAGCTGATAAAGTGAGATGACAGGGAATCAATCAGGACTGTTTCTGCCAAATTGGGACAGTTGGAGGGTACGTGTATCCATTTTCCCTGACTTGTCGCATCTATCATCTCATGTTCTTTTCTCTCTTGCCAAAGCCAGGATGAGATCAGTCATCTTTAAGTTCAAATTTGGGCATGGGATGCTCCGTGGCTTTCCAGGGCTCCTCCAACCGGAGACGGAGGGTGTTCCGGATGACCAGCCGCTCCAGCAAGAGGGAGCTCACGAACCAGATGAGGGTGTACTCGAGGGCGATGAGGCCCTTGAAGCTGTAGCGGAACTCGCTGTAGTCCCAGGGGCAGGCGTCGAAGAGACGGAGGACGTAGCCGATGGAGAACTGCCACAGAAAGATGCAGAGGGTATAAAGGGTGCACCGGGTGAGGAGGCAGCAGTCACCTCTCAAGAGGAGGTGGATTTGCTCCAGGGCCAAGCTGCAGGTCCCGTAGATGACGAGGGAGCCCAGACTGGTGAGGCCACGAAACGCCCAGTCCTGGTCCAGGATGATGACTGTGAACAGCATCTCCAAGAAGAAGCAGTGGATAGCGTAGATGTATGCCCGGCACAAGGTGCTCAGAGGCAGCAAGGGCTTCTCCATGGCTTGGGACCTGTAGTCAGGAAGAGATGACAGAGTCAGAAGTTGGAAAGGTTGCTTTTTTGGACTGCAACTCCCAGCAGGTTTTGGCCCAGATTGAACAAAACAATGGTGCCAAGTCAACTGAGAAGCGAAGCAGTGCGTGCTTGCAAATACCATGTAAGAGACACCCTTCACATCGTTTCTAAGAGATGCACCACAAATCGATTCTTAGAAATTGTGTGAAGTACTCTCTTATGCAGCATATGTGACCACGCACTGTTTTTTCCTCTCAATTGTACACAGACTGAACAAAAAGATGGCACCAAGTCAATTTGCAGTACATCTCTTATATAGTCCAAGTATTTCTGCTTTCATAATACAGTACAGAAGGCTCTATGCATTTGTGAGTTTAGCTTGCACGGAGTTGATTCTTTGCAAGTTTCTTCAACGCCTGCCTCCGCCACCTCAGGCACTTCTTTTTGTGGGGGAACGTTCCCTCTCAGCAGCTCCAGTCAGGCTGTGCAGCCCTTTGCAAACCCACCTCTGGTCATCTTCCTCCTCCACCGGCCACTGCTTGGCCAGCAGAGGATGGATCACAGTCCAATTTCTCAGCACCACAAGCCCTCTTCCAATGTCCCCCAAACCCAAGGAAGGAGTTGGGTGGGAGGGAGGACATATAGGGTCATCATGCCGACCCATCCCCTTTCCCTCTCCTTTCCCTAACCTGGTTTGGCCCCTGGGTGCCCCCTTCCCACAAACATACATTGTGATATTTGTGGTTTTCCCACTTTTGGCCCTAACCCTAGTGAATGTGGAGGGCTGACTGTATTCCTACTGGGTTCCACAATCTGACAATTTTAACTTTTGGACAGGGTCCCTATCCTGTCGAATAAGCAGGGGATGCCTGGACTTAGCTAGGTAGCACAACTCCTAAGAAACCCTGCTAGTGAACTGCAAAGGTGCGTAATGGGACACCGGTGAGAGTTTCTCCTAATGTGCGTCAGGCTCCGTAATGTGCCTCCGCACTCCCTAGCCCCTGTCACAATGCTCCACAGAACCAAGGCACATCAGTTCCAGTGAACATCAGTCCCCCTGTGCGTTGGTCCCAATGCTTTCAGTCCCATCGCTAGCTCCCCTGCATAGTAATGGAAGAGCAGCCCTTGACGGGATACAGACATTTTAGAGATGACCAGTTCTAATTCCTGCAGAACCAAGTCCGCTTACAAAGATGCAAGTGGCCAGCAGGCCTCTGGCCAGACTTGCCAACCTCTGAGTAGAGCTCACGTAGAACAACTTTCTCCAATGGCTTTCCTCCCTATGATTTGGACTTCCACGCCCATAATCACAGACTGATTAAACTGGGAATTGGTCAAACCGGTTTAGGCTTGCCGATGGATTTAATCAGGATTCTCTGCATTTCTTCTTCTAAGCCTGTCATTCATAAGAATGGAAGGAGAACTTGGCTGGAAGAGGCTGCACATTTTCTCTGGTCTTTCTCTGGTTCCTGATGCCAACAGGGGTTACTCAGATCCAGTCCTTGGGAAGGTTGCTGATATGGACTACAGCTCCCAGAATCCTTCAGACACTCTGCCCTGCACACCTGGGATTGGGGAACTGACCTTCCAGTGAGGCCCACAGCCTGGGAAAAAAGGTAAGTTTCTTGGATGATAACTCCCAGAATCCCCCAGCCAACAGGGCCCGTGATTATGTTAGCTGGGAGAGCCAGCATGGTGTTGTGGTATAAGCATTTAGACTATAGGGTTCGATTCCCCACTCAGCCAAGGAAACCCACTGGGAGGCCTTGGGCACGTCACATACTCTCAGCCCCAGAAAACCTTGTGATAGGTTGACCTTAGGGTCACCGTAAGTCAGAAACAACTTGAAGGTGCACAATAACCACAGCACTGTTAGCTGGGGAATTCTGAAAGCTACGATAATAATTTTCCAAGTTCTGGTTTTAGCCTTGGAGAAAGTCCTTGAGCAGCTGAAAGACCTTCTGCTTCCTCTCTGCTGTTCCCCCTCCACATTAAGCAATGTTCAGAAATAGACTCTGCCTGAGCATGGGGGCTCCATTTAGGCATCACACTTAATATCTGCTGATAAAATCTCCAAAAAAACCTCTATGGGAAGCCCTCAGGCCAGAGAGGGAACATAGTGACTGCATCTCCTAGCAGTCCGTTCCTCATGTTAACATGCCACAAATTCTCCTCCCAACACAAAATTCACTTGGCGAGGTGCAGTTCATCCTCATGGCCAGAAGGAACTGCCCAAGTTTTGTAATTTCTTATTTAAAAGCAGTCCTCTTTGCAACTTCAGTTCACAAGAGTCACACATGTAGATCCAACAGCACCACCTTCCCTACCCAGCCTTACCTAACCAGGTGATCCTACGAATGGTTTGGACTCCAGCTCTCATTATCCTTGGCTGTGGATTATGGGATTTGTAGTCCAAGACAGCATGATGCTTTTAAAGAGCCCTTCTAACCCATTGTAAACCCTGATTCTCCATCACCATCCAAATTATATAAAATGAGAGATACTTACTCCAGAAACACTGCTCCAGTCTTCCCTTTTTCTTTACATAGGTACAGCTCCCAGTATCCTTCTTGAGGGGATGAATCGGTAGTTCAACCCTGGAAAACTGGGAGGGAGAGAATGCTTCAGGCAGCTGCCGCCTCCTTCCCGGTCTGGAAGGGAATGGTGCCTAGTGGTTGGAGCAGCGAGAAAGGGAAGGCTGTCCGCCCCTCCCTGTTGTGTGGGTGAGTCACTTCCCCTTGCCTCGCTTTCCCCATCTTCCAAACTCACAGTGTCAATTACTTAACATTAAGGCCTAGATAATGAGTTGGTGTTGCAAGAGAAAACAAGGTACACCCTGCTCCGTTGGTGTCAGCTGCATCTTTGTAAACAATTTGGCAGATCAAAGCTCCGGTATGAAGGGAAAACATCTCGAGGGCGCAGATCCAAGGAAGCTGTGAAGCCTGAGTTCATGCCCTGTTCTGCCAAATCCCTCCATGTTGGGGAAGAAACGCTCTGCACCTGCACAGAGATACTCTCTTTGAAGCTTGGAACAGTGGCAGTGGGTGGCTCTGTAAGGCCTTCTCTCCATCCCTTGGCCACCTCCAATTGTCAGGGCTTCCACTTATCTGCATCTCTGCCAACAACCTGCGGCCCTCCTCCTGTCCCACCACTGTGATATCAAATGTGGGGACCTCAGCTTTGCACATGCCTTCCCTTCCCCTTGTGGAGTTGCCGTCCTCCCATCCCCATGCAAAGTGGAAGGGAAGTAGGGGAAGCCTCCTGTGAGTTCTCCATGATGGGGCAAAATGCATAGGAATTGGAGGGGGTGCTCGGGGGGAGGAAGGCTTGAGCAAGGCTCCCTCCCATTCCCTTCCATTTTGCCTTGGCACAAGTTCTCCACACTGGGTCAAAATGCATGGGAATTAGAGGAGGAAAATTGGGGTGGGGGGCCGGTGCACTCACAAATAATCAAATTCACGACCCGTAAATGCAACAGCTTTTTCGATGCAAGGCCAGAGCATCACAGGCTCCCATATCAGTGATTCCATACCAGGTTCTGTTCAGCTTTGAAGGAGTTCTCCAAGGTACTGAACCTGTATAGGAAGCAGAATTCAGCGCTTTGAAGAGCTCCTCCTTTAAAGCCTGGATTAAAACATGTACTGGGTTCACTGCTCTGCTGACATGAGAGCCATCTGCTACCTAGCTTGGAAAGGTGCTTTTGAAAAGTAATTTGCTCCTGCGGCTTATTATAATATTTAATGAATAATTTAGTGCTGTTACAACAAGGCTTTAAAGGCTGGCTTCTTACATTGCTCATCGCTGTTCTGTTATTTTCTGTCTGTAAGCATTAATGAGAAAGTAACTTCTGTTGATTTCTGCTTTAGGAAGGGGTATCAAGACTTTGAGGTTTTGAAAAAGCCAAATGAATAATTCCCATTGAAATGCATCTAGTGATGTCTTTGAAATGTGCTTTAATTTTAATTGTTAAAAAGTAATGAGAAATGGTTACTTGTTACAGCAGTGATGGGAGTTTTTCCCCCCAGTAGCTAAATTGCTTTTAAAATGTCACTTCATTTTGTCGCTGTTACAAAAGAACTTCAGCAATGCCAGAACAGTGAAGTCATAACACAGAACCACATTATTTTTAATGTGTCAGTTCTCATATCTGAACTCTCTTTCACAAGGTGAGACCTGATTGCGGTTATGCCAACAGTGAAAATTTCAGGTATCTCAATTTCAGGACCTTGAAGCCAGGTTCGCAAAGGCAGATACGGAGAATGGACACACTACACAATTATAGCAGTTTGATACCACTTTAACCCCTCCCTACGGAATCTTGGGATTTGCACTTTGGTGCTGCTTAGAAGCCTAAATACCCTAAAGGCACCAGATCCTGTCTGATCTTGGAAGCTAAGCAGGGTCAGCCCTGGTTAGTACTTGGAAAGGAGACCACCAACAAAAACCAGGGGCTGTAGGCTCTATTTCAGTGGAAGGAACGGGCAAAACCACTTCTGAGGCTTCCTTGCCTAAGCAAAATGTGCTTCAGTACTTCGAATTCTCTAACCAGTTCCCCTGAACTACACCTCTCTGGCAGAGAATTCTAAGTACCTCAAAACTACGTGTCGCAGGATTCCACAGACTGGACCCATGGCAGTGGAAGTACAATCAAGCTGATACAGTTTAGTAGTCTGGATTTTCTCTCTCTCTCTCACACACACACACACACACACAGACACACACACACACTTTGCCCACCCCAGTCAATGCAGTTTGGAGCAGCTCTCTCCCCTTTTTAAAGCAGAAAAGAAAAAGCCTGCTTTTTAGCAATTTGAACGGCACAGCTTGGCATCGCTTTGGGGTTGCTACTGGGTGACTTATAGATGAAAGCAAGATGGTGGGGAGGGTAGTATTTTCCTTGCAACTTTTCCATTGTTTGTCCTTATAAAACCCAAGGAATTCAGCCTTGTTTAGAGCAAAAAATTCTGTGTATGTTAAGGGGGAGAAAGAGCTGTTTAACCCTTCCCTCAGGATGCTGGCTGATCTTTGTGATTCGGGGCTGTTCCCATGCAATTGTACACTTGGAGAAGGAGGAAGAAAAATGGGAGGAGACAAAAGGATGGCGAATTTCTGCCCGGCCACACATCTCCAGGGATGGCAATGGTTTCTGCACCTCCCACCACTTTCCCCCCACAAAAGCCCTTTTGTTACTACTAAAGGGAGTGGAAAGGACTCCCAGAGAGATGAATAGGACCCCCCTCTCTGTCTCTCTGGAGCAGCTGTTGCAGATTCAAAGAAACATCCATCCAAGATCATGCAAAGCATGTGCATTATTTTTACGCATAGGAAAGAGAGATTCCGACATGTACGCATGCACAAATCAATGGGGATTGTGGGTATTGCAGTGAAACCTCCATTCTAGCTACAGAGTCTGCATATGCTCAGAGGACAGGTCAAGGATGGCTTGTAACCAAATTGTTGCAGCGTTGCCTCCAAAATGTTGAAGTCAATAGGTAAACCTCTGCTCCACAAGTTCCAGATTTAAGCACACATTTCAGAGGATATGTGCTTGCTTGCTTGTTTTCCTGGATTGTTTGGAATACAGAGGGTTTAATCAAGGTTTCTTTTAGGGCTATTTTTTTCTTTCCAAAGAGATAGCTGTGTTAGTTGATGGTATTTCTGCATTATGAGAAATTAAAGAAAGGGGCCAAAAGAGAGAAAAACCAACCTATGGCATCTTTGAGACTAGCTTATTTATTTTAAACCACATATTTAGACCATGTCTTCAAACTACATGTATACCTTAGTGAAAGAAGTCAGTGTGTTCTTGGGCATTACTTCTTTAACAGAAAATGTGGTAGTTGTGGTGGGGGGGATAACGCAACAAGAATAGGAACACGATTGTATACCAGAAGAAAAGAAGAAAATTGGTTCAACATGTTTCAGCAAACTTTTATCCAAAACTAACAAGCACATGTGAAATGAAACAACCAGCTCATGGAAGCCTTGCCCAAGTAAACAAAAACATTTTGAACCTCCTAAAGGGACCATGTTCCAAATGGATTCAAATTTTGCTTTCATTAGCTTCCACTTTTGTTACAATTTCCATTTTGGTGGCCAATCTTATAGATTTATGCACTTTCTGCAAACTTTTGAGGGAGAGCTGGTGAGAGAGGTTTTTCTGTTCTCCTCCTTTTTCTCTGCTCACTGTTCATAGATTTTCAGTAAGGGATCCCGGAGTCAGCTGCTGTTTACCTTGCCTGTGGTTGGCCGGCACACACACTTACAGTAGGAACAGCTAGAAGAGACTCCTGCTCTTTCTCAGCTCAGGCTTTGCTTATTGCATTGCTTACAGAGGAAATACAGCTGCAACACCTAAATGTCTCAGTTTCTCCAGCCGCCTTCACCCTCCTCCCAACACTAATTTCACTTTAAAAACTTCCAACTAAACAGAGGATGAAGAGGGAAAAGGAAGAGGCTGGGTGTCTGCAAAAGCCTTTGTAAAAAGGAACTTCTTCATAAGGAGCGTTGCCAATTTAGTCTGTTGTTGTCGGGACGCCTTCCATATTATAGTAATAGGAAGTAGCAGCTTGCTAAAACCAAGAAGCCTAGGAACCGGAGACCGTTAGATAAACAATAGCTAGGAATGCCCTGATAAGCTCTCATAGCTTCAAGGTCTCCTAGAAAAGGGAGGGGGAAACAGGGATTCTGAAGCCCCGGCTTTGGCTTTCGAAGGTTAGTCTTCTCACTGAAGTCTTGTACGATGTATCTCTCTCCAAATAAATAGCCTTTATTCACTGTACTATTTGCATGTGTGGATTCAGTTCCTGACAGTGGTTGTTGCTTTGTGCCTTCAAGTCATTTATATATTTTGAATGCAAAGCCCAGCATGGCCTGTGGGATTCTGGAAGTTGTAGTCTAAAGGAGATAGCATTTCCAAGGTATGGCAATGGGTGTCCGCAGAAGCAAAGGTCCCTCTCCTAGACCAGTGGTTCTCAACCTGTGGGTCCCCAGATGTTTGTGGACTTCAGCTCCCAGAAGCCCCAGCCACTATGGTCAATGCTCAGGGCTTCTGGGAGCTGAAGTCCACGAACATCTGGGGACCCACAGGTTGAGAACCACTGTCCTAGACCAAAGTGCACAGAGACGAAGTATTTCCTTTAAAATTCCCTTGCAAAATGCCTCAGCTGCAAGCCTCACTGTTCCTCCAATTTCTGCTTTCCAGCTGCAGCTAGAGCGCCCTCTCGTGGCTTGTGCATGAAATGTAGGAGGTGTTGGTTACAGGGTGTCGTTGCTGTACATTTTATGGCGTTATTTATGGCGTTATTTTATATTAAATACTTTTTTAAATTTTTGTATTTTGGAATGTTTTTAACCGTTTTGTTTTGCTGTAGGGTGTGACTGAGTTTGGGTCCCTTATGAGAGGAAGGTGGAAAATAAAATAGATAGATAAGTAAATAGGGCCCATTCTTCCATATCAGGGCAGCTGAAGAGGACATAGGTTTACAGTGCAGATCCCCCAGATGTACTGGAGTAAGTTTTCCATGAGACTCAACCAACATGTCTGCTGTTTCTGGAAGCACTGAAAGACTGATTGAAAGATCATAGTGGTGGCCTTTGAATGAAAGAGAAAAAGAGTCTTGAACCAAGTTTGGATATTTATTTATTTATTTTTGCAGGGGTGAATCAACCCCAAATATCTAAAGGGATGTCATGTAGAAGACAAAGCGAGCTTGATTTCTGTGGCTCCAGAAGGGACAACCTAAACCAGTGGATTCAAATGACAAGAAAAGACCTTCCAACTAGCCATTAGGAAGAACTTCCTGACGGTAAGAGCAGACTGCCTCAAAACAGGATGAGCTTCCTTTGTTAAAGTGGTTTGAAGCAAAGTTTAAATGGCTGCCTGTCAGGGACTTCTGATATTGGCAGCGGGTTGGATTAGATGACCCTTGGAATTCCTTTTCAACAAGTCTAAGATTCCCAGAACTTCGTGTCACTGCCTGGCTGAAACTGGGAGCTGTAGTTCCAAAGGGGAGCATTTCCAGACTCTGTTTTGGGGGACGCTGAGCCTCTCTGCATTGACCGTGATCCGTCACAGATGTTCGGAAAGAGGGCTGGATAAGGAAAAATCTCTGGAGTACTTCTGACGTGCCAAGTCCCAGCCGGGCCAAAGGATGTCTCCCGGCAGCAGCGCCTGAGCTGACTGTGCAGCCAGAATGAGCAGCGCCTGCCGCAACTGGTCGGTTCAGTTTATCACTTTGTTTATTTGGCCTACTGGAGAGTCGGTTTGTTACCTCTGTCAGTTGCGGAGAGTCAGCTCCACAGCGGTGAGTCCCTGGCTGGGCTCAGTTCTGGGCACCGCAGTTTAAGGAGGATGTAGACAAGATTTCTTTTGCCCAGTAAAATAAAGCAGCACCCAGAAAAAGCCACTTTACCCATGCTGTATCAGCCATGGGCATACCTACCAACGTTTCACTGAAGAAAACCAGGACGCACTGGGTCAAACTGGCAGAAGTTCTTCATGAGGGAGAACAGACAAGCTAGGAGAGGACGCAGCAGTTAGCTTTTGCCTGAGCTTACTGGGAAGGGCAAGACTCCACTCCATCTTCTCCTCCCTCCCGCCACTGCTAGTAATTGAGTGCGAACCACTTTTGCATTTTGAACTCATTTTGCAGTAGCTGGAGTACGCTGAGGAGAAAGAGCGAAAATGGGAAAGGGACAGAGAAACCAGGACATTTTAGCAACAGCAGAAAAAGTGGGATGACGGAAGGTTAATCAGGACTGTCCCTGGCAAACTGGGACAGTTGAAGCGCATGTGTGCATAGCATCCAAAGGCTTATCCAGTAGCACACCCTTCACCAAGTCCAGAAATGCAGCATTGTTCATTCTCAAAACTGGCAAAATTAATTGCAACCGGATAATTGTAAGGTGCTATGTTTAGGCAGGAAAAATGAAATGCACGAACAGAACATGTGACACCTGGTTTGAAAGCGATGCTTGTTAGAAGTTCTAGAGGTCTTGGTAGACCACAAGCTAAGCACAAGTCAATAATATGACCTAGTAGCCCAAACCATCCAGTGCTTCTAAGCTGCATCAACAGGAGCATCATGTCCAAACTGAGGGAAGTAATAGTGCCAATCTATCCTGCTTTGGTCACGCCTCACCTGGAATCCTGTGTCCAGTTCTGGGCACCGGAATTCAAGAAGGATACAGAGAAGCTAGAACATGTCCAGAGGAGGGTGAGCAAACTGACTGAAGGCCTGGAAGCCATGAAGCCCTATGAGGAGTGGCTGAGGGAGCTTGGCATGCTTAGCTCGGAGAACAGAAGGTTAAGAGACGACATGATAGTGATCTTTAAATATGCAAAGGGATGTCCGGGAGACAATGGGGCGAGCCTATTTGCTTCAGCTCCAGAGATTAGAACACAAGCCATTGGATTCAAATGACAAGAAAAGAGACTCCACTTAAATATTAGGAAGGACTTCTTTACTATAAGAACTGTTTGATAGTGGAATTGACTGCCTCAGAGGGTAGTTGATTTTCCTTCTTTGGAGATCTTTAAATTGAGGTAGGATGGCCATCTGTTTCACTTGTGCATTCTTGCACAGCAGTGAATTGGACAAGACGGCCCCAGTGGTCCCTTCCAACTCTATGATTCCATGACCAACCCAGTAGTTCTAGCAGTCCAACTCTATGATTCCATGACCAACACAGTTTTAGCAGTTTTCATCCCTACTAGGCGTGAGTCTTTTGCAAAGTTAATGTCTCTCAATTGACTAGGCAAACCCTATCCAAAAATCCTGTTCCATACAGCAAGAATTGACAACAATGTGTTATTTGAGGCAAAATCCACCAACACTTGGTGCAAGCTGGTATAAAGAATGTGGGATGGAGGGAGCTGGGATGGTGAATACTTTCACTGTCCCTGCTGCTCAAAACATCCTCTAGCTTCAACCCCAGGTCCACTCCAGAACTGTAGAGATAAGATGCCCACAGCTACAGGACAGGCTCAAGAGAAGGAGGCAGATGGAATTACTGCCCTGCATTCATTCTTTCTTCCCTAAAGCAATGTGAGACCACTCATCTTTCAGCTCAAATCTGAGGATGGACCGCTCCTTGGAATTTGGGGGTTCTTCCAGCCGAAGTCTGAGGGTGTTACGGATGATGAGTCTTTCTAACGTGAGGCAGCCAAAGAACCAGAAGGGGCAATATTCAAGAGTGATGAGCCCCATGCAGTTGTAGTGAAACTCACTGTAATCCCAGGGACAGGCATTGAAGAGCCGGAGAACATAACCGGTGGAAAACTCCCAGAGGTAGACACAGAGGGTGTAGAGGGCGCAACGGGTGAGCAAGCCACAATGCCTCCTCAGGAGGAGGTAGAGGCGCTCTAAGGCAAAGCTGCAGGTCCCATAGATGAAGAAGGCCCAGATGCTGGTGACCCCTTGGAACTTCCAGTCCCGCTCCACAACGAAGGCCCAGATGGCTGTGAACATCACCTCTGAGAAGTAGCCATGGATGGCATAGATGTACCATCGACAGAGGGGGCTCAAAGGCTGACCCATGTTCCCTGTCTCATGTGACCTGTGGGTGGAAGGAGAGACCGCCAGGTTTGTGAGAGGAACGTTTCTCCTTGTGCTTGAAAACAATACCTGCAATTGTTTCCTTAGTCAGCTTCCCTACTCTTCTTCCAAGAATCTCATGGAGTTCTCTCTTCCTGCTCACGACAACCCTGTGAGGTAGGTTAGACTGCTGGTGGGAACAAGGGAGAGGGCCTTCTCGGTGGCTGCTCCCAGACTTTGCAACTCCCTCCCTGGAGAGGCCAGGATGGCCCCATCTTTGCTCTCCTTTCATCGGCACGCCAAAACATTTTTGCACCAGAAGGCTTATGCAAATCGACTGCAGTTGAGCTTTTAACGCTGTGTGGCTCTGTTTCTAAGGTTTATATAGCCTTTTCAATGCATTTTAATGTTTCTAATGTGTAATGTTTTAACTTCATAAATTGTTTTTAAATCTTATACTTTTGTGAAAGTTTGTACTGTTCTTACTTTTATTGTTTTTAAATAGGTTGTTAGCCCCCTTCAGTCCCATTACTGGGAGAAAGGCAGGACATAAATGAATATCAGCATCATTTTCATCCTCATCCTCTAAGGGCTTCCCATGAGCTTCGGAGCTGAGTGAGAATTTGAACCTGGGTCACTTTGGCTGTAACCTGACAGTTTGGCTACGGAGCCAGAATTCTTCCTGGGATCGTCTTTTTTGTATGTGGAAGATACTACTGTGAGTCTGAAACTTAAATTTCTGGCCAGGTTTACGAAGGCCAGAGACTCAAAGAAGGCAAAAAGACACTAGGGCACCGTTCTCTTTGCTGTGCTTCAGCCACACAACTGCACAATCCTTTAGTAATCGAAGGCTCAGAACCTTTGGTTCTCCAGATGTTTTGGATTTCAACTCTCAGAAGCTCCACCCAGGCTGGCCAATAGCCAGGGATTCTGGGAACTAAAGTCCAAAGCATCTGGAGAATCAAGGTTTGAAACAGAGGAAATCAAAGGCCCACCTAATCTAGACCCTTGGTCTTGGATGACCAGTGGCCAAACAGGTGCCTCTCGGAAGTCCACACAAGCAAGGTAAGGAGGAAATAGCCCTCTCCCGCTGTTCTTCTCCAGCCACTGCCATTTAATGGTAGACTTTATCTAAGTCTGGAGGTTCCTCACTCATAGCTACTTTGAGCAACAGCCACAGATAAGCTACAAACTGTCCTGCTCTTCTCATAAGGCCCTCCAAGCCATGTTCTGCTACCAGCAGAGAGCTCCAGGGGCTAATTAGAGGCAATGTGCATTTAGCGCAGCTAAAACCTTTTCCCATCTGAGTAGTACAGTAGTAGAACACTCACCCCGTATTTGACCGTGCAGCTTTCTTCTTCTTCCAGTGCACCTTTTGTCCTCCAACAAAGATCAACGGGAGCAGAAAAGCACCGAAAGGCGGAGGAGAATAAGAGCTCCGAGAGAGGCTGTTCCCAGCTCTGGAAGAGAAGATTGCCTAGTGGTTGGATCAGCAGGAACTAAATCATTCTGTCTGCAGTGCCAGGGGAGACACGGTCTTTAGTAGGCACTCTGGCTGGCCAAACAACAAAAAAGAGAGGCAGGGCATCCTCCCAGTTTTGCAGGTGAGTCACTTCCTTTTATCACGGCCCCAGTTTCCCCATCCCTTCCTCAGGTATGCTAATGACCCCGTCTAGCCCAAGCTTACCTTTGGGAGGGTAATTAAAATGGGCTCCCAAGAGGACCATTTCCGTCCCATGACCCTCCCTTACAACCTCGTACTTCCTATTTATTTATTTATAGATCTCTTTATAGATCCTGCTTTTCTCCCAACATGAGCCCAAAGGGGCTGCCTCTTTCTCCTCCTCCTTTCTTTTTAATTCTCACTATTATTCATTTATATCTTGCCTCCCCCCGCCCAATCCTGAGGTTCAAGGTGGCTTGTTCTTTTTGAGCGCCTTCAAGTCATTTCTGACTTCTGGCAACCCAATCATGGGGTTTTCTGGGGCTGGACAAATGTGAATTGTCATATTTACGTAACTTACACCATGATAGAGGATTCTGGTCAACCTATTTTTATTTCTAAATCAGTTCAGTTCAGTTTATTGTATTTGAACAACCAGCTATAATACAGAAATATAAAAAGTAAAGAGAAAAGTCAAATAAATTAATTTACGTATAGTAGTTAATCTAAAATAGATGAATCACTTTCTGTATCTCCCCTTACACTTTATTTCTAGATCAACAAAGCAGCATTGCACACCATTAAAAGCCCAAACAAGGCTAAGACAAGGCAAAGTTTAAAAGGACGGCACACATGCATACCATAAACAGGTTTCCTGCAACCACCTAGCTATCAAATGCCTCTTTGAGTAAAAATGTCTTCGTTGAAAGAAATCAAAGCAGAGGACAAGCCCAGCCTAGTCTCCTGTGGAAGGAAATCCAGCAAACAAACAGTGCCAAAGAGACGGCAAGGCAGAGTCTTGATTTTAAAATCAAGTGGATGGGAATTCCACAGGCTATTAAGTCCCTGTGCCTCCATAGAACTCATTGCAGTGACAGGTGGTTGCAGATGATTGCTTCTGCTTTGTAGGCTCCCTAAACAAGCAACTGAGAGTTCCTCCAGTTGTGGCCTGGATGGTTTTTGGTTCGGCCTTTTGATCTCCCAGATGTCAGGCTGGTAAACACGGCTAACCTGCTCCGGCAGACAAGCACTTCCTAGAGAACATCTCATTCTCTCCTGGTAAATAGACTCCTGTGGGCCATGAAGGGTGAATTTGGATTTTGGAGCAGGACAGGAGGTCATCCTGCCAAGGGAAAAAAAACGGTTCCGGAGAGCGGTTAGCATGTCCGAGGCCTGCATATGGGGCTGGATTTTCATGCAAGCAAAGACGTGACTCCCTGGGAAAGGCAAAAAAGCTCAGTAAAGAGGAAGGCTGTAGGGAAAGACGAAGACTTCACTACAAGTAGATTGATTCAAATCAAGGAAGCCGGGACCCTGAATCTGCAAGACCTGAGCAGCGGGTCTTGCAGATTTGCCATAAATTGGACCAATAACCACAACAAAAAAGAAACTAGAATTTAGGGCAGGAATGAGGTGGGTACACCAGCCCTAGAACCACCTATATTATTTCTGCACCCCTTAACCCCTCCAAATTCCATGGAACACCCTTTTTTCCTGCCTCTTCCTCTGCACGATGAATTGATTCTTGAGCTGCAATTCAGCTGTTTGACCTCCAAGGAAATAAGACACCAGTTTTTCAAAATGAGCAGTGGATTCCTGCCTACTACTGGGTTATGTTTTGGTGGGTGAGGCTCATTTGTTGTTGTCGCTGCTGCTGTTGTTTTGTATGTTTCCTTTGTTGGCCTTTTTAATGGTCACTAGAGGATCCCAGGGGGAGAAAATCAGCCCTTGGATCCACTACGGTTGCTCACCTCTGATTTAGGGCCTCAAATTATGGCTTCCAGGTCAGTGGGGTGATGAATGCATGCCAAATTTCAACCCAGACTTTCAAGGAGCTCTCCAAGGTTCTGAACTCTTTCCCTCCAATTGGTCCAGCACTTTGGAGAGCTCCTTTAATACTATCCAAAATATGGAATTCATTGCCCCCCCAGCACCCACTGTCCCCTTGAATAAATGTCAAGTTTTCTAGCTGAAAATGAAGGGAAAAACAGTCTCTGAAAGAGACCTTGGCTGGGAGGTATCTGTCAGTGACAAACGCATGCGTAACTTGGGGTTGCATGCTCGTATACCTTCTTTTCAATGAGGAGCAAAGGGCTAGTCACTCATGCCATGCACACTGTCCCAAACCACCCCCTGGCAGCTATCAAGCCCTGTGGACACCTCTGCTGTGTTTCAGCCAGGGAAACAAAGCACGGAGAACTAACAAAGACATCTCCTGCCCTGGCTGCAAGGAGAAGAGAAATAACATCATCCTCCCAGGTGGAGGGTGACCTCATTTTAGTTCCCCTCAGGTCCAAGTCAGGATGCTTCTTCATTGCCTGGGTCACTTCCTCCTCCTTCTGCTCCGCTCGTTCGCAGTGGGCACTGGTGCCCATTGCCTGGGAGAGAGGAGAGGTGTGGAGCTGTGGGTTACACTCCACACGTATGATGCAGAGCCTCAACCGCCGAGATGCTGATGTGACTTTTTGTTTTTCTTTTGTTAATGCTATCTTCTTGAATTTGACATAGCTGAGGGCTCCAGTACGTCTTAATCCAACCCCTGCCCATTTGTGGAGCACAGAAACCAAACGCGGGAGAATCAATAGTCAAAAATGTGTTGAGGAACTCGATGCTAATTTTGGTGTTCAAGGGCGGGTTAGATCTCTGTGTCAATCTTTGCAGTGACAGACTGACCCAGCCACCTAACCCGCCCTTGAACACCAAAAATAATATTGAGTTCATCAACATATTTGTGACTATCAAGGTATTTCTGGGCATTGAACAACAGAGAGTCCATCAAGCAGGGGTGGGGAACTTCCACCCCTGAGTCACATGTGCCCACTCAAGACCTGAGTGAGGTCCACAGCCTCTCCTGGACCCCCTGTTCCCCTTACCCCATCCCTTTCAGAAAAGGACCCATCCACAAACATTGGACTTCCAGGATCCTCAGGGAATACCATTCTCCAATTTCAGTCTATTTATCTATGCACACAGCTTAGATGTCTCTCTCTTTTTTTTTAGTCTAATGAATTGTACAAATTTCATCACAACCCAAAAGCCATGCTGGGTGGGGATGATGTGAGTTGTAGTCCTAGCCATCTGGAGGGCACAAAGTGAGGAAGGAAGGTCTATAGGTTATGATGGTTTGAACAGAAGGTGTAAGTGCCCAGTTTTCATAGGAAAAAAGATATGGAACACATAGAGGTGAGATCGCCAACAAATCTCAGGTGCTGTGGGCTCTGTTTCAGAGGAAGGAACTGACAAAACCATTTAGACAAGATTCCTTGCCTAAGAAAACCTTATGCAATTCATAGAGTCGCCATAAATCAACAATCAACTTGAAGGCTCAGACACACACATACACCCTTGGACCTACTGGTCTCAGTATACTCTGCCTCTTCTGATTCCACCAGAATTAGCAGGGAAAGAAATCTCAGTATGGCTCCCCTGGCTTTTCCAGCACTGACCAGTGTCACGTGTTTCCACAGCATACGGAAGAACCTTACAGGGTTGTTGCAACCCCTTACTTGGGTTGTCTCCTGCCATCATGCAACAAAATCTGTGCCCGTTCCTTGAGAGGTGAGATCTGGCCATGGTAACACATGCCTTGCTTGCATCTCATTGGGATTACTGTAATGCACCCTACGCGGGGCTGCCTTTGGAAACTGTTTGGAAACTGCAGGGGGTCCAAAATTGCTGCAGTCTTTGGATCACGGGCTGGTTATAGGGAATACATAACAAACTCTCTACCAGTTTGCTTCCAGGCACAATTCAAAGTTCTGGTTATGACCTATAAAGCCCTTATAGCACTTAGTTGCAGCCTGTCTGAAAGGCAGCATCTTCCAATATGTGCCTGTCTAAATTTTAAAGTCCTTAAGGAAAGGTTTTCTTTCGAACACCATCACGGGGAAATTTGTTGCGGACGCAGGGCAGGGCCTTCCCTGTGGCTGCTCCCAAGCTGTGGAACTCCCTTCCACAGGAAACTATGTCCATCCCCACTATGCTGTCTTTCCACCAGCAGATAAAGAAATTTCTCTTTACTCAGGCCTTCCTGTTTTCTACCTAATGCCAAATGTCTTTTAATGGGGGCATGATGCATTTTTTAAATCATTTTAATGGCCTTTTAAAACTGATTTAATTAAAACGCAGTTATTGCCGTGTATTGTTTGCTGGCTGCATCCCTTTGGTTGACTTGGTAATGAATTTATTGTTAACCCATGTTGAATAATAGCGATGCAAGTTATATTTTAAAGACTAAGGTGAAATCAAACTGATATATACTGATGTTTTTAACACGACAGCTTGTTGTTTCTTTAAACTTTTGTGTTATCCTTTGTTTTAATTGCATGTTGTTTTCACTCATATTGTGGGTCCCATTTGGGGGAAAAGGCAGGAGGGAAAACACTTTTAAAACATTTTTTCTCCTTTGACTTGGCTTTGCCTTTTTTTCACTCACTACTCCATACTCTTGGAATGGCTTCCCTGAAGATTTGCAGACTGTTCCTTCCCTTGATATTTTTAAATCTCAATTTAAAACCGTCTTGTCAGTTCCTTTGCCAATTTCTTCCTCTGAAATACAGGCTACGGCACCTGGTATCCATTGATGGTATTTGAAAGCTTTTGGAGTTTAAGTTTAATATGGTTCTATAAAAAATATCTGGGCTATTGGAGACAATACTTCCTGGACAAGACCTGCGTGGGTGGCACGCATGAGTTATGCTGGGTTGATCAGACTGACAAAACATCACATGCGTCTGGGGTTGTGCCCGTGCATGCGAGGTCACTGAAATCCCTATATCAACCCCTGGAGGCTCAGGAAACAAGAAGGCTCGCCTGACAGCTAAGGAGCAGGAGTCAGGAGGTGTCTGGAGTGGGTGGCACCCCGTAAAGCAACAAAAATGCACCGTGTGGGCGTGTGTGGCTTTTTAAAAATGGAAAAGTGGCCAGTGTGGAAAGGGTTAAGCACCCCCTTCCCTCCCAGGGATCAGTTTCCTACTTAAAACTGCAATCTTACTCCAGAGACCAGAACAAAAAATGCATTCAAATTACAAGGAAAGGGATTCCACCTAAATGTTAGGAAGAACATCTTGAGTCTAAGGGCTCTTCAAAAGTGGAACGGGCTGCTTCAGAAGGTAGCTGAACTTCCGCCTTTGGAGGTCTCTAAACACACTCCTGAGCCAGGGTGCTGCAGTGATTTAAAAATTGGACTACTTCTCTAGAGAGCAGGGTTCCATTCCATGCTCAGCCGTGGAAACTCACTGCGTGACCTGGGGGGGGATGTTGCACACTCTTAGCCCCAGAAAACCCTTTCGGATCACCACGAGTTGGAAATGACTTGAAGGCACACAACAACAACAGAGATTGAACGGGCATCTCTCCAGAGTGCTTTAGTCGTGCGTTCCTGTGTGGCAGAATTGGGTTGGACTTGGTGGAACTTGGGGTCCCTTCCAGATTTTTTTCCCTTACCCAACATGAAAAATGCCGGGGATTGAACCTAGGATATTGCACATGGAAAACATAGCTTGAACCTCCATGGATTTCTCTAATCCTGTTTTCAAGCTGAGTCGACAAACCAAAGCCAGGTAAAACAGCATTAAAGCGCAGGGTACCCTCAGAGCACAGAGACCTGGAATTTGCTTTGGGAACCAGAACCGAGCTGGCCTTATAGTCTTTTAACATAAAAGTCCACTCTGGGTTCCTTCAAACCCTCTTTTCTCTCAACAGGAAATGTCATTTGGTCACTCCGGCTGGGAGTAGTAAAGCCTCACTGATCTATAGGAGATGACCACCTAGAGAACTACCAGTAGATTCTAATCTAGCACTTGCCAATGCCTGCTGGAGACCAACGGACATGTCTCTGCACAGCTTCTGTGGTGATCGGGGAAAGAACCTGGCATTACACCTGGCAAATGGCTCTCTCTGGATATCTGAGCTCCGGATCACCGTTGACACAGACCTACCTACCCTCCCCAGCTCTCTCCCGTCCAACTCCTGTCTGGAAAAGGTGCCCACAAAAATAAGCTCGCAAACCCACCCATTCCCACAGTAATGTCTAGCTCTTACAGCATTGACTTGCCCAGGCAAAGCTGCGCTCTGCTGAACTCACCTGTTTCCTTGGAAAGAGAGCCAACCCGGACTCTATTCTATCGACTCAAGAGAGAATCTGTGCCAGGCTGGGCAGCGCCAAGAAGAAGTGGCAGCCTTCCGGCTCCACTGGGGGAAGTGTTTCTTTCTCTTAAGCCTCCCTGCCATACTTGACTGTCAAGGGTGTGGGACGGGCTTTTGTGAGAGATCTGGTGCCGTTCCGCGCGGGAGCCATGAAGACAGAGAATGCTTCCTTGTTGCAAAGGTGGGGTTCCCGGATCTCCGGCCCTGGCCTGGAGTCTCAGGGTCTGGCCCTTCTTCTCCTACTCTCAGGGCAAAGAGAACCATTTTAAAGGTTACCTATCTGTCTGTACGTGTGTGGTTTTTGTCCCCAGCAAATGGTTGCCAGATCTCAGGGCCCAACCCTGCATCTCTTGTTTTCGTGAGTCGCCTCCAGGTGGAAGACAAAGGGGCAAGCTCTGGGCAAAAGGAAAGACTTTAAATTTCCAGCTCAGCTATTAGCGCAGCAGCGTTCAACAACCTGAAATACCTAATGGATTTCTTGCTGCAAAACTGCAAAGATTTTCAGGGGAAGTGAGTCTTAGTTAACGCCCTTAGCTGGCTTCCCTCCTGGTTGTAACACCAGGGCTCACCCTCCATTCTGCTGAGCATCTACTCTTTGGCTGAAAATAAGCAGGAGAGATTAAACTGACCTTATCCCATCTCCCTAAGTAGCTGAGAAGGAATAATTCCTTCCATTTCACCTTGATTTAGTAACACACTCCCCTTAGCTTTCTGCCTTAATTTCCAAACAAGAAAATACGTTCTTTCTGTGTGTGTGGTTGAATGACAAGCCATGAGCAAGTCTGGTTTGTATTTGATGCATGAGCCATAATGACATCAGCAGGGGCCATCCCTAGGCCGAAGGTTTAGATCCAGAGATCTCAGGGCCTGGGAACAATCTTATACCTGCAGCAGCAGGCAGCTTTGGAGCAGTCGCTCTCCACTGTTTTCTGTCCAAAGCAGAGCGGTGAAAACTTTTTGGGAGGGGCTTGGATTATAGCCTTCAGCTGTTCTTAAAAGCACTGCTTATAAAGGAGTTCCAAACAGTGCTGCGGAAAGTGTGGTTTTTTGTATTCAGTGCAGAGCTTGGAAAATTTTCGAGTATGGAAATATTTTCTTCTCCTTTGCCATACTTGGTGTTTATCATGTGAATGATATGCTCTGAGCAACGGTGGCTGATGCTTAATGCATCATGTTTAACTGCTTTGTCACGGCCCAGTCTCTGTGACATTTGTCAGACACATTGACAGAAGGTATGCCGAGGTCTCAGATTTGCGCCCTGAAATCTCAAGGCCTTGTATGCTCCTGACCTGGTATGATGTGGGCATCTCCAGTGTTCCCCCCTTTCTGGCTGGATGAATTTTGTATCAGAAAAGTCTCTGCTGCTTGTAGATACTCATGTCCTCCGAGCAGGAATTCCAACTCTGGTCTCCTGGACCACTAGTCCCACACTCAAATATTGCACTGGTTCTTTGGATCTTCTTGGCTAGATTTCTTCAGAGGAGGTTTGCTATTGAGACAGTGTGACTTGCCAAATCACAACAGAATTGTCCAGCAATACCCCCGAGCCAGCATGGCATAGTGGTTTGAGCACTGAAGTAGAGCTCCAAGAAACCAGAGTTTGAGTCCCTGCTTGGCCATAGAAATCCATTGACTGACCATGGACAAGTGACATTCTCTCAGCCTCATAGGAAGTGCCACACTTCAGTTGTTGAACTGCAACTCCCAGCATTCCTCCCTACTTCCAATGCTGGCACAGGCTGATGGGAGTTAAAGTCCAACAATATCTGGAGGGACTGTTTGGCCAGCCCCCCGTCCTGCTGGTGAGGCAGACAGGTATAGGCAGTGTGGTCCCAAACCATTTGGGCCACGTTAGATTATGGAATTCTGGGAGATGTAGTCCAAAAAGTAACTTTTCCAAGATCTGGTTTTAGAAACCCCATGTATCTTAGTTTATGTATCCTTTAAACTATTGTTTCTTCCTGAAGTTGGAAAATAAGGTGATTGGTTCAGAAAATTGGCAGTCACCAACTTGCCGGCCTCCAAGACAGTGAAAGTTGGCTAGAACAGCTCTTACTAGCTACGTTATGGACGAATACCAATTCCAGAAAGGAGAACCCTGGGAAAACCAAGGTGATTTTTTTTTATACTGTTAACACTCAGTGCATATCTGCAGTCCAAGGAGTCGCAACAGCAGCAGAGCATGGGAAAGTCATTTTTTGCTCTGCAATTCCAAGAGCCCCTAGCCTAGCCCGTTTCTTGGAGTTGTAATCTAAAATGATAACTCCCAAGCTTTGATGCTAAGCAACCAAGCATTGGTTATTGTTGGCTTCCATTGCAAGAAGCAAAGTCAGAGGGCTGCAATTCAAGTTTCAATGTTCTTTTCCCCCACCCCAAGTCTGTTCTTATCCAAGCTCTCATGATGCCTCTCCAGGCCAAGGTGAAGAGGTGCAAAGAAAGTAGTCATTGTGGGGTATTATTTGCCCAGGCAGGGTGCCATTGCAGAAAATGTTCCTGCTTGAAGACTAAGGTGTGTCAAAGTCTGGACCTGGAGGCTGAAGCATCTGGTTGCAACAGAGCTGAAAGCGAACCCCATTGACTCACTCAAGAGCAGGTAAGGAGCATCTTCCAGCTTCAGTTGTGAAACGGGGGCCGTTTCTGCACCACACCGTTATGGTGCTATTATTCCACTTTCAACATCCTACGGAATCCTGGAGTTTGCAATTCAGAGAGGGCCATTTAGACTTCTCAGCCAGAGAGCGCTTTGGCCACAGGAAACCACAAACCCCAGAATGCCACAAGAGGTTGAAAGTGGAATCAGAAATGGCCGTAGAAAATGAAACCAGGGATTTAGATTACAAGAAAGAAGATTCTACCTAAAAGTTGGGAAAACATTGACTGCAAGAGCTGTTTGCTGTGAACTGGATTCTCCTTCTTTGGAAGTCTTTAAACAGAGGTTGGACGGATAGCTTTCATGAGTGCTGCAACTGTGGGTTTCTGGATGTCACGGGGTTGGACGAGGTGGCTCTTGGAGTCCCTTCCAATTCTAGGATTCTATCGCCCAAGACTGTTTTTTTTTTTCATATGAAAAATATGTATTGTGGGTTTCATTTGACACCTGTGTGCAGAACCTGGAAAAGCATTCCCTGTGGCCACTTCCAGCAATATGATTGTTCTAGTCAATGATTTTCAAATGTCTCTCCAGGAACATTGAGAACTAGCAACTTGGTTATTTCCTGTCGTGCTTCCAACCAAACCACAATGTGCGCATGAGGTTTCATGTGACACAGTGCTGCCCAGCTGCGGTGTATTACCACGCCTTTTTTCCTGGCTGGCCCACTGGTGTTAATGAGGCTGACTGCCTTCAGCTTTATTAGCGTGGTGTCATATGTGTCCAACGTTGTCCAGCACTTTTATTTTAATGCATTTGCTTCATGTTCTTCTAAGTCACCCATTAACTAGTGTTTCCCTGGGCAGTGTTTAAACTATAACAGTACAATAAAACAAAAGATCACACAAAGCCAAAATAACACCAGCAGCAGAGAATGAAACACAGAAACAAAACCAAATGGATACTGGCAGCAAAATAAACATTAAAAGTTGCAAAGGATCTAGCAACAATTCTTCATGTGCAAGGGAGGAGGTATTTGATCCAACCCTGAAGAGACCATAATACAGATATACCTCAATTAATAAAGTAGATATGTTCCAGAGAGAGACTTTAACAGGAAAATTGGTACTGGAGGCAAAAATAATTGCCAAAGCTGATTTTCTTATAGCAGTGTGTGCCTTCCTAGAAACAGCAACTGCAAGAATCCTTTAGCAAGCAAAACAGAGAGAAAAAGGGAAAGAAAATAAATGTACCTCACTAGCTCCCACCAGCATGTTAAAAAAAGCATAGATCCTTCATTTTGGCTAGCAAAATGGAACTTATAAGAAAAGGGGAGGCTGGTGAAATTAAAAATCAGTTTAATTTTTAATGCATTTTGGAAGAAGCCCCCAATGCCTACTTTGTTAAGCGAAACATACCTGTATTGTTTGGGTTAGTTAGGTTTTATTATTTTTGTTTTCAAGGCTTGCTCCGGTTCCCTGTACAGTGGGCCCTCAATATTTGCGGGGATTGGTTCCAGCATCTCCCGTGGGTACCAAAACCCGTGGATGCTCAAGTCCTGTTATACACCGTCCTGTAATAAAATGGTGTCCCTTATATAAAAGGATAACCACTCAAAAGGTTTGCTTTTTGAATTTGTTAAAAATCTTTTTGAGCCTTGGTTGGTTGATTGAATCTGTGGATACGGAAGGCCGACTGTACAGTTCATCTCCATTTCCCCTTTCCGTTGTGCATAACCTCCCGTCCCTGAGAGTGCTGGCACATTTTGGGAAAGATGTGGTACTGAATCCAGCATCTTAATTCTTGGTTCCTGCAACTGTTAAAACTTCGGCTACAACCCCCAGCTGTTGTTGTTTTTTGAGGATTCCCAGGGAAGTTCAACAGGTGAAGCTTGAACAACAAGTTTGCACCAGACCTGTAGAAATTCCCTGTTAAAAGTAAAGAAGACTAGCAGACTCGCCCTTTTTGTCCCCCCTCCATGTGGTCACCCTACTTACTACTGGCTGCCACTGTGCTTCCAGGGTGAATTCAAGCTGCTTGGAAAGGTTCCTGGAAAAGGTGGAGGCCAGGAGGCAACTAGCCCAGTCGAATGGGCCAGCTACCTGCGACCACAGCCACGGGTGAGGTCTGGTGTAGGTCACACGACTTCCACGAGAGGGCGCAGCAACCCTTCAAATAGTAACTGTATTTTCCTGTATTAATCTGTTGGTTTGTAGATCAATTTTTGTTCTTTTTTTAATAAAAATATTTAAAAAAAATAAATAGTAACTTTATTTTATCAGTATGTCAGTTTGTTAGTAGTATTTTTTTTTCATTTCTTTTCTTTCTCTTTCCTTCCCTTTTTATACCATTTTGAAATTGCATGAATTAGAACAAAATCAGATGAATGCACCAGTAATGATGATCTTAGCCTTTTAGAATAGTATTTTTCTATTTGTCTCTTCTTTCTTTTTTCTGTGTATATGTACTTTTTATTTTCTTTTTTCACTTTTTTATGATTTTTTTTTACAAAGGTTGAAGCTATGCGTCATTACAAGTTATATGCACTCGAGGTTTTTTTTATGTTACATGTTTTATGTTATTTTTATATATATACTTTTCTTCCCTGTTATACTTCAATAAATAAAGTTTTTAAAATCATAGAATCATAGAAATGTAGAGTTGGAAGAGACCCCAGGGGCCATCCTGTCCAACCCCCTGCCATGCAGGAACACCCTCAAATTACTCCCGACAGGTGGCCATCCAGCCTCTGCTTAAAAACCTCCAAGGAAGGAGACTCCACCACACTCCGTTGAAGCAGCAGATTCCACTGCCGGACAGCCCTGACCATCAGGAAGTTCTTCCTGAGGCTCAGGTGGAATCTCCTTTCCTGCAGCTTGAATCCATTGCTCCTTGTCCTGGTCTCTGGAGCAGCAGAAAACAAGCCCTCTCCCTCCTCTACATGGCATCCCTTCAAATATTTAAACATAGCTATCATGTCCCCTCTTAACCTTCTCTTCTGCAGACTAAACACCCCCAGCACTCTAAGTCTGTCCTCATAGGGCTTCATGGCTTCCAGGCCCCTCACCATTTTGGTCGCCCTCCTCTGGACTTGCTCCAGCTTGACCAGGTCCTTCTTGAATTGGGGTGCCCAGAACTGGACACAGGATTCAAGATGAGGTCTAACCAAAGCAGAGTAGAGTGGTACCAGTACCTCCCTCGATCTAGACACCGTACTCCTGTTGATGCAGCCGAGAATTGCATTGGCTTTCTTGGCTGCCGCATCACATTGCTGGCTCCTATTCAGCTTGTGGTCTACGAAGACTCCTAGATCCCTTTCGCACATACTGCTATCCAGCCACGTGTCCCCCATCCTATACTTCTGTATTCCATTTTTTCTACCTAAGTGTAGGACCTTACACTTCTCTCTGTTGAATTTCATTTTGTTAGCCTTGGCCCAGCTCTCCAATCCATCCAGGTCATTTTGAATTTTGATCCTGTCCTCTGGCGTATTAGCAACCCCTCCTAATTTGGTGTCATCTGTTTTTAAAAATAAATAAATAGTAACTTTGCTGCCCGGGCAGCAAAGGTTGTGTGTTCTATTTCCCCTGGGAAGGAGGATGGTAGGATGCTGGAGGAAGTTACTTTTGTAGACTACAACCCCCAAAATCCCCACAGTCTCATTGGCTGGGGATGATGGGGGCTGCAATCCCAAATCCACCAAGGACTCAAAGCCAACTGGAAGATGCTTAAGAGCTGAGCCACCGGAAGCACCCAGCTCCATTCCCATGCGTTTTTCAGTTATCCCAGCCCACCCGTTGTGTCAATATTACCTCCTAGCCAAATCCAGGACTCAAAATAATTCCTTTATTTATGTGTTTCTTTGAGGTCTTTCTAGGGTTTTTTTTTCTTCTTTCTCAGCTTGTAAACGGATTTTTTTTTCCATACCAAAATTGGAAGTGGCCAGAACGGGCGTTTGCTCTGTCTGCCCCCTTTTCCAGTATTTCTCAGGCCAGTTCTCATTCCTCTTCTTTTTTTATGCGTTGACCTAATTTGAAAAAAGTCGTTGGAACAACCAGGTAATGCATTAATAATGCCATTAAAAAAAAAAGTCACGCACACACACATACCGGCACACAACATGGTTGTGCAAAGTTTGGGGATGCCTGTCCTCATCCTTTCTTTCTGCAATACTTTCTAAGCCCTCCTTCTAGGTCATTTTGTTCTTCTCAAAATTATTCCATCATTGCATAATCTGTGCTCTTTTCCCCACTCAATTCTTCCATTTCTTTTTTCTTTGTTTTTCAAGCAATCACATCCTTCTCTTCAGATGAAAAAGAGAGGGAAAAAACCTCCAGGGGTGGCCCACAGAGATCAGTAATCAGCCATTTCCTACCCTCAGGTTTACCCTCTGAAAGAAGGACCCAAAAGGAAAGAGGGACCTGGAGGGCGAAGGAAAAAGGCAGGCTCAGGCACTGGCCCAAAGGTACCGGAATCTTTGGCTGTCCTGGTATCAGCGACTCAGATTTTATCCAAGAATCCAGGAGTCTATGAAATATGGTTGGGTACTGTGCAAGTTCCAGGCAAGAGTTGCTTTTTTGTAACTGCATTACTGCACCCCTACCAGTGACAGTGTCACTCAGACGTTTTTCAGGCCATTTGGAACTGGTCCCAAAGCCTCTATCAGTGTCTTCTCCTTCCTCCTCCTCCTCCTTCCTCTTCCTCCTGTATTCCTACTATTTCTTCTCCTCTTTCTTTTCCTCCTCCTTTTTGGCTGCTCCTGTCCTGCGACTACTATCTCCTCCTCCTCTTCATCTTCCCTTCTTTCTCTTCCTCCTCCTCTTCCTCCTCCACTACTACTATTTCCTCTTCCTCCTCCTCTTCCTCCTCTACTACTACCCGTTTCTCTTCCTCTTCCTCCTTCTTCCTCCAATTCCTCCTCTACTAGGACATCACTACCACTCCTTCCTCCGCCCTCCTCCTCACCTTTCTTCCCCGCTACTACTGCTACGACTTCCTCCTCCTCCTCCTTCTCTTCCTCCTCCTCCAGTACTACTAGTTCCTTCAACTTTTTCCTCTTCCTCCTCCTCCATTTTTCCTTCCCTTCCAGTGCTTTCTTCTTCATCTTCTTCCCCCTACTTTGGTTGCTTAGGTCAGGATACAGAATGTGTGCCACCCTCCCTTCCATGTACAGCTAGTTTAGGGCAGGGCAGGTATGGTGCTCCAAAATATGATGCTCCAAATGCTTTTGGACTGCATCTCCCATCTGCCACCCTCCCTTCCATGTCCCAATAGTTTAGGGCAGGGCGAGTATGGTGCTCCAAACTATGGTGCTCCAAATACTTTTGGACTGCATCTCCCATCATCCCCCACCCCTGGTGGGGACGGATGGGAGGTGCAATCCAACAGTTTTGCTCAGAGATAACAAACTGGCTGGAATTCACCCTCCAGCAGCTCTGCAGAGGGGAATATCCGAGAGTGCTGGAGGAATGACCCAGGGGCTGCTGCCCACTGGTATCTGCCGCCCGAGGCTGTTGCCTTGGCCTGCCTAATGGTAGGGCCAGCCCTCTGGCTTTGTATTCATGTGAACCCCCCAAGGGAGGAGCAGGGAATGCTAAGCGGGGGAGACAGTGTCTGAAACTTCAGTTCCCATGACACTGGGGTTGGAGTGAGTCATCTGACCCGAGGTCTCCTCCCGGAGCCGTGCCTTTAAAAGGCAAAAGATGCCTTTGCCCCCAAAAAAGAGACCAAGCAGGCAAGGGATTCAGGTTTTGTTTTATTTAAAAAAAAAAAATCCTTCATGGCTGGAAAATTGTTTCATCACCACCACAGTGGGGGCCTGGAGAAAAAGCAGGGGGGAGAGAGAGACTTTTTCTAACTTTAGGCTGAAAGAAAAGCAGAAGTGGGGAGGGTTGGCGGGAGAGAGAAGAGGAGAAGCCAGACTCCAAATTTTTCAGAACTTGCATACAGGAAATGTTTTCTTTTAAAAGAAAAAAAAAATCCTGACCCTCCTGTGACATCTCAGAGGCATAAGGAGGGGGATGTGTCGATTGGAGAGTTTCTTTATTTTTAGGGCTACCAATGAATCTCGGCAATTTCTTGAAGGTGGTCTGATGCAACCTGGAATGAAAAGAGAGAGCTGACCTTGGACAGAAGCTGAAATAGACGTGAAAAAAACATAATTCTTTGAAAAAAACAAAACACCAGAGGCTGTATTTCAAGAAATCCTGGGAGGGGGCTTGTAAAATCGAAGCAAGCAGTTCTGTTCTGAACAGGAGACTATGGCTTTTGCAGATGGTGCGTCCACTGAGTAGGGATGGAGAAAAGATACAAACATATTCCATCAATGAATGTAAACAGGAGTTTCTGAGGGTTGGAAAACCCCGGTGAGGAGAATTCCCCTGCACGGGCAAGTTTTCACATTTTAGGATTTTTCTGTGCCTGAAAACCCTCTTTATTTGGGGGGGGGGGTTTCCCCCTCCCAGAAAATTGCATTTTGGGCACAGAATGTCACTTTTTGCGCAGAAAAGCGTGTAAGGAAATCATGATTTTCTGTACAGAAAACAGCCAGAAAGCAACATTACTGTGCAGAAAAAGCCTTTGTCTATGTAAAAACTAGCTAGGAGAGATTGCAGCAGTTTGCTTTCGCCTGAGCCCATGGGGAAGAGGAAGAGTCTACCCCCTCCTCTCCTCTCTCCCTGCTCACTTAATTCAGTGCAAAGTACTTTTGCACTTTGAACTCTGTTTGCAGCAGTTGAAGTCAGCTGAGGACAAAGGGGAAGGTGAGAGGATGAGAGAGGGGGCCTTTCCGCACTACGTTGTTATAGCGCTATTATTCCACTTCCAACCTCCTGTGGAATTCTGGGTTTTGTAGTTTCCTGAGGCCGACGAGCTCTCTGGCTGAGAATTCTCAATGCCCCTCCCTAAATGGCAAACCCCAGGATTCCATCGGAGGTTGAAAGTGGAATAATAGCACTATCACAGGGTAGTGCGGAAAGGCCCCGAGAGAGAAAGAGAAAGACCAGGACATTTTAAAACCAGCTGCCAAAGTGGGGTGATAGAGGATTAATCGGGACGGCTGGAGGCACCCATATGCTTTGCACTGTTTAAATAGCCCAGTTTTTCCAAAGAGGTGTGGACTTAGAACTATTTCTAATTTTTTTAGAGGGGGAAGAACAGTTCTGGTAATTTCTGTGGCCCCCCAGAAGGTCCCAGAAGGCCCCCCAGAAGGTTCAGCCTTTGGAGCCATGTTGGTGCGCCCATCCCTGCTGTCGTGAAGTGAGTGCGGCTGGGCCATGCACGCTCTGGGCAGAGGGAGGATATCTGGAGCTTTTATTTGAGGTGGTATCCATGTGCTTTTCCCTCGCCCTGCCTTTCCCAGCTCCTTCTGTTTCCTCCCTCCCTCCCTCCCTTTTGGCTCCCGAGGATTTAACCAACACGTGTTTTCTTTCAAGAGAGTAATTACTTTTATAAAAACTGGCCCCAGCGCATTCCTGAGGGCTGACTTCACAATACAACACCGCAAGAGCACACAGGACGGCGGGATCCAGTTTTTGAGGTCGCCGACTGGCAAAGAGGGATTTTTTGAGGGTCTCCTTCGGGTCTTTGTTCCCAAGCAGCGAAGCCCAGAAGAAGGTCTCTTGGGTTTTGCTCCCCTCACTTGAATGCCTTGAAAGAGGGCAAGAGGTGGGGAGGTGCCTGCTTAGATGAAAGGGTTGCAATTGGAATCGAGGCTGTGGGGCGATGTGGGGGGGCATCCAGTAGTAAATTTAGGTCAGTAAAGTCCAAAGAGGCAGCAAATTTCACTCAGAAGGCTTCCTGCGCATGGCTCATGGGAAACAATGGGAATCACATGGGCGCACTTGAACTGATTTGGAGATGCATTCGCACCAAACGCAGTTGCAGGTCTTAACAGCTTTCTGATTTTTTTTCCCTTTGCACCACATTGTCTGCTCTAACAGTGTTCTAACCTTTCCATATCAAAACCACCTTCTTTTCCTCACTCTCTGTCTGAACCCTTTTGTACATGAAACACATCATTTGCACACGAATGGCCTGCGTGTTATGGATGCTTAGGACAAGACCCTGTTTGGTGTTGGTGGAGAGTAAAGTTCTTCTGCAAATAACCCCCAGCCTGCTCTGGTGGATGTCCAGAGGCTATTCCACTGGCAGGGTATAGCTATGGGGGGAGAGAAAAGAGGAGGGTGTTGGCTCTAAAATACGATTTTTGCTCCGTACCTTCCAACTGGTCCAGTTTGGGAGAGACAGTCCCCATTAGTCCTCTGCCATTCTGCTTTTTCAGATGCTACTAAAATGTCCCAGTTTCCTTTTCCTCCTTCTACTTTCCCTTTCTGTCCTCAGTGTCCTTCAGTTGCTACAAACTGAGTTCAAAATGCAAAAGTATTTATTTAAGGCCCTTTCTGCACTACACTGTTATAGTGCTATTATTCTGCTTTCAGCATCCTATTGAATCCTGGGGTTTGCAATTTAGGGGAGGGGGTCTTTAAAATGCTCAGTCAGATAGCTCTTTGGCCTTACGAAACTGCAAACCCCAGAATTCCACAGGAGGTTGAAAGTGGAATAATAGCACTATAAGGGTATACGGCGGAAATGGCCCAAGACATTTCGCCTGTCCCTTTGCTTAGTGCATAAATGGTCTTTCTAAATGCTCAGCTGAAGTGACAGCAAATACTAGAAATTTGGAGAGTGAAGGGAAATTTCATTTGGGGGACAGAATTCTTATTCGAGGGGGCAATGCTGTCATTGAAACCCCCATAATGAGACTCCTGTAATTCCAGGTCAATGGGGAGCAGAGCGGTGCTCACACAGTGTCTGGGTTAAGCAAGTGTGGTCCCTCTTCTTCCTCCCCTGCCTCTTCCCATTTTGAACCAAGAGCCTGAGCAAGGTTTCTGTTTAACTCAGAAGTCTGCATCCTTCAGACCGTTTTCCATCCAGAGAACCAAAAGCCCTGTTTTCTCCCTCCCTTGCTCCACATTTCAATCTTTTCTGCCCCTGTTTTCTTACAAGAGACCAGGCCCAGATAAGACTTTCAGTGTGGCTGTCTGGCCACTCCGAGAGCCAGCTCTGAGCTTCTCCAAGGCTCCCTTTGAGACGAAACCAAGAGTTGTTCCAGCCAATCTGTTAATTGTTCCCGAAAGGTTTATAAATAGCTTTGCCGTGTAGATTTTGCCACGAGTGCGGTCTTGCGTTCTCTGTCCTGGAATATGAGGGTCGTCCCAGGGAGGAGCGTTGTCCTGGCTCTTGACCTTTTATTGTGACCTTCTTTCAAATACATGCATGCATGCATACAACTTATGACATGGCTTGCAGCCAGTTCTAGTAACCCACTGACCTGTGTCCCCAAGGCTAACGGGTGCGTGAGCCCAATTTGGAAGGAGCTCCGAAAACATTCCCTTCCCCAACACAGACGCTGTTGTTCAAGACTCCTGCTCATAGACTTCAAATAGTAATATAAGCCTCTGCAGCCTTTGAAAACCCTCAGCAGCGTGACTTTCAACTGCCTGGTTTAGCAAATGGTGGTGATTTTAATCCTCTGCCATCCCACTTTTTCAGCTGCTTTTAAAATGTCCTGGTTTCACTCCTCTCCCCTTTTGTCCTCAATTTCTGCAAATGGAGTTCAAAGTAATTTGCACTCAGTTAACTCAGCAGGAGACAAGAGAGGAAGGGGTATAAGAGTGTATACCTTCCAGCTGTTCTGATTTGGCAGGGATGGTAGCAGTTAATCCTCTGCTGCCCAGCTTCTTAAGCTGCTTTTCAAACATCCCAGTTTCTCTCTCCTCCGCCTCCTTTTCCCTCTTTGTCCTAGGAATCCTTCCACTGCTGCATACCAAGTTCAAGGTGCAAAAAGTAGTTTGTGCTCAGCTAGCTCAATATTGACGAGAGGATGGGCAAAAGCAAACTGCTGCAGCCTTTCCTAGCGTGGGTGTTCTTTCTCATTAATAACTTTTGCTCAGGATTCGTAGTTTGGGGAGACACTGGAGTTCTCTGGCTGAGGATTCTAAGCACCTTAAGAAACTACAGGTCCCAGGTTTCATCGTGGGGACCCATGGCAGGTAAATGGGCATCCAAATGCCCTAACTGAGCAGTATGAAAGAAACACAGCTCTTTCTCTCTGCTCTGCTGAGCCAGTCTGGGAGCCAGGACCGTCCTCCCGTCCTCTGCTTTGTCCGGCCAGAGAACTCCTCCACCCCAAGCTGGCATGAAAGAGGTACCCGTGGACGGAGGCTCGCACAACCCCAGCATTGGCTAACAACAACAGCGGGGAACCTTGCCTCTCCCGCCTGGAGGGAAAAGGTGTTTCAAACTGTGAATCGGGCTTTTGTGTCTCTGCAGGGAAAGGCCGTGCCAGCCGGGAAGCACCGAGAGGTTGCTTGGCAACTGGGGAAGGCCACCGATTGTGTGAGAAACCCGAGGCTGTTGCGGATGGCCACCATCTCTCGGGCTTCCCGGCTTGCCACCGAAACCTGTTTTTGAGAGTTCATCCCTTTGTCTGGCTGGTGTGTCTTTGTTTGAGTGTGGAGGAAGGGGGCACCCTTTGTTTCCACGATAATCTCTTTCCCCCTTTTATTTCTCGGTTACGTTTCTTTCCCATCTTTCCTCCAGTGGCGGAGCTTGTAGACAAATTCCTCCCTACTTCGTCCGTCCTCAAAACAACAAGCCTAGGAGATAGGGTACTCTCAAGAGTTAAGATAGAAAGAGGTACCCCATGAGTTTTAGGGCATTTCCACACTGGCCTGTTATAGTGTTATTATTCCACTTTCAACATCCCATGGAATGCTGGGGTTTGCAGTTTAGGGAGGGGCCTCAAAGGCCATCCTCAAAGGCCCCTCCCTAAATTGCAAACCCCAGCATTCCAGGGGATGTTGAAAGTGGAATAAGAACACTATAACAGGCTAGTGTGGAAATGGCCTCATTGCTGAACAGGCATTAAATGAAGGTCAGTCCATACCAACCATGTTGGATGGGTCTTAGAGACTGGCTGTTGTTGTTGTTCTTTCTGGCCAATTATTATTTTCCCACTCTTTTCACCTCCAAAAAATCTTTGGCAGAAAGAGTTCTTTGCCAGCAATCCTTTGGGGTTCCAGGGAGAAGTCGGCCTGGGATCTGCTTCATTCTTTCCCAGTCACAGACCTTCCAGTGAAAAGTTTGGACTCCTTTTGGGCCTGGCACCCTGAGGGTGACTAACAATTCCTGCTGAAAGAAGCAAATGCCCAACCCGAGAAGCCATTCCACCGTTGTGCAAGGGAGTGGCTGAGGTCCATGTATACCATCCGGCTCTCCGCCCTGTGGGCAGCTGGTCAAGCTCATGTGCCGGATATTGCTTTTGCAGAAGTACCACCACACGCTTGCCTTAAACGCAGAGCATTTATTGTGTTGCAGCAAAAACAGACTTCTGTATGTGGAGGCACATGGGCTGGAGAAATGTGTGCATGTGATGCCTCTGGATTTCTCCTACAGCATCCCTGCCCTCCCTCAGACAATGTGAGTTTTTTCTCTCTTGCTGTTCCCAGTCCTAGCAACCCTTTCTCTCCCATCCAGTCTCCGCCAGTGGTGCTATGCTTCAATGGCTCCTAAAAACCCTGCTCTGGCTACCATCCTCAGTGCAATTTCTGCCTCTTTCCTCCTAGCCAGCCCTGAGAGAGATGGTACCATAGAATGGCCTGGTCCACATGACAGGGCAAACTGGGACATCCTTCTATCCGTGCCTGGCATCCTGTTTGTGATACATGCAAGCATAAAACCACCTTAAGCCTGTGAGTGTATATTTGGAGCAATTGCAAAGGTCATTATTTCCTTCCTCCCATTACGAAGACCAAAGTACCCCATCTGTGGCACTGAGGGGAGCAGACAACTGATGCCATCTTCTGCCAATATCTGCTGGAGATCTCTGCTGTTGTCAGCGCTTGAGGTCATCTGTCTGTCTATGGGGAAACAACCTGCTCAGGGAAATTCTCTTTTGTATTTGTGAACCCACATCCCATGGCACAGCATTGGCCCAGATTGAAAGTAACCATCATTGTTCTCATGCCACCTTCAGGCCCTGCCCCACTTCGTCCACGCTCGTCTTCAATATCATATGAGCAAGCAACAAAAGCAAAGCAACAAGCCAGGGCCATCACTGTGCTATATTCTAACCTTAGGCAACAATGAGGATTAGATTTATAAAGGAGAGACAATTGGGTATAGACCCCCCAACTCTCCCAGTTTGGCCAGCACAACCACAGTCCATCTTTTGCTGTTCTACTTTCTCAGCTGCTTTTAAAATGCCCCAGGCCATTTCCACCCCACACGGCTATAGTGCTATTATTCTACTTTCAACATCCTGTGGAATTCTGGGGTTTGTAGTTTCCTAAGGAGGCCCAAGAGCTCTCTGGCCGAGACTTCTAAAGGCCCCTCCCTAAACTGCAAACCCCGGGATTCCATAGGAGGTTGAAAGTGAAATAATAGCACTTTAACAGTCTAGTGCAGAAATGGCTCCAGTTTCTCTCTTCTTCTCTCGCTTTCCTCCTTCATCTTCAGTTGACTTCAATTGCTGCAAGCTGAGTTCAGTTTACAAAATTAGTTTGCACTCAGGCCACTTCCACACTAGACTGTTATAGTGCTATTATTCCACTTTCAACATCCTATGGAATCCTGGGGTTTGCAGTTTCCGGAGGGGCTGGCCAGCCCCTCCTGAAACTGAAAACCCCAGGATTCCATGGGATGCTGAAAGCGGAATAATAGCGCTATAACAGTCTAGTGCGGAAATGGCTCCAGTTAACTCAGCAGGAGGGAGAGGGGAGGGGAGGGGAGGGGAGGGGAGGAGATGGACTCTTGGCCTTCCATAACTCAGTACATAGATTCCTGGTTTTCTCGTCTTAAAAGGGTAGTTTTATGTGTTTCTCCTCATGAATAACTTTTGCCCTCTTCTTGCCTGGCCGTGCCCTTTTGAATGAACTTGTATATGGCTCGGCCCCGTGCATCCCACTTTTCATCTGCAAAATGTTGGACCATATGTTAGCTGGAAAGCAGAAACGGGGCCAAAATGCTGCAGGGGAGAGTCGTTGATGAGCAGGGAACACCTGGTGGGCATCTTTCCCAAAGCCCAAGAACAGATGTTGTCCAGGTTTTCTATGTGCAGGAGTATACTGTAAAGATATAAATCAGTTGGTTGTGGCATGAGCTTTGTTTTGGTTTTGACTTTTTGGAGTATAAGTTTTGGGAACACCACCCCTAGGGAACAGAGCTTAGGAGGGTTTCCTTTCTTGGATTGCAACTCCCATGATGGCTGGAAGATTATGGGTGCTGCAATCCAAACAGTGATATGCATCTGGATCATTTGTTTTACCATTGCATGGTATCATTTTATTATTCCTTCTTTCCCTTTGTGTTTATGTGTTTACACACATACTTGGCAGGACTCCCTGGATCTGGCTGTTTATTTGTAAAGTGCTGTGTATATAGATGGCACTATGTAAACAAACAAACAGTAGCAATAATAAGCTGGTGGGTTCAAGGAGTCCAAAATCATGGCATGCTTTCTAGAGTATTTTGGGTGATGTGGTTCTAAAAAAGTTGTCTGGGGGGATTCTGGATTCCAAAAAGGTAAATTTGCATTGCAGCTGGCAAAAATGATACTGAAATGGAAGTATCAGGGATGTGTAAGAGTCCTGCGGTTTTTCTTTCCCTCTGTCTGTTTGGTTCCAGAGTTTGGGAAGGGAAGTCTCCTTGCTGCGTCTCCTCCATTTCCTAGAGCCCTGAATTTTCTCCCACGCATTGTGCGTGTGCACATGCGCACAAGCCTGAAAGGGCGATGAGCCCAGGGCTCCACATTCCCACGTCCATCTGGATTGTATTATCACAGACACACATGCCTCCTTTGGCTGCTGAGGCCGGCAAGAGCCATCGCCTCACACAGAGAGGACTCGGGGTACGGGAGTGGAGTTCAATTGGCCAAACTTTTCTTTGGCTTGGCCCTGGCCTACGTCAGGAGGCCCAGATCCAAAGCAGAGCTGCTTCCGTTCATGCTGGGGAGGTGCTTGAGTTAACCTATCAAAACACCAACCTGTGATCCGACCCTCGTGGTAGGCACACTCCACCTGCTAGGCTCTGCTACCATCATGGGGCCCTCTTGTTGGACTCTGCTTCACTCTTGGAACTGGAGAGGACCTGGAAATCTGGCGACTATCTTGCAAGTTGATCAATATATTGGAAGCATTACTGTTTTGGACTATGGTTCCTAGTATCCCCAACTCACTGAATTGGCCAGAATATTGTAAGCAGTCCTGTTTTGGACTACCACTTCCCAAATCCCTCTGTCCCCAGAGCAGGCCAGAACATTGGAAACATTCCTATTTTTAGATTACACCTCCCAGAACTGCAAAGCCTCAGAGCTGGCCAGATCATTGCAAACATTCCCATTTGGACTGCAGTTCCAACAGTCCACAACACCATTCCTACATTCCCCTAAACGGCCATGGATTGACAGAGCTGCGGTCCTACCCTCTCAGCACGTATGCTCTGCGCTCTAGGCTCTGTGGCCATTGTGGATCCTTCCGCTTCACTCCTGAAATTGGAGACAAACCCAGGGGTCTGAGAGTGGTGGTTATGCTGAGAATTAGCCAGAATGTGGAAAAACAGCTCTATTTTGGACTGCAGCTCCCAGCCATGGCTGGAAGGGGATTCTTGGAGCTGTAGTCTGAAAGGGGAATATTTCCAAAGTGCTGGACTTGACAGGCAGTTGAAAGATCAGAAAGCAAACACCACGGGGGCAAGCCTTGAGACATGAGCGTGGGAGCAGCTTTTAGGTGGGTCATAAAAACTAGTAAAAGAGCAGTTAAGGGGATAGAAAGGTTAGCCCAGAGCACTCGGGAATTGTTAATGATTGCAGGACTGGGAATAAGCCCTCCACACTTTAGCCCCCTTTAGGGTCAGCTCTCTGATTCCATCATCCTTTTCGACGGGGTAGAGAACCTTTGTCCCTCCAGATTATTTTGGACTGCAGCTCCTGCAGTCTTTGCCCCTCCTCCCATGCTGGCTTGGGCTTCTGGGAATTGAAGTCCAAAACCTTAGGTGGGTGAAAAGGCATCTACCCTCTAACTGCCCCAGTTTGGCAGGGGCAGACCTTATTAATCCTGTATCACCCCCCTTTCCCAACTGCTTTTAAAATGCTCCAGTTTCTTTCTCTTGCTCCCACTTTCCCCCTTCCTTCTTAACTGCCCTGAAATGCTGCAAACTGAGTTCAAAGTAGAAAGGTAGTTTGAACTCTATTCACCCTGCAGGGAAAGAGAATAATCTTGCCCTTCCCGGTAGGCTCAGGCAAAAGCAAACTGCTGCAGCCTTTCCTGCCTTGTGTGTTTTTCATCATTAGAGAAATGATGAGGTAAATAGGCACTCTGGACACGCCTAGGTCAACTCTTGTCATCGTGTCTCTTCCTGTGTTTCAAGGCTTATGTGTGCACGAAAACATTATATCAGCTGCCCTTCAAAAACTGAATGGTTGGGGGACTGGGAGTCGCAGAGTTGTTCTGGACCGTCTGCCTGTATTTTACCTATTTGGTGTTTTTAATAGTTAGGTTCTAAAACTGGTTTTGATTTTATAGCTAGTCTGAGGGATATTTTTAAGTTTTGTATTGGTGACCTTTGGCACATCGCACACTTTCAGCCCCAGAAAACCCCTTGATAGGTTTGCCTTAGGATTGCCACAAGTCAGAAACAACTTGAGGGTGTGCAACAACTGTTGTTGTTGTCTAGGGCCATTTCCGCACTGGACAGTTATAGCGCAATTATTCCACTTGCAACATCCTATGGAATCCTGGGGTTTGCAGTTTCGGAAGAGGCTGGCTGGCCGCTCCCGAAACTGCAAACCCCAGGATTCCATAGCATGTTGCAAGTGGAATAAATAGCGCTATAACAGTCCAGGGCGGAAATGGCCTAGGTCTTTTTTCACTGTTGTTAGCCACCTTGAGTCCCAGACTGGAACAGAGGTGGGATTAATAATAGTGATAATATAATTATGTCACGTGGATATATTGCCAAGGGATCTAAAAACCTCTGGCACCTAAGTTTTTTGCTGCAATGGGAGCTTTGCAAGCCCCAAGAGCAGCAACCTGGGACAACCAGTGGGAACAAAAAAATCTCTAAGGAATCTGGTATTGTTTGCTTTTGATCCAGGCCAAAAAGCAGAGCCGGATTCCAAAACCAGGAAGCGAGGAGTTAAAGAGTTAAACCAGATTCTTCCTCCACCAACACACACACACAGAGAGAGAGAGAGAGAGAGAGAGAGCGAGCGAGCCAGCGCGCGCTCTCCCTGGAGCATCTGCCTAGAACAGGAAACCGTGGAGAAGTGAGTGTGAGAGAATGTGCTTCTCTTTCCCTGCCTGTTAACATTTCCCTTTTCCAGCTTGTTCTCGTCCCCCCTCCCCTGCCAAGCTTCTTCCCACCCCTTTCTCTTTCTCTCCTCCTTCCTCCCCGCCACCCACCCAAACCAGCATTTCCATCGCCCTCCCAGCTTCTGGCAGCCGGAGCTCGGCTTCTTTTCGGCAGGAGTCGATCATCGGTTTTCCCAACCTCTCCAGACGTCCCTGCTCCGGCCCGACTCCTCCTGAACCCCGGGATTTGGAAGAGGGGAGGAGGGGGAGGAGGAGGGGGCGTGGAGGAAGGGGCTCGCCCCGCAGGGACGGCGTTGGGGGGCGCAGCGGAGGAGGGGAGGAGGGCGCCTTCCTCGCCAAGGGGCTCCTGGCGCTCCCGGGCTTTGCTGCGCTCCGGCTGAGTTTTGTCCCCGACTCGAATCCCCGCGCCTCCGCGATGTTGGATCGCCTCCGGGCCAGTATCGCCCCCTACCTGGTGATGGTTTGGACTGGGAACGGTGGCGCCCCGGACTTCTAAGCCCGCCCCTTCCTTGCTCACGAGGAGGCGCAACGATTTCTGCCCGAGGCCAAACTGGACGGTGAGTTCGCTGATCCCTTTTGGAGAGGGTCCCTTTTGGAAAGGAAGAAACTGAGGTTGAGATTGCAGAGTATATAATCCAGGCAGGGTTTTACCACGGTCGAGGACCACCAGGCAGGTTTACCCGGGAGTAAGTCCCCTTGAGTTTAGTGGAAGGGACTCCCAAGTTAGTATACATAAGAAGGATAATCGCCTCTCGGCTGGGATGGAGGTCTCGGTCCTGGGACAGATGGATGATCAGATAGAAGGAGGTGCCTTAGAGCATGTGCAGAGTGTTTTGTCTGATACGCGCAACATACACAGGCACAGACAGTGTCAGCTCCGCTGCCTCTGGGCTCAGCTAGGATTTGATTAATTAATTCACAGATTGATGATTGATGAGAGGTGTTTTGGAGGGCGTGCCCACAAAGTGTCAGAAATACTACCAAGGAAGTGCAGCTTCTTCAATGGAAAAAACAGATTTTGGAGCATGTTCAGAGGGCTTCCTCTCTTCCCCTGCACAGTGTCAGAACTTTCTTTTTAAAAATGTGTGTAAGAAGAATTGTAGCTCCCCTGTTGAGAAGAGGTGTTAATTCTGGGTAGTTAAATGATTAACAAAAAAGAAATTAAATAGAGCATGTGCAGAATGTGCCTCTCTCTTTCTCTCTCTCACCCACACCCAGAGGTATCACCTCTCTCACCTCTGGGCTCCATTAAGATAACAAAAAGTTTTCTAGGATGCTTCAAGTTACAGTTAAAGTACCTCCTATTTTTGTTGCCTCTGACAAAGCTGGTTGGAGTCCAAAAAAGCTTGTGCTAAATAAACTTGTGATTTTTTTTTTAAAATGACACCAAAAAAAGTGTTGGCCTTTGTCAGTGTGTGTTGCTTATGTGTCCCTTTGACTGTGCTTTAATTATGCTTCTAAGAAACAGCACTCAAGGCAGCTAAAAGCATCAATAAAAACAAATGAAAGGATGTGACCATTAATCAATAATCAATGATTAACCAAACTAAGTCCCCTTCCACTTCTGCCTTGCGAAATAATTTCTGACACAAAGGAATAGTTTGGAGCTAGCTAACAGATGGGACTGGACTTTGTCGAGGGCTGGAGTCTTTGTCTCAGACTTGGGAGAGAGGAAAAATACTCTGCACATGCTCTGAGGGGCACACAGCCGGCTGGATGTAGCACATGGCCTGGGCCTCATTTCTTCAGTGTGCAGCCCCAGGACAAGGTGAGGCAGAGGTGAAGAGGATCTACACCCCAGAAACTATGCAAGAAAGGATTGCAGAAGAGGCTCGGCAGCAACACAGTTAATAGGCTTCTTTCCTCCTTTGTGCCTTTGAACTGAGGACCCTTGGCTTGAAGGAAAGGCGCTTCCAGAGACTCTAATCCTCAATATTGCTTCATTTCTGGTACCAGGACTCAACCAGAAGGCCCTTACGTCACATACAAGCTTTTTTCTCTGGAAACTGCTAACCTTTGTCCCAGATTTTTGTAGCTGGGTTTTCCTTAGGGGAAAGACACTCTGCATGTGATCAGAGGCACTCTTGTCAGGAAAGTTTTTTGGGGGGGACTGTAGTGCCTTGAGTCTCTCCTAACATGACCAACAGCTGGGCTGGATTCTGGGAATTGTTGTGCCAGCTGGGGGATTATGGGGACTGTTATCCAAAACCAGTAGGTAATGGTTTTCTAAACTCTGCGTTCTGTTGCTCATCCTTGTATTGCAGGGGAAAATTTTAGCTAAGGATCTGAGAGCTAAAGAAAGACTGGGAAGGTTCTTACCTTCTTGCTGGCATTTACTTCTTGGTTGAGTCTCATGCCAGTATAACCCCCTTTTACCACTGAGTCCCACACATCTTCCTATAAACGCCTTTAAGGCTGTGTTAATCTCTCTGTACTGTTTTTTGGCTGCAACCCTATCCATGTTTCCTGCAATTTAAGTGCCACTGAACTCGGTGGGACTTATTCTTGCCAAGGACTTTGCAGCTGAATTGCCCAGCTGTTCTTGCTATCCGCTCTGGTGTGATGGAAAAGATGATACGTTTTTCTTGTGCATCCATAATATCTATGGGTACAGGTCATCTGGGATTTCTGACGTGTGCTTTCTATTCCCCAACACAAAAGCTGTCAATTTTCTTCTGGATTAAGTAATCCAGAATCAAAAGGACAGAGCTGTATATCCATAGTCTCCACTTGGGATTCTGCTGAGGTCACGAGCTTCCATTTCCCATCAAAATCAACTGGAAAGGGGTTGATCCTATGGAGGACAAGGGAAGATGTTTTCAAAGCAGTTGTGTGAACACACAACCTGTAATGAATCTGGTCTGTTAATAGTGCTGCTTTGATTTGAGTCTTTGCACATGGGCAGAGGCTAGGAGACACCCCTCCCTAAATAATGATTTGGCTAGTGTATGCACAAAGTATTGTTTCTGGACTTGGAACTGGAAGTTGGAGAGTGCCTTGCATGGCTTCAACCTTCAGGAATTTTGTGCTAGGAAAGTCCCTAAAGATGAAAGGTTTGTGGGATTGCTAAGGTGGTGTGTTGTCACTACTTTTATTTTCATTCTTTTGTAGTTAGCTGGAGAAAAGAAAGACCGTCTCTAGAAAAAATATGTGCCAACAGCAGGGAAGTCTCTCGTCTGGAGTAATTAGAACAATGGGGAAAGGAATGCAATTGTACCAAACGGCATTCCATGTTTTGAGGGGAGGGGATTTTCAATGAAGGAGGCATGCATCAAAGCTGTAGAGGGAAAGGGCTCTAGGAAATTGTGGTTTGGACACAGGAAGGGTTCCTGGTTCTGGCCAGGGGTGTGGAATGGGAGGTGAATTGCTTTTGAGTGAGGGTTTTTTTTAAAGGAGATGGAAGGCAGATTTGGAAACAAAAGAGACATGAGAACATGGCTTGATTCTGAAGCTGCAAGGAAGGGGAGTGGAGTGGAGAGGAAGTGGATTGTAAAGGGTGTGTCGAAACCTGGAATTTCAGGGGTGGGAGGGGGACTAGGGCTGGTTGTCTGGGTGGGCCTTCACAGAACCTGGAAAGATGTGGGGTATGGGGGTAACTTCTCCCCTCTGATTTAAAATCCACCCATCACCCCCTCCTTTGGAGCTCATGTGGTTTCTCCTGGATCACCATATTCCATTTCTCTGTCAGTCCATGCACAGTGATCCTGCATAACTTGGGAGTAAGTTTTTGCACGGGGAAGCTCACAGCTAGGTAACCTGTGTCTCTGACTGCAGCCTTTGTAAAAGAGGTTTTTGAGCAACCGCTCTCAAACTCTGGTCCTCTGGGGCTTTATTTGGACTTCAGCTCCCAGAAGTGGGGAACTCTGGGAGATGCAGTCTGAAACATCTGGAAGACCAAGGTTGAGAGCACTAGGACACCTTAAGAGCTTGGTAAACTTAATTTTTTGGACCACAGCTGAGCATCCTCCAGCATTTCACTGATGAAAACCGGGATCCGTATGGCCATGCAACATCAGAGTGGGGTCAGGATGACAAAAGTTGTTAATGAGGAAAAACAGATAAGCTGGGAGAGAATGCAGCAGTTTGCTTTTGCCTGAGCTTACTGGGAAGAGCAGTAGTTAACTCCAAGAGTTAACTATTTTTCCATTTTGAACTCAGTTTGCAGCCCTTGAAGTAAGCTGAGGACATGGGGGGGAGTGGAAGGAGGAAAGAGAAGCTGGGAGATTCTAAAAGCAGTTGAAGAAGTGGGATGACAGAGGATTAATCAAGATTGTCCATGTCGGAGGGTGTGCAGCGGCCAATATGGCTGCTTCACAGAATGCAAGAGAGATGTCTTTGCCCCTAGAGAGTTACAGCTAGGTGCTATGGACTTCAATTCCCAGAATTCTTATCTCTCTTGGCCAATATGTGGGGATTCTGGAAGCTGTAGTCAAAAACATCTGGCAGATCAAAGATTGAGAATGCACTGATTCATAGTATTTGTTCATTCTTGGGAAATGTCTTTCTCAAACACCAGTTGGTGGCCATGGAACCAACAAGCATGCTGAGAATCACACCTGACAGCAAGCTGCATGCTTGAGCATGCTAGTTTCTGTTTCTGTTTTTTTGCAATCACGATCTCTTGCGGAACCTTTAGTTCCTCTTGCAGAACTCTGGGGTTCCAGGAAACCCTGGTTGAGGAACCCTAATTTAGAAAACCAGTTTAGGCACCCAAAGAAAAAGGACAGTTCCCAAAGGAATGGGAAGACAGCAAAGAAACGACTCCTAGAGGGAGCAATTTTTGGTGCAATGCTAAAAGATTGAGAGCTGAAGGAAAATTTCATCACACCAGAATATTTATCGGGGAACAGTGCCCTCACTTTGACTCCTCCTCTCTTTTGTAGCTACACCCCTGAACCCAAGCCAAGTTTCACTGAACTTAACGTTGCTGATTTTGGCCCTGGTAGGGTCTCTGGTTTGTGTTACAGCCACAGTGGATTTGTGGTGTATAACCGGAGACCTTGTGGTCCAATTGGAAAAAGAAAATTAGCCACAGAATGAATTGTGATGTGGCCGGTAATTGCAGACTGGGTTCCCTGTAACCATCCCCCAAAAAACAGCCTTTGGGTTGCGTGAGGCACAGCTGGCCTCTTACCTTGAGAACGCCCTGCTCTCATCACTCATCTGCCAGGCTGTGTTAGAAAGCTTGCCTTGGCCTGCTGCCCTCCATCCTCCTGTCTCCCCAGACAATGAACCTTTCAGGAGAGTCTGCTTACTTCCACCCAAAACGAGGCCCTAAAACTCCACCCCCCCAAAAAAGTACATGTCCTTTGATGTCTGAAGACCAGCTCCTCTGTTGCTGGGTGCAGTTCTACAGTAGTTGGGAAAAAAAGTACTTTGCACATGTTTAGAGCAGAGATGTGAAGACCTGAAAAGTAGAAAAAACTCTCCCAGAATTCTCCAACCAATATGTGTCTTTTCAAGACTCTCAGAATCTATACCTACCCATCTATCTCCATCTATCTATCTAGTTGATCTTGTGTATCTTCAGGGCTAACACATACCTATCACAGGATTTTCATGGCAAGATTTATTCATCTTTGCCCTCCTCCAAGGCTGAGAGAGTGTGACTTGCCTAAGGTCATCCTGTGGATTTCCATGGTTGTGTAGGGATTCGAACACTGGTCACCAGACTCATAGACCGATGCTCAAACCACTACACAATGCTGCCTCTCATCTGTCCATGTATCTATATATCTGTCTATATCCATCATCTATCCATCCACCCATTTACGACCCTCCCAGCCGTTCTTCCCTTGCCTTTTCCCCAAAGCTAGAAAAATTATGTGGGCTTTTTGCTTTGCTCTGAGGGTTTCCTGTACTTTCCAAAGTTAACAAGGTTCACTCCAGGTCAGGACATCTTTGCAACAGCAGGCCGCTAAATGCAAGTCTTCTCTCCCCTTGTGCAACCTACTTCCCAAAATCTTTCCTGCTTGAACTTTGGCTGCTTGAACTTTGAACTGCTGCCTGCTTTCTTCCCTGAGACGTGGAAACGCCAAGGCACGCATGGAGAAAACTGACACAGAAAAATTAGGTGGTGTCTGTTTTTAACGTATGGGTTGAGACGGGAAAAGAAAGATGAAACAGGAGTCAGTGTTAACAGGCAGAATATGGACAGCTTAGCAAAGGGGAAAAAACCATTTGGGCCTTCAGTTTTATTGCATCAGATTGTGATCTCAACCGGCAGCCAGAGAGCAAAACTTGGCTGAAGGATTCTGGAAGTTATGGTCCAGAAAGTTAATATTTCCTGGTTCTTCGGGAGACCCACTTCAGCTATGAGCATTGTTCCTTTTTCTTTACTTCCTCGCTCAGTATTCTTTCCTTCCCTCCAAGGATGTGAACAGTGAAGTCTTCCAACTGAGATTTTTCCATGGCCATGATCTTTGTTGGAAGCCTTTAAAGAAGTTGCCCCTTCTCTTGGCCTCAGTTTCATGTCTGCAGAGTGGGTATGACTGCTACTTTTGCGAGATTGTCATGAAGATTGCTGGGATCTGTGCTATAAAAATGTGAATTACCACTAATTGCCAGCTGAATGGTAGATTTGCTCTATGGTTGTAGATCAGTCACTGCCCCCTTAACCAGTTCTTACTCTTACTCTTAAATTAGACATCAGAGACTATGGCCATTTCCACACTACACTTTCAACATCCTAGTAACTCCTGGGATTTGCAGTTTAGGGCATTTAGAATTCTCCGCCAGAGAGCTCTTTGGCCTCAGGAAACTACAATTCCCAGAATTCCACAGGAGGTTGAAACTGGAACAATAGCACTATAACACTGTATGGTGGAAATGACCTATATTTACACTTTGTCCTTATAGCAGTTTATTATCACTTTAAAATGCTACTAAACTGCTACAGTGTAGATACTTTGATAGGCCTAAATCCTACTGGTTGATAGGATTGTCGGTTCAGGATTGTCCCAGGCCCTGACGTTTCCAAACCAAAACCGAAGACTTAGGCATGGCCCTTGGTGATGACGCAAAGTGTTGTGCATTAAATACCAACCACATTTGCTCCCAGCTTGTCATTCTAACACAAACAGAGAGAGGGAGAGAACATATTTTCCTGTCCGGAAATTAAGACAAAGCTCTTTGCTAAAGCAGCCGTTCCTAGATGAAGGTGAGATGAGGGGGTTCTTCCTTCTCACTTACTTAGGGATATGGGATAAGGACCATTTAACTTGGCCTCGGTGCTTCAATCCAGAAGTTGGATGCAGTGCAGAGTGGAGGGTGAGCCCTGGCACCCTAAGGACTAGGTGGGCAGGAGGAAGCTAACTAAGACAATGCACAGACCCTCTTGGAAAGTCTTCTCAAACAGAAGCAACAAACCAAGTAAACCTTGCAAATTGGAGCAAACAGCTGCTCTATGAACTTACCTAGAGGTTTCACAGAGCTCTTTCCTCTTGAGTTGTCCAAAGCTGGAAAATTTGGGCCCTTGTGTCCTACCTGGAGTGAATGCATGAAAACTGGAGTCTCAGTACCAGGTTCTGAGATCTGGAGACCCTACAGGTTAACTCCAATTCTAGTAGACCCATTGAATCCTTTGCTGAATGGTATGACAGTGATGTGAATTGTGTGTCAACAGTGGGCCAGTCCCACGGCTTTAGTGGTTCTACTCAAGTCATGACTAACAATTGGATTCTCACCATAGCGGAGGACCTCTGTTAAATGGCCATCAAAAATGGCCAAAGTTGTCTCGAGTGTCTCTTAAAAGCTCGGCTGTGCAGGAGTTTCCATTCCAGCAAGGAGAAAGCTAGGCCAGCCAAGATCACAGAATGAACATTTGCAGTCAAGAAGCTTTTCCTAGTCTTCAAGTACACTCTTATAGTTTGAATCCACTGCTTAGTGTCCTTGTCAGAGGAGCAACAGAAAACAATCTGGCTTCATCTTCTCTGTGTCATCCCTTCAGATCTTCAAAGATAGCTGTCAAGTCAATTCCCAGTCTTCTCTTCTCCAGGCTAAACGTACCCAGCTTCCTAAGTCGTTCCTTGTAAGGCTTGGTTTCCAGACCTTTGATCATCTGGAGAATTCAGTATTCCTGCATGGCAGGGGTTGGACTGAATGGACCTTGTGGTCTCTTCCACTTTTATAATTCTATGATTTGTTTTACACTTCTAAGAGTCAACACGTATCTGCAGTCAAAGGAGCTGGAGCAGCAGCAGAGCTTGGGAGATATACTATTCTGGCTGAAGGAAATTTGGGATTTTCTCACGCACGCACACACACACACACACACACACATATATATATTTCCCAGATTTCCCCCAGCCAGAATACTTATAGGTGTAGGGTTATTGATCCTGTAGTCATTTTTAAAAAGTAGATGTTCCCAGCTCTGCTGCAGGAGCAGAATCCGATGCCGTTTATCTTCAGGAATGCGCTGCTGAGTTGGCCAGAGGTACATGGTAGCCTGGAGGATGAAAGCAGAGATTTGCCTTCATCTCCTGTCTTGTGGAACGTCTGTCCTAAGGCTCCTGTTTATAGAGAGCTTAAGCCACAGAAACTTTTGCTGCCATGCAACTCTCCCACTGGGAGGTCACATGGACAGAAGGAAAAAGGGAGGTTGTGAGTTAGGAGTAAATGTTTAGGGAGCTGAATCCAAGGCCAACCAGCCGCTTGCTTTGGCCTTCTCCCTCCTGGAGCCTCGCCCACCAGAAGGCTTTCTGCAGCACAGAATTTCAGTTGAAAAACTTCTGGAAACCCAGATGGTATGTAGCTGGTTGTTGTTTTTGGAACATCACATGATGTTCATGGGTCTTCTCACAAAATCCAGCAGGACAGGTCTCTGCTCCACAGGGCTTACACTCGAAAGGAGGAGTGAGAAGTGTGTGGCCATATCCATACTGACTGGCATCCTGTTTGCCACATGCACAGGTGTAGTTGCGCTAGGCAAGCAGACTGACGTTTTGCACAACATGCCATGGTGGTACCTAGCTGATAGTGGTCTCTGTGTGTATGGGGGCCATTGTGCATACAGTTGCACAATGAAGTACACAGAGTAACATGCAAATGCGCCTTGCCTCTCTTCGTTGGAATTGCACTGTGGTTTGCCAGCCATGTGCATTACTACTGGTGCACATAGGTTATGCGCTATTGGTGTTCACGGTAGAGCTTGAATAACATAATTCCACGGGCAGATATTTACACCATGCAGAAGAGATGGAAGATCTCAACCACTGTTGGACTGCAAATTCCAGCAGCCCCTCCCAGCACAGCCCGAGAGGGATGAGGCTGGGAGATGTAGTCCAACAACTTCTGGAGGGCCTCGTGATTCCCCCAGTAAACTCTGAGGCAATGGAGGCAACAGGGGTGGAAAAATGAAAGAGTGGAAATGGATTTATTCCAGTAGTATGTATTTTGACTTAGAAGTTAGGTGGAGATATGGAGTTGTTGTCTATAAGCTCTTTTCGTGATCAGAGGCAGAATACACATCTGGGGGATGGAAGGAGACAGTGCTATTGCATTCATACCCTGCTTGTGTGTTTCCTATAGATATCTTTTGGGTCACTTTGGGAACAGAATAGTGAACAAGGAAGTCCTTCTGGGTGGTCCAGCATGTCTGTTCTTATGGCTTAAGCATATTCGAAAGGTACATATTTCTGTTTGCCACGTGATAACTGCAGCCTCAAGAGATAGCTGGTCAGGTAAATCATAGATTTAGAAAAAAATAAGGACAGAAAAAATAGTTGAAAACATCCACAAAATGGTTGGAAAAACATGGTGTTCAAGTGTTCCAAAAACCCTCAGAAGAAGAACTTGTGGACTATCAAGAATTTTCGCATTTCTAGACTTATTCTCTGCAAAATTCACTTCTAATTTTTTTTGCACCTAAAACAGCATTTTCTGCAGAGAAAATTCTTTCTTCTCAGAAAACAATACTTCCATGTAGAAATATTCTTTCATATGGGGAAAAAGTGCTGCTTCCTATGGAAAAATAGGGATATTTGTTTTGTGCAAAATTCGCACATGGTTGATCTGCATAGAAAACAACATTTCTCTCACAGGAAACAGCACTTTCTGTGCAGTTCTGCCTAGAAGTAATATCTTCTATGTAAAAGGTTCTGTTTCCTGCATAGGAACTGCTGTCTTCTGTGAATAAACAACCCTTTGCAAAATTTTCACAGAATAAGATCCAAATTGCGAATAGGCATTGGAAACTGGTTTTCAAAGACTGGCATGAAGTGGGAAGAAAGGTTTTAAAATAACTCATTGCTTCCTTCAAGAAGAAACTTAGTGAAGAATTACCTCCTTAGGACAGAACCATAGAAAGGACCTCTTTTCCAGGACAAGAAATCAATTGCCACAGTATCCCAAACTGTTTGCCTTTCCGCCTCTGCAAAGAATCACAGCGGAAGCCGCTTGAAAACAGCTACAGATTGCAATGCCCAGGAGACAAAGCTTTCTTCAGTCTCTCAAATGTGGTGGTGGTTCAGTTCTGAAGCTTCAGTTTGTTCCCAGAGTGACTAAAACGGCCTTTTGCACAACCAAACGGCACGTTGCCCCTTCTCTGCAGGGCTGGAAAGAACAAATGTTTAGCCCTTGAGCCCACACGGTGCCTTTTTCCAGATGCTGAGAAGCCTGAGACAGGAGGCTGGATTAAGCTGACTTTGGGCAAACTGCCCAGAAGAAGAAGAAAAAGAAGACGATGCGTGTATAAAGCCAGAGATGGCCCGGAACTGCCCAGACAGCATTCTGGGGAAAAGAGCAAGGGAGTGTGAGAAAATCCCAGGGGAAGAATCAGCCCACCGATTACTCATTGGCTACCCGAGCCACATCTTGCTCAGAGCCACGTAAGCATGGGATGCTGTCATCTGGGTCTTATCTGGTCCACTGTGTGCCTCAGCATTGGCAGACGATGCTCGTGGAGAAGGGGTGAGAGAGCATGGCCTGTGGGCCATATACAGCCCCTGAGTTTGGTTTCAGGCATCCGCTGGAGGGCTTGGAAAGTATCCCCTGTGGATAAGGGGGAAGGACTGTAAGAATTATAATAGTTGGCCAGAATCCTTTATCACAGTGTATGTTACATAACTTGAGGTACGCTTATCTGTGTAGTAGAGGCACTAAGAAACCATGTCAGCCAGTGGGACTAATGAACAACGGGGCCAAAGCGCATCAGTCCTGTTGTTCATTGGTGCCAATGTACATCAGTCACTTCCCCCCTACCTAATAACACTACATCACCCCTCTGCAGGGTACGGACATTACAGAGCTGCCCAGTTCTAATTCTGTAGATGTAAGCCCCCTTATGAAGGTGTTGGTCACCAACAGGATTCCAGCCATTATTATTATTAAGAGAAGTGATGATACCATTCTGTTCTGCTTTGGTCAGGCCCCACCTGGAGTAATACTGTGTCCAGTTCTAGGTACTATAGTTCAGGAAGGATGTTGACAAGCTGGAATGTGTCCAGAGGAGGGAAACCAAAATGGTAGAAGGCCTGGAAACCACAAAGCTCTGTGAGGAGCACCTTAAGGAGATGGGCCTGTTTAGCCTGGAGAAGAGAAGGTTAAGAGGGGACATGATAGCTGTGTTTAAACATTTGAAGGGATGTCCAATGGAGGATGGAGCAAGCCTGTTTTCTCCTACTTCAGAGACTAGGACATGGAGCAGTGGCTTCAAATTTTAGGAAAAGAAATTCCATCTAAATATTAGGAAGAACTTCCTGATGGTCAGAGCTGTTCAATAATGGAATACACTGCCTGGGAGTCTGGTGGAATCTCCTTCTTTGGAGGTTTTTAAGCAGAGGCTGGATGGCCATCTCTCAGGAATGCTTTGCTGGTGTATTCCTGCGTGGCAAGGGGTTGGACTCAATGGCCCTTGTGGTCTCTTCCAACTCTATGATTCTATGATTATTTCTTTAGCCAAAATGAAAACAGGAAGTGATCCTTCTTCTGATTGCTATTTTTTGAGGGATTGCTATTTTGGCCTGCCCACATGGCAGGGTTACAACTATGGGAGGATTGGGAGGGGGACAGAATTAACCTCCAATTCCCATGCAGTTCACCCCTCTGTCCTTTCCAGACAGAAACTCGCGTCTGTATTCCCAGAATTCTGCCAGCCATCATAGCTGCTGGCCACGATGAGTAGGAGATTCTAGATGCTGTGCTCTTAAAAAGGAACTCTTCCAAAACACACAGACAAACACATGTGGAGCCTTACGGCACCTCAAAGAAGATACCAAAAAAATTCTGTTGCTGACCACAGTTTCCAAATACCTGATGAAAATGGGCCCATTGCGTCAAAGGAAACTAACACAAGTATTGACACACTAAGCTTTCATTAATTTCATGGAAATATTCTAGTTGGAAAAATTTATTCTTGCCAACTTGCTTCTAGCCAGAACGTGGGAGCAGAGCAGAATGGAGGGTGAGCCATGGCAGTACTAAGACAGCAGGGGAAAGAGGGAGCTAACTAAGTAAATACTAATCCCATACCCTGAAGAGTCTTTCTAACTCGCAGCAACCGATCAGTTAATCCTTTCAGATTTTTATCAAGCTGCTGCTCTACTAGCTGAGCGGGAGATTTGCACATACCCTTTTCTTTTCTCCTGGAGAATTTGAATGCTTGTCTCCTGCCTAGAGATAAAACCTGGGGACTCAGGGCCAGCCCCTGAGACTTGACAACTCTGCTTTCTGATCATCCACTGCAAATGTCCTGTCTTTGAAGCAAGGTGAAATTCCTTCTTTGGGCCCTTTCCAGTCTCCAAGGACTCGTTTCTTTGATGCCCAAGACTGCAGCTCCATCGTGTCCCTTCCTTCTGAGATGTTGATTTGGCACAGCCTTATCGAGAGACCAGCTGCCATGCTGCCTCCTCCGTTCCGGAATGTAACATTTGTCCAACACGCGCCAGATTGGGTTTTGAGAAGAAAACTGCCGGCATTTTGCACGCTTCACACTATGTTCCTCCTCTTCGTCTTCCTCCCTCCCAGCTGCTTTCAAAGAACCTGTTCTCCTTTCCTTTCATGATTTCATTATGTCAGATTTTAAATGTTAGGAGGAAGAACAACATGCTATGGGTAGGTTGAGTTGCAAACTGATTGAAGGATCTACCGGACAAAAATTAAAATTGGCTAAGATCAGGTCTACTACTGTATCTTTCAAACCGTAAAGAAACATGTTGCTCTTCAGCTAGGGATGAAAAGAATATTAGAAAACATTCCCCCAAAATGGTCCAAAGCATGTTCTGCAAGTATCAAGAAATCTTGACAGTAAGGATTCCGGACTGATCAGAATCTTTGCCGTTTGAAACCTGTGCTTTGCAAAATTTGCACATGGCTATTGATTTTCTGCAAGGAAACAGCACTTTCTGCGCAGAAAGGAATATTTCTATTCAGAATGGACATATCAATTTTTTAAAATAAATAAATAAATAAGTAAGTAATAGGGAAGTGCTGTAATGGGGGAACTAACTCTGCACAAAATTCACGTGAGGTTGATTTTTTCAAAGAGAGCAGCATTTTCTGCACAAGGAGCAGCGATTTTGTGTGCAGGAAATAATATATCCAGGTAGCAATATTTTCTATGCTGAAAATGTCATTTCTTCTGCAGAAAGTGCTGTTTTCTGGTCAAATCGCCCACGGATGAATTTTGTGCAGAAAAATCCAAAATTGCAAGCAACCTTTGAAAACCAGGGTTTTTCAAGATTGTCTTGCAACAGGAATTGTGAAAAATGCTAAAATTACTCAATGTTTCCCTTGAGAAGAAAATTGCATCCCTGTCTAAGGCAGTTCAACCAGAGAGACCAGCTGCATGTTTTCAGCCTTGCAGCTGAAAATGCCCAGAGATGGGCAAACTGTGGCCTAGCTTGTTTTCACAAAACCCAAAGATCTCTGTGACCTCTCCTTCTCTGAGATTGGGAGGAATTTTTTCCCCCAGAAGGCCAGTAGTACCCCCAGTCTTCTGGGGACACTCTTGGCTATTTAGAAATATTTTCAGCCATCCCCCTGGCTTTTGAGAAGCTAGCTGGCCTGCCTCTGTTCCAGGTACAAACCAGCTCTTCAGGACTGTTGTTGTGAGCCTTCAAGTCATTTCCAACTTGACGGCAACTCTAAAGCCAACCCACCACCAGGTTTTCTTAGCAAGATTTATTCAGAGGGGATTTGTCATTGCGTTCTTCTGAGACTGTGAAAGAGTGGGACTTGCCCAAGCTCACCCAGTGGGTTTCTGTGGCTGAGCGGGGATTCCCGGAGTCCAAGTCCAAAATTAAAACCACTGCTTAAAGCTGACTCTCACGTCATCTACTTCATTCTATGCTTCTCCTCCCACCCACCCACCCATCATCTCTTGGTTTTTTTAAAAAAATTTCCACTGAGAACACTAAGTCAGCATTGCAGTGTGTAAGGGAGGAAATTCATCACTTGTTAGTGTTCTTTGTTTGCTTGTTTGTTTTGCAAAGATTTCTTGTTTTACTCTTTGGTCTTCAGGAGGTGATCCAAGTTCTGCTTCCAATACAGGTTGAATATCTGTATTTGATGGTTGGTCCTTCTTCTCAAAACTTATTTTTCAACACGAGGGAGTAAGAATAGAAATAATAACTAATTATAAAAAGAGTCTCACTGAGCATATACGGAGCAGCTCCCTTTTGTAGATGCTGAGCTCTGTTGCCAATAATGTGAGGTTCAATTTCTCGAACTGAGGAATCATAAACTCTGAAGCTAGAGTCTGAACATGGAAAACGAACACGGAAAAGACAACCTAGGATTTGAAACGTTTGTCATTGTAACTGAGGACTGTAATTGCGATGACGTTTCTTTGGAGACTCATGGCACTGAATCCAGCAATGAACGCTGAGTTTTAGCAGCAGCTTTGGAAGTCTGCCTTTTTGTTCAATTGAGTTAATTTTAACCGATCAAGAAAGGCTTGCATCCTCTAATGATCCTGCAGTGTGCAAGAGTCGAATGGCTCTCCAGAGAGGGTTAGTTGAGTCTGTCCCCTCCGGCTGAGATGAATGGAGGGAAATGGAAACCCATTTCAGGATCAAAAGGGTGCCTCTTCTTTCACGCGGCTTGGCTCCTGCCCGCCTGTCCCCAGCCAGCCGTGCTGCCAGACTTCCTGGCCCCCGGTGCCAACTTCCTCCTGGCCCGCCTCAGCCAGAGCTGGCAGGAGGGAGACGATTGTGCTGGGCTCCTCCATCATGTTGACACCACAGCCTCCGCTTGGCATTCGGGGCTGGACAAATCTGTCTGAGATCCAAGACGTACAGCATTGTGTGTAGCATAAAGGGATTTCCAGGGCTCTAGTTTTTGACCTCCTTGAAGCAGCTCCTCACTAAGACTTTGCAGGTGTTAGAATCCCAGAGCCAGCATGGAGTCTCTCCTTAAACCTAAGTTTCCTCCAAAATGAGGAGTAAGCAAGCTCGAGGGGACTGGGACCATCTTTCCCGGCCTAAGGACCCTCCAGGGACTACATCCGGCCCTCCCTGTGCAATGGTTTGAGAAAACTATTTATGGTTGTGGGGTAAGGCAGAATATTCTGCTAAAGCAAGACATGGATAAGGGGGGAAGAAACACCTTATTTTAGAGAATTTCACCCCCTGGATATAGTATTGCCAGGTTTTCACAATACCTTTTTTAGCTGCCACATCACACTGCTGACTCATGTTCAGCTTGTGGTCTACTAAGACTCCTGGATCCTTTCACATGTACTGTGGTCAGGCCAGGTGTTACCCATCTTGTATCTGTACATTTCATTTTTTTTCTGCCCAAGTGTAGTACCTTACACTTCTCCCTGCTGAGATTTATTTTGTTAGTTTTGGCCCAGCACTCTAATCTGTTGAGGTCATTTTGAATTCTGGTCCTCTCCTGTGGGGCTGTTACCTACCCCTCTTAATTTGGTGTCCTCTGCAAATTTCATATAAAAGGGGAAGCTTTCCTCTCCTCAAATGGGGGAATCCGCTAGTCCTGGCAACCCTCTGCACTGAGGGAAGACCTGTTCTTGTGTTGGGAGGGGACCTCTTAGGAGGCCTAAAAAATGATCTTTGGTGCCATATATGGCAATAGGTCATGTTTTCTTCTGCTCTGCCCTAAAGTCCTTGGTATATCCCTGTTCCCCCAACTTGAGCACATAAAAATGGAACAGCTTCTCATTTTAGCCCACACGCCTCTTTCTTCCCTGTCACATTTTAGATAGCAAACCCTGTGGAAGCTGCCTTCTGTTGCCTGTAAAAGCACTGTTGAAACTGATGACGTGCACTTTAATATTGCACAGACGAAAACCAGGACGCGTTTGCACGGTTCTAGAGCTGTTGTAATTCAAAGGGGATCTCCTCCAGAAAAGCCCCACTTCACTGGCAGGGCTTCCCCTGCTTTTCCAAGGTGTGTTTGTTCCTTTTTCTTGCCTCAGGAAGAAATTTGCAGGCGTACAGCATGGAATGTTCTGTTCCCAAGCTAAGAGGGGCTGCAGCAGTTTGCTTTTGCCTGAGCTTATTGGGGCCATTTCTGCACTAGGCTGTTAAAGCGCTATTATTCCACTTACGACATCCCATGGCATCCTGGGGTTTGCATTTTCAGGAGGAGCGATGAGTAATGATGTATCATCATGCATGCTGATACATAATGGTGCATCATTATGCTACCTCAAACAAATGGAGAGGGGAATTTCTGTTCTGAAATTAGGCTTCTGTGTTTGCATCATACAGTTATATTTGCTTATATTAGGGAAGGAAGCCCGTGATGTCTTTCTCCAGAAGGAATGGACCCCGTCGGCCAGCGGATCTAGAAAGGGGGCATTCCCTCCCTCAGTCCCCCAAGCTCATGTGCAGATCTTCAGATCTACTCGGAAGATCTGGGGCCATTTCCACATTAGCCTGTTATAGTGCTATTATTCCACTTTCAGCCTCCTATGGAACCCTGGGGTTTGCAGTTTAGGGAGAGGTCTGAGGCTAGTGTGGAAATGGCTCTAGAAACCCCTGCATCTAGAACAGATCATAAAATCAAATCCACAGATTTGGAAGGTACCATAAAGCTCACTTAGTCCAACCCCTTGCCATCCAGGAATAGATGACTCACAAAAGACTACCCTCCCACCCATCTTTAAAGAACTCCAAAGGGGGAGTCTTTTCCGCTGCAAAACAGCTCTTACCATCAGAAAATGCTTGCTAATGTTTAGATACAGCCTCATTTCTTGCGCAGTGAATTTGAATCCATTGGTTTGTGTTCCAGGCCATTCTGCACTAGACTGTTATAGTGCTATTATTCCACTTTCAACATCCTATGGCATCCTGGGGTTTGCAGTTTAGGGAGGGGTCTCAAAGGCCCTCCCAAAACTGCAAACCCCAGGATGCCATAGGATGTTGCAAGTGGAATAATAGCACTATAACAGTCTAGTGCAGAAAATGGCCTGGGAAGGGCAGGATTACTCTCCATGTTCTCCTCTCCCCGGTGCTGAGTGGAAACTTTTGTGGTTTGAACTCATTATGTAGAAATTGAAGTAAGCTGAAGAGAAAAGGGGAAAGTCAGAGGAGAAGAGAGAAGCTGGGACATTTTAAAAGCAGCCCAAAAGAGGGATGGCAGATGACTGATCGGGACTGGCCCTGCTGAATCAGGGCAGTTGGAGAGTAGGCACGCCTAAAGTTTTTACGGGCTTTGTGATTGAAGGCAAAAGCTTGGCTCACTCCTCCTTTTGTCCCTGGTGGATCTTGGCTAAATCGCCTCCTCCTTGGGTCGCTGTGCTTGTCCTCCCCGTACAAAGGCCTTTGTTCCAAGCCCGTCCCCTGGAAGTCTTGTAAAAACCATTGCAAGTCGGGTAAACTGGGGATGCGTCACTCCATCCTGGAGAGGAGAGGGCGAAGGTCGCTCCGTCTGAGAAACAATGAATTGATTCAAGAAAGGCGGCAGGTCAGCGAGAAAGAGCAAAATCTCGCCCCCGCCATGCCAGATGAGAACTTTTCTCCATACTGTGAGAAAGGCAGGGGTGCCGTCAGATGATGGTGGCCCAAAAAAGAGGCTGGATGAAAGAGGGTGCCGTGTACACCACAAAACAAGGGACCAGACCCAAGACCTTTAAAACAATGCATTAAAAAGGGCTGCCGCTATTTGCAGTGAATTTTTTATGACGAGGTTATATTCTAAATGGGAAAGGTAATGAAGAAATGAGCACTGTTTCTTAGTTACTTCGCAAATTATTTTTAAAGGAGAGGAGAGATGCAGAGAGTATTCAAAAGTATTTGTAAAATAATCAAAAAGCATGTTTCTGAAATAATCAGAAAACCCTGATAAGAGTCTTTGCAGTGTGAGACTTATTCTGTGTGAACGTTGTATGTTTTTTCACGGCAAACAACACTTTATATACAAGACAGAGCCTTTTTCTGTGCAGAAAAGGACATTTCCGTCCACGTATTTTTTTCACCGTAGAAAATGCAGAAAAAAACCAGGTGGAAGTTTTGCACGGAATAAATCCCAAATCCCAGAGTAAATCTGCATATTGATGTCCACCTTCCCAGAGAGCTGTGATTGTTTCGCTTTTTAAAATAGTTATTTATTTATTTATTTATTTAAGGTGTATCCTGTATTTCACCCACACAGGACCCAAAGCGGGATGATGGGAGTATCAGTGTTGCAAATAAGTGATAAATATGTGTTGGTTGCAGGACGGGCGCCGAAGACCACATCACCATGCCTGAGGGAGCCCGAAGGGGCAGCACAAAGAAGGGAGGCAAGGCAGGTCAGTATTTCATCCACCCCACAAAACACACAGATGCACAAACACACACACACACACACTGGCCATTTCCGCACGAGACTGTTATAGGGCTGTTATTCCACTTGCAACATCCTATGGAATCCTGGGGTTTGCAGTTTCGGGAGGGGCCGGGTGGATGTTGCAAGTGGAATAACAGCCCTATAACAGTCTCGTGCGGAAATGACCACTGATGGGAACAGGAGCGATACTGGCCAGACCCCTCTATCGTAGTGTACAGTAAGTAACTGTATGTATTCTTAGCTATGAAGCAGGGGCACTAAGAAACCCTATTAGCGAATTTGAAGATATGTAATGGGATACCAAGAATAATGTCTTGATGTGCATCGGGCTCTACCGGCGCACACGGGTGCTCCCTAGCAGGTGTCCCCAGACACGGTGGGAACAATGTGTCCCAATGTACCTCAGTCGCTTTGTGCATCCGTCCCTTTGCTGGCTCTCCTATGTGCAGGAAACTGCCACTTTTGATACTCCGTTATCTAACGACTTGCTGTTTTGATGTTTCCAAATTTAAGGGCGAGTTCCATTAATTCAGTGGAGAAGAACTGCCCTTTCACCAGTTCTTCTTGCCTTTGGAGTCTCGCTTGGAACCATTCGTACGCATGCATTGCTTGCAAAGTGATCTGAGGGGAAGGTTCCAAGCCAGCTGAGAGACAGCGCATGCACTGTTGGTAACACGTGAGCCTCCGTAAGGCCGTCACACTCCCAACAGTGCAGTACCTGGGTTCTGTTTTTCAGCCAATCCCATTTTCCGACAGTGGTCCAGTTCCTAAGTGGAGGAAGCCCCTAGTTACATAACAGCACCCATTTCTTGGATGTGGACATTACGAAGCTGCCTAATTCTAATTCCCACAGATATAGGTCTGCTTATAAAGATGTAAGGCCCCATCAGGATTCTGGCTATTGTGCTCAGCGTTCAATTCCTACAAGTGTTTTTTTCCGCATCTGAAGAGGGAAAGGCCAGGGATGTGGCTATGGAGGTGGGGATGGAGATGATGGCATTTTCCCCACAAATAAGAATTCTGCCCTCCCAAAATGAAACTGTGCTTCAGTTCCCCAGTTTCTTGCATTGTAACAAATTAAGAAACGGAAAATGCAGTTTAGGCCTCCACAGATAACCAGGCAGGCAAAGCAGCCCAGGAAAGACGAACGCAGCCAATAGAAAAGTTTTTGGTGTGAACCATTTTCAACATCTCGCTCTCTGCAAAGTTAGAAATTTGGGAAATTTCATGAGGGGCGTAGAATTCTAATCGGAGAGGGGGAAATGCCTTCATTTTGCCTCTCCTGCCCCAGTTGCTTCACTCCAGGCAAGGCCCAGCACAAAGGATTCAGATTCTGGTAGTCAAAACCCACTTTCAGTTTCAAAGTTTGCTCCCTGGTTGGTTTTTTGTGTGAACTTTTCTTTCCTGCGCCCAACCAACGTCCCTTGCAAGATGCAAAGCTTTCTGTGTCAGAACAAGAGCAGCTGAAGGGAGGGAGGGAGAAAGAGGAGGAGAGGAGAGTGGAGGGAAGGTGCGCGGCGGCCCTTTCTTTCGCCACACACTGCTCCCTCCTCCCGGCATGCAGTGCGAGGGAAAACCACAGCTTCAAAAGGTGAGAAAAAGCTACAAAAGGATGTTGCGAAGAGGGAGGGGAGCAGGTTTCGAGAACAGTCAGAGCGAGAAGGTTGAACGGAGAAGAAGGAGTGAGAAGTAGCCATACACCCACCCTGACCTAATGGTCTTTTTTCCATGTGGAACCAACAGCTGCCCAAGATGGGTAAGTACTTCTGTCTGTTGAAATATGAATTTATTACAAAACCTGTTGGCCTCTTCTTCCACCACCTTGCTCTCTTGACACCTTCTCACGTAGTCCCTTCCATTCCAGCAGCGCCCAGGCCCTCGTCCGTCTCCTCGCTGGGGGGCATCGGCTCTAGCATGGCCTCCGACCCCATTTTGGGCAGCTGCACTTCGGTGAACACCGTCTGTTCAGATAGCGACCGTCCCATCAGCCTGAGCTCCTCAGCATCTTCGGCTTCTCTCCAGGACAGCCACAGCGTCTTCGGCAGCAGTGGGGGTCTAGGGAGCTGCGCCCCGTCTTACCCTCACCAAAACGGCAGTGATATCAGCCTGGATCTCACACCGGTGGCCCTTTTGGATGGGTCCAGTGGGGATGTCCCGGGGTACCCCAAGGAACACTGTGGCCGGTCATCGTGCCCCGGCAGGGCCAAAGAACGGCGGATGAAGCTCTCCCACCTGGACCGGGTGGTGCTGGAGATCATCGAAACAGAACAGGCCTATGTGAGGGATCTCAGGAGCATCGTGGAGGTAAGAAAGGTTAGCCAGAGTGAGGAGTGAGGCACGTGGTGGACCGATGCATTTGAATCTGGCCTTTCTTCTGAAGCACTTAGCTACACAAACCCATTTATGTCCTCGCAACAACCCTGTAAGTTGCATTAGCCTAAGGGCCCTTTCATGCTACGCAATTGTGTGCTGTATTCCACTTACTGCCAAGGCAACATCCTGTGGGAACCTGAGTAGTTTGGTGAGGCACTTCACCACTTTATATGTCACTTTAACTGTCGTGGCTTTCTGTGAATTGCAGTTCGATGAGGAACTAGAGCTTTTTGCTCCTGTTTATATCTTCACAAAAACGTGCAAGGTACCCTAGAAAGACTTTAAGTTTCTTTTTTATTTCTGTGTGCCTTCAAGATGTTTCCAACTTATGGTGTCTCCCTAAGGCGACCTTAACACTGGGTTTTCTTGGCAAGATTTGTTCAGAGAGGGCTTGCCTTTGTCTTCCTCTGTGGCTGAGAGAGTGTGACTTGCCCAAGGTCACCCAGTGCGTTGCATAGCTCAGTTGTTCCTCTTCTATTGTTTCCCCTGGGGGAGATGGCTTGGAAAGTGTTTCTTTGACAAACCACAGAGAATCTGTTCATGACCTCCTTTGCGAAAGAAATGCTTTCGAGGCGATCTCTCTCCAGGAGATCAGCAAAAGAAGAATGACTTCATATGATCAGTCTCAGCCAAAGGTGCTGCTATAACTGCTGTAATTGCAATTTACCTGTCTCTTGTGATAAGCTCCTTTGACTGAAGCCATTTCTGCACCACCCTGTTCTAGTGCTATCGTTCCGCTTTCAGCATCCTATGGGATTCTGGGGTCTACTGAGGCCCAAGAGATCTCTGGCTGAGAATTCCAAACGCCCCTTCCTAAACTGCAAACCCCAGGATTCCAGAGGATGTTGAAAGTGGAATCATCGCGCTATAACAGGCTAGGGCGGAAATGGCCCTAGCGTGGAAAGGACCTCACTCAAACGTAACAGAAGCATGCTAAAACACAAAAGGACTCTCACCTCCCCAGCAAACTGTAATGAGAAAGGGAAAACAGAAAAATATTGTTCTACCATTACTAAAGAAATGACTAATAATCATATCCATAAATTACTGCATTGTTTGATTTCTTGCAACAGGAGCTCTGTTCTGGTTTTTTAAACTCTGCCCAATTCTATTCCCATGGCCATTTTGCTTGCCTTTGGATTCCTAAACTCTCTTTCAAAAAGCTCGACTGAAGCTGTAAGTTGACTGCAGTGCTAGAAATGTGGGGGTTTAAGGAAAATTCCAGCTTCCTGATTTTGGCCCCTCTCTCGCAGCTACCCCCTCAGAAAAGCCTCCATCCAGTTGTTAATCTTAACTGAAGTAGACCCACTAGATTAATGATATTTACATAGGTGTCGGTTTTAAACATTCAGCCATTGACCCTGTTGGGTCTAGTGGAGCCTAGCAATTGGATTTAGATGAAAAAGTTTTCTCTTGCACACAAGTTTGTTTGCATTTCTCTCTCTTCCCCCCCCTCAAAAGAGTAAGCTTTAACATTTGCTATAAAATAAATTTTACTCGCTCCATTCCATTGTGCCCTCCCCCATACCCAGTGGGGCTTAAAATTCATGTTTGCTTTTCGGTCTGCTGCAGTGTCATAAATTACTTGGGTCGCTCCTCATCCTAATATTTGAGAAGGGATGAACAGATGTTTCCCGTTTCCCTGCGAGTTTTGCTGCTGCGGGACTTTGTAACGGCAGTTTAGGCCTCCGACTACCCACAGCAGGCGAGAAGGCAACTTTTGGCCTCCAGATGCCATCTCTGTGGGCTTCTGGAAGACCTTCAGCTGTCCACTGTTGGCAGCTAGGTGCCAAGGCCATTTCCGCACTGCACCGTTATAGTGCTATTATTCCACTTTCAACCTCCTGTGGAATTCTGTGGTTTGTAGTTTCCTGAGGCCAAAGAGCTCTCTGGCTGAAAATTTTAAAGTGTCCCTAAACTGCAAACCGCACGATTCCATAGGCTGTTGAAAGTGGAATGATAGCACTATAACGATGTAGTGCGGAAATGGCCTTAGACTCACGTGGGGGAAGGAGCCAATGCTCCACCCAAAGGCTTCTCCATGCACACTCTGAATAAGCCTAAACACCTCTTTTTTCTTCTGCGGTCCCTCTCAAAATGGCAACAGGAAGTGACGTGGTGTCATAGCCTTGAATGCCGCAATCTTTGGGGACAGAAAGAAGAATCTGCTCACAATCTTTGGAATCTTTTTCCCTCCTGGCATCTTCTGTCAGCTGCTTGCTTTCTTTGGAATTTCTGGAATTCTTTGGTCTCTCTTGCGACCACCAGATTGGGAGGGCGGGTAGAGATTGCAGAGCGACCTGGGGTTGGTTTGTCTGGTAGGAAATATGGCAACTGTATTTTTCCATTTCTCCAAAATAATGACACTGGAGCCATCAACCCATTCTGTATCCCACTCCTTTGACCCTTCGCACATGGTTGTCTCATTCACACGTGACATTTTACAGGTAGACTGTGGGTGACTTGGCTTTTTCATAAAATTCAAAATCCCTATTGTTATTTCTGCTGTTGTTATATACCTGCCTTTCTCCCGGTATTGAGACTCAAGGTGGCTAGCAACATATCTAAAAACTGTACAAAAATTTCAATGAAGGTATAAATATGAAAGTTATTTTTAAAAAAACATTGAGCAATTTCTAAAGTCAAACACATTAAGATGCATTAAAAGGCTATATACAGATCTTAAAAAGCAGTACCACTATTTTAAAATCCCGTCCTAGGCAGTTTATAAAAGCCTGACACATAACTTGCTGGTGGAAGAGGAACAAAAACAGAGCTCTCACATACTCTCAGCCCCTAGAAAACCTCCTGATGGGTTTGCTTCAGGGACACTGTGGTCATTTCCACACTAGACTGTTATAGCGCTATTATTCCACTTGCAACGTGCTATGGAATCCTGGGGTTTGCAGTTTAGGGAGGGGCTTGGAGGATGGCCCTTGAGGCCCCTCCCGAAACTGCAAACCCCAGGATTCCATAGGACGTTGCAAGTGGAATAATAGCACTATAACAGTCTAGTGCGGAAATGGGCTATAAGTCAGAAACAATTTGAAGGCATACAACAATGATTGTTGTGGTAGATGCGGCCCTTTGAGGTTCCATGGGAGCCTTGTGTGGTTAGCTACCCCTGATCTAAAAGTATTTCGAAGACATTTAAGCAGCACTAAAAGATATTTCAACGGCCTTTAAATCCGCATTGTTGTCTCCCATGTTGGTTGAGAATGTTGCAGTCATACAGATCTGGAGGGCTGCAACTTCAGGAAAGCTGGGAAAGGCGTGTGGGATGTGTATTCATCACAAGGTGTATTTGTGCAGCTGATTTCTTTTCCTGCCCTACATTTCCTTTTCATCAGGATTACCTCGGCTGCATCATCGACTGCGGGCAGCTGCCCCTCAAACCCGAGCAAGTCAGTGCCTTATTTTGCAACATCGAAGACATCTACGAGTTCAACAGGTGAGTCCTGGCTCCTCCTTGCTCTGGGCTGGGAGCAGGCAGAAGCTCCTGTGGGAAAATAGCTAGCGGAAGTCGGTGTCCAAATTGGGCATAACTTCATAGCCCAACCGGTTTGCCCATTGAGACATTCAGCCAAGGGGAATGGCCTTTTTGGTGGTGGCAGCCCAGGGATGGGACAGTTGTCTGCTCAGTGGTTGGAAATCCACGTTCCTACTGGGAGCAGAGAAGATGTTTTCTGCACAGAATAAAGGTCTGTTTCTGGCACAGAAGAATACTTCCGGATGCACCAACAGCAAGCAGTAGCTGCACAAAAATCTTCTAACCAGGAGAACATTGCAGTGATGATCAGTTCTTGTCTGTGAGGAGAAAGAACAGGAAGATTTACTCCCTGGGGGATCATACTCCAAGCTGAACTTCCCACAGCAGCCCCCTTTCCTTCTGTGCCCATGTCAATTCATTGGCAATATACTCCAGACGTAAGAAAGCTCTAGAAGCAGAGAGTCATTTAGCATAAACAGCACCTAGGCAAGCATGGAAGTTGCACCTCTACCCCTGGGGATGCTACAGCTGCCGCTGCCACCTCTTCCTCCTCCACCAGATCTTCCAGCATGGCTTATTGGCACCCAGGGCACGTGCCCTGCTTGCCCCACTCTAGACGTGCCTCTGCCTAGAATGCTCTGAAAGTGCACCACATGCTCTGACTGTCACGATTTGGTAGAGACGCTCTTGATTAATCCTCTCTCGTCCCACTTTTTAAGCTGCTTTTAAAATGTCCCGGTGTCTTCTGCTCCCACTTTCCTCCTTTGTCCTCAGCTTACTTCTGTTGCTGCAAACTGAGGTCAAAATGCAAAAATAGTTTACACTCAGGCCCTTTCCACACTGCACTGTTATCGTGCTATTATTCCACTTCCAACCTCCTGTGGAATTCTGGGGTTTGTTGTTTACATAGGATGTTGAAAGTGGATAATAGCACTATAATAGTGTAGTGCAGGAAGGCCCTCAGTTAACTCAGCAGTGCAGACAGGAGAAGAGAGGATGGGAACTTACTCTTCCCAGTAGGCTCAGGCAAGAGCAAACGCCTACAGCCTCTCTTGGCTTGTCTGTTCTTTCTTCCCCATTAATGACTTTTGTCCTCTTGACCACACTGATGTTGCTTGGCCACACGTGTCCCGGTTTTCATCTGTGAACTGTTGGAGGGTATGGTGTACAACAAGACATTTGGGGGTGTTGGGGGTGATGACCCACACAGATCTGATAAATGGGCCCAGCAGGGACCTTCCGTCGGGGATTTAGCTGTAGAGTTCATTTTCCCGGGCTCTGTGTGATCCAAGGTCTGTTTTTGCAGCAATTAACATCTTCGTAGAGGACGGAGGGTTTTTCAAAAAGGAAATGCTTTTGGCCTTGGAATTTGCTGAGGCTGTAATTTGAGCAGGGCTTGAGGGGTGAGGGGCTTAGAAGACGGCCGGGTGTTTCACGGGGAAGGAGAAGACGACGAGGTCTGAAAAGAGCATGGATTTGGAATAGCACTATCAGCACGAAAAGGAGAGCTTATGGAAGTTCCTTTTGCAGAAAGAATGCTTGGGGACGTTCCATTTGGGAGAACACCACCCTAGAATCCCTAAGCTACTGGAGGCTTCTGAGAGCTGCAGTCCAAAAAAAGAAGCTTTTCCAAGCTCTACACACGGTTGATGGGGCCCCCTTCCAGATTCCATCCTCGGCAGGAATCTTTGCCTCGTTTATTGGTCTCGTTGTGAACTGAGTGCCAAAACTCAAACATGTAAATAGTGCTTCTGGGCATGCACCAAGTATCTTTCCTTGGCAAGTGACTAATACCACCTTCATACAGATCTCACAGTCTTCTGGGTTCGAGCATATGAAACAACAAGGACAGGGCAAAGTCAAAGACCTCTCAGTTTGTGGCCAGGTGGCCAATAAATCCACTGACATTGCAAGAATCCCAGAATCCTGCAGAATTGGAAGGGAATTTGGACATCAGCTGGTAAATGCAACCCCTGTTTTCAGTGCAAGCTCAGGGGGTGAAAATTCAACACCCTGTTTTTCCAAGCAATTCAGTGTAAATCCCTTAAGTCATATACAGCAAGAAAGAGAAAGAAACAGCTTGGGCGGTTTACTAAAATTGCCCTCCTGTTTGCGTTGGAAGTATTTCTCACTCACCTCTTCTCCAAGCGGGATAGTAGCCATTTACTAGCTTGAATGAGCCCCTGTCTCTAGTTGGAACTTGCCTCTGTGACTCAGTTTTCCCGTGTGTTAAAATGGGCACACAAACCTAAACTGAGTGCCAAGTGGACATTTGAAATTTATGAATGGAACAGCCCTTCTTTTTAAAAGAAAAAATCTTACTGTTCCTCATCAGGGAAGAAAAAGGTCCGTGACCCACAGCAGGCAGTGGTCTTCAGTGCCATGGATGCATTGTTCACTGGGGAGGGGATCCTGGCCAATTGCCATGCCTCCCCCCACACCACTTTTCTTTCTCGGAGGAGCCCCTTCCCCCCTCCCTTCATTCCGTCCCCCTGCTGCTTTTTCGCTTTTTAAAAGCTGGTCGCCTGCCAACAGCTCCATCAACCAACCTGCTTTTCCATCTGGGCCTGTTTAAGAGCTTAAGCGAAACCCAGTGGGGGGTACGGACAGAGGATGTGGGGGAAGGTTGGGGGAGAAGGATTGGCCGGTCTTCTCTTTAGAAGTATCCCACTCCCACCCACCCCCTTTTCCATGTAGCATGGTTAACCCTTTAAGGTAAAGACCAGCCCTGTCCTCGTCACATGGAGAGAGGGATGGCTTGGTGACTTGCCGCTGTAAGAAACATAGAATCATAGAGTTGGATGAGACTCCAACAGATGACCAGCCCAACCCCATTCTGCCGTGCAGGAAGACACCATCAATGCACTTCCTGTCCAGCCTCTGTTTAAAAACCTCCAAAGAAGGGGAGTCCACTATCGACCTGCTGTTACCACCAGGATGTTCTTCCTAATGTTTAAGCAGAATCTCTTTTCCTGTTGGTTGAAAGCATTGCTCCATGTCCTAGTTTCTAGAGCAGCAGAAAACAAACTTGCACCGGCTTCCGTATGACGTCCTAAGGCTGTAATGTGTATCTATTAGTCACCCTGTGCGCTTGCCAGAGCTTGGAAAAGCTACTTTTGCGGAGTGAAACATCCAGAATCTGGAAGTGGACCACCCAGGAAACCTGTCAGCGCTCAGCACCCATTCAGTTACTTATGAAATTGAATAAAATGAGAGAATACAACACAGGTTCAATTCGCAATTGCAAAATGGCAAGAAAAGAGATTCCATCTAAACACGAGGGAGAATTTTCTGACGGTAAGAGCTGGTTGATGGAATGGACCGCCTCAAAGGGTAAGTCTCTTTCTTGGGAAGTCTTTGAGAAGAGGTTGGATGGTTAGAGGGGGGAAAAGGAAAGGGGGCTACTAGGGGATAGAAGAAAAAAAATAATAATAAATTAAAAAAGGAGAAGAACCAAAAGGGAAAAAATTTGAAAAAGGGTGGGGAAACTTCCTTAGACAACTCAAATACTTAGTTACATAATTCTGTCTTGAAGGATCTGTTCGCTACAGTATAATTATAGGACTCTAGCTCATATTAGGTAAAGATGGTTTGACGTACTTGAGTATTTTACAGCACTAAATTATTCTTTGTATTTACATCAATCTGATATCTTCAGATGTTTTCCCACTTACCAAGATAGATGTATTTTTTTAATTCTATACCATCCGGCTTGCTTTTTAAAAAGCAATTCAATCCCATCCAGCAAGTAGGGCATCCGTCTTTATGACAGCCTTGCAAGGTGGTCTAGCTGTGTGAGCATGGTGTGGTTGGTGGCAGCAGTTGTGTGATTTTCTTTGTATTTCTAATATGCAGCGATGTAGACTCGAGTCGATAGACTCGGACTCAAGTCAGACTTAAGTCACTTCAGTGACTTGACTCGGGCCATTTCCGCACTAGCCTGTTATAGCGCGGTGATTCCACTTTCGACATCCTCTGGAATCCTGGGGTTTGCAGTTTCTGCAAACTGCAAACCCCAGGATTCCAGAGGATGTTGAAAGTGGAGTCATCGTGCTGTAACAGGCTAGTGCGGAAATGGCCTCGGACTTGACTGGGCAGTTAATGATGCACTGACTTGACTTATGACTTGTATATTTTTAAAGGCTGACTTGCTGCCCTTGGTTCAGTCACATAACGCATTCATCCAGAAATCTTACGACTTTGAACAATGCCTCCATCTCTTTTTGCCTACTGGTCACATGGCAACCTCTCTCAAGCCCAAAGTGTGGGTGCATTTCTCAGAGGGGAACATCAAACAGGTTAGGCGAGGGGCTCGAGGCAGGCTTGATGTCTGCTCAGCAGCCTGTCCCCGCTGCATTTCGGAGGAGCTTTCCAAAACGTTTCCTAAGAGCAAAAGACAAGACTCGCCCCCAGAGCTCAGGTTGCATTTCTCAGAGGGGAACAGCAAATGTGCAAGGCAACGGGCTTGAGGAAGAAAGATCCTTCCTTCTAAAGCTTTTGAAGCTTCAGTAATGGGGAGTAAGGTAGAGTGAAGTAAGCTGCAGATGGCAAAATTGCAAAGGTGGAGACCTGACTCTGCTTGAATTGTTAAAACTGAATTTATTTCTCTCTATCCAGTAATTCTGGGATTTTGGTTGGGATATAAAGTTGGCTTCCAGACTTGAGACTTGACTTGAAAGTATCTTCAAGGACTTGAGACTTGAAAGTAGAGACTTGAGACTTGGCGTAAAAGGCTTAAATACATCACTGCTAATATGCTGTGTTTCTCTCTTGGAAGTGAACTGCTGGAAGATATGGAGCGAAACTCCAGTCCCCATGCTGTCGCAGAGTGCTTTGTTCAAAGGGTGAGCATTTATTAAATTTCATCTGCTCCGTAACTCTTTGCTCTCTCATAAGGTTTCAGTTCTGTCTGCAATGCCTTCACCTCTTCCTGGTTTCGGTCCTCACGTTAAGCATGGAGAACCTTAACGGAGGGTTGCTTGGGACTGACCCCATGCGTTCGCTGCTTGCAAAGTCTCTCACTTGTCTTGGTGTCTTTTTTCCCCCTTCGCTGGTGGAGAGCAGAAAGAGCAGCGGATGAGCATCTGGTGATGACATCACCTACAGAGCAATGACATCATCTGCAGGGACCTCCAAAGGAGCATTGGAAGCACCTGTGGATATCTGTCACTTTGCTATCAGAAAATAGTTGGACGCTTTTCCGCTGGTCTCCCTAATCTCCACCAACTAGGAAATGGCCAGGTTTGGGGTGAAGAGGATTGCAGCTGAAAGAAAGGATGGATTTGGGGGGATTTTGGTGGACGCGAAGTTGGTTGCCTTGTGCAAGTTGGCTTCTGCGCTTTCAAGTCATTTCTGATTAGTATGTCCCTTGTGATGGCAGAAGTCCAACTTGTATGTACATCTGCCTTCAAGTTGCCTGTTGACTTATGGAGACCCATGAATTTCATAGGGTTTTCTTAGGCAGGGAATATTCAGAGATGGTTTTGCCAGTTCCTTCCTCTGACGTGTAGGCTACGGCACCTGGTATTTGTTGGCGGTCTCCTATGCAAGTGCTAACCAGGGCTGACCCTACTTAGCTCCCAAGATCAGACAGGATCTGGTGCCTTTAGGATATTTAGGCCCAAAGTCCAACTTATATGGCACAAATTCACCCATAGGATGCCACTCTCAGTATCATTTAGTTTTTAACTTTTGTTAATGTATTGTCGTATTTCAACTGGACTTTAATGCCTCCTTGAGGACTTTAATAGTGGAAAGGAAAGCCAAAGATTCCCCAGTGATCGGGAAACTTTTGGCCTTCCACATGTTGGGGACTTTGTTGTTGTCATTTGTTATTGTGTGCCTTCGAGTCATTTCTGATTTATAATGTCCCCAAGGTGGACCTATCCTGGGGTTTTCTCAGCAAGATTTGGTCAGAGGGGGTTTTGCCTTTGCCTTTTTCTCTGAGGCTGAGAGAGTGTGACTCGCCCAAGGTCACCCAGGGGTTTTCCATGGCTGAGCGGGGACTCAAACCCTGGTCTCCAGAATCATAGTTCAAGACTCAGATCCTTAGACCACTTGGCTCTCAACTACAACTCCCAAAATCCCTTGCCATGCTTAGTGGGACTGATAAGATTTCTAAATGAAAACATTGCGGGGGGGCAAAAATCCTGTTGAAAGTAAGCAAATAACAGTATTTTCAAGAAGATAACTCCCTGGCATGTCTGGTTCTGGTCGAGGATATTTTTCTGTCCCATGTGGTCAGAGAATTACATGCTGTAATTCTCTGTGGTTTCACGGAATGAAACGTGGTTGTTTGGACTGGCCTCCTCTCTTTAATATAGGAGCCCAAAAAGTGCTCCGTTGGGGAAATGGGGAGAGAACAGGCGTCAAACAGCTGCTGGAGCCAAGATCTTGCCCAGCGCGGCACTCTTCAGTGCCTTGGGAAACAGGCACGGTGGCTCTGTAAGGAAAGGGAAGCTCAGTGCTGCCGTCTAGTGGCAAGAGAAAGAACAAGCCGTAATGCACTTCAGTGCACTCTAATGCTGTGCAATTCAATCTTGCAGAGTGAAGAATTCGATATCTACACCTTGTACTGCATGAACTACCCCAAGTAAGTATAAATTCTTAGCCCAGCCCTGCTCAACAAACCACTACTTCAGCAAAACCTGGCCTAAACCACCCTGTATTTGGTGCACCCAAACACATCTGATGCTTTTCATGGTCTCCACCCTTCACTTTCCCCAGACTTTATAACAGTTCCTCATAGTGGAGTTCTTTTGGTCGTAGGATCATTTTGTTTGCTCTTTTCCGGCCAGGTTACTACTTGAGAAATGTTTGAAACCCCATATATACTTTTTGCAATCAATCAATCAATCAATCAAAAAATTAAAAAAAATTAAAAATGAATAAAAAAATGACTTGGTCACTTTTGGTTCTGATGATTCTACTGAAGACACCAACTGTCTTCTTGTTTTTAATAGTTAATGTGTTTTGGGGGGTTTAGATGGGTTGGTGAGTGGGAAGGATGGGTTATGTTTTAACTGCTTTTAATGTATTTATATACTGTTGTAGTACCGCCTCGATCCGTTGGGAGAGGCGGGATATAAATTATTATTATTATTATTATTATTATTATTATTATTATTATTATTATTATTATTAAAAAGAGCAGGCTATCAAAAGAAGAGAATGTGTTGTAATTTTGGAGAGAGAGATATACAAATAGCTAGATACATATATAACTGCTAAAAGGAAGATTAGAAGTTGCTTTTTTCTTCTGCTTTACTTCTCTTTTTCTTTCTTTATTTTTGTTCTGTGCTTTTTAATGTTTACTATATTTGTAAAGTCTAAGGCGTTCACAGCCGGAATCCATAGGTCGTTGTGGGTATTCCGGGTTTTGAGGCCGTGTTCTGACCCGGAAAACCCACAACCACCTGTGTTTCTTATATTGTATCTCATTTTTTCTATCTTACCCTTTTCCCCCCATACCTCTGTAACTCCTAATATATTTTTAAATAGTTCTTCCTAATAATTTTTTAAAAAAATGTTTGAGTTAAAAAAACAAATCAACATCTCGCCTATTCTTTCTCCTTTTCCTAAGCTCTGTCTCGGTCCTGCGGGAATGTATGGAGAATGAGGCCCTGGCTAAATTCTTCCGGGAGAGACAAGCCACCTTGTCGCATTCCCTGCCGCTGGAAACTTACCTCCTGAAGCCTGTCCAGAGAATCCTGAAGTACCACTTACTGCTGCAGGTTGGCCGTCGTTCTTTTCTTTCTGGCCAGGTTGAGTCCTGGGTGACCTGAGCCATGTCCGCGCTGGCCGGTTATAGCGCGATGATTCCACTTTCAACATCCCTGGAATCCTGGGGTTTGCAGTTTCGGGAGGGGCCGGCCGGCCCCTCCCGAAACTGCAAACCCCAGGATTCCAGGGGATGTTGAAAGTGGAATCATCGCGCTATAACCGGCCAGCGCGGACATGGCCCTACAGAATTTGGAGTTAATGTATAAAAAGCAGTTATGTTACCTGTAATGCATTGTTTCAGAGCAAGGGTGGGCAACTGTAGAAGGCTGGGGGCCACATCAGGAGACCTTGGATGGCCATAGCCCCCCACTACACCTGCCCCGACAAAAAGAAAAAATCATTACTTTTTTCCTAACAAGCATCCTCCGGGGACCAAGAGGACATTTCCCCCGTGGTTTGGGGTCTTCCTGAATCATTTAGATCAGTGGTTCTCAACCTGTGGGTCCCCAGATGTTTTTGGACTTCAGCTCCCAGAAGCCCTGTGCATTGACCATAGTGGCCGGGGCTTCTGGGAGCTGAAGTCCACGAACATCTGGGGACCCACAGGTTGAGAACCACTGATTTAGATGCTCTAAATTACTTTGCTTAACACAATATGATGCAGAAATAGTTTTAAAAGAGGACTTATGTAGAAACGGTGAGCTTGTTCTCGTCACGTGCGCTGGAAACAACACACTGTTTAATTCAGATGAAACTGAGACTTGTAGAAAGCCAGCAGATTTGGCCCTCGAAGTTTTGCAGTGTGATCCTAACTACTGAATAAGCAGCTCTTGGCTATGAATGGATGGAATATTCAGCATTGTTGGTTCCTGGCCAAAAAAAAAGGGGGGCTTCTTGACACTCAGAAAACCCAGCCAGAAGGAATAATACAATATTCGCACATCACAAAGTGTTTCAGGAAATTGTTGGGTGCAGAAATACATACGGGTGGTTTTTTTGGTGTGAAAATTTCAGGAAGGTACACAAAAGCACTGTTTCCAGATAGCCACTTGGGTATTTTGTGCAAGATTGCTGTTTTCTGAGAAAAAAGAAAAAGAGGCAACCTCACACAACAAAAGTCTTGCACAGAAAGCATCAATCTTGCACAAAAAATTAAAAGGCACATGGTTTTGTCCTGCAGGACTGTTTCCGTGTCCAAAACAGTAGTCTTGCCCCAAAAAACCCCACACATTTGGCTGCCTGGAAACAGATTTGTTGTGCAAAGCTCCACACTATTCATGAAAAAAAAATTGTATTTCTGCATAGAACAATTTCCCAATTGGGATGTGCAAATACCGAGCAAGAACTGTGCAGGAATTATCTCCACTTGTGAGAATGAAATCCATGAGTGTTAGCATTTCTGCTTTCCATTCTGGATGTATTTGTTCCACAACCTGTTTTTGCTCTCCAGGAATTGGCCAAACATTATGACAAGAGCAGCCCTGGCTATGACGCCGTAGAAGAGGCCAGCATCACCATGACAGCTGTGGCTTGGTACATCAACGACATGAAGCGCAAGCAAGAACATGCCACCCGGCTCCAGGTAGGAGCTTGCATGGTACCCGTGAAGGAAATCAACATTTTTCTCCCAGAATAGCTCAGATTCTGTCCGGCATGAATCATTTTCACCCTGTCACTCCCAGAATCCCCAGCCAACATGGGCTGTGCTTGGGAAATTCTGGGACTTCTTGTGTGCCTTCAAGTTGTTTCTGTCTCATGGCGACAACTGGCTTAGTTGTTGTTGCACAACAACTAAAGTTACAGCAGTTTGGTACAACTTTAACTTTCATGCCTGCGTCCTATGGACTCCTGAGATTTGTAGTTTCATGAGGTACTTGGAGTATTCCAGTACTGAGCTCTGGTGCTTTAGTTCCAGTGTATAGACTAGACCTCTCTGGCAGTGAGCTCTAAGCCCAATTTCACCAAACTACAAATTGCAGGATTCCCTACAATTGGCCCATAAGAGTTAAAGTGGTACCAAACTGCTATGCTGCCTGTAAAGTAGATATCACTCTTGAGTTAATATTTTATGCTGGGCTGTTTTTTATATTGTAAGATCTATTAATCTCTCCCCCCGTCCTTGTTTTCCAAATTCCCTCCTTTCTAGGAAATTGAGGGGCTTCTCGTCGGCTGGAATGGCCCGGAGCTGGGGGCTTTTGGAGAGCTGATCCTAGAGGGGCAGTTCCGGGTGCCACGGGCGCGCAAAGAGCGGGTCTTCTTCCTTCTCAGCAAAGTGATCCTGATTGCCAAGCGGCGGGGTGACACCTTCATCTACAAGAGCCACATCTTTGTATGTGTGTTGGGGGGACTGAATATCGAGGGGGCACTTTGGGAAGAGAAGAGATGCAGCTCTCTTTTCATCCATTTTTCTTACAATTTCCATATTGGTGGCCACACTTAACGGATCTATGCCTTCTTGACACGTTGAGGGCATCTGGTGAAGCATCTTTTCTGCATTTTCCCTTTCTCTCTATTTTGGTGCTCAGCATGGTCAACAGCTATAGTAAGAGCAATTAGAGTAGAATCTTGCTCATTCACAAGTCGGTTTACTGTCGACACGCTGCTACAACCCAGCACTGGTGCTTCCTCCTGCCTCCTTCCACATCCTCCAAACGCTGATGCTGCTAAAAATGTTACAGCTGGACAGAGGACAGGAAGGAAAAATGGGTGGTCCGGGTGGGCATAAAAAGGAATTTCACTCATATAGGTTCTGTTAACTAGAAAGACAGCAATTGGGTGAGACTCTTCCATTCATTTTTCTTCTCATTTTCTCACAGTGCTGCAACTTGGCCCTGCAGGAGAACACCAAAGACCCAATGAGTTTTAAGATCTCTGACCTTTCCATCCCCAAACAGCAACATGTTGTCCAGGTAAGGTTGTATGGCTCAGTGGGCCCAGTGGGCTCAGGCTTTCTCTGATGCTGAGAGAGTGTGCCCAGCGCCATCCAGTGGGTTTTGCCCAACGCCATCCAGTGGGTTTCCGTGGCTGAGCAGGGATTCGAACCCTGCTCTCCATGGTCCCGGTCCAGCACTCAAACCACTACAGCCCTCTGGCTATCGTGTTAGGGAAGAGCCATCCAAACTATACCTGGGATACCTTGCTGTGGGAAACCAGTTAAAAACTTGCTTTCCCTGCTGCAGGTGAGAAATCAGGAAGAAAAAAGACTGTGGATCCACTACCTGAAGCGCTTGATAGTGGAAAATCACCCAGCATCCATTCCCCAGAAGGTAAGTCATAGTGAAACAAGGATGGAAAGAAGGAGCAGGGGGAATTCAGAGAAACATTATAATATTTCCAAGATTGCAAAGTTAACGTTGGCGATGTATACCTCCCAGAATCCCTCAGTGAGCAAGACCAGTTGCTGAGAAAGTAGTTTGTCTAAGTAATTTGTCTCTGGATCTGAAGTGTTGGGAGAGTGAAGTGTGTGTGTTTGAGGGCTTGGATTCAATGGAAGGCGACAGCTGTGGCCAAAGAATTAGGAGTAGAGCTTGCAAAAGTTATTTTTTGGGCAGTAACTCCCAGAATCCGCTGGCCATGCTGGTTGGGGGATTCTGGGAGCTGTTAATTTTAAAAAGCTGGCTTTTTCAGGCTCTCGAAAATCAAAACTTGATTTTCACTGTGCCTGTGGCTGGTTTTCATCAGTGCCAGTAAACTAAACCATGAACAGGTTTCAGGCCTAATACAGTCCAGCTTAGCAATTTTCATCCGCAGAAACTGTCATTTTAAGAAGCAAGTGCCAACCCTGGAGCTTGCGGAAGTTTATCATATCTGACGCCCTTTTTCTAATATCCTTTTTCCTACAGGCCAAACAAGTTCTGCTGGAGAACAGCTTCCAAAGTAAGTAATGATTCAGCCCCTGAAACTTCTGCCAGGCTGAGCTTCTACAGGTTGAGCCTACCTTATCCGGAAATCCAAAAACCTCCAAAACTCAAAACCTTTGAAACATAAAAGAATTTTGTGCTTAGATGTGGATCTTTGAGATCTCTAAACTTGAGTATGAACTGAGAGTTAAGTTGAAAATGGTGTATTGGAAAGAAGTTAAAGTTAGTATTTAAATAAGTTGATATAAATAAGCTGTTACGGAATTAAAGGAACTACATATCTCTTAGATAAAGATCTGATTAACAACCTGTCAAGTTGTAATGGGGAGTGTTTCTTTTTTCTGTTATTGCTATTACTTCTGCTTTCTTTGTTTGTTTTTTTCTTGACTGCATGTTGTATGTTTTCTATTATGTTGCAATAAAAGAAAAAGAGATCTCTCACTATGGATATGCAAGGAATCCAAAATACAGAACACTTCTGGTCCCAGGAATTTCGACTTAAGGGAGGCTCAACTGGTACTATTCATATTTGCATGGATCTTGTTTGCAATGGTGGTAGTTCTTTCTCCTCCCAGGTTCCCCCGTGGTCCACTTTAGTGCGGAGTCTCCAAAGAAGCCCCTGCCTTCTCCGCGGCTGGATGAGTGCAAGGCGTCGGCACGCAGCAGGCGACAATCGGGTGAGGAGAGGGATGGGCAGTTGAGACAGACATTCTCAAAGTACACAGGATAACATATGCTCCAAATATTTCACAGGTGAAATCTGGGACACTTGCGGTCAGGTAACATCAGAGGGTGGCCAAGACAGCAAATGAGGAGGAACACACAAGCTAGGGGAATCTGCAGCAGTTTGCTTTTTCCGGAGCCCACTGGGAAGGGAAAGATTCTGCCCTCTCCTCCCTGCTGAGTTAATTCTACTTTTGCACTTTGAGTTCAGTTTGCAGCAATTGAACAAGGACAAAGGGGGAAAGTGGGAGGAGGAAAGAGAAACTGGGACATTTAAAGCAGGTAGAAGCATTGGCAGCAGTTAAAACAAAATCCAGTAAAGTGACTTTCTTAAGTGCTGGGCTGCAGCTAAGCCTTGGTGCCAGACTGACCAAGCAACTGACCAACTGACTGAGCAACTTCTAAGCATCTCTACTGTTTTGTTTCCTATTTCAGAACCTCCAGAATATATGTACAGTCCCGAGAGAGCGCGCCGGAGCTGCCCTGTCTTAGCCTTGGAGAAGAGCGGGTCGTACTGGCGTGGCCGCCGGCAATCTGGTGAGGGGTCTACAGGAGGGGCAGGGACATGCGGGTAAGGGCTAGAGCCCCACTTCCATCTAGAGGGAACTATATTTCCCCCTCCTATACACAGGTTTGTAATTTCCAAGCTCTCGATTTGGAACCAGACTTTGTAATTAAAATGTTCCAAAGACCCTGTGAGTTCTCTAGAGTGCCTCTAGGGGGCAGCGTAGAATAAGGATTCCTTCCTCTCTGCACCTTCGCGTTCCACGGGGGCGGCTTCCCGGAACTTTGTTTGAAATGGTCCCTTGGATGTGGTGCGTGAACAAAATTGGCCGGTTATATAATGTTTCCAGGGATGAGCATTATGGGAGAGAAATCGACTGTTCTCTCCCTGCCTTCTGCCCCAGAAAAGAAAAAATCTGTTGGTAATCAGTCCTGAAATAACCCTTTCACGTACAGATACCTTCCAACATTTGACAGATTAAAACTGGAACGTGGAATCATAGTGTTGGAAGAGACCCCAGGGGCCATCCAGTCCAACCCCCTGCCATGCAGAAACCCACATCAAAGCACTCCCAACGGATGGCCATCCAGCCTCTGCTTAAAATCCTCCAAGGAAGGAGACTTCACGACACTCCGAGGCAGCCTATTCCACTGCCAGACAGCCCTGACCATCAGGAAATTCTTCCTGAGGTTCAGGTGGAATCTCCCCTCCTGCAGCTTGTATCCATTGCTCCTTGTCCTGGTCTCAAGAGCAGCAGAAAACAAGCCCACTCCCTCCTCTACATGACATCCCTTCAAATATTCAAACATGGCTATCATGTCCCTTCTTCACCTTCTCTTCTGCAGACTAAACATCCTCAGCTCTCTAAGAAGTGGCAGGAGGAAAAACCAGGACATTTTAAAAGCAAGAGAAAAGTGAGATGACAGAGAGTTAATCAGGACTTCTCCTGCCAAATCGGGACAATTGAAAGGCATGGTTCTATATATTCAAAACAAGGCTTGGAAAGGTTACTGTTTTGGACTACATCTCCAAGAATGCCATACCTAGTGGTCATACTGGCTGGAGGGTTTTGAGAAGTGTAGCCCAAAAAGTAACTTTTCTGAGCTCTTCTTCTAGCAAATCAACCATTATTGTTGTCATCTCTTGGTCCCAAGCTTACAAACTGACAGATTGATTTAAAATGGCCATCTTCCCCAATATTTATTTACTTTATTTATAACCCACTATTTCCCATTGTGAGTTTCAAGGTGGCATACAGCATAAGAAAAAGGGTGCAATTTAAAAAGTTCTGGTCATATAAATCTTCTTATTGTACATGCTCTTCACTGAAGCCTTGGCCTAAATTGATATTTCCCTTTCTGCTGTCCACAGAGCCAGCGAAGGATTCCCAGGTCTTGTTTCATCAAGCAGGTAAGTTCCTTCCCTCCTTGTTCTGTACACTTGGACCATTTCTGCACTAGGCTGTTACAGCGCTATTATTCCACTTTCAACATCCTATGGAATCCTAGCATTTGCAATTTAGGGAGGGGCCTCAAAGGAGGCTGAAAGTGGAATAATAGCACTGTGACAGTCTCATGCAGAAATGGCCCAAATCTCACGAGGCCTGCGGAGAGACTGCAAACACAAGGCAAGACTGAGAAGTCCCTATTAAAAATGACAGAGAGCAACAATAGAGGCAGTGGCAAATAATCCACAAATGTTAAACTCACGAATGTGGAGGGCTGACTATATAACTATAGAACTGGGCTCTGGTCCATCAAACTTTCTGCCACTGTAAATTTCATGGTTATTCCTACCCAAAGAGCAGCTAAAGCAGCTACCCATCACTTGATTTTGCTTTTTGTTTTTTCGTTTTGAAGATTAAGCTATTGTCTCAAGCCACTAACGATGGGTATTCTTTCATCTCCTTCTTCTCTCCTCTGTTCTTTGCTGGGACGTTCTCAGATGTGGCCAAATTAAAGGTAAGTTACCCACGTGTGACATTTGCTTTTGTGGGAACTTGGCTGTTCCTCTTGGGAGGAGATGTCGTGCTAGAAAGAGTTGGTAGAGGGATGATATCTCTTCAGGGCATCTCAAAATTGCACTTAAGATGGAGGAGGCCCAATGATGGCAGGCAGGTTGCTTCCATGGAATCCATGGAAAGCGAAACCACAGATAAAGGGGGCCAATTGTAGAAGGGAAATCCTTGCTGATGGAGCTTTCCTCTTGGTTATTGTTCATGCAACCATAGAATCATGGAGCTGGGATCGCAAAAGCCATGTAGTCCAACCCTCTGCCGTGCAGGAATGCCCAAATCAAGCACTCTTGAAATATGTCCATCCATTATTCTATAAAGTGCTGAATCAGTTGATAATGCTGTGTGCCTTCTAGACTATTCTGCTTGTAATGCTGTGTTCTCTCTCCGCAGCATGCGGACAGCGATGGAGAGCTGTTTCCGGCTGCTGAGCCCCTCCACCCCTCCGGGAGCTCCTCCACCCTGCCTTCCATCGTTGGGGAGCCGGGAGCCGAAGAGTCCGACCTGGACAAAGGAGAGATGGAGTTCTCCCTTGCCGAGGAGTCAATCCCGACCAATGTGTCCATCACAGAAGAGATTCTGGAGCTGCTCAGCCAGAGGGGGCTGGATAAGGACACTGGAGGAGAGGGAGTGTTTTCGGAGGAAGGGAGCACCGAGGCACGCCACCAGACTCCGCAGGTAGGAGAAGGAGGCAAAGAATCACTTCCCGTTTGAGAAAAAGCCTGTACAGATTGAGCAACTCTTATCCAGAAGTCCAAAACACTCCAAAATCTGGAGTGACTGAGATAGTGACACCTTTACTTTCTGTAAACAAACTTTGTTTCACATACAAAATTTTTTAAAATTTTGTATAAAGTTACCTTCGGGCTATGCATATAATATGTTGGAGCCATCGGTGGAGAAAGTTAGCTTAGATTTACCCAGAATTCCTTGGGCTACCCACAGATGCTGCCATTTTGTAATTTTTGTCTCTTTCTCCAGGACCAGCCCCTACCAAACAATGTATTAGGAGAAGAGAAGGAGAAAGGAGAGGAGGAAGAAGAGGCAGAAGGTGAACTCCAGGAGGGGCCATCCTTAGATGTCACCCATGTACCCTCCCCAAGGGACTCACTCCAAGACCACTCTGTCCCGGTGCCTCACCACCCTTTCACCAGCGACTCTTCAGAAGAAGAGGAGGAGGATCAGCAGCATCATGAAGGGTCAGATGGCCCTTCCCCTCTTCACGTTCTGGAAGACTTGGGCTCGGAGGAAGTCTGCAGGAAGGAGACCAGCAACGAAGCTGCCTACGTGGGGCAAGAAGAGGCAAGGAACAGGGAGAGGCTGCCCCCTGAGGATGCTGGCCAATCCCACCAGCCAGCCCCAAGTCTCCAAAGCTCATGGGTTGGCCCAAGACGAGATGAGAAGAGGGTCAAGAAGACGGAGGAGGGACCCAAACGGGACTCCACGTTGACCAAGGAGGATTGGCTGCTGATCGAGAAGATCAAGAACTACTACGAAGGGGTGGAGGCGGCGATGGGTAAGGTGTCGGGGCTGGGCAAAAAGGATTACGCTCCTCCTCCCGTGCCGCCCGGCGTCGTCCGAGAGTCCGTCCTTCGATTCAATAGCATCCTGCGACAGAACAGTCCTCAGGACTGGGAAACGGATGGGGCCAGGTTCAGAAAACCCCGCCCACAGTCCACCACCACCGCTACCCGTGAAGATTCTAGCAGAAGCCGAAGCCAATCATATAACGCTGAACGGGCTTCCTGCCGCGAAGATTCCGAGGAGGGGAGGAGTCAGGTGTCCATTGGCTCTGAGCAGTCAAAGAGGGGGCGGAGCTGTTCTGAAGGTGGCCAATCACCAGGCAGCACTGAACATTCTGCTCAAGGCATGGCCCAATCATCCCATCCCTGTGGTGAGAATTCTGATAGGGAGCAGAACCCGTGTAGTGATGGACAGTCAGGTGCTATCCAAAAGGATTCTGGGAAAGAAAGGAGCCATCCCAAGTCAAGGAATGGGTGTGGCTTGGAGGAGGACTGTGCAGAATCTGAGTTCAAATCCTGTGCAGAGATCCGGAGGGCCTGGCAGGAGAAGGAGCGGAAAACCATGGAGAAAGGAGTCGAGGGAAGGAACAGACGGTCCTACACCTTCCCTGAAAAATCAGCGTATGTTGAACCTCTACGCATCGTGGAGGATTCAGACCTCGAGGATCCCCCTCCGGTTCCAAACAGAGATCCAGAAGGGGTAGCCCACACTGCAGGGGCCAAGGAAAGGCGGGTGACTGAAATTCCCATGGATGAGCCCCCCGGCTACCTCCCCACCCTGGACATTTATGAGAACAACGGCAGTGACCCGTGTCTTCTGGAGAACTCGGAACGGATCATCAGCAAAGTTCAGGCCCTGGCAAAGATGTACAGCGAGAAGATTAGCAGGCTGAAAGCGCAAAAGAGGGGGACAGAGAGGCCGGCGATGTGGCCCCGGGCCCCACACCAGAGGGGCCCCGACAGGACCTTGGTCAGGGCGCACGAGGGGAGGCCAGCAGCCAGCGTCCCCCAGTGTGAGTGAACTTGTAACACTATGCATGCCTGTGGTGGAACTTTTCCATAGCCGGACACCCTAGACACATTTGCCGTCCCTTATGTCTGCCACAGGCTTCTGAGTGATGGTGTCTTCTCCTTCCATCATTCCTCAGGGCCACTTGGCAGAGTTGATTCTGTGTCTGTATAGAAACAGAGGTTACAAGAAAGCAAAATGGGTTGTTTTGTGTATCTGGGTAAAGCTTGAAGCAAAATAAGGAACAATAAACACAGGTACGGTTTCCTAAGGGCAACACCTTGCTCTCCTTTACCGTTGTCATTCCCAAGGGTGTTGTTGTGTTAAGTTAAGGCAAACCTATCATGAGATTTTCTTGACAAGATTTCTTCAAAGTAGGTTTGCTATTGCTTTCCTCCTGGGATTGGTAACTAAAATCTTATTCTGTTCGATAAACAGAGACTGGGGTGTTGATCCCAAAGGGCAGGGATGCAGAGTAGGTAAATATGGTGTCAGAACGTGCAGACTTTCAGATTTGACAAAGAGGCAATTGGTGCTTTGTTGCCAAAGCCATGACAAAGAAAGGGGTCACACATTATCACTGATGTTCTTGTTTTGTGCCTTAGGTACCTTCTTGGCCAGAGATTTGCTCCTCTGAATAAATCCCGCTCCTCCTACCTCCCTCTGAGGTTGAGAAAGTGGGAATTGCCCAAAGCCACCCAGTGGGTTTTTATGGCTCTGTGGGGATTTGAGTCCTGGTCTCCAAAAGCCCTTGTCCAACATTGCAGTGGCTATGTTCCAGTGGTTCTCACTCTTCCCAAGGGGAGAGTGGGGAATGCTGAGTTATACACACACGCACCAAGAATACAGTTGCCAGCTTCCAAGTTTGTTTGTCCCTTCCACCTCCCTGTGCTTAGGCAAATTTCCTTTCCTAGGACTTCTAGGAGTTGTAGCCCGCGCAAAAAGGGAAACTCTGCCCTTTCTACCTTCTTGCTTCTATCCCTGTTCAGCCAGTCCTGCACCAGTTTTCCACCTTAGGAGTGCAAACCCCAAGAAGAACCCTGAGCGTGTGCAAACTCTCTCAGCCGTGGTAGGTAGGGTGGTGCTCGCAGCTGCCCGAAATGCTCATCAGTCTGGATTCCCAAGTGGCATTTTAAGTGACCCCCCCATCCCTCCACTGCCTGATGCACCAGCCATGCCTGCAACCAGCTCAGCTAGTTATATAATGCAATTAGGCCCCGCTCAGCTATCATCGAGAGCAAAATAGTAATTAAGATGTATAGGGGGGTTACACAGGAAGAGCGTGGGTTTGCACAGAGGAGGCAAAAGAGAGTAGAGAGGGCCTGCTGGATACCCAGAGCTTTTGCAAGCTGCCTCCCATCTGAGAGGATGTGGTGGTGCTCACTCTGGAGTTTTTAGTACGGATATGTGTCGGTTAACAAAGTCGGTGTGTTTCTAGGCATGACTTTTTTTTAACAGAAAATTCAGTGCGAAATTTGGCGGAAATGATGTATGACGATAGAAGTGAGATATAACGATAAGTTCCCACACCCCAACAAAGAACAACAGTTCAACAGGTTTCAGCAACTGTTTAATTCAAAATGAGCAATCTGCGTGTGTGAAATGGAACAACCCAGGTTAAGTCAACCCTGCATAAGTAAGCAAAAACATTTTGAATCCTCTAGGGGCACTTGGGAGCATCTTCCCAAATTCACTCCTGGATTATGTTTTTCCTTTCTTTCACCAACCTCCATTTTTTAAGGATTTCATTTTCTGCTTTAATATTTCCTTTATGTCCTGCAAATCTAGCTCAGAGCGCAAAGGTACTTTGTGCTCGATTTAACTCGGCAGGAGAGAGGAGAAAAGCAGACCAAGTCTTGCTTTTCCCTGGAGGCTCAGGCAAAAGCAAATTGCTGCAGCCTCGCCTTGCTATCCTTCTGTATTTATAACTTTTACCATCTTGACCACACTCTGATGTTGCTTGGCCACACTTGTCCCAGTTTGCAACTGTGAAATGGTAGAGGGCATGAGAGATATGTGCACGTCCTTGCACTCATTGGAGGAAAGGTTCGAAGGAAACTTAACTGATAAATAAATAAATTTGAAAGGGGTACATTTGCCTGGTTTGCGATGGTCACGAATGCAAAGTTTGACTCACAGTTTTTATTTAATGCCTTTGGATAGCCCTGCTCTTCCTCCAAGGTTCACAGTATGAATCATCATAGGCAGAGCTTGGAAAAGTTACTTCTTTAGTATGCATTTCCTGGAATCCCTCAGCCAGCTTGAATATTTGCCACACTGCCTGGGGAGCTCTTGGCATTGTCGCCTAAACACATAACTTTTCCAAACTCCAGATGCCCAGGAATGGGAATCATGATGTTTGGCGGCATTATGTGCTTTCCAAGACTGTCTTTGGGTTGGGTTGGAGCATCCAGAAAACAAAGACACCCCCTGAAAACAAGAAAAAGATCAAGAGATATCCCCTTTAGAAAGGTGAATCATGATTTTTATCTTAAAAAAAAAACAAAAAAATCATTTTAGAAACCCTAAAAATGATTAAAAAAAAAGAAATTTGGAAGACTGGGTGCATCTTTTGGGGGGAGGTATTAGTGCAGGTAAAATGTCCCCTCCCGGGCTTGCCCAGCCCATTCTAGTCTCACCATGTATGCCCCAGCAGACCACCTACCAGACACACTGGCTTCAGCATGTTGGAGACCCTTGCCTTTAAATGTTCCTCCCCAGGGTACCCTGCCTCTACAACGTCATGATCCTTTTAAAGTCTAAAGAATCTGGCAATACGCCATTCCTTTCCCTCCTCCGTTCATCACAGCATCCTCCCCTTCCCCAAACCTGATTGTCCCAGTGGTTCAACAGCTTTTGAAACATCAGTTGCAGGAGGCAGTTTTGAGTCAAGCAGGAAAGACCACTGGATTTGAAAGGAAGTGATGCCCAGTGGTTTGTGCCTCCTGCACTTGGATGGCTTCTCTCTCTTTCCAGCAGACTTCCCCCCTCCCCAACTGTGCAGAAACCATCTGCAAAACAAACCCACTCAAGTTGTGCTCCCCCCAACTCTTTCCATTTTTCTTGATACTACTGCAGTAGCACTATTAATATCAGACTCGGTTAATAAAATAGCTTGTGTTGCTGGACATTCCTTCTTCAACAGAAAATTTGGTACCAGAGACAGAAAAATGTGTTCGTAAAATCTCATTGGATGGGTGGAATATTTTAGGCCATTTCCGCACTAGACTGTTACAGCGCTATTATTCCACTTTCAACATCCTATGGAATCCTGGGGTTTGCAGTTTAGGGACGGGCCTCAAAGGCCATCCTCCAAGGCCCCTCCCTAAACTGCAAACCCCAGGATTCCATAGGATGTTGAAAGTGGAATAAGAGCACTGTTACAGTCTAGTGCGGAAATGGCCCAAAATATTCCACCCATCCATAGGATGTTGAAAGTGGAGTAATAGCACTGTAACAGTCTAGTGTGGAAATGGCCCTAGACTCAGTTTGTTGACTCATCGTTTGTGACTGAATCCGCCAGAGTGTCATCATTGTACATATTACCCAAACTGCAATAGAAGATGTGCGAGATAATTTGCAGTTTAATAAAACAGAAGTGTGTTACAAGGAAAGGCCATTTTCCAAAGTCTTTTGTTTCTGATTACATCCACAAATCAGAAATATTAAAGGTATAGAGAACAGAGCAGGTGACCATTAGATGTCACCTTCCCTGATTAGAATCACTCCCCGTAGATGAAATCAGCTTTAGTGGATTAATCTCTCATTTGAACAGATGAGATCTTGCAGCTCTGGGTGTTTTTCTTCCCACTAAGGAGCAGAGTGTTCAATGTTGTCTCCTCCTTTTTTTTTCCTTCCCTTTCTCTGCCACAGGTGAGCCCCGAATCTATGGCCACGTCCTCATCCACGAACCCCTCCAGCATGTGATCGGGGTCCAGGAGAACACACCTCTTCTCGCCGCCACCCGAGGCACCGCTCTTGAGCTGCGCAGCGAAAAGCTGCCCCCGCTGCTTTCTCCGGATCTCTTGGGTCCCCTCCGGCAAGCCTTGCTGTGCCCCCCGTCCGTCTCTTTGTGTGTTCAGTCAGAGGTTTCACCGCCAGCAGCCCCCCAAGATAGAGACTTACCAGAAAGTTCCAGGTCTCCTGAATGCAACTTGAATCTTTCAATCCTGAATGCACAAAGCAAAGAGTCGCCTCCACCTCCCGGATTCATAACAGAGGCAGGACTTAGCCACACAAATGCAGAGGGGACAGCCAAACCACCAAGGGACATGGGAGATGTGGTGCAGTCCTCTGGTGGGAACCAGACAGAGATGTCTACGGAAACTGTGGTGTCTGGCTTTTCCCTGGAATCACAACAGAGGTTCAGGGGCCTGGGGGACACCGGCTCTCCCATGGTTTCTGGCCCCACAGAAGAACCCAAATCCAGGTTACCCGGTTCCTCAGCCACGGACACAGCGGCAGAAGGGGCCCTGCCACAGAGACAGGAGAGGCCTCCATCCCTTCAGAGCGCTGCCCCCCAGGCAGAAAGCTTTTCACAAGGAACCACCTCCTCCCTTTCCCTGGAGTTGGTTGAAAGCAATAGTGTGGACACTGAGGCACCATCATGGAGCAAGAATGCTGCCAAAACACTGCCCAGCCTTCACAGCTCTGTCATCCCAAATTCTTCCCCTATCCCAGAGAATTCAAACCCCCAAATTCCTTTGCAGCTTGCTTCCTCAGGAAGAGTTGCAGAGGCCTTGTTGTCTGACCTCCCCTGCCCACCATCACCCCTTGTTATGGGGCCACCTTTACAGGATTGTCCTCCCGTACCCCCTTCCGATTTGCCATTGGGGTCAGAGTCCCCCACTTCTGTCCAAGAGCAACGCCCGACGGCGCCTGTTCCAAAGCTCTTCCCCACATCGCCGGTCCGCCGGTGCCTCTCCTCCAGCGCTGCTGCCATTTCCAGGTACATTGCTGCCTCCTGCATCAGCCAGAGCTTGGCCAAGAAAAATGGGGCCCCTCAGCCCGAGGAGTTGCAAGTGCCGTTCAGGCCCCTCATGCCCCCAAGACTGCCAGCGAACCCTTTAGCTCTGCTCCCCAAGGCAGCCCCCAGGGCCCCCGGTGGCCTGGGGAAGCCTGAAGCCTTGTTCCCAAGAGACGCTTCTCCAGGCTTCAGTTCTGGGCCTCTCTCGCCTTCCCGCCATCGGGCCTTGTCCTCCGCTGCCCAGGCCTTTGACCGACGTCCTCCCTTCTCTTCCGCCTCGGAGCCCAACTCCCGAGCACAGTCCCCCTTGCCTGTGAAGCCCCGGGTCTGCTCCCCTCCTCTGGCCAGGCTCCGCGCCTGCACCTTCACCCCCTTGTGCGCCCACCCTCAGGGGCAGCCGCCAGACCACGTGGCTTCCCCCGTGGCCCTGGCCCCGAACCCTGCCATCCGAGCAACCGTTTTACCTCAGTTTTCCCACCCAAGGCCCCGCGGCAACAGCCTGCCCAACCGTGGGCCAACAGAGAGCCCAGCCACGAATGGGGACCACGTGTCGCAGGGATGCATCCTGCGGCCACAGCACAGTGACTCTGGGCCATCTCTCAGTGGCCAATCTCAGGAACTAGGTGGCCTCAAGTGGCCCAACGTGCCTGGACTGTGCCTAAAATATGTGAACAAGGAATGTAGGACAAGCCGCCAGATGGAGGAGGAGGAAGGGGAAGGTTGCTCCAAACCAGATGCCCCCATCACGGCGGACGTTGCACGAGCCCCCGAGAAGAACCCACAGAGGGTCAGCTACTCCACGACGGTCAACATCCAGATCGGTGGGAGCGGTCGGATTGCCTCCTTTAGTAACGCGCAGGTCAGCCTGACTCACCCTCTGCTGGCCACACCGGAGCAGCTCAGCCTCAGGAAGGTCAATGCCAGCGCTTGGGAGGCACCTCCCAAAACGTGAGAAACGTGACACGGCGACCACTCGAGGCTTTTAGTCTGGGTGAGGGGTTCCACATTCCAGATCTCGACCAAAGCATCAGCCCTAATGTTGCACCCAGGGAAGGATTTGGGAAGAAGATGGATGCTATGGGAGAGCTCATGATGAATTGGGGGGTTTAAGAGCTTGGCAATGAACGGTGGCTTCATTGCGGCTTGGAGGCGGATGAGGCGAATTCCCTGGCTTCCAATCTGCCATGAGGAAAGCTCTGCTCTTCTTTTCTCCCCACCCTTCTTCCTGCTCCTAGAACACAGCATCTTTTGGTCTGAAGTCAGGCTTCAATCAAACTCAGTTAATTGGTGCCAGCAGGAGAGCCATCCTGGGCACCGGAGGGAGGTTAATCAAAACAAACACACCTACTGGGTTTTTTTCTTTAAATCTGCAATTCACAAGCACACAAACAGAGACAAAAACTGGTCCCTGTTCCTTTGAGAAAGTAGAGCCAGGAAGACTTGAAGGTGTCTTTGTCATTTTTGTTTATTACTATTATGTTTTGAGAGGCTGCTTCAGGTCAGTGGTTCTCAACCTTTGGCTCACAAGATTTTTTGGACTTCAGCTCCCAGAAGTCCCAACCAGCATGGCCAATGATCAGGAATTCTGGGATCTGAAGTCTTGAAGTCTATGGGACCAAAGCCTGAGAACCACCATATTAAATTTGGGAGGAAGTGACTTGGACTACAACTCCAGCATGGCCATAGGGTGATTCTGGGGCTGACATCCAATTCACCAGTTCAATAGCATACAGCAACAGCCACGCTGCAGTACCAAATTCTGCACAAGAACCATGCATTTTCTCATTGAGTACAATGCAGTCCAGCTCCTTGGCTGCTTCTAAGGACTGCAGGTACCATATCTCCAAGGCACAGGTTGCACACCACTTTGTGGAAGTTCACCACAAAAAGTATCCACCCACCACCTGGAACTCTAATTTTTGAGGCACAGCAAGCCAAAAAAGGAAAGCTTTAGAATAAAACAGGGGCCACGGTCTTTTTGTTTCTCCCCAACATCTTAAATTTCCCTGAAGCATTCCAAGCTACAGCCTTGCAGCTGGTTCAGGCACTCAGCAGGAGTTCCTTTGGAAAGGAACACTGTGGGATGTTTGGGTCATTTCCTTGATAACAAAGTCCAGGTCAGAGCACTGGGTCGTTGGCTGAGGTTGGAACTTGGCTGGAAGAGCAATAACAAAGAGGATGAACAGGGGCGGAGGGGGGCGGTGGTAATAATTCGATACAAATCAGAAAATTCATCCGCACAGGTATAGGTATGCTTCAGTTAATGAAATCAGTGGGTGGTCATGAGTGTTACTTCCTTAATTGAAATGTTGGCACCGGAAGCAAAAAAAAATGTGGAAAGAATAGGGAGACAGTATGCACATGTGAAATGAAACAACCAGACCCAATAAGCCTTGCATAAGTAAACAAAGTATTTTGAACATTTTCTAAAGACTACTTGAAGACATCTTCCAAAATACATCTAAGAATTATTCTTTCCTTCTACCAGCTTCCCTTTTTCTTATGATTTTCATTTGGGCGGTCAAACTTACAGATCTGGAGTTGACCCTCCACATTTGTGGGTTCAATTTTGGCAGAACTGACTATTTGCTAGTTTCTCCAACTCCTGTCTGCCCTATCTCAAGTGACTTTTTCCCCGAGCGAACCTTTCCTCTTGGTGAATCTAATCAGGATATACAGCCCTTTAAAAACCTACCTCTGGTCCTCCTCCTCCACCAGCTTCTCTCTGGCCAGCTAGGGATGGATCACAGCCCAATTTCTCAGCACCACAAGCCCCCACACCAAGCAAGGGAATGGTCAAGAGAGAGGAAGTTTAGGACTACCATAATGAGCCCCCTTCGATCTCCTTTCCCTGACCTAGGCCATTTCCGCACAAGGCTGTTATAGCACTATGATTCCACTTTCAACATCCTGGAAACTCCAGGGTTCCATAGGGTTCCATCCAGGATGTTGAAAGTGGAATCATAGTGCTATAACAGCCTCATGCGGAAATCCGACCAGTTTGGACCCTGTTCTCCCCACCATGCCTCAGTGTCCTCCTTACACATACACACATTTTGATATTTTCCATTTTTGCAGGGGCCCTGTACCCCAAATTCTAGTGAATGTGGAGGGCCAATTCTCTACTTTTTGAATATGCTGGGGAATCTGGGAAAGGCAAGCTTATCTGCTCTCTTCATCCCTCTGTTAGGCTGTTCACAGATGCTTATAAGGGATTCTGGAGGCAGCTGCTGTTTACCTGGCCTGTTTGAGGCAGGGACATGCAGCTACAGTATGTTTGGCTAGAACAGAATCCCATTTTCTCCCAGCTCAATATTTAATGCATTGTTTACTGCAGACACCCTTCCCTTTTTGCTCAGGCAAAACCAAAGCCCTGCAGCTTGTGTGTTCTCTCTCGTCAATAGCTTTTGCCATCTTGACCTCACTGGGATGTTGCCTGGTCTCGTGTGTCCCAATTTTTATCTGTGCAATGTTGGAAGGTGTGAGGGTCCGATTTATTTTCAGTGACACTCACAGTAAGAGGCATTTTTCTCCTTTTTTTACACAGCTGCTGTTGCCAGCAGAAGAGAAGGGAAGAGAAAGTGGGAGCGTGGTGAGGTGGAAAATGACATGCTGGGGTCAGAGATGTGGCCGTTGCTTCAAATGCGCCAATCCGTCAAGGAGTCTGGCCAGCTATGGTGTGAAGTGACATGGGCCATTTCTGCATAGACTGTTCTGGTGCTATTATTCCACTTTCAACATCCTATGGAATCCTGGGGTTTGCAGTTTAGGCTCCCTAAACTGCAAACTCCAGGGTTCCATAGGATGCTGGAAGAGGAATAATAGCACTATAACAGGCTAGTGCAGAAGTGGCCACAGCAGCCCATTAAGAAATGGGTTTCAAAGTGGGCAGCTGGTTCATCTGCTCTGTGGGGCAACGATCCAATGGGAACCTCTGCTCCTGTGTAAGCCCAAGTGCCAGGAAGTTCCTGCTGGGTTATGTCCCATGTATGTGTGCACGTATGTATGTGTGTGGCATTAGAAGGAAGGTATAATTTGGATTTTCTGCCCCAGGCACCAGGAGGCTTTGGCATCTAGTGGTTAGAGTCACAATAGATTTCTAAGTTCAGGTATCAGAGCTTTGGGTTTTTCTGCTTTTGGAAGTTTGGGCTGTCAAACTTCCCTTTCTCACCTTCTCTTTCGTCCACAAAGTTGGGAAGCTGCTTTAATTAAACGGTAACTTGTTGGGAGGGAAAAGTTCCCTTTTTCTTTCACAGACAGGCTGCCTTTTCTAGGTAAACGCTTAACAGATTTAGTGTTGTTGTTTTTTAAAAAAAAATAATGTGTATTTATAGTGACACCATTTCTTTTTAATTTAAGTGCGGCAGGGGAGAATTCTCTGTCCTCCTCACAAAGGGTACTGGCTCATTCTGCGTTTTTGAAATATTCCCTTTCCAATCTTGTAAATAAACACTGATAACATTACCCTCCCCTGTAGTGATGCTTTTCATTGCCTTTCTCTTGTGGGATATACATAACAGCAGTTTATAATACAATATGGTATTTTCACATGTGCATGCAGGTTTATGTGTGTACATGCTTGTGTGTGTCCCAAAAAGGTACATTTTCAAATAGAAAGAATTTGGAGGAAAAACAAATAACAATTGATCAATGTGATTGCCACTTGCTTTTCTTTGCAAAATCATCAAGGAGTGCAGGTAAACGGGGGAAATGAGGGCCTTGTCCCTCCGGATAAGAATTCTGCCCTCTTCAATTGAATTTTCCTTCAGTCTCCAAACTTCTAGCATTGCAAAGAGTGAGAGGTGGAAAATGTGCCTAGAAATCTCATATTTGCCCTTTTAGCATTCCCTTGGCCCCTTTCAATGCCTCAAATGATATTTCTAAATGCACTTATAAGCTACTGCACTGCTGGAAATTTGAAGGAACTGAAGGAATAAGTTCATTGGGGAGGAGCACACTTCTTATTTGGGGGTGACAAAACTCTCATTCACACACCTCTGCCATTGCAGCCCTGTGTTGCATTGCACCTTGCGGCAGCAGCGGCCAGCCACGTTCCAAAAATAAAAGGTGTTGGTGGCTTTGAGAGCCTTATATTGATTTAAGAACCGTATATTGAGAGAAAGAGAGAAAGAGATGAGCATAGCCAGATGTCAAAGGCCTCGTGTCTGCAAAATACCACAGCGTGGCAGAAAAACACGAGCGCGGCACCAGAGCCCCACGTGAATCCCAGAGGGTTGTCTGGGTTTGCTTCTTTCCAGAACGCCAACAGTTCAGCTGTTCTCTTTGGAAGAGAGAGCTTCAGACAAGTGCTTCGCTGGAGGGCACTCGTAAGGATTGCGCTTGTTTGTTTTTAATAAACACCCACAAAGAAAAAGCAACAGTCCTTATTTGTCTGACTTAGGGCTGAACAAGCTGCGATCACGATCTGTTGTTGCAGTGTGTCCTTCAGGTTGTTTGTTGGCCGCGTGCGACCTTGAGGCAAACCTGTCATGGGGTTTTCTGGGGCGGAGAGTGTGGCCGTTTCCGCACTAGCCTGTTCTAGTGCTATTATTCCACTTGCAACATCCTATGGAATGCTGGGGTTTGTCTCAAAGGCCCCTCCCGAAACTGCAAACCCCAGGATTCCAGAGGATGTTGAAAGTGGAATCATCGTGCTATAACAGGCTAGTGCGGAAATGGCCTGGGTCTCTGATTAGAATTTGCTGCTGTTTTTAAGAAGTTGAAATAACATCTGTAAGGAGAGCAAAAATATCTGTTGGGGAGCACAGTTAGGACCAAAGGCAGGAAACAGCAAAACCCTTTCCTTGCTGATATTTTTACAGTTTAAGGAAAAATTAGGTGGTCCCCCCAGCATTCAGTAAAGGCCTCCTGACCTGCCAAGGCATTTTCCGAATGGCTAAAAATGTTGACCGGCACTCCTGTTTGTCTTTAATGAATTATTCCTATCGCTTTAATATTAAGCTCTTGGCTTTATCATGTCCGATATCACTGCAGTCCTCCATGAGACATCTTTTAAAAATACATCCTCTAGAGGTTTTAATAAATAAAAATGATTAGACGTGTATGCAAACATATTCGCACACGCACACAAAGTAACTATTCTCTCTGTGGGAGGAAACATGAAGCTCTAATTCTTCTGGAAAAGCTAGTATTTTATTGTGGGGATTAATGAAGAAAACAGGGCAGGGGAAAAAGTTGCCCCCTTACCTACACCGTTGTGGTCTGGATTTTGTACAGCACATTCCGCCGTGCGCAGATAGCGAGAGAAACCAGAGGGCAGCATTCTTGCTCTTTCGAGGGCATTTTGTCCACGTGAGCCTGTGGTTTCTTTCTGGCAATCCAAACAATGCGCTCCCTGGAGCTTCATTTCCCAACATCAGCTGTAGTTTTTCTTTCATGCTGCTATAAACTGGAGAAGGTAAAATAAAACAGGTTGATGCGATGCCATTGCTCATGGTTTTTTGAGCCGCAAAGTGTCACTTATGGGGGAGAGGCATGGAATCTGATGTCATGTGCAGAAAGGAGGTGGCCATGGGTCTCTCCTTCCTTTACCAACCTCTGATTCTTTCCTCATTCAGCATCTTGATTTCTAGCAGCCTAACAAGAATGATCTATTCCAGTCTATTCTGGTGGGGCGACAACATAGCATCAGAGTAGCCCCCAGTGTCAAACCATATCTCTGGCCTTTTCCGCACTGGCCTGTTATAGCGTGATGATTCCACTTTCAACATCCTATGGAATCCTGGGGTTTGCAGTTTCCGGCCCCTCCCAAAACTGCAAACCCCAGGATTCCATAGGATGTTGAAAGTGGAATCATCACGCTATAACAGGCCAGTGCGGAAAAGGCCAGAGCTCATAGAGCTGGAAGAGACTAGAAGGGCCATCCAGTCCAACTTCTGATATGAAGCTCACAATATGCATGCCACATTCCTGAGCTGGAGCAACCCATCATGGCCACCCAGTCCATCCCCATTTTGCCATGCAGGAATGCATGATCCAAGCACTCCCAATAGGTGAGCATCCAGCATCTGTTTAAAGAAGGAGACTCCACCACTCTTCAAGGCAGTAGTGGATGCCACTGTCCAGCTGCTCTCACCATCAGGGATTTCTTCCTAATGTTTAGGTCGAATCTTTTTTCCTGGAGTTTGAAGCCATTGCTCCACATCCTAGCTTCTGGAGCAGCAGAAAACAAGCTTGTTCCATCTGACATCCCTTCAAATATTTAAGTCTGGCTGTCATGTCCCCTCTTAAACTTCTCTTCTTCAAGCTAAACATACCAGGTCCCTAAGCTGCTCCTCTTAGGGCTTCACTGTTTCTAGGCCTTTTCCCAATTTGGTCACCCCCTTCTGTACACATTCCAGCCTGTCAATATCCTTCCTGAACTGTGTTGTCCAAAACTGGACACCGTATTATTTCAGGTCAGAATAGAGCGGGACTATTATTTCCCTCGACCTATACACTATACTCCTATTAACGCAGCCTAGAATTGCATTGGCTTTCTTAGCTGTCGCATCACACTGCTGGCTCAATGATTCCCAAACTGCTGCATCTGTGACCCTACTTCCACCCTCCCAGACCTAACACACTCAAAGCATGGGATGCAGTGGAAAGCAGAAGAAGAAACAAGTTGTCCAAAGCCATTCATTTAGCAGCAGGTATGTACTAAGGACAGTGTGAATTGAATATTGAAACAAGGAACATTGCAAAACGGCAAGAGTATAGTCATACTTCGGGTGTATCATGAGTCATGGGAAAAGAGGATGATGCTCGGTAAAGTGGGAAGCTGTTGCAAAAAGGGAAGAACATATTACGGAAGGATTGACTCTCTACCAGGGAATCTGTGGGTGCCTGAGTTTGCAAGTTCTCAACAGGGCAATTGATGACAGGCAGATTTCTGAGGTCCCTTGAAGACACTGGCCATTATTCGAAGTTTACTTGAGGGCAAATTACAGAGTAGCACTACCATTTGCCCCAACAGGCCATTTCCGCACTAGCCTGTTATAGCGCAATGGTTCCACTTTCAACATCCTCTGGAATCCTGGGGTTTGCAGTTTCGAAACTGCAAACCCCAGGATTCCAGAGGATGTTGAAAGTGGAATCATCATGCTATAACAGGCTAGTGCGGAATGTGTGTTAGTTTCTTTTTCTCACTACAATCACAGCGCTTTTGTGCATTAGTATCTTATGCCATTTCCGCACTAGACTGTTATAGTGCTATCATTCCACTTTCAACATCCTATGGAATCCTGGGGTTTGCAGTTTAGGGAGGGGCCTTTAGAATTCTCAGCCAGAGAGCTCGTTGGCCTTGGGGAACTACAGTCCCCAGAATTCCACAGGATGTTGAAAACGGAATAATAGCACTATAATAGTATAGTGCAGAAATGGCCTAATGGGATGTATGTGGGAAATGAAACCACCAGGTGAGAGAAGCCTTGCATAAGTAAACAAAAGTATTCTGGGCTTTCTTGAAACCATTCCAAGGCTTCTTTTAAAATCATCTCAGGTGCTGGTTTCTTTCACCATCTTACACTTTTCTTACGATTTCAATTTTGGTGGCCAGACTTCTAGTTCTATGCTTTTTTTTTTTTTTAACCATACTGACGGGGAAGTTATTGAGCCAGGGATATCTGCCCCCCTCTCTCCTCTCCTTTGCTGCTTCTGCAGGCTCAGCAAGGGATTCTGGAGGCTGCTGCTGTTTATCTTGCTTGTTGAAAGCAAGCCCATCTACAGTAGGACTGGCTGCCATAGAATCTCACTCTTTCCAAGCTCAAACTTTCCTTTGCTACTTTGCTTGCTCCAGACACACTGCTGAAACCTGACATGGGATGTCTGATTTTCCCCGTGCTCCCAGTGCTGATGCTGCTTAAAAAAACTCCAAGTAGACAGAGGATAGAGAAGAAAGGAAGAGCTGGGAGAGAATAAAAAAAGGAACATTACTGTCAGAGGTTTCGACAACTGTGGCGTGCCTGTACTGGAGTCTCCATAAACTGCATGTTTGGTTTGCCCTGACTCTCAGCGCCAGCTGGGCCATTATCTCTCCGGGAGTGAAAAATGCCAACTAGGCACTTGCTGCTTTTCACAGATGGGCCCTTGCATCCCATCTTCCACCCATTAAATGAGCATGCTTTTCATGCGCCTGGAGAGAGATGAAAAGGATGATCAATCTGTATTTAAATAGAGGAGGAGCAGGCAGGAGGAGAAAGCTAAATGGATGTTTGTCAGCTTTCTAGCCGGGGTGTGTGTGTGGGTACAGCAGGCTTAAGTCAGGCGGTCTCTAGGATCCTGAGGATACCTCCGCCTGCTGCTGGCTACTTATGGGATTCACCTGCTATAGAGGAACCTCAGAGAGAAAAAGAAAGCGTGGAAGGTAAATGGAAGCAAAGTGCTGGAAGATGTTCGCTTCTCCAGCTGGGAAAGAAACCTGTGGCTTCTCTGCACTTTGGAGTCTCCCTCTGGAACACCAGATCAGCTAGGCATCTTAGATCTCGTTCTGCATAAAAACTTGCATGGGTAAGTAGGTACTTCTACAGTTCTTATTTCACCACTGGGGAAAGGATGGGGTTCCCCCAACAGCCAGGTTGTGTCTGTCTGTCCAAGGTCCATACTGTGCTCCCCAAAGCAAAATCAGCCCATCCTGCATGGAGTGGGGATGCTGGGTCTCTGCCCCCAAGAGCTTACAAAATGGTATGTTGACAGGGCTTTAAAAAACAGAGGGAAGCTGCCTTCCACTTGCAAATTTTATTCCTTTTGTGGGTTGCCTCTTATGTGTGTTCCGGTGTGATCTTATACCTCTATCCTCAGTAAGTTCAGTGGGCTTTCTCTGAGTAGGTTTGACTTAAGATTGCTGCCTTAAACATCTCCCTCTCCTCTTCCTCCACTTGTTGGTTTCTTTGGCCCCTAAAATTTGGGGAAATGTTGGGCGAACTTTCTGAACTCCTCAGCCCCTGTTTTAGCCCACTCCTTCACCTCTCTTTAGGGGTCCCTTCCTTTCCCATCTCATTTTGGGTAGTTAATTCAGCTTGGAAAAAGCTTTCTGCAAATGGCTGAGGGTGACCACTAGGACTGGCTGCCCCTGAAGGCATTTTAAGCTGATTAAACCAGGCTTGATCAGGTCTGTTATGCTTTTATACGTGACCAAGATCTTCACTGGAGTTCGTTTTCAGATAATCAACAAGTGGTGCTTGGTCTGCAATGTTTTTTTCTCTCTTTGGTAGGAATACACTAGTAACAAAACAGCACTGAAAAACAAACAACGGTCCCTAATTCTTCTCTAAGTCCGTGATAAATCAACTCAGTATATAAATCAATATACTCTGTTAGCTCAGAGCTGGTACTTCTGTTGTCAGGGATGTATCTACCCAGGGGGTGGACAAAATGAAGGCATCACTCTTCCAGAACTTGGCCTCCTTCAAATGAAATTGCCCAATTTCTAGCATTGCAGAGAATGAAACTTTTTTTCCCCCCAACCTGCTCCAGATCTGTGTTCTATGAACTCTAGGTTTCTTATCCAACCTGGGCTTGGCTTCATCCTTTTTCACTCGATGCTCCTTAATGGTGTGGAATTGCCTCCCTGAATATTTACAGGTTACTCCAAGCCTGGAGTCTCCCGAGAAGTCACGACGACTAAGCCGAGGCTGCCGTACTTTGGCCATATCAGGAGAAGACAGGACTCGCTAGAAAAGACAATAATGCTTGGCAAGATAGAAGGCAGCAGAAGAAGAGGAAAAATGCATTACAGATGGATAGGCCCACTCGAAGAAGCCACGTCTCTGAATTTGCAAGACCTGAGCAGGGTAGTTGAGGAAAGGGTGGCTTGGGTGTCCCTCCTCTGTAGGTTGCTATAAATTGAGGTCCACACCATTTCACAACAACTTTCCCTCATTACTTTTAATATCTCAGTTAAAACCATTTTTTGTTTTCCAAAGCTTTGGGAATTTTATTTTAATGTTGTTTTATAATCTCTTATATTTGGATTGCATGCGCCTGTTAATTAGGTTTATATTGTATTTTTTTGGTATTTTATCTCGATAATTTGTTTTACAATTGTATGGTCTAGTTTTATTTTACCTTCCCTCCTTTTGGGTGTGAGCATACACATACATTTTAGACTGTATGCTTTTGCAAGAGCCACAATTGTTTGTTGTTTTATACATTAAGTGCCACGTACCTTGATGGCGATATATAGAAACAACAAAATAGTGATGCTGTAGTAACATTGAAAATCACTCACTCTTAGGACTGCTATATATTTTCTATGTTCAGATTCATTTGGTATCTTGGCCTGCCTCTCTTCTTCTAAATTCTATTAAGTGAGCAACTGAAAGTTAAAGATACTGCAAATGTTAGAAACTGGGGAAGGATAATTTAATTTGTGGGGCAGGATTTTTATTGGGGAGGGCAACACCTTTGTTTTATCTTCCCCTTGTAGCTTTGTTGTTGTTCGCTGTCAGGTCACTTCAACCTCTGGTAACACTATGAAGACAGACCTCCAGGAAACCTGGTCATCAGATCTTGCAAACTTGCAAACTCAGAGCAGCCATGGCTTTCTTGGTTGAAACAGCCCTCCTGTTGTGCAATCTTCCTCTTTTCTGAGTGCTTTCCATGTTTTCCAAGAACAGAACCATAGAGCTGGAAGACCCATCCAGTCCAACCCCCTCCCACGCAGGAATGCACCGTCAAAGTCTTAGACCACAAGCGAAACACGAGCCAACATTGTGATGCGGCAGCCAAAAAAGCCAATGCAATGCCAGACATTCTAGGCAGAGGATTAACTGGAACTGCCAAATCTGAACAGTTGCAGAGTACGCTAGTCTAAGGGAGGCTCAAAGTTGGTTCTGGGGTCCAACCTTAGACCTGATTTTCTCTCTTCCCCATTTGTAACTTATTGGTGCTCTTCTTTTTCCTGTAATGAGAGAGTTCCTCATCTCTCCTCCTCTTCCTTTCTTGCCCTGTCGGCTAGACCTGGTACATATCTCAGGCCCTGGGCAGGCGCTGGCCTCGCTTCAACCTGGCTCCCTACCAGCCTTCGAAAGCTCTTCCCTGGCAGCGCAGAGGCTTCTGTTCTCAGTCAAGCAACATCTCCTTGCAAGCGTCCGCATGTAGCAGCGGAGGCTGTGGGTGGAAGGAAGGCAAGAAATAGTTACCTCCCGCCACAGCAAACCATTACCTGGCCACCCACTCCAAAAGCTTGCCCTATTTAAAAGTGGAAGAAACCTCCTTTTGTAAAATTGCAGTATTTATTATTCAGCTGCTTGGTTTGAGATGTTCGTGAGCGGAGAGGCGAGCTCTAGGGGCATCTTCAGGCCAGAACAAGAGGCAATTTAAAAAATACTTGTGCAATAAAAGGCGGTAATAATAAAGCTTCCCAGATCTCAGAGCCTGGGCTGAAGTCTCGACCAAGAACCCCAGAACTGTTTTCAAGATGGTGGGGGGATCTCAACATTTGCAGGCAGTTTGTTCTTAGTTTTCTTTCTTGCAAGAGTTTTTTTTTTCCTTTTTTTGGAAAAGACCCATAGAAGATTTTTTTCAGTATATGGTTATGGCAGCAAGACTGTTGTATGCACAAAAACAGAATAATTCAGTATTACCTATTAGGGAGGAGTATTCACTGAAATTGAATTATCTAGCAGAAATGGGCAAATTATCTGGTTTCATTAGAAAAAGAATCATTGGAGATCAGTCTTGTTGCTGTTATCATGTAGCATAACAGTACATCATCTTTTTCTACAGCGTCCTCATAACCCACCATATTTAATACGAATAATCCGGTCTATGCTTTAATTTATTTTTTGAAATTCTTTTGATAACAATGTTAATTTTCATCCAAAATTTTCTTGCATTGGTCCACCCCATAGACTATGTTAAAAAATAAGTTTGCTGGATCCTATCTAAGCTAAAAAAAGAAAAGAAAAGGGGGAAGGTTCCCAAGCTCCAATCCTGATTAATAACTTCGTGATACTTGGACTTCTCCTTTTTCGTGAATTTTGCTGAATTCCCATTGAACATCATCGAAGCTGTTACTCAGCGCTGGTCTTTTACATTACTGTCCCCAACTGGCTAGGGGATTCTGGGAGCTGTGGTTCCAGAAAGTAAGTAAGAAAGGCCCCTCCCTAAACTGCAAACCCCAGGATTCCATAGGATGTTGAAAGTGGAATAATAGCACTATAACAGTCTAGTGTGGAAATGGCCAAAGTTTCCTAGCCTTGGTGAGCTCTGATATACGGTGTCTGCTCTAGGTGGTGGTGAAGAAAACGAGAACGCTCACGGGAAGGCCTGGACGTCGGCGAGAGATGGGTTGTGCCTTATCTGGTTCGGGCGTCGCGCAAGATCTACCCATTTCGGAAGAAAAACCGGGCTCCCCGCTGGAAGCCGGGTCAGGTTTGAATGAAGAAACAGAATTGGGGGACGATGGGGAAACAACAGAACTGTTCCTGCTTTCAGAAGGTCAGAAGGAGCTGATCCGAGACTCTTGGAAAATCCTGCACAAAGACATCGCAAGGGTGGGGATTATAGTCTTTATCAGGTAAGGACTGTGGCATTATTGGTGTTAATTTTATTGATATCCTGCCTTTTCCACCACACTGGAACTCAAGGTGGCTTATAGGTTAAGAAGATGACAATCAAAAACATGCATTAAAACCAATTTTACCTGTTAATCATATTTAAAAAAAGTATGGCTTAGAGATCTGTATATGTTTAGCCTGGAGAAGAGAAGGTTAAGAGGTGATATGACATCTATATTTAAATATTTGAAGGAATGTCATTCAGAAGATGGGGCAAGCTTGTTTTCTGCTGCTGCCGAGACCAGGACATGGAGCAATGGATTCAAATGACAGGAAAAGAGGTTCCGTCTCAACACTGGGAAGAACTTCCTGGTGGTGAGAGCAATTGAACAGTGGAATATGCTGCCTCAGTGGAGTCTGGTGGAGTCTCCTTCTTCGGAGGTTTTTGAACAGAGGCTGGATAGCCATTTGTTGGGAGTGCTTTGGTGGTACGTTCTTGCTAGGGAACGAACCTTAGGCTGTTCAGAGGCGTGTGCTGTTCACTGACTGAAGCTCCTTCTTCCTCACGTTTGCCCACAAGCTGAGGGAGATCCAGAAATGCTGGCAATCGGGACATATTGTTTTCCTGGCCAGGAGCCACAGGGCAAATCTATTTGAATGTCTCTAATCCCCTCTGTGTGTGTGTGTGTTGTTTCTGTGCATTAGGAGAACCGATTTCCAGAGGAAACTGAACCTCTGTGTTTACCGGTCGGGAAATATGCAATTGGGAGATATTTTTCAGGCTATGCAGATTCTCATGATCAAAACAGGGGGAATCTAGACCTTCGCCATTTCCGCAGCGCACAGTTATAGCGCTCTTATTCCACTTTCAGCATCCTATGGAATCCTGGGGTTTGCAGTTTCGGGAGGGGCCCCTCCCGAAACTGCAAACCCCAGGATTCCATAGGATGCTGAAAGTGGAATAGAGCGCTATAACCATCTAGAGCAGAAATGGCCCTTGTTTGGGTATGAGGATGGCCGGTTGTGCCTTTGTCTGGCAGCGAGCGTGGCAAATTTACGTTTTGGGCTTACAGTTCCCAGAATTTCCCAGCCAGATTCTGAGAGCTGTAGTCCAAAAGCGTTGATTTCTTTTCCCCCAGCTTTGCCCTAGCTTTCCAAGTATTTAATGCCTTTCTTTTGGTCCTAACTTTCAAAACAGAACAGCTCAGACAGGCCCACCCAACATGTTTTGCTGCCTGGATTTCCATTTCCAATCAAGAGACCTAAAAAAAACCATGTTATCTTAGGATGTGGGGCAGGAAAATGCCATAAGCGCTTCTCCCTATGCCTGCGGGGCGTTTGGATTTTTCAAACTTACAATTAACTCCTTTTCTAAAATCTACTGCCTGCATACCTGCCGACATTTCACAGATACAAACCAGGACGTATGTGGCCAAGCAACATCATAGCATTGTCAAGATGGCAAAAGTTATGAATGAGGAGGCGTAGATAAGCTGGGAGAGTTTGCAGCAGGTTGTTTTTGCCTGAGCCTACAAGAACTGACAAGGCTCTCCTCTCTCCTCTTCCCCAAATCAGTTATTTGAGTACAAAACCTCCTTTTTCACTTTGAACGCAGTTTGCAGCAACTGAGCTAAGCTGAGGACGAAGGGGAAGGAGCAGAGAGAAACTGGGGCGTTTTTAAAAGCAGCTGAAAACATGGGAAGACAGAGAGTTAATTGCCAAACTGGAGCATTTTGATGCCGGAGATGTCCCTGGCTTTCAGATTTTGCCCCTGAAATCTCACACCCTAGGATGCTCCTTGCCTGGTAAACCTAGCAAAGCAGAAGTACTATGGCCATGCCCAGAAATATTCTCGCTCAGCTACGGGATGGAAGGCGGAATACTGGCTCACGTGAAGCCCTGGGGAGCAGCTCGACCTTTCTGCTTTGCAACAGGAGAGCAGCCAAAGCATCTTGAAGTGGGGTGGACCCCCTTCTTTCCCCCATTCCTCTGCTCCAGGATTTTGTCTTTTTTCTTGGCCTCAAAACTTGCTTTTGACCTGCACTGGGCAGGAAGAATCTTTCATGGGTCTGTTTTGTGTCAGGCTAATTCCAGGTGGCTTGGAGGCGGGGAGGACTGAAGAGTAACAATACCCGAAGGAAAACAAAGGAAAACATTGTTCTGGATGGAGAGAATCCATGTTTCCTTCCCATTTTAGGACTCTTGACCTGCCCCTCTGCTTTCTACAAGCAGGGTTGGATCGGCCCAGTCTGGGTGTTTTTTGTTTGGTTGTTTTAATAGCAGCAACAACTTATTTCTTTGTTAGCAAACTGGCTTGCATTGGTGTTGTCAGGATTTCGAGGCAGTATGATGATTTGGCAATGATAATTGCTCGTCTCCAAAGCAGGTGCATGTCCACACTTGGAATAAATGTCGAGTTCTTCTCTCTCTCTCTCTCTCTCTTTGAGAGCCAGCAATAGCACAAAATGAGAGGGAAGGCGGAGAGGCTGGGAAAGTTACATCTTTGGGGTACAGCTCCCAAAATGTCCTTACTGGCTAAAACATTTTAGGAGTTCTACCCCAAAGAAGTGACTTTTGCAAGCTTAGGACTGGCGAGACGACTGAAACTCATGAATTTTGTTCAAAAATATCCTCACATACGAATTTTACCAGTAAAACAATTGATAAACATAGTAATGACATTGAGTATTCTGGGAGTTATGGACCAAAGAAGTGAATTTTCCAAGCTCAGGATTGGAGGAGACAATCAAAACTTGCCCATTTTCTTCAAACATATCCATATTTACAAACTAGAACAGTAAAACAGTTGATAAACACAACAGTAAAAATGGGAGATTCTGGTGTTGTGCTACAAAGAGGTAACTTTTCCAAGCTCAGGATTGGGTAAGATAACCTAAACTTGCCCATTTTCTTCAAATAATATGCTAATTTACAAATTATAGCAGTAAATTGATAAACACCGTAATAAAATGGGAGATTCTGATTTTGTGCTCCAAAGAAGTAGTTTTTCTAACCTAAGGGATGTCAAGGGGAGAACAGCCAAAAAATCCAAGTCATATTCAAAAATTAATATGTATAGGTTGTAATAATTTGCAAACACATTAATGAAATTGTGCGATTATCTTGTTTGGCAGGATGGAGAGTCAAGGGCTGAGTTTTATCCCAGGGTTTATTTTAGTAAGTCCTGGATATACAGGGTAAGCCCAACATTTCATACCTTCAACTATCTCAGTTTGCCAGGGGCAGTCCCAAGTAATCCTGTCATCCCACTTTTCCAGCTGCATTTAAAATGTCCCAGCTTCTCTCTCCTCCTCCCGCTTTTCCATTTTGTCTTCAGCTTACTTTAGTGGCTGCAAGCTGAGTTCAAAGTGCGGAAGTCATTCGCACGCCATTAACTCAGCAGTGGAGGAGAGGAGGGAGAGATTCTTGGGCTTCCCTGTCGGCTCAGGCAAAAGCAAATGGCTGCAGCCCCTCCTAGCTTTTCTGTTCTCCGTCATGCATAACTTTTGCCAGCTTGACCACACTCTGATGTTGTTTGGCCACACATGTTATGGTGCAGCGTGTAACAGATCCCACACATGGGAGGAATTGGACTCCCCAGAAGTTGCCCACCCATGTCTAGGAGTGGGGAGGAAGGAGAAAAAGAGAAGATAAGGAGATAAGAATTTGAGTGGGGTGAAGGCTTTTAAGGGAGTAGCCTTTGTAGATGTCTTTATTGGATGATTTTTCACTCACGGACTGATTGTTCTCTGAGTGCTTTCCAAAGCATTTTCTTTTCCCTTGAAGCGTTTCTCATACTTGCATCTTCGCCTGTGTCTTTTTCTGGCTGCATGTTGAGCTTTGCTTTGCTTTGCAAATACCCGACTCTGTTCTGTCACAAGCCGTTAAGACATTTGTCTGTGGTTGTTGAGTCGATTTTCAAGAGACGTGCCAGTTTAATGCACAGCTTGATTTTCATGCCAAGCTATAGTGTGAGAATCCACTGGGTTGCATGTATATTAGATCTGAACACAGAGTATGTGAAAGTTCCTTCTGCAGACTGAAATTCTCAGAATCTGGGATTCTGGGAGTCATGGTCTACAAGAATAACTTTCCCAGACTCCCAAGTTCCACCATTATAATCGTCACTCCTTTTCCTGGAAAGCTCTTTGTGTGGGTGTAAAGGATATGCAATAGGGAATTCTCCGTTTCTTTGGCAAGCCTGGATTCCTGGATTCCATGTTATCAAACCGATAAGGAAAGATACACCCTGCATGATACAAGAGCCAGGGGGAATGTAATTTTGCGGATTTGGGAACATTCCCCAGGTGGTGCCATTGCCATTTTTTTTAAAACCTCTTCATAAGGACAAAAAAGTAAAATGTAGAATTTCCTGTTGCTGCATTCTATGTCCAGATGGAGAAAACATAACTATAGAGTGAGTTTGCTCAGCAATCTGGTGGTAGTATATGAAAATCCTGCAGCCAGATTGTTGTCTATAAATGGCCCCAGTCAGCAGACAACTCTCCTGTTGAAACAGATTCATTGGCTACTAATTAATTACTGGGCACAGTTTAAGGTGCTATTTATGACCTGTAAGACACTGTACAGACTTGGGTCCATCCCAGTTCCAGATAAAGGATGAATTACGCCTGGCTTGGCCACAGTCCATGCGAGAGAGATCTAGAAGTCTTAGTAGATCACAAGCTGAATGTAAGCCAACTATGTGATGCAGCAACTAAAAAAGGAAATGTGATTCTAGGCTGTATCACTAGCAGTATAGTGTCTAGGTGGGATAGTACTACTCTATTCTACTTTGGTCAGACTTCACCTGGAATACTATGTCCACTTCTCAGCACCACAACTCAGGAAGGATATTGACAAGCTGGAATGTGTCCAGAAGAGGGTGACCAAAATAGTAAAAGGTCTGGAAACCATGCCCTATGAGGGGCAGCTTAAGGAGCTGGGGTATGCTTAGCCTGGAGAAGAGGAGGTTAAGAAGTGATGTAGCAGCCACGTTTAAAATAGTTGAAGGGATGTCATATGGATGATGGAGCAAGCTTGTTTTCTGCTGTTCCAGAGACTAGGACATGGAGCAGTGGCTTCAAATGTCAAGAAAGGAACTACCACCTAAGCATTAAGAGGAACCTCCTTACTGGAAGATCAGGTCAACAGCGGAATACAATGTGGCATCTTCTTCTTTGGAGGTTTTTAAACAGCAGCTGGATGGCCATCTGTTGATAGTGGCCATTTCCGCACTAGACTGTTACAGCGCTATATTCCGCTTTCAACCCCCTATGGAATCCTTGAGTTTGCAGTTTTGGGTGGGGCCCTGCAAACCCCAGGATTCCATAGGAGGTTGAAAGCGGAATCATAGCGCTTAAACAGTCTACTGCCGAAATGACCTGTGTCTTCCTGCATAGCAGAATGGGGTTCGACTGGAGGGTCTCTTGGGGCCTCCTCCACTTCTGGGATTCTGGGATTCTGTCTAAAAAGACTGTATCTCCCAATATGTCCCTGCCTGAGTTTTAGATTGGGGAGGGGGCCTCCTCTGTGGCTGTCCCCAAGCTATGGAATCTCCTCCGCTGAGAGGTGAGGTTCTCCCTTTTCCTTTCTCTCTTTCTGTGGGAAGGCAAAGACCTCCCATATCTTCAACCATTAACTAGTCCCTGCAGAAGGTCTTCCAGCTGTGGCATACTGTATTTTTGTCCGCTTTCTTGTAACCGCCTTTTTTAAACTATCCCATAATGCTGGTTTTGATGTGGTTGTTTATTTTGTTGTGTTTTTAATTTTTGCATTTATTGTTTTTAATTGCATTTGGTTTTAATCTTGCATTACAAGCTGCCTTGAGTCCCATACTGGGAGAAAAGCCAGGTATAAATGAATTAAATAAATGAATACATTAGGAGGGAACATGGAGTAGAGGGACGCGGGAGAACAATGACAATTTGGGCTGCAAAATGTCAGCGAGTATATAATTTTTTTTTTAATCCGGTCCTCTGGAGGAGTCCCTATGCTGCCCCCTGCTGATGAGCTCTTGGCTGCCGAAGTTGTTTGCTTTGCAAGCCGTCGAGGCTTCCCCAAAGACTTCCATTTCTTGGCAAGCTCAAGATGCTGGCCTGCATCCTCCACCTCATTAAGATGTTGAATCTGGAACGAGGCCTAGTTATTCAAGAGCGCCTCCTTGGTGTTCACCCCAGGCGGCTTCTCTGAAATAGACACCCCAGGCATCTCCTTCCTAATTAGCAGTTTTGCACTTCCCTTTTTTGCTTCTCTAACTGCCAAACGCATCCGTTAAGCTCCCTTGGACTTCTCCCCATCATCTGCTCAGTACTGATTTGTACTGTACTGTATCACCTGGATCCTCATGTGGGAATCAGGAAGAAGAATTTGAGGGGGAAACTCCTGTACTTCTTTTTTTAAAAAAATATTTTGGACTACCAGAATTCTGCAGCCAGCATGGCTGGCAGCCCAGGGACGCAAAACAAAACCTTGTGTTGAAAGCAGAAAGCTTTAAAGATAATTTCAAAGCTCTGGTTTGAAAGAAAATAGGTCCAGCTTTTTAAGTCTTTTGTTTTTGTTGTTGTTGTGTGCCTTCAAGTTGTTTCCAACTTATGGTGACTCTCAGGCAAACTTCTCTTGAGGTTTTGTGGGGCTGAGAGAGTGTGACTTGCCCAAGGTTACCCACCAAGCTTCCATAGCTGAGCAGGGAATCGACCTCTGGTTTCCAAAGGCACAAACCACTACATCACACTGGTCCTGTTTAAGTACTTTTAAGTACTTTATCCCCTGGTTAATATTGATGTGAGTTTAGGAGATTTTTTTTTAAAAGAAAAGATATTACATCTGGACATTATTTATTAAAACATTTCTACTACAGTCTCACGGCAGCTTACCCATAAAATTTAAACAAACAAGTTAAAGTATTTTAAAACAATAAATGTACTAAAAACATAGCAAGTATAATGAGAACAGATTTAAAAGATTAGAAATTTATTTGGCACTGGATAGAAAACAAATGTCCCTTTTCACTGTGGTTTCTTGCAGGTGTTTGTTCCAAAAAAGAAAAAAGATATCTCTGCAATCTCTGCAGATAGTTGCAATCTCTGCAAATAGTTGTACTTTTTTCCATCTTTCGTTTATTTTCGTTTAATGATATCTTTAACCTTTGCAAAAAACCCAAACTAGCTGTCTGTTTTAATTTTTGCAAGCTTCCTCAAATCCCAGACTGGCAAAAAGGTGGGGTAAAAAGAAGCATAGTAACAATTTACATAAGTTCGGGTAACTTGTGTAACTTTGAAGTGGGTAATGAGGACTCTGGCATAGTCATAGACTTTCTAAATCTCGGCTCAGGTCATTAATTAAAGTGAGAACTATAGTCAAGAAATCAAAAGAAGACTGAAACTTGGAAAGGCAGCAAGGAAGGAACTACATAAGATCCTCAAGAATAAATATGCACATTACTGAACATCAAATTCAGAATCAAACACACCATAATATTTCCAGTTTCTCTTGGAAGTTGCTGCTTGTAGGGACAAGATAGTTCCCAAGGTGCTATAATGCAGAATTAAACTGCATTAATTCTCGGTCAAAGGACAGAAGGTAAGGTGTGCCTCTCAAAAGCTATTATTCATGGCGATGGGAATCAGGGATTCCATACCTCTGAAGCAAAATGTCATTTTTGATCTGTCTGCATGTTGATGTTTCTTATATTTTTAAAACAAGCGGGTTTATTTCCCAGTATTTGAGGTCAGTATGTGATAGGTGACGGCTCAGAGGTCAATGAGCAATTGATTGTGCCAGAAGCAAAGCCAGTGATAGACCAAACTACCTTGCCAGCACCACCATCAGCTGAAAGACAAGCTGAGATGGAGTTGTTGCAACCGGTGCCAGAGGGAAAAGGGACCAGTGATTTAGAGCAGGGCTCTAAATGTGTGTCACCTGAAGTGTTGCAGGTATGTCACCTACAATCTTGGAAATGTATGTTATTATTTATAAATCATATCTTTTTAAAAATATATGAAAAGTTTTCATGAGAGATGTTGTGTCCCCATACATTTTGTTATCACAATTTATGTATGTGTCTGTATAAGAGGTTAGTTTAACCTCCGGTTTGCTAGTAATACTGAATTACTCTGTCACAAAATGATGCATGCCTAAAAAAGTATGTAACCAACATGAAAAGTTTGGAAAGCTCTGATTTGGAGGAATTAGATCCGCCTTTGCCCCCCAGCCTCCAATCATGGAGGAGACAAAAACAAGCAGCTCAGAGGAAAGCCATTTTGATGAGACTGAGAAAACAGAACAATGCTCAGTAACGTCTGTTCCCATCGGCTATATAAATCTCTCAGCATGGTTTGCTGTTTGCTTCTGGCAAATCACTACTCAAGCCCTCGCAACTCTTGTGTTCCGGCTTTCTTGACTTCGTTTGGATGGACCTACAGCTTTCTGGACCTTTTGGATTTGACCTTGACTTCAGCTCAGCTCAATGCTTCTACTGATTGTTTGCATCGGACACTCCTCGCTGCCACCTGCTCTTGGGCAAGTTCTATCACCTTCCTTCCCTTGCTGGCAGAGAGGCACAGGCTGGGAGTTGGACTCTGGCACAAGATGGAGTTTTCTATTTTTTTTCCATTTTCTGTTACAGTCAGCCCTCCATAACCACGGATTCTGTATCCACAGATTGAACCAACCACAGCTTGAAAATATTCCCCCAAAGATTCCAAAAAGCAAACTTTGACTTTGCCATTTTATATAAGGGATGCCGTTTTACTACACCATTACACATAATAGGACTTGAGCATCCACAAATGTTGGTATCCACAGGAGATCCTGAAACCAAAGCCTAGCGGATACCAAAGGCCCGTGGTAATTGCAACTTTAGCTGCTTTTCGGTCGCATAAAAAGAATCCAGAAACAATTGCACAGTGTTCTCCGAGCATTCCAAACTGCTTACACATTTTTTTTTATTCATTAGAATTTGCTAAAATTAAATGACCGGATGATTTTGCTGAACTGCCTACAAAGCCCAGTGGGAATATTCCTGTAAGTAATTAGTATCTTGTTAAAATCTGTCTGCAAATTGAATGAACAAACGGAATATAAGATCCCTGGGGCTACCATTGAATGCATATGTTCTATTTATTTTTTGTGGTAAATGCCAAATGAGACGTTGGGAAACTGAATGTTCAGAAATACTGCTACTAAAAGTAACTTCACGGCTTTGAGTCAAACCTGAAACGAAAGGGAGCGCGTATTCTTTGCAATTCACTTGTTTTACCTCCCACAACAGGAATCGGGCTTGCAGATCCACTCCACTTTTATTTTCCTTTAACTAATCATCTGGGAAAGTCCGCTAGATGCAACATATGTAGGTGAAGAAAATCATGTCGCGAGAGATGTCTTTCACTGCTTGGGAAAAAAACATGATAAATGTGTAATCAAGTTAATTTATTGATGGTTTTAATTGTCTTAAACTGCTATTGTTGCTTATTATTGATTCCTCTGGTGAGCCACCTTGGGTCCCACTCCAGGAGAAAAGCAGCATATGAAATTAATTAATCAATTAATTGCATGTAAGTTGTCTGGGACAGAATTAGCACACGCTGTTTGTGTGCTTGCTGATTTGACGACATCCTCTGGTTTCCTTTTTCAGACTCTTTGAGACCCACCCGGAGTGCAAAGACGCCTTCTTTCTCTTCCGTGACATTGACGACTTGCAGCAGCTGAAGACGAGCAAGGAGCTGCAGGCTCACGGCCTCAGGTAGCCCCGAGGCTTTGCCTTTCTGAGTTGTGTGGTTCAGGGGGGTTTCTGGCTGTAGTCGGTAGGCAACCTAGGGATGCTGCTCTAGGTTTGTCTCCTGACAGCTTGCCTGGCAACACATAGTGGTTCCTGTCCTCATCCTAGAAAATTCCTGGTGGCCTTCATCAAGCTCATTTCTTCTTTATTGATGATTCCTCCTCTTTACTTTGGACCCAGACTTCCAAAGGTATGGAAACCAAGCCTTATGATGAATGAGTGGAAGAGCAGAGAGTATGTTTAGCTTGGAGAAGAGCAGGCAGAGAAGAAAAGGCACGATAGCTATATTTTAAATAGGTGAAGAGATGTCATGCAGAAGGCCATTTCTGCACCCTACCTGATGCTGTCATCCTCCTGTCGCAATCCCGGCAGCACCTTTGCCAGGAAGGGAGCACAACCGGAACGCTCTTGTCCGCACCCGGCCGGCTCCCTGCAGAAGGGAATGGAAGAGACATGCGCCTTCCTTCCACAGTGAAGCCGGGCTCTTTCCCACGCTGTGCTGGGAAGGGAAGCGCCTCCATTGTGCTTCCTGCCCTCCCACGTGGCAGGTAAGGATGGGAGTGTTGCACGATCGTGGGCGCTTAACGGATTTATTCCATTAAGCAAATATCTGGTGATTGTGACAGGTTGGGGGCAGGATGGCAGTGGGGCCATGATGTCGTGCAGAAGTGTGACCTGCAGACTGCTGCCATCCTGTCCCCATGGCAGGACTGCAAAACCATGTGGAAATGTCCTTAAAAATTGGGATGTATGTTTGTGTGTACGTACCTTCAAGTTGCCTGTCAACTTATAGTGATGCCATGGATTTAATAGTTTTCTTAGGCGAGGTGGTTTTGCCAGTTCCTTCCTCTGAAATGTAGCCTGCAGCACCTGGGATGTGTTTGCGGTCTCCCATCCAAGTACTAACCAGTGCTGACCCTGCTTAGCTTCCAAGATGAGACAAGATCTGGTACTTTTAGGGTATTTATGACAGAAGATTAATCAGGATAGTTGAACAAAGGCTGTTGAGAGTCAGTAGTGATGCTTTCAGGAAAAATTCTGGTGCATGGCTCGACCTGCTCACACACGCTATTGAGCACATGATGCCCTGGTCGAATCGCTTTAGCCGTTAACTCAGAACCCATAACAACATTAAAATGTCAAGCAACGGGGTAAACAAAGGAGGCCTCATTAAAATGCACGTGTTAACTGGTGGTGTGCATACCAATAAACTTTTCCCTGCGTCCACAGCGGGCCCAAAACTTTTTGCTGCCAGTTTCAAAACAGCAAAATGGCACTAGTGCTCATTCCATGTACAACACTCAGCTAGATGGGCACTTGTGTTTTTTATTACACCGTCATAGAGCTGGCTTCTCATGATGGATTCTGGAATGGTTCAGCCATTTCGCCTCCTTTCAGCCTTGGTAAATTCCCTTGACTGCCTCTGTATGACCGGCGTAACTCACCTGAAATTGCTTTCTCTTGCTATAACCTGCATCTCTTGGAACTTGCTGCTTGTAGAAACAAAAACGTTCCAATCTCAATTAATTCTCAGTCTGTTTCTATTTACATAACTTCAAAGAAGATGGGGAACACATTGCAATAGTTAAAAGATTTTCCATGTATTGGCTCTGTCATAAATCAGAATGGAGACTGTAGTTGAGAAATCAGAAAAAAAGACTCGTGCTTGGAAAGGCAACTAGGAAGGAACTAGAAAAGTGTAAAAACATATCCATAGATACCAAAGTCAGGGTTTGTCCAAGCCATCCTGTTTCTGATTTCTATGTATATTTGGGAAAGCTGGACAGTGAAGGAAGTGGATAGGAAGAGAATCAACTCATTTGAAATGTGATGCCAGAAGAGAGCCATACAGATACCAGGGACCACTAAAAAGAAAAGTGAATTGGCCCAAGAGCACATCGAGCCTGAATTTTCACTAGAAGCCAAGATAACTGAATTGAGGCTGTCATACTCTGGACGTATCATGAGATGACATGAGTCATTGGAAAAGACAATAATGCTGGAGAAAGTAGAAGGCAATGGAAAAAGAAGAAGACAATTACAGGCTGATAGACTCCATCAGTGAAGCTACGCCTGGCCGGAGTTTGCAAGACCTGAACGGGGCTGTTGATAACAGAGTGACTTTCAAGTCTCTCGTCCATGGATTTGTCATAACTCAGAGTCAACTTGACTGCAATTAACAATAGCAACAGCTATTTCTTCTCTGGTACTTTGAACTCTTCTATGTGCCTCACCAAACTACAACTCCCCAAATTCCTTAGTACGGAGCTATGTCAATGAGATTGTTATGAAACTATTACAACTACAGTCAGCCCTCCATATTTGTGGATTTGATTATTCACGGATTATTTGCTGTCACCTCCGCTGCCTCCCTCTGCCATTTTTAATAGCGACTGCAAGCCTCGTGCGACTGAGACACTGTGAACAAGGCTAGTAAGTCCCTATTAAAAATGGTGGGGGCAGCTCGTGGAGATGGCAGGAAGCCCCACCAGCCGCCGACTTCTGCCTTGTGAAGGAACCCCGATGACTCAGAGGAATCCATGGTGGGTTGAATATGGTGATCATACTTGTTTTGTCTGTTAGATATGGTCTGGAAGGGCCTAGAGTTACTCACGTTTTTTCCCTATTCACGGGGGTCCTGTGCCCCGAACCCTAGTGAGTGTGGAGGGAGGACTGTACAATGTGGTTACACCTCACATCTGTCTCCATCATAATATATTCTAGATTTGCTTGCTCTGCCTTGGATTTTGTACTTGATCTTGCTAGTAAGATTCTTTCCTTTGATGATATGGAACATCTGCCCACTGCTTTGATACGTCAACACATGAGAGGGTCTGTTCCTCTACTGGACTATGTACTGATGTGTGGCTGCTGGGTGTTTCAGTCCAAAAATGAATGTCTTCCAAGCTCTCCTAAAACAGGGATGGGAACTGTGCAGCCCTGCAAATGTTGTTGATCGCCGAATCCCAGCCGCCGCCGCCAGGATCATCAGTGGTAAAGAATGCTGGGAGCTGCAGTCCAAGAACATCTGGAAGGCCACACGCTTCCCACCCCCACACTAAAGCATTGGCACTTGCTGTTAAAATTCCCGGTTTTGTTAGATTACCAGGAAATGGGCATTCAGTTGATCCAACATTTGTTGAACATACTTGACATCTGTAAATAATTGCTGAACTAACTTCCGGGACTAAACTGCCCGCCAGCATGTACTGTGGGTTTTTTGGCAGAATGTTTAAAAAAGTACAACAGGAGTTCTTATGAGAAGCATTCATGGTTTCCATTAGAAGAAACAGCCGCAACAAAAATCAGGATTTCATTTCTCATACTTCTAGATCACCATGCAAAGCCTGGCTCAAACAATTGCCTTCTGCTTCTATTGTTTTAGGAGACAAGGCGTCTCTGAATATCACTGTTACATCTTCCAATTCCAGCCATTTTAGTGACCTCGTAATCATCACTACCGTCATCCCACCTTTTCCTAGTTTGGGATTCCAGGTGGCTTACAACTGTTTAAACAAAATAGTTAAAAATTCACAAAATACAAAAGTTCAGAAGTGATTACATTATATAAAAACAATTAAAACAAGTTAAAACCTTTTTTTAAAAGTACGACAAAAATAAACAATAGAAAATCCAGCATGTTGTTCGAGCAGGGCAAGGCCTCAAAGGCCTGTCGAAACAAGAAAATCTTCACCCGTCTGCAGAAAAATAGTACAAAGCCCTGAACGGGAAGACAGGGAGATAACCGGCATGCTTCCATTATGAATGGGCTCCTGCAATAAATGTTGCAGCACTGTTGGTAGAACCGGATACTCTAGGGCAGTGGTTCTCAAGCTGTGGGTCCCCAGATGTTTGTGGACTTCAGCTCCCAGAAGCCCCAGCCACTATGGTCAATGCTCAGGGCTTCTGGGAGCTGAAGTCCACGAACATCTGGGGACCCACAGGTTGAGAACCACTGCTCTGTGTTATTTCGTTACCACTGCAGTCTGTCTTTTGAACTCTCTTTCTGTCCCTTGCCAGAGTGATGTCCTTCATTGAGAAAAGCGTGGCACGGCTGGACCAAGAGGAAAAGCTGCAACACTTGGCCTTCGAACTGGGCCGGAGTCACTGCCGGTACAAAGCTCCTCCCAAATATTATGAGGTGAGAAGCAGGGCAAGACCAGATAACTCCATCCCTAGATGAGTAGAATATAAACTGTGCTGGCAATAGGCTAATAAACTTCACGTCACACTTGTAATAACTTCCTTTCCCCAAAAACAACGGCATAACTATAGTACCTTATAAGTGAGGGGAAAACTTTGGGACAGCCAGTGCATTCCATAGGACTATAGTATCTGGTCAAGGGAAGTAATAGTCCCACTCTGGCTTGACCACAGTACATGTGAAAAGGATCTAGGAATCTAACGGAACATGAGTCAGGAGTGTGATGCGGCAGCTAAAAACGCCAATGCAATTCTGGTCTGCACCAATAGGAGTATAGTGTCTAGGTCAAGGGAAGTAATAGTCCCACTCTTGTTCTGCTTTGGTCAGACCTAACCTGGAATCCTGTGTCTAGTTCTGGGTACCACAATTCAAGAAGGATCTTGCCAAGCTGGAATGTGTCCAGAGGTGGGCCACTAAAATGGTCAAAGGCCTGGAAACCATGAAGCCCTTTGAGGAGTAGCTTAGGGAACTGGGTATGTTTAGCTTGGAGAAAAGAAGGTATAGAGGTGATGTAGTAGCCATATTTAAATAGTTGAAGAGATGTCACGTGGAGGATGGAGCAAGCTTGTTTTCTTTTGCTCCAGAGAGTAGGACAAGGTGCAATGGCTTCAAAGTTCAGGAAAAGAGATTCCATCTTAACATTAGGAAAAGCTTCCTGAGAGTAAGAGCAGTTCAACAATGGAATAGGATGCCTGGGAGTGTGGTGGAGTCTCCTTTTTTGGAGGTTTTTAAGCAGAGGCTGAATGGTCATCTGTTGGGAGCACTTGGATTATGTCTTCCTGCATGGCAGAAGGGGACTGGACTGGAGGACCTTTGGAGTCTCTTCCAGCTCTAAGGTTCAATGACTCCATGTCAGGAGTGTGATGTATCTATTCTCAAATTTATAATAATAATATTTTTTTCTCACCTTCCTCTCTCCGTGGATCGAGGCAGGGAACAACAACAGATTAACACATAATATACCATATCTGCCAGTGTTACTAGATGCACCAGCGTATAAGAGGCACCTCATTTTCAGAAAGCATTTTTAGGAAGAAAAGTGCATCTTGTATGCCGGCAAATATGGTATAACATCAGTTAAAAATGCAGAACATCAGTTAAAAAAAAAAAAAAGTTAAAATATGTGATACCAGTTTAAGATAATGAAAAATAACCAGTCCTGATCCAGCAACCCCCAGCCAGGAAGTTTCTACTAGTAAAAGTGACAATACTGAGTGTAACCGCCTACCTGCCTGCCTGTTTTCTCTTCCCCCAACAAAATTCCTTTTCTTGATTTTCTTCCCCTCCAGCACATTGGCATTCAGTTCATCCAAGCTGTCCAACCAATTCTGAAAGAAACATGGAGCCCAGAGGTTGAGAATGCCTGGGAGGTAAGACTTTTTTCCAGAGCTAGCCTCTTATTCACCCCTAGAGAGAAAGGGAAATGTTGAGGGGATTTTGGGAGATATAGGCCATTTCCGCACTGGACTGTTATAGCGCTATTATTCCACTTGCAACATCCTATGGAATCCTGGGGTTTGCAGTTTCGGGAGGGGCCGGAAATGGCCCTACAGTAGTCTCAGAAAATAACTTTCCCAAGCTTGGAGTGATAACATCTATACATTGAACATCAGGGCTTGGAAAAATTAATCTTTTTGGACTACAGCTTGTAGTGTATATCTGTGAACACTAGAGCTTAGGAGAGTTACTTTTTGGGGCTATGCCTTCCAGCCAGCCTAGGGAGTAGCCAAAAAAGGTAGTCCAAAACAGTTACTTTTTTCAGGCTCTGTCCTTGGGCTAAAAGAAGATCACCACCCTGAGTCATAAGAAAGTTTAATTTAAATGGCTCTGGATGGAGAATCTAAGGCTGGCCTCCTGTGCTGACGTACGCTAACCCTCATCTTTTAGTTCTGAGTAAACTTGCACTGAATTAGCCGGTCAAGTGGACGTAACTCTCCAAAGATGAAAACTGGGACGTGCATGGACAAGCAACGTAAGGTAGGAAGAACGGACAAGCTGGGAGAGACTCCGGCAGTTTGCTTTTGCCCGAACCTTCTGGGAAGGACAAGATTCTGCTCCTCCTCTCCTTTCTGCTGAATGAATTGAGTGTAAACTAATTTTCTGCTAGAAACTCAGTTTGCAGCAATTGAAGTGAGCTGAGAAGAAAGGGGGGAATTGGGGGGAGGAGAGAGAATCTGGGACATTTTAAGAGCTGCCAAAAAAGTGGGACAATTAAGGATGAATCGTCTTGCCAAACCAAGACCGTGGAGTGTATGCATTGAGGCCCATTTATCCAATCTGAGAACAAGACAGTGCTTTCTGAGAACGGCAGTTGGGGGGGAAAAAAAGTGGGTTGGCTTTGATCAGGGTGCCTGGTATTTTCACTCTGAGTGATTTGTAACTATCGCTTGTTCTTGTTTCTCTTGTTTGTAAAGCATTTAAATGCACAAATTGCCTAGGAATTTTTACACGATGACAGAGCAGTGTTATGATCTCTCAGAAAGGGTTCTGGGAGCCTCACAATGTCTTGTTATGTCTCTCCCTGTCTGTTGGAAGAGCAAGACATTGGCAGGCTTCAGGTCTGTTTGCTGCATAGCCCCGTAAACCTCTCCTAACAGTTCTTTCCCCACTTTTCCATCCAGCCTTTGCATTTCTATCCTGCTTGGGGTGACGGTTTTAATTTGGTTTTGTATCCCAGAATTATATTTTATTCTCTGCTGCTGTTTGGGTTTTTTTAAAAAAACTTGTATTTTGCTTCTTTATTCATTGCTTCTTCTGTTTCTTATTATAATAAAGAAAGGAATCTGCAAGAACAGGAGAAAAGCAAAAGCCACAGGCTGGCCATGGTACTTTCTAAAAGGACTAGCTAAAATTGCACAACGTTCGTGAGGACCCGAAAGTTTGCCCACCTTAGGGGCATTGTAGTTGGTGCTAAGAAAGGTTTGGTGCCAGCCTGTGGATTCTGGGATTATCTCAGCAGTCATTTGTGGCTTCCACGTCAAGAAGTGTGTATGTGTGTGTATAAATCTACTCCAGATTTTAGTCTGAACTTTATAGATGCTATCCAGTTGGGGTGGGGGTAGGATACCCCATTTAACAGTTCAGACTGAATGCTGGAAGAGATTTACTGTACCATAGATATATAAGCCATCAGTTGCTTTTAGTCCTAATTTAAATGAAGCCATCTATGATGAGGAACTTGCAAATAGGGACTTAAGTTGCAATGGTCTTAAAGTTGGGCTACAACCCAGGAGGCCAGGATTCGAATCCCTGACCACCCATGGAAACCCACTGGATGGCCTTGGGAAAGTCGCATTCTTTCTCAGCCTAAGAAGAAAGCAAACGCAAGTACCTCTTGAATAAATATTGCCAGGAAAACCTGAGGAGACCATGGCCATAACTCTGAGAGCCAGCGTGGCATAGCGGTCTGAGTGCTGAGCTGGTATTTTGGGAATCTGGGGTTCAAATCCCTGGTCAGCCGTTGGGTGGCCTTGAGCAAGTCACACTCTCTCAGCCTCAGGAGAGAGCCAGGGCTCTTCCTTGGAAGAAATCTGGAATGCTGGCTGCAGGATTCTGAGAGTTGTAGTCCAAAAAAGTCATCTTCCCAAACTCTGGGTGTGTTTCCATTTTAAAAAAAAAAGGAAAGAAAAGAACAGCATTCAGCCATTCGATTTCCTTGCACCTGCAGTCAGGCCACATCTGCGGCTATTTACCTACAGCAGGCGGCGAGGGAGCAAACATCACATTTAATGCAAAATGACAAATACAGACACCTTTGGAACAGATGCAACGTCCCACCTTACCTTTTTTGGCTCACAGCTCTGTTTCTGTTCCTTAATGTAGCTTGATCCTCTCTCTATATACTGTTTAACAGGGTGAATAGCAGTAAAAATTTACTGTTTCTTTTCTTCTCTGCCACTCCAGAGTTTGTTCAAATATCTGGTGGCCACCATGCGGAGAGGCTTCTACAGAGAACAGAAGATGACTGGGACGAACTAACACTTGTCCTTGAGGGTAGCCGAGACTGAATCCGCTCCAAAGAAAGTTCAACAAGCGGACTCCACCCTCAAAGTGGCTTGTCAGAGGATCGTCCGGGCTTTTAAAACCCTTGTGTATTTTTTGCCCAGGGGAAATTCTGTGCTACACAGAGTTGTTTGCAATGATGTCGTCTCTGCAAAAACTAGGGGTTTGCAGTAGAATCTGGGGTGAGGAATTTAATATCTGGCCTTCTTAAAATGGGGACTACTCACCCGTATAGTATGCATTCATCACAGAAGTGGGGGGTAGTTCCAGTTGTGGCTTCCAGGTTTTTGGAAGCATTTTAAGGAGTGTGCGGTTTTCAGGAGTTTATTTTTTCTTAAGTTAATCCACTCCTTTTGTGCATTTTATGGGTTTTTTTTTCCTTAAAAGAATTCGGAAGTTGATGGATTTTAGAGAGGTCCTGAGAGAACCCTTAAAAGGGGGGCTGGAGTCTCTGTGTGGTTCTTTGACTGCACCTTGCTCTGTAACTAAAGATGTTTATATATGGATATATAACTGTACAGGCATACACAGTTAACAAAGCTGCTGATAAAGAAGCTTCTTTTTTACAAAGACTTTTTATGCCCCTCTTTTCCTCCTTGTCTTCTGTCCAGCTGGAAGTTTTTTTAGCAGCATCAGCATTAGGAGGAAGGTGAAGGGAGGGCTGGAGAAGCATAGACCGTTGGCCTCAGATTGAAGCAGCATCTCTGAAATCAATGCTTGAGCTGGGAAAGAGACGGATTCTGCTCAGGTCAAATACTACTGCAGCCATGTGTGCTTGCCTCCAACAGGCAAGGTCAACAGCAGCTCCCTCCAGAATCCCTTACTGGTCATGCACAAACAACAAAACAGACAGAAAAGGGGAGAGTGGGTAACCCTGCCTCACCCACTACCCCAGCATGTTTTTTAAAAATTCATAGGTTTGGAAATTTGGCCACCAAAATAGAAATCACAAGAAAGATGGAGGCCTGTGAAAAAAGGTCCATTTTAGAACAAGCTTTCAGATGATCCCTTGAAGGTTTGAAATATTCAGAAACAAGGCTTCCCTGGCCTGGTTGTTTCTTTTCACAGAGTGCAGATTGTTACTTTGGATGCAAAGGCTGCTGAAATGTGTTGGACTGCTCATCTTTTCCATGGCTTACAAACTTCCCCCTATTCTTTTATTTCTGCCTCTTCTGGTACCGAATGTTGTTGATAAAGAAGTAATGCCTAGGAACACATCTAACACCTTGTTAATTGTGTTTGAAAAGGGTTTTGTTGCAACAGAGTACATGCTGCCAACATACCATTTAGCATTTGTGGAGGATTTTGCTGGCCTCCCACGGCAATGACTGCTTCAGTTTCTCTTGCCACGTTGCAGTATACTCCCAGTACAACGGTATTCAACCATTTTCCTTTCCCATCTATTCAGTCAAATACTAACCTTCCTATGCAAAATCCATCCAGTTCAAGGGGACACTTTGTGGTATTTTCTATAACTTCTTTCAAAGGTCATTGTTGGGGACTTTTGAAATTTGAGCTGGCCCAAGATACACACCCCCTCAAAAAAGCTTCTCACAGCCCACAAAAAGTAGCTCACTAGCATTCCTTGCAACATCATAGAGGCAGACGCACAACAGTGTGTGAGCAGAGAGAACAGGACTTTGGCACCCGAATGCGGGGAATCTTCCTTAGCAAGCTACCCAGGACACTGAGTGTTCAATTCTGCAGCTTCTCTTCAGGTCTACTGGGAAGAAAGGCTAAGTGAAACACCGGCTGGAGTTTGGGGGATTCTGGGAGTTGCATTCCAAACAAGTAACTTTTCCGGTCTTTGATACGAGGAAAGCCTGGGTTTCTGGTCTTGCCCGATCAGTTCAGCAGGACTTTCTGCTTGCTTCACTTGGGGTGCCAATTTCACCGTTGCTTCCAGGCCTAGTCCCCGCCCCTAGCTGCATGCAGTGGCGTCCAGCATTCTTTGCAACGTTGCAAAAGAACTTAGGGCACACCTCGTGGAGCCTACGTTTCAAAGATCACAGCTCAGTGGCAGAACCTGCCTGTGTTGCATGCATGCAGAAAGTCCCAGGTTCTGTTGATATCTTAGTCTTTTAAGGGTAAGGTATCCTTTTGCACCTTCATATATCAGCTCTGAGCAGACAGGAACCCTCTAAAAGGATAACCAACTCTACCGTGGTTCTATTCCTTTCCTTGGATCTTGCTTTTTGTATGCACTTTTGTAATATGATTTTGTGAGTTAGGTTGCGTTTCAAAAATATATACTCTTGTTTTCCCATGAATTCTTTTGATTCCAGCATATTCTCATAGCAATTTTCTTTCAGATGTAGATGTTCAACCTTTAACGTTGCTGCAAGGTCTAACTGAATACTAAGATTAATTCATTGAAAGCATTTCTGTACATCTTAAAAGAAGCATTCTTCCTTGAGTAAGGAAAACTTCTTTTGAGATAACACCAGGTATTGCAGCACATGTGTGCATCACGAAAAACAAAAGCATGCTTTCTTTTCCTTTCTGCTCTTATAGGCATGTTCACTGATTTTGAACGCAATAATAAAGATTATTCCGTAAGTGTGGTGTCAGTATGTAAAACCAAGCAGCATAAAACAGGACAGCAAGCATGTAAACTGGAAGAGAACACAAGCACTATGAAACAGACCTTGGTTGGAATTCTCTGTCATGGTTTATGCTACTTAGCTATGTAGCAGAGGTACTCTGGACTCTGTTAGCAAACTGTGAAGATGCGTAACACAACACTGGCAAGAGAATTGCAGTAAGCATCGGTTTCTACCAGTACCGATCAGCACATCCCAGCTGGTGCACAGAAGCCGCTGTGCTGGCTCCCCTATTGAGGTCTTACACTGACTTGTTTAAGATGTCCCATGGACTTACCAAGAAAGTGCATATTTCTAACAGAACTTTAGACGGGGAAATATTTTATTTTTGCACTCTTGAATTTAGAGGATCCTCACCATCTGCGGTCTTAAACGGCTGCATTTCGTTTCAGACTTTCATAGAACTGTCCAAGGTGCTGAGCGTATCTAGGATTAGGGTTCAGGACATTGGAGAGGTCTCTCAAAGCTTTGAGGAAGACCTAGAGCAGAATTTTTTTTCCCCTCTCAGGCCACTGCTTTGGCCCAAGACTACTGGGAGGGGCAAGATTCTGCCCCCTCTCTTCCTCTCAAAAAAATAAAGTGCAAAACACTTTTGCATTTTGAGCTCAGGGCCTTGCTATCCTACACAGTTATAGTGCTATTATTCCACTTTCATCCTCCTGGGGAATTCTGAGGTTTGTAGTTTTCTGAGACCAAAGAGCTCTCTAGCTGAGAATTCTAAATGCCCCTCCCTAAACGGCAAATCCCAGGATTCCAGAGGATGTTGAAACTGGAATAATAGCACTAAATGCAGGGCGGAAATGGTTTCAGTATTGACATAGGAGAGTCCAACAGCCCTTGAATCAGCCTCTTTTCTACCCTGCATGTGAGACTTTCAACACCACAGAGTCCAGTTACTCCATTGAAATGTAATATGGAGCCTGGTGCTATTCCCGTTGAATTCAAGGAGCCAAAACAAGAGAACTTCCCAACGGATTGGGCCCATGGTGATGTTTCCATCTGCCCCCTCCCATCCAAGCCTTTCCATTTGTTGAAAGACGGTGCCACTCATTTTTCTACTTTTCAGACCAAAAAGTATGCCTAATAGCCTCTGATTATGAGCTGAGTGTTGACTCTTATCCCATCTATCAAGGGTCCCTTATCCCAGCATTCTCCTTTGATCTTTTCAGCTGACGGCTTCAATTTAGTCACCTTGTGCATTTCTTAGTCCTATGAAGCTTCAGCATGATCAATTTCTTAATAATTTTTCAAGAAAACAAAGATTAGAATGACACTTAGCTTTCTTTTATTTATTTTTCTTAAAGTTGCCCTTGCACATTCGTGAGCTTTCTTGGTGGGCTGCTCCCAAGTTTATGGAACTCCTTTCCCTGGTAGATCCAGTTGGCCCCCTCCTTGCTGCCTGTCCTCCAGCAGGAAAAGACATTTTTAATTAAGGAAGCTTTTGGGTTTCCGTGTGTTGGAGCAGATAAGGCTTTCGGTGCAATTCTAGGCTTCCAACCTAACCTCTCTCAAGGAGAGCTTCACAGGTCTCTTTCACAGATTGTTTTGATACCACTTTAACTGTCATAGCTTCATCCAATGACAGTGGAATAATAGAGCTATGACAGTGTAGTGTGATAGGGCCTTTACATAATTGATGCTGGGGGTGGATATCAATAGAGAGGGAAAGAGTACCATTGAACTTGCAGGAAGATTTTATATAGGTCTGGTACTTCTTTATTTTTAAAACATTTTTTTAAATACCCACTATGCCTGAAATGGAATAATTATTTGGACAGCCAGTTTGTCATTTCTAGGTGCCCATTGGACCAAACCCATGCCATCACTTTCAAGCCACCTTGGTGGAAAGAACCTCTCCGTCTTCTCCAGCCCCCGCACGGGTGTAGTGTAACAAAAAGACACCATCAGCCAGTTCCCTATAAGAAAAGGTGCCAAGAGTCTCCAGTGTTTGCTCTCACATTGGACATCTTCCCCTTTTATTCTCGCAGTGACTCAGTTCTTATTAGGAAAACCGCCTTTGCGATCAGAGATGAGTTGTAAAGCAAATCTGTTTGCTGGCAGGAAAGCTGAATGATTGCATTGGCAGCCATTGGTGGTTTGACGGGACAGCCAGTACACAGCCTGGGAGTCAGCCTCTTGTTTTTCATGCCAAACAACTATCCTGAAGCAAGAGAGGTGTAGCAAAGAGTGGAGTATCTGGAGCGTGCATGCAACACTGACGGTAGCATGCCAGATGTGAACAAGACTAAGACCAACAGAAGGGTGAGAAAAGAACATCAGATAGTACCTCTGGCCTGGCAAACAGGGATAATGCTGGAGAGCCTGACTTCGCATGCAAACTGCGTTTCCCACTGGCAAGAAGACAGGGGCAAAATCTGAAACAACTCCAATCCAGCAGGTAGGTTAAACAGATGCTTCTTGTAGCAACTAAGAACTTGACCTTATAAGCAGGATGTGTGCTAACCATTTCCCGGGGGAGTTACCAAATGCACTGGAGACTTGGGCATGTTTCTGAGCATTGAGTGTGGAAGAAGAGAAAGACATTCCAGAAAGAACTGTTGTTGTTATTTGTTTGCCTTCAGGTCATTTCTGAGTGTTATTTCTGAGGCAAATCTATCATGAGGGTTTCTGGGGCTGAGACTGTCGGCCAGTGGGATTCCTTGGCCGAGTAGGGAACTGAACCTGGTCTCGAAGGTCATAGTCAAAGCACTACACCATGCTGGGTCTTCTCTCAGAAAAAATGATCGCTTGCAAATCAGCATCAGTCTTCCCCCGTCCCATAAGAGAGACACCTCTAGTCCCCAAGTCCACCCAAGATGAGTCCTTGCAGCCACTTCCAAAAGAGCTGTGTGCAACCCAGACCCTCATGTGCCAGAGCATGGAAGCTATGTGTCGGCTCCATCAAGAAGGCACGTATTTTTCAACAGCGAAAAGTTGCAGTTAGCGCTTCAAATGTTAGCTGGTCAAATACCCACTTGTAAGCGAGGAAGCAAGCCAACAAACAGCTTATGGTCATCTAACTGACAAGGACTTGGCTTAGGAAGGGAAGGGGCCAAGCGCAAGGAATGAAGAAAAGAAGCATTGCACAAGGGAGCAAGCAGTTCAGGTTGAAGGAAGCTGATAAGGGACTAACCTGTCCAAACAGGCCATTAAAGTCTTTTGGCTGCAAAATGAAAGAAGATTAGCAGAGGTTTCGTGTTATGGACTCCATTCCTCGAACAGTTTCATAGAGTCTCTGCTAGATTAGGGAGTTTTATCCTGCTCTTTTGGGTTATGGGGCAGGAGAAAAAAAACGGGGGTGATGAATTTCTGGTGACTTTGGGAGATGTTTGGGATTGGGGGGGAATGAATGAGGAATTTGTAATTCCTCTTTTTTATTAGCAGCCAGAGACAGCAAATTTTCTAAACAAGCACTTCTCCTTCTAAAGGTTTTTTCCTCCCCCAGTCTTATCCTTCCCACTTGAAGCAAAAGAAGGGAGGATCAAGAAGAGGAATTCCATGGAATTCTGTTGTTTCTTAACAGGTGTTTTATAAATCTACCTGTGCCTTCAAGTTGCCTGCTGATTTATGGCCAACCCATGAATATCATAGGGTTTTCTTAAGCAAGGAATACTCAGAGGTGGTTTTTGCCAGTTCCTTCCTCTAGAATATAACCTACAGCACCCTGGGATTTGTTAGTGGTCTCCCACCCAAGTACTAGCCAGGGCTGACCCTGCTTAGCTTCCAAGATCAGACCGGATCTGTTGCCTTCAGGGTGTAAATTGTTGTTCTGTGCCTTCAAGTCACTCCTGAGTTATAGGGGGACCTATCACAGGATTTTCTGGGGCCGAGAGTGTGTGGCACACCCAAGGTCACCCAGTGGGTTTCCTTGGCTGAGCGCAGAATTGAACTCTGGTCTCCAGGGTCATAGTCTCACCACGTCATGCTGGGTCTCAAGGTATATAGAGAGAGACATAAATATGTAGACAGAACACAAGAGATAGGTGGTGATCGTCTTTGTTGTTATTATAACAACTTCAGGAGTCAACATGATTTACAATTTTTAAAACAAGCGTGCTTTTAAAAACTCATTGGATCCAAATGTTGAAACGTAATTAAACGATCCAAAAATTAAAACCAGTTAAAAACACAAACTTTTCAAAAGGAAAAAAATAAAGGAAAAAAGGACCATAATTCAAGTAAAAAAGAACAACATGGTTCCTAATTTAAAGTTTTATGGCAACCAAAGCCAAGAATGTCACTTCACAGGGACAGTTGTATCTCAGAGGGAGTGGAAAACTACAGCTTTCTTTTGACTTAAGGATATTACCTCCTATCCGAAATGGAATTCTTGATTTCTGTTTAAAAACCTGCCAAAGCAAGCCTTTGAGATGTGATCCTTCAAAGGAGACCTGGCTGTGAATGACAGACCACATGATGGATAGAAAAACAGTCTCTCTTTTATTAATTTTTTTATTTATGTATTTATTTACTATTTTAAGTAAAAAGAAGTGTTCGTCAAAAGCCATATATACAAATTATATAGTAAAATGCATTATATAAGAAAGAAGAAGGTGACAAGCAGTGCCCTAAAGAAAAAAAAAGGTTAAAAAACCCCCTGAAAATATACACGTACGTGTGTGTATAAAAATTAAATATTTAGTAGGAGCAATCATCCAAAATTTTAAATGCTAAATTAGTAATTATTAACTAAAGCAAATAATATAGAACATGTTTTTCAAAAAAGAAGAAAAAAGAAAAATGACTCCCTTCCCTAACAGTACTGGGTGCTTCGAGAGAAAGGGAATGAATTCTTCTGGAAAATTAATAAAAGGATCAATTTCTTTACAGTGTATAGCATAATATTTTAGACATTGATTTCAAAAACATAGTCTCTGGGTTGGAGGGGTTGTTTTCCTAGCAGAAGATAGCCTTCATTCCTTGTGACCAAGGAGAATTTTTTTAAAGATTATTTAAAACAGACAAACAGTCAAGTTCACAGTTGAAATCACAGATGCAATCAAAAAAATACATGTTCAAAAAAAGAAAAAAACCTAAAAAATCCTAAACAGAACATAATATTAGCATATTAAAACTAAAATACTAAATGCTAACCTGTAAAACCCTGTCTTCCCCACCAGCCAACCTGTAATGCCGTGGTTCTTCATCTTTTCTTTACCATGGACCCTCTTTAAATACCGTTTTTTGCTGCAAATCACCAAAACTTAACTCATACTTAAAGCCCTAAAGTGCCATCAAATATTTATTTCAAGTTGTTCATCAACGTTCTACAAATTTAGAGAGAAGGGAGAGATAAGTAAAGGCACACACTCCTGTTATAATATTTGTACTGGAATGATTTTGTACAAATTTGTCGTCCTTCCTTCCTTCCTTCCTTTCTCTCTTTCCATTTTGACTGGAAGCATTTCTTCAAGCCTTCGCAGACCCCGTGTGAAGACGTCAAGGTCCCCAGGGGTCCACAGACCCCAGATTAAGAACTGTTGCTGTAATGAAAGAAAGACAAAAAAGTACATTAATTTACCATTACAGATCCAATTAGGTAATCCTACTAGAATAAATGGTGGCCCCATTCAGAAATTATTGCACTCTAGATTTCTTACTGCTCAAAAGGCCCATGAGCAGTTTCCAATCTTTCAAAAAACCTTCATTTAGTCCAAGGAGAATTCTAACCCTGCCACCAAACTACAAATCCCAGGATTACATAGGACAGGATCATGGCAGTTAAGGTGATATTCAACCAGTGTGGATATACCATGCAGCCCGCAGCCAGAGTGATAAATGAGGAAGGGGAAGATTTCGGGACTTGGGGCTACATTAAGGGTTAGACTCTGGTCTGTTGAACATGCCCTCGCTTTGGCAAGAATACCCAGTTGACGCAAGTCTTTCCACATTCACAGTGTGCCAAAAATCAATTAAAAGACTCAAAATATTCTTCTTTTCACGGTCAGGAAAGAAAGCCTTCCTTCTGTGTGACAGGGAGAGCGCTGAGAAGGGGAGTTCATATCAAGTGGTTCTTAAGAGGCTTCACATCTGTCGCCAGATGTTTACTCGGCTGCCCTCCAAAAGCATCATCGTGACATTGGAAACTATTCTGAGGAAAAGTGGCAAAGGCAACGGATGGGTTAGGGAGCCATTTCAGGAGGTCTACTCCCTGTTTGCAGCTCAGATCCAAGGTAAATTGAGGACACAGTCAAAGCATTTAAAAGACCAAAATCAGGCGGAACAGGGAGAGCAACTCTACCTTTTCTCTTTTCTATTGGGTGGGGGCTGATTTCAAGGAGAAGGTATCTGGTTGGAGTCAGCACTTATTTTTAAAGAAGAAATCCAGACCTCTAAAAGTTGCATTGACACTTCAGATTGAACCAGTTAAAACTAATTTAATTTTCAAGGTGACATTCCCCACAGAATTCTGTGAGCTGCAGTTTTGTAAGGGTGCCTTGATTGTTGGATTAAAAAGCCTAAACAGGAAGTATCATATGATCTCCAAAATTCCTTGCATGGGTGTGTGGTATTAATTCCATTTCAATCTGAGGAGAAAAAGATGAACAACAGGACAGAAGATTTAGGAAACCCGAAGAATCCAAGAAGTGTTGCTAGGAATGTGTTACCCAGAGATACATATTGGGGGAGCAGTAGATTTTTGAGCACAGCTTGGAAAGGGGTCAGGTTTTGGTACAACTCCCCCGAATCCCAATAGCTCTGCTCTCTGGGGAGAGTTTTGGCAGCTGTCCTCCAAACAAGTAACTTTCAGAACAGAATAGCTCACCTGTGAACATGAAGTTCGGTGTTCTGATAAGCAAAGCCGGTGGTCTTTTTGCTTGTTTGCTTTTGTTTTCTCGGCAATTTCTGCTTATTTTAGGAAACTCCAGAAGCATCTAACAATGTGGCTATACATGTAGTGCTTTGCCAGCGTGGCACGATGCCCAACGGTGGAGAAATTCCACGTCCTTCAGCCTCCCAGGGCCTCTGCAACCTCCTCTTGGCCATGTCACTCATGGGCATCTCAGGCACCAGCTGGCCACACCTGTGTCCAGCAGAGTCTATTGGGCTTCTGAAAACCATAATGCATTGCCTGGTAAGTGGACATTGTAAGGGAGTGTGATGGAGCCGGGCGGGGGGGGGCTAGCCCGAGTGGCAGGGCAGCCCTAGCAACAGGTTGCCATGTAACCAAAGTGGCTCTGTAGGAGAGAACCCCAGTCCATTGGTAAGAGAGATGGGCTGAGGTTTGAGAGAGAAGGCCTATATATGAGACACAAGGACGTGGATTGTTGAGAAGAAGGGCACTCAGAGGGGGTCAAGGACTATAAAAAACACCCTTGGAAGGTCCAAGGACTACCCTTTCCCCACCTCTTATGTGGAGGAAGTGAAAGTATTGGCTATAGGAAGGAAGCTGTGGGTGGGGGCAAAGTGAAGGCATTGGGCCCCAAATAAAAATTCTGCTGCCTCCAAATTATATTTTCCTTCATCTCTTCAATTTCTAGCATTGCAGAGAGGGAAACATTAAAAATCATTCACACCTCGAGTTCTTCCATTTGCCTTTTTGAAAATTTTGTGAAGAATTTTTTGTAAAAAATACAGTAAGAATTACAGAAAGTGAAAAAGAAAGAAAAGATAGAAAAATAAAATACAGTAAAATTTTTTAAAAAATCAAAAGTGCAGAACAGAAAATAGAAAAAGGGAAGAGAAGAAGGAAAAAGCGATTTCCAATCTTCCTTTCAGTGGTGTTTTATATAGATAGATAGATAGATAGATAGATAGATAGATAGATAGATAGATATAAATAATATATGTATACAAACACACACACATCTACATACATATAGTTATTCATACCTGCCTCTCCAGAATTACAGCGTGTCCCCCGCTTTGGATGCCCTAATCTTTCTAATCATCAAACCCATAAGTTACCAAGCCATTTTCTTTCTTTCCTTTTTCTCTTCCCAACCCCCGCAAAAGTTCTGTAAGGGATTTCCGGTCTTTAAAGAAAGTCACTAATGACTTTTCAGTAATCAAACCAGACCATTGGTCCATTTCCACTAAATCTGCTGGTTTCAGCAACCACTCCTCCACAGCGGGTCCTGTTGAATTCTTCCATCTTTGCACATACAACAGTCTTCCTCCTGTGGTCGCATTTGCTATATTTGCATTCTCTTGGGATCTTTGTCTGCTCCTTTGCTTTTTTTCTAAATGCTTTTCTGAAGTGTTAAAGGAAGTGGAAATACTAGGGGTTTGTGGACAGAAGAAAGATTTCATGCAAAGGGGCAGAATTCTTATTGAGGGCCATGCCTCCATCCTCTCCCCGTAACCTTCTGCAAGCAACAGTATCAGAGCAGAATGAAATTGAAGAAATGCAAGCCGTGATGATTTCATTAAAGCTTAGGATTTGAGCAAACCAATGTCAGAAACCACCCAGAACTTACTGTCAATTAAACAGCTCGGGTGGGTGGGTGGGTAGAGCAATTTTGGCTATACCACCCAAATACGGGAAGACCAGAATCAGCATTAGATTTTTAAAAATTGTGGCGCAAGACATGATAAGATAAGCAGAAGAAAGAAAACTGGAACAGCTGTTCCTTGATTTCTTGTTTCCCTCGAATCTCTTCTGCTCCAGCGTTCTCGTTCTTTCTTCATCTTCCTATGGGAGTTTAGAAACATGAACTTGGCTTGCGTTCATTTTTGCCGGGATTAAAGTCACGTCAAGAGTTGGCATGATTGAAGCAACATGTCGCCAGACTCTCCTAATTCAAAAGAATTCACCCAAGTAGCCACACTGACGTGGATTTTAAAACATCAACCAACAGAAGTTTTCTGAAGGAAACTAGAAAACCGCTGATGGGTTTTTTGAGCAATAACTAACCTTACGATGTAACTGTGTGGCTATGGTCATTAGTAATTCCAGTAAGCTGAATTTAGTCAGAGCTATAATGGTAGAATAACACACTTTCTATTAATTTTTTTTTCTTTTTATTACAGTTTTTGGGATCTGAGTTCTTTTGTGTTTTAGTTAGTTAGATTGTACTTATGGTAACAGTGTTTCAGTAATGCATTCTAGTGTTGCGTCTTAGTTTTAAATTAATTTAGTTGGACTTATTTATACATGAATATTGCTTATAGCATTTCTCTTTTTTTCCCCTGCGGGTATCAATTAGTTTATATTAAAATTAATATAAATGAATTTTTAAAAAATTTACCGAGGGGAACATTTTGCATATTTTGTTACTTGCTGTCAGGTCAGTTTTCAGTTGATGATGACCAGGGTATAGCAGCAAAGTGAGAGCATGGCTGATCCTAAGAAGAATTCTTTCCCCTTTCACAAACAATTTTGTTTTCAGTCCCCTAATTTCCAACATTGCAGAGTGTCGGACAATGAAAATCATTCACATCAAGAACTCTCACATGCGCTCCCGTGTTCGCATGACTTACGTCCCTTTGCCTGCCCCTTCTCTTGTGATGCCTTAACTGTATTTGTACGCTCTCACGAGGGTTTCAGAAACCTTGCGAAAGTGGGGAAACGGTGAATAACCCCTTCTCATGATCCCCCTCCGATTTCCTTCCAGGGCTCCCTCGTACCTACAGTAAAATTTGGACAGAGAAGGGTTGCCCTTGCTTTCCTTTGAGGCTGAAAGAACATGACATGCCCAAGGCCACCCAGTAGGTTTCCATGGCCGAAGGGAAATTCAAACCCTGGTCTCCAAATATCCTAATCCAGCCCTCAAACCACCATACAATACTCTGCCCCTGAGCAACTGTGGCTGTATGTAATACATAACACTTGATAACATCACCAGGGGCCGTTCCTAGATTTCAGATTTTGGCCCAAAAGCCTCAGGGCCTGGAATGATTCTGAACTGATAACCCTGATTTGTTGATATCTCCTTCTAGGGCAATTCCAGTGGCGACGGAACATTGTACACTCCACAAGATATCACCGTATGTATCACCTCCGGCTGTTAAGCACAGTAAGAAGGTTCACTGGCACAATCTGCTCCCAAAATTGGCTTTTCAAGCTTTTGGCTCCAGAGAAGGGTTGCCCTTGCTTTCCTTTGAGGCTGAAACACGTGGAGGAACTGCGGTTAAAAGATGTTCACCTTACCCATCCCAAAAAAAACAATTATCTGGAAGAGGGATAATAGAAGTAATAAAAGATGAAATTATTTAACTAAACAAACAAACCACAGACACACAATAAATCTACTTTATAAAACCCAAAAAGAAAAAAAAAATAGCCTTGTTGTTGGATATGAGGCTGTGTGTGTGTGTGCGCGTGCTTAATTCTCTGAGAACACTTTGTTCCATGAGAATGAGGAACATATGTTTCTAGACAAATCCAGAAAATACCAGCCACCAAAACTCAAGCAGAGAGCTACCACACTGAGGGTGCTTCTCTTCCTCCAAAAGATGGCCGGTATACAGCATCAGCTAAGTCACGTCTCCTGGTCCCACCCTCGGCCCCAAAACGTGATGGAAACATCACCCACCCATGCTCCACGCGTCAGAAGGATGGACTGCCTTCTCATGCAGCTGACGCCCAGTATAGCAGCGTGGGGGAAAGTTACGATCATGGCAATGATGACGAAGTAGCAATTGTGAATACAAAACAGTTACCTAGATCCGTCACTGTTTTGTGACTTAGTCACAGTTATAACGCTACAGTCCCCCCTCCATATTTGCTAGGGTTAGGGGCACAGGACCCCTGTGAAAGTGGAAAAACCGTGAATAATTCTAAGCCCTCCCAAACCATATTTAACACACGAAAAAGTATGATCACCCTATTCAACCCACCATAGATTCCTTTGAGGCATCAGGGTTCCTTCACACGGCAGAAATGGGGGGCTTTGGGGGCTTCCTACCACCTCCGCTGCTGCCCCACACCGTTTTTTATAGGGACTTACAAGCCTCATTTGCAGTTTCCCAAGTCTCACGAGGCTTGCAGTCCCTATTAAAAACGGCATAAGGAGGCAGCAGAGGTGACAGCAAATAATCCGTGAATAATCAAATCTGCAAAAGTGAAACTTGCAAATGTGGGGGGCTGACTGTATTTCCATGATTGTAGCCCTCTCCTCTAATCTAGTCTACAGGGCACAAGCGGCACAGAGAGAAAGATGTCTATTCTGCCAGTGAATGGTATTTCTATCAGATTTGGGGGGGGGGTCAAGCCAGGAGAGGTTAGTTAGCTGATATGGAATCTACAGCCCTGTATACATATAATATAATATCTACAACCTTGTAGAACATCAGTGCTATTTCATCTTTCTTTACCCAGTACCACCTGGTGTTTCATAGGTCTGCTATGCCGAAAACCTCGATTGCTTCACCATGGAATTGCAAGTGATCCAGGAGGAACATGAAGAACACACAAAGATCTTCTCCCAGCTCACTTTGCGCTTGCACCAATCAAGAGAGCAGTGGCAAAGGGAGAACTGGAGCAAGCCCAACTCTACCACCTGCCTTCCTTGTCATTCCCATCCTGAAAAGCCTGTGAAGGTTTTCCTACAGAGACTCCAGCAGCTGTTCCAGTGGAAATGCAGAACTCTGGCCAGACAGAGGAGAACTTATACTCTGTCCCTGGCACCATGAAGAGTCTGACCACTGCCAGGGCTGCTTCTTCCTCAACTTCTTTTCCTAGCGATGGACCCACATGCCTAGTTCAGGTTGGAAATTCAGACTCTGCCATTGGAGGGTGTCTTTTGCAGGATCCATGCCCTGTTTAAGCAGTGTAACAACTGCACAAAGATGTACAAGAACTGCCTTAAAGATGACACGTAGGGGGGACTGCCTGCAAACTGGCATGGGTGGCTGTTTTGGAGAATGAATAATGGCCCTATCTTCAGGTGACAATGCACCAAGAACAATGCTGGTCCCGGTGGCAATTTTGGAATGGAATGCTACTGAATTTTCTCTGTGGCTGATCTTCTTTGTACCTCTGTATGACTAGAGCCAACAGTGTGATGTGGCAGCTAAAAAAGCCAGGGCAATTCTAGGCTGCATGAACAGGAATATAGTGTCTAGGTCAAGGTAAGTAATGTTCCACCCTATTCTGCTTTGGTCAGACCTCAGCTGGAATAATACTGTGTCCAGTTCAGGGCACAATAATTCAAGAAGGATATTGACAAGCTGGAACATGTCCAGAGGAAGGCAACCAAAATGGTAAAAGTCTTTGAAACCATGCCCTAAAAGGAGCAGCTTGGGGAGCTAGGAAGAAGAAGTTAAAAGTGAAGAAAAGGAGGCTAAGAGGTAGGCATGATAGCCTAGTTTTTAATATCTGAAAGGCTGTCATATGGAAGATGGGGCAAACTTGTTTCTGCTGCTCCACAGACTAGGACACTGAGCAATAGATTCAAACTTCAGGAGAAGGGATTCCATCTAAACATTAGGAAGAATTTCTTGACAGAAAGAGCAGTTCAACAGTGGAATCCACTGCTGCCTGGGAGTGCAGTGGTGTCTCCTTCTTTGGAGGCTTTTAAACAGAGGCTGGATGACCATCCGTCGAGAGTGCTTTGGTTGTGTTTTCCTGCATGGCAGAAGGGGGTTGGACTGGATGGCCTTTGGGGACCTCTTTCAGCTCTAAGATTCTGTGAGATGATGGAACCAACATAGACTGGAGCCCAGAAGCATTACCAGATTTCCTCAATGTGAGTGGAATCAGCAGGCACAGTTCTCCTTCACCTTACCAGACCCATCAATCCTTTTAGCAGCAACTCATTCTTTGGCTCTGTAAGTAGCTCTTCTTTTATCTGATGTCCACTGTTAATACAACAACACAAGACACTACCTTCCACTAAGTCTAATAGCTAGATTTCTACTGCTTAACTATTAGGATCACAACTGGGATTGGCACTGAGTTTCCAGGATCCACAGCTGATATCTTTCCACTTACCAGTTTGCAGAGTGCTGCAGTACCATTCCCCCACAAAATGTCCTAATTTGGGAGAGGCAGTCCCAGTTAATCCTCTGGCATTCTGCTTCTTCAGCTGCTTTTTAAAATGGCCAAGTTTCTCTCTCGCGCACCACTCTCCCCCTTCGTCCTCAGCTTACTTCAGTTGCTGCAAATTGTCTTCAAATTGCAAAAGTAGTTGGCACTCAGTTAGCTCAACAGAGTGAAGGGGAAAAGAATCTTGCCCTTCCCAGTCAGCTGAGGCAAAAGCAAACTGTTGTCCCCTCTCCCAGCTTCTGTGTTTGTCCCTGTTAATACCTTTTGCCAACTTGACCAAACTCTGAAGTCGCTTGGCCACACGTGTCCCAGTTTTCATATGTGAAATGTTGGAAAGTATGCTGCTGCTAGCCTTGCCTAATACCCTCAAGGCATCAGATCCTGGAAGCTAAGCAAGGTCAGCTTTTGGGTGGGAGACTGCCAAGAAATCCCAGGTGCTGTAGACCGTATTTCAGAGGAAGGAATTGGCAAAACCACCTCCGAGTATTCCTTGCCTAAGAAAACCCTATGAAATTCCACCTGTAAGCTAATAGATGACTTGAAGACACATACACCCATTCTATCATTGCTAAGAAATCAGCCTGTGGTGGGGCGGGGGAACAGGCTCAATGTGTCTCCGAGACATGACTTCAACCATTCACTTAAACCAGTGGTTCTCAACCTGTGGGTCCTCAGATGATTGTGGACTTCAGCTCCCAGAAGCCCCAGCCACTGTGGTCAATGCTCAGGGCTTCTGGTAGCTGAAGTCCATGAACATCTGGGGACCCACAGGTTGAGAACCACTGACTTAAACACTTCAAGTGTAATGACCACCCCTTATTTGAAAGACAAGTCTCCTTTCCAGAGTATGGGAGTGGATTTCATCTTGCTATCAGTCCCCCAGAAGTCCTTCTGAGATATTTCCAGATGGCGGAAATATCTCGCAGGATTTGACAGCTGCTGGGTGTGAGTGGGAGGACACAGTAGCACAGTGGTTCTCAACCTGTGGGTCCCCAGATGTTTGTGGACTTCAGCTCCCAGAAGCCCTGAGCATTGCACATATACCTACCTGTTTGATTCAGGACCTTAGCCAGTGGCCACACAGAGCTGACAGATTTTGCTGGCCGTCCCTCACCACATATGACACTTATGACCTGTGAAACAGCACAATCATCTGTGTCCTGCATTGAAAGAATTCAGGCGCCCAAGGCTGTCTTTTCAGCTTCAGAAGTCAAAGGCTTGCCTTTGAAAAATCAAAGCAAAGATTTTCTGGAATCTGAATCCCGCAGCTGGCACAGCGTTTTATGCCAGCTCTGTGCTCTTTTGAAACGGTGGCACATCCACAAAGCATTACTCACCTCCATGCTCTGTGCACAGCTAGTAAAGTAAGGAAGGAGCATTCTATGTTTCAAGGAACTAAGGACATTTAGTCTACATCCGCAGAGACATCTAATTAAATTCCCAGAATTTACTTAGTGATTTTGCATGACACTGTCATGTTCCACATTTCCTTATCACAGCTGAATTTATCAAATGGAGCATTGCACTTTTCTCCCTTGTGGAGTAAACAAAGCAGCCAGATGTTCCTTCCTAAAATATACAGTCCTTTGAACTGCTCTGCTAATCTTTTGGGATTTCTCCTCCATGTGGATTCCCTCAGGAGCTTAAACCTCCGCAGTGGAGAAATCCCATCTGACAGGAACCTCCCCTGGGAGGACCATTTTAAAGGTCACGACAGTTGTTACCATCTGTATCATCTCCCATCTGCATCATCTTCTGTCTATCTCCCTGCATTCCTAAACAATCCATCCAAGGGCCTTCATGCTTTTCACAGTTTTATTCCCTGGAAACATCTCTACTCCTGACTGATTGCACTTGTTTTGTTTTGTTTTAAGAAATGCCATTTCTATTCTTGCATCTGTGTGCATTTTTGTTCTCTCTTTGTTTCTCCAGGTGAAAGAAGATGCAGTGGGCTGGAAAAAAAATGATATATTACCTTTCAGGCAGCTAATTCTTCATTCCCAGTATCCATCCCATAATGAAAATGGATATACTGTGTTTACATATTGCCTTCAGTGTACACAATTCTTAATAGAGCGTCTATAATGTAAACCAAAGAAAACAAGGACGGTTGGTCATTGCCCTAAGAAACATAGTTTAAAAATGTGGAGCCTGGAGGAAACAACCACAACAAAACCAGGACGTTGTAAGAGATGAGTGATCTGAAGAAAAAATCCAGCGTAGTATATAGCTGGGTGAGATTATTGGGTAGGACAGCCACAGAGTCTGGGATCAAAATCTTTGCAGCTAAGAACCTTGGACCACTTCCTATCTCTCATTGTAACCTACCTTACAAAATTGTTGTAAGAATAAAATTGGAAGGAACAGAGCTGCCTTCAGGAGTTCTTTGGGGAGAAGGCAGCTTAACATGTAAAAAAATTAAATCAGTTTTCTTATTTCATGCCATCCTCTGGAGACATAAGTGGACTGACATCTATGGGTAATACAGCTCAGCAGATTTTCAGCAGGGGGCTGAAAATCCATATTTAGTAAGGGGCTGCTGTGACATTTTCTTGGGCTAGAAGAGCCAAGAAAATGGCTGTTGCACATTGGGACTGATGGTATATCAGGCACTCTCACTAGGCATCAGGCCACTGTCCAAGGAGTGCGTATATGCACTGGTTAGACCCCAATGCTTTACAGGAGACTCCAGCCATTGCCCTGATATGCATCTTCACAATTCAGTAGGAGGGTTTTGTAGTGCCTTGGCTACATAGCTAAGTGTACATTAAGTCATGTAATGTAGACTGCTATTGAGAATCACGACTATATTCTACATGTTGTCTTCCATTTAAAGTCCTGCTTCTACTCAATAGTCAAGTTGTTTCTGAAAAATGCCTCAGGTGTTCGCAGACATGCACACAGTAACCCTGTACAAACTGTGATCCTCTCGTGGGATTTTCCCTCCCGGCATAAGAAAACTCACAGGTAACAAACTCTGAGAGTAAGAAAGTGTTAGCTTTAGTAAGCACGTTCCAAAAAAGTCTTGGGCCATTTCCGCACTAGACTGTTATAGTGCTATTATTCCACTTTCAACATCCTATGGAATTCTGAACTGCAAACCCCAGGATTCCATAGGCTGTTGAATGTGGAATAATAGCACTATAACAGTCTAGTGTGGAAATGGCCTAAGGCAGAGCTCAACAGGTTTCCTATCTCAGTCCTGCAGCCTTATGCCAAATATGTTTTTCTGGAGCGAAACCCAGCCGAATGTGGTGGTGGTGGTGATGGTGATGATGATGATGATAGTAGTAGTAGTAGTAATAACGACGTTTATTTACAACACCCTTTTCGCCAATGGGTGGAGCATCCAATCAGGCTGCACAGCCCTTTAAAAACCTGCCTCTGGTCCCTCTCCTCCTCCTCCTTCACCAGCCACTGTGACATTCAGAGCCTGCTAAAAGTTACTTTTTGGAATACAACTCCCAAGGTCCCCCACCAGCACGACAGTGGTTGGGGATTCCAGGAGCCGTAGTCCAAAAAAGCTTAATTCCAAAGTCTAAGGGCCTTTCTGCAGTACATAACTATTGCGCTATGATTCCACTTTAACTGCCATGGTTCTGTTCTATGGAGCCATGCGATTTGCCGTTCAGGGAGGGATTTTTAGGAGTCTCAGCCAGAGAGCTCCAGTACCTCCCGAGACTACAAACCCCAGGATTCCATAGGAAGCAGCCGTCGTAGTTAAAGTGGAATTATAATGCAATAATTGTGGAGCGCAGACGGGCCATAAGCCACACACTTGACTTCTCCCCCAGCTCGCGGGTTTCCTTTAAAAAAAAAAAGCTTCTTCCTGAATGACCTTTAACCTACACATCCGCACTATCATTGGCTAGCACCTCCGGGGAGTCACCAATCCACTCTCCTGACGTCAACTGAGCCAGACCGCCCTCTGCTACCTCAGCCACACGGAACACGTGATTACTCGACGTCAGCAGCCTAGTAGAGGCTCAGGCTGACCCCATCACGGCTCCCCCTCACGGTATCACGTGGCAGGTGGCGGTCGAATCACCGCTCGCTCTTGCCTCCGGGGCGGGGCCCCGTTGTCCTCCGGATCTCGCGAGACTCGGCGGGATTTCAGCTTTCTGAGGCGAGGAAAGGGGGCTTTTATTTTTGTTGTTGTTCTTGGTCCCCTCCGTGCCCGTTTCGCTTCCCCCGTCGGTCGCCTGAGGCGGCGGAAAGGTGAGCGGCCAGACGGTGCGCGCGCGCGCGCGGGAGGGAAGGAGGGCGGGCGGGGGGTCCTTGGAGCTGCGACCACCGGCTGAGGGAGCGAGACGGGCGGCGGTGACGTGGTGGGAGCGGCCCTTGCGGGGAGAGGGGCGGAAGGAGCCCGCCTGGAAGGGGCGGCGGCGGCGGCGGCGGCGCCTCTTCCCTTCCCCTCAGGCCCTGCAGGCCCCTCGGGCCCCCCGCGAGCCCCGGGAAGGCTAAGGCCTGACGCCCTTCTGGGGGCCCCCGGGCCTTCCGGGTTCATGGAGGCGGGGGTGGGCCTTCCCCAGCCCCTTTTGGAGGGTTGCGGAGGTCTCGGTGTGGGGCACGGGGAAAAGGCCGCGTGGAAACCTCCAGCCGGGCGAGCAGAGCCGGAGCTTGTCCCCGTGGCCATTTCCGCACGAGACTCTTACAGCGCGGCGAGTCCACTTTCAGCCTCCTATGGAATCCTGGGGTTTGCAGTTTGGCGAGGGGCCGGGATTCCATAGGAGGTTGACAGTGGAATCATCGCGCTGTAAGAGTCTCGTGCGGAAATGGCCCGTGTCATACGTGTGGCGCGTGGCTCTAAACCGCCTCCGTTGGGGAGACTCTTAGACGCGTAGACAGAAATGTCCTTTTATTGGCAATAGGGTTTGAATCCAAACACCACTTAAACTGGCAGAAACTGATCAGCGTTTCCAGACAGTAATTATTCGGCTCGTCTTACACTGATTGGTTGAACCGACCTGTCGCATTAATTCAAAGGGCTGATGGTATCCAGACCCGGCATTCTCTGCCCACCCTTTTCCCCCTCTCTTTTATTACCTCCTCGTCCTGCCTGGCTAAGGCTAGTTCTTCTCCCAGCCCACCCTCACATTTCCCTTGGATTCCATCTGTGTTCCACTCTCTCATAAAACAACCTTTCAAGGCCAGTTGGGGTGTTTGGCCCAAGGCTTGATGGAACCTTCGTTGCTACAATTTGCAAAGATTATTTGGGGCGGGGGTATCTTTGAACAGTCAGCCCTCTCTATTCGCTAGGGCTAGGGTTGCAAAAGTGGAAAAATTGCAAATTTCAAAATGTGTAGGTGTGCTGCTGTGGAAAGGGAACAGCGCTTAGTTAGGCCATTTCCACCCTCCATTGTTATAGTGCTATTACGGTACTTAACTTTCAACCTCCTATGGAATCCTGGGGCCTTGAGAATTCTCAGCTGGAGAGCTCTTTGGCCTCAGGAAACTACAAACCCCAGAATTCCACAGGATGCTGAAAGTGGAATAATAATAGCACTGTAACAGTGTAGGCCGGAAATGACCCTAGATCTTGGAACAGCCTCAGACCTATCACTTCTGGTTTCTTTCCAAACAGGAAGAAATCTTTTTTGTGGGTGTGTCGATGGCAAGCTGTGAGCAACCAAATTTATAATGCATATCACTGAGGGCCTGCTTAGGTCTCTCCTTTTGGCTTGGAAACCTCAGGGCCTGGGGTGATCCTGAACTGTCAGGCCTATTCCTGGGGAAGGGGGGGTGGAGTGTTGACTTGTGACGTTTTGAGAGGCAGAAAGAGGTGCTACCCTCCCAGCATGGTATGTTCCTTCCTTCCGTCGTTGGTTCCAGCCCCTCTCTGGGTGTCTATGTCAGCAAAATCCTGTTGGTGCTGTCCAGATGTTTTGGACTGCCAGTCTCATCATCCCCAGCCATAATTGAGATGGCTAGTACACCTGGTCTCAGGGAGTGTCCTGGGTTGTCCAAAGATGGTGAGAGTATTAAACCAACATATGTGTGGATGTGATGTATTATCTGTCTGTGGATAATAGGGGCAATCAAGATGCTGTGCTGACTGGGAATGGGGAAGTGCGAATCCCAACGAGTCTGTGTCACATCTTGCTTGTCCTCTAGGTTCCGTGGATCCACAGATTGGTGCTGTTTAAAGAATTTCAGGAGGGGGTGTAGCTGTGGTGGCAGGAAAAATGAAAACTTTGCCTTTCGATGAGAATCCATTTTCCCTACCTAGGACGTTGTAAGAGATGAGGGTGATCTTTTGTGTCTTTTACAACTTTGTGATTGTGTTAATGACTAGGAGGGTACTGAATCCCAGAGTTCTATAATGCTTTCTCATCTTTCACTTGTCTGTTTACTGAGAAACTGTTTGTACTTGTGCTATGCAAACAGCCACTTATAACCCTGGTGAACAGTAATTACCCAAGGCTAGGCAGTAATATCATGGTATTTTTTTTAAAAAAAAATTATTAGTGTATATGTCTGTGCAAGTGTTTCTTCAAGTCACCTGTTAACTTACACAGACCCCATAAATCTCATAGGATTTTCATAGGCAAGATGAAGATGGGTTTGCCAGTTCCTTCCTCTGAAACATAGCTTACAGCACCTGGTATTCCTTGGTGGTCTCCCATCCAGATATGAACTAAGGCTGAATGTGCTTAGCTTACAAGGTCAGACTTGATTCGGTGCCTTTATAGTGTTTAGGTACTTAAATTAAAAAATTTGTCTTTTAATAAAAATCTAGAGGGTTTGGAGTCCTGTACCCCTTTCCCCTACTTAGACCGAACAGTATTTATAATATTTGTCCTTTTTGAAAACAAGATATTTATCTTTTTACAGAATAGGAGAACATTGTCAAAATGTCTGACAGTGAGGACAGCAACTTCTCTGAAGATGAGAGTGAGCACAGCAGTGAGCCTGAAGAGGTAGAGGAGAATGAGGTGAGCCTGACAGGAGGGAGAAAAGATACCAGCAAGCAGTGTGTCTTTTCTTCTTCAGGGAAGCATATTTTTGAGTGGGAATTGCCTGAGCTGGAAAGGGGTATTTATTTATATAAAAGATATCTATCCTACCTTTTCACAATCTTGCTCTTCAGAGTATCTTACAGAGCTGTTTCAATAAAGTTCTTCATGATCTTGGCTAGGAAGAAGTTTCAACATATAGATCTGATACCTTAGAATGCACGAAAAGATTCACTCGCCTTGTACATGAAGTGTGTTGTCAGTTTCTGTTTTTATCAGCCTTGGCAAAATATAAATATATTTAGATTCTAGCCCTTCACAAGCAGAGCATTGAAGGCCGCCTCCCCCAATAAATTTCTCAAAGGCAGTATTAATTTGTGAAAATAAACCAGAGATACATAGAGCGAGGTACTTCAGAGGATAGACAGTGTCCTTTAATAAACATACAGGCAGAAGAAGAGCGTGGCAGCGTTGTTGGCAGTGAGAAGGAAGAAGTGGAGGAAGAGGAGGAGGAGGAAGAAGAGGAAGAATATGATGAAGAGGAGGAAGAGGATGACGATCGGCCTGCAAAGAAGCCCCGACATGGAGGCTTTATTTTGGATGAAGCTGGTAAAAAGCTCCTCTCTCACCCAGCCGTCAATTGCTCTCCCTTTGACTGGAAATTTCAGAGTGTGTGTTGAGAGACATGCTGTCCTGCTCTGGCTGTTACTGACCATGTAGGACATTCCCTTCCTCTTTTTCTCCAGATGTGGATGATGAATATGAAGATGAAGATCAGTGGGAAGATGGTGCTGAGGACATCCTAGAGAAAGGTAAGGCTAGCCCTTCTTGTGCAGTGCTCTGGATGTAACTATGGATGCAGGACCATGCAAGCTTTAAAGTCCTAAAGAACTCTTCAGCAGGGATCCTGATACTGATGAGGTAGACATTTTCTGAGTTTGAGTTCTTGAACACCTGTATTTGCCAGAGCCAACATATCCTTTGAACAACTTTTCTATTTCATGAACGTACTAAATTTGGGATAGTTCTTTCCTTCCTGGCTGAAAGTCAGGAAGTCTTAAAATCAGATGTCTCTTGAAATGTGATCACACATCAATACTTTTTTTTTAAAACCAGATGTAGCAACCTGGTTTTTTTTTCCCTTTTTAAAAACTCTGGGAGAAGTGAGGGGAATTTCAGGTTAAATGCTCAAAACACATTTTTTTTATAAGCCTTATGGATTGTGACGGTTTTCTGAAATCACAGAAGAACCATTGTCAAAATGCATAAGGCCCCACTTACTACTGTAGCAGTCAGAGAGAGAGAAAGAGAGAGGGAGGAAATAGCTTATAATCTGGGTCATGGCCCTGCCTGAGTCTTGCAGCCATGATCCTTGAGGCAGCCCCTGCCTCTTGCTGGTACTCCCTTCCTCCTGGCCTGGTGGCTTCTCTTTTTTGAGTTTTTGTGCATTTCATTCGCTTCTGCTTGGTTTGTGCCACATCTTAATTTTGTTCCTTCCGCTTTTCTGTTCCCCATTCACCCCCAACCTGTGGTTGGTTTTGATGGTATTATTTGGCTCATACTGTCCGCCCTCCCACCACCACCACCACCTCTTCATGAGCAGAAGAAATTGAAGGTAAGAATGGTTTTTGTTTTTCTCCTCTCCATTCCAGCTCCTTTCCTCTTCACCAGCTGCTTTCCTTCTCTGCTTCTTTTTAGCCTGGGGGGCAGGGGGGTATGTGTCTTTGGATGGGAGGCAGCAGGGAGTGAAAGATGACACTGTCCTCAACAACTTTGCTCGGTTGCTGCAGGTACGTGGAGGTTGACTATAGGGAGCTGTGTAGCTCTGTCTCATGATGGTTCTGTCACTGTTAACAGCGCTATTAACACTATTATCCCTGTGTTAGTGGTCTTCTGATAAACAAAAGAATGCCATTATTCATGGGCAATGCCATTCAGCAATCCAGATCATGGAGTTCTTTCTCTGTGTACAAAAGAGGCAGGTGGAAGAAAAACTCACCCAACAATTGGTGCAGGAGGCTTCTTTCTTGACTCTCTCTGCAATGGATGATCACAGTGTCCAGCCAGTTCTGACTAGGTCAGAAAAAAGTGTGGCTGCTGACCCTGAGGCAGATGCTTTTCCTTTTTCTGGAGCCAGCCCAAAGATACACCTTTGCTAGTGAGAGCCCTAACAGCATTTGAAACTTGCCCATTGCGTTTCTAGAGAATTTAAAATGTTTAGCAAAAGAAAGGGTTTTTTTGACACACCTACCTAAAGTCCTATGCAGTGAATGCGGCTTGAAAAACCTACTTGTCCAAGCTCTGAAAATAATCTAGAATTAGTAGGGAAAAAGAGCTGGACAAGAATAGACTGGGAGCCTGAACTGCCTGTTGAGTTGGGGCAAAATTCTACATTGCAGCTTAGCTATGTGTTGTGCTGGCTGTCTAGCTCCATTAATTCTTTTTCAGTTTGCCTTCAGTCAGGCTGGTGCTCTGGCCTATTGCAAATATGGACCTGGTTTCAGATGTTCAAATTCTTTTGCTTCTGATATGAGACAGTTGGGGCCACTGTTTTGCCCAGTTGTCCACTTGCACCAGTTTCCTCTAACTTTTGTGTCTCAGACGCAAGTCTGTTTGGTGACACAGCTAACCATGGGCCATGCTCTCTCAGACTGTGGAGAGGGAGGGTGGAATTTAGTTGTCTCCCTGAGCATGCTGCTTTTCTTTCCACAGAGAATCTTTTAGGGAATAGACTGCTGTTCACACAGCAGATCAAAGTGTATGGCCCTGGCAGAGAGTTTTCCAGCTCCCATCTAAAGAGCCTTTCTGTCTAGAGTCCTCTTCTCAAAAGACCACTGTGACATCCAGTGCATAGAGGCAGTGTGCAAGAAGCTGTGACTGCTAGTAGCTTGCTTCAGCACAGCAAGGGCGGCAAGATTCTCTCTCTCCTTTTCCTCTTCTTTCTCATTTCCTTCTTTCTCTGGTCTTTCCTGGTAAACAAAATAGAATTATCAGAGAGCAGTGGAATGTCCTGAGTTGCAAACACTTCAGCTCCAGAAGCTACTTGCAATTCTGAACCTTCTCTCTCAGCTTATTGATCCACCAGCTTCCGGCTCCGCGCTTGCCTCTCCCATGTCGCCAACCTCTGTTTCTTCTCCTAGCATCCAACATTGACAATGTGGTTCTGGACGAGGATCGCTCCGGAGCTCGGAGACTACAGAACCTGTGGAGGTAATGAGTTAAAACTCTTCGGCATTTCATAATGGAGGTGGGGATGTAACTGAAGCCAGGCTCCTGACAGGATGGAAAAAGAACAGCCTTTTCCACCTTTGTCTTCATGATTGTGCGAGAGTGGGAGTGAGGAGGCTTAGAGAGGAGAGTAGCAACAATTGATCCGTTGCAAGTTCTTAGGTGCTGAGCATGAGGAAAACATACAGGTGGATCATGTTTTCCTAGCCATCTTGGAGCTCATGAGGCTCATAATTAATATTCATGGAGTGCTTCAAGTGTTGAAAGCTCTTCATTCAGTAATTCTTAGAACAGGAGGTTGACCAGTATTATATCAGGTAGAAGAAGTGATGCTTGAAATATTGGCTCCCTGACTCGCTTTCTAACAGCCACTCTGCTACTCCGGATGTGAGCCAATGTATTTTGGCTTAGCTAATGAAGTCCACTACCTCACTGCTGTTGTTTTCTTCTTTTCCTCCTCTCCAATTTCCACAGGGACCAGCGAGAGGAGGAGCTGGGTGAATATTACATGAAGAAATATGCCAAATCCTCAGTGGGTGAGACGTGAGTATGCAGCTTCTCTCTCGCAGTTCCTTTTGTAATATGTCTTGACAGCCAGTTTTCCAACATTGTTCCCCATCGTAGACCGCTTAGACCATCTTCCTCTTTTTGTTTCTTTAGAGTGTACGGTGGCTCCGATGAACTCTCTGATGATATCACACAACAGCAGTTGCTACCTGGAGTAAAGTAAGGACCTTGCATTCTCAGGTGTTTGTTTTTGCGAGAACAGAATATGTTTTTGTGTGAGGCAGAGGGGATAGTATACTCTCAACGTTTTAAAAATGAAAACTAGGACGTGTGTGGCTGCGACACATCAGAATGCTATCAAAATGATGTGGCCAGGGAATAAGAAGTAAGAGTTATTAATGAAGAAGAAGACAAAGAAACTACTCTTTTGAGCAGGGAAACCCTGGAATTGATATACTGAGATTGCATGTCTCCTCTCCTTGCCCTCCTGCTAAGCTAATTGAGTGCAGACTACTTCTGCATTTTGAACTCAGCCTGCAGCAGTTGAAGTAAGCTGAGAATAAGGGAGAAAGAGAGCAGAAGAGAAATAAACTGGGACTTTTTAAAAGCAGCAGAGAAAGTGAGATGACAGGATTAACTGGGGCTGTTTCTGCTACAGTGGGACAGTAGGAGGATATGAGGAGGAATGAGTTGGATTATTAGAAGAATAGGATAGAGGCCAAGATGACCCAACAGAAATGCCTTAGGCCGCCTGTAAGGAACAGTCAACACCCACTCAAACATTGCACTCTAATTCTGTTATGTTTCTTCTTTCGCCACGTAGGGATCCCAATCTGTGGACTGTGAAATGTAAGGTAAGGCCCACATTAACTCCACAGAACCTGAACCTCAGCTTGGCATTGCAAGACTGCCTTAGCCTTATGTCAGATGGGGTCCACTTTGCCATCTTTCATTTCAATGCTATTTTGTATGTTTTCTCCTCTCCCCACCTCCAGATTGGAGAAGAGCGGGCCACAGCCATTGCCCTGATGAGGAAGTTCATCGCCTACCAGTTCACTGACACAGTAAGTTTGGTGGAAAGTGGGAAAAGAATAAAGTATTCAGTGCATCTGTTTTTCTTGGGATGTGGAGATGGAGAGGCCTACCTTGTTGTGTCATACCCGTACGACCCTAGAGTTCCTAGAGTTCTGACTAGGAGCTCCCCTGCCTTATTAGCCCTGCCCTTATTGGTGTAAATATTGGTGTAGCCCTGCCCTTATTGGTGTAAACCACAGAGTTCATTTTCAGCTTTTTGCCACATTTTGGAGAATTGTGTTTTCTTTGAGTGGTACAAATTATGTCTTGGCTTTTATGAGTTTCATAGTGCCATGTTTTGGGAAACTGGCAGGCAGCAAAAGTGATTAGCAAATGTTTTTAATAAACAAATCCCTGCTCCGCTACTTCCCTGACAGCCTTTGCAGATCAAGTCAGTGGTTGCCCCTGAACATGTGAAGGGCTACATCTACGTGGAGGCCTACAAGCAGACGCATGTCAAGCAGGCCATCGAGGGAGTGGGCAACCTCCGAATGGGCTACTGGAATCAGCAGATGGTGCCGATCAAGGAGATGACAGATGTCCTGAAGGTGGTGAAAGAGGTGACGAATCTGAAGCCCAAATCGTGGGTCCGGCTCAAGAGGGGCATCTACAAAGACGACATTGCTCAGGTGAGCTAGGCTTGTTTTGGGGGTCGCTGATCAGCTGAACCTGGCAAATCTTACTGTGATTCAAAATGGGAATTGGAAAAAAAGGTTGAACTGGGAAGGGTCTCTTTGGATCATCAATGGACGTGGGAGGCTATGCTTGGTGAAAGGCAGAACCGGATAGATCTGTGAAGGATGTGAATCTTCTGTAGGGAAAGCGTGGTCTGTTTGGTAGTGCCTGTGCTCTGTATCTGAGGGAGACTGTGGTCTAGGCTGAGCAGGCTGATGGGTGGAGGGCCCTGTTTTTCAGCAAAGGTTCTGCAGGCAATGATTATTTACAGGTCATTCACAGTGTAACAAGGATCCGAAAGTTATAACAGCACCTCTCAGAGTCACTTGCCAGCACAGAGCAGACTGTGGGAGTTGCAGTCCAGGAAGTAACATTTCCAAACTCTGAGCCAGACTGAGCTACATCTTGTTGTAAATCTGATGCTCTCTAATGCTATTTTTGTCCCCTTCTCCTTTCCCTCAGGTGGATTACGTGGAGCCAAGTCAGAATCAGATCTCACTGAAGATGATTCCACGTATTGATTTTGACCGCATCAAAGCCCGCATGAGCCTGGTTAGTTGGCAAGATTGAGTGGAGACAGTGTTTCTTTTGTAATGGTTGTACTGGGCCCTTGTTTTACCACCATGTTGCTTCTGGATGATTGCCTCAAACTGGACTCGCTTGACACTCTGAGAAAGGAAGAGGTGCCCCATTTTAACTCTACAGTGTGGTCAGGCTTTGTAGCAGCTGCTTGTACAGGGTGGTGTTCAGCTGACTCTGTTTTGTGGTATTCTAGAGATGGATGCATTTCCTTAAATCCTCCCCAAAACAGCCTATCCCTGGTGAGGTAAGTTATTTCTGGAAGCTGCAGCAAAGACGCAGCAGGGCTCCCACCTCTGTTAGCCACCTTGCTTCATCTCCTTTTCCATTGCAGAAAGAGTGGTTCGCCAAACGGAAGAAGTTCAAACGTCCCCCACAGCGTCTCTTTGATGCGGAAAAGATCCGGTGAGTGACATTCACAGCATCCAGGGTGGGGTCTGGTCATACCCAGGCCTTGGTGATTTTGAAATTAGATTGGTTTTGAGGAGGTACAAGAGGAATGCCAGGTAGAGGAGTCATGTTGGCTGAGCAATTAGAGCATCTAGCCCCTGCCCATGATTTTAATTAACAGTTTTCCCCAGCGTGGTTGAAGCTGAGGTTGCAGCAGTATGGGTTTTCCTCTTCAGTTCTACTGTGGGATCCCCTAGGGCCAAGGATACAATTTAAGCAATGGATCTGAAAGTAGCCTTGCAAGAAGACAGAGCAAGAATCCAACGCTAACCTGCAGCAAGCAATCATAGCACAAACTCTGCTTTATCTGATTATCTTTACACTAGCTTTTATGCACAACTTTTACCTTGGGCCACTTCAGCATTTTGCCGTCAGTCCTACTGGAAGGTAGATGCTGACAGACTCCTTACGCATAGTGTATCTGCCCCGTCAGTCATGGATGGTTGAAGTGGCTGATTGTGTTCTCCTATATTGCATGTATTATAAGAAGATTCATTCCTAATTTATAGATCTGATTTTGGAAGACTTCCCAGGCAAATCTGAAGGCTTTTATAGCTCCCTTCTTTTAGATTTTTATAAGGATTCTGTGTTGAAGTTGTATGTTAGCATGTGGCACTGGGAGCAAGTTGGTCAGATCCCATGACATCTCACTGTAATCCTAGTGAATGTGATTTGGTTCTTCGCAGTAATGAAATTGGTGCTAGGCTGCCTTGTCCAGCTCTGTCCTGGCCTGAAGTTGCTCCTGGCCCGCAGAGATCTCGTCCTCTTTCACAGAGGCAGCAGAGTCTCCTGGTGCTCCTCTCCCAGCAGTAACTCTCCCTCTGCTGGTTGTGCTTATCGCTCAGGCCTTTGCCTTCCTTCCACTCCAGGTCTTTGGGTGGCGATGTGGCCTCAGATGGCGATTTTCTCATCTTTGAAGGCAATCGTTACAGCCGGAAAGGTTTCCTTTTCAAGAGCTTTGCTATGTCTGCCGTGGTAAGGATTAGGAAAGCCGGTGGGGGTGGGATTTGGGAGAAGAGTGTTGCTACTGTTATGGATGCTCTGCATCCTTCCGTCTCCCCACAATTGCATATGGGATTTTTTTTCCCTGCTCATCAGATCACAGAAGGAGTGAAGCCCACTCTGTCTGAGCTGGAAAAATTTGAAGACCAGCCGGAAGGCATTGATTTGGAGGTGGTGACAGAAAGCACAGGTAGGTTGGTGTTGAGGATGTTGACTCCTAATGCTGGTTCTGTCTGTCTTACCTGTTTTGACTGTTTGTTTTTCCTGACCAAGGCAACATGCAATAAACTTCTGAGACTTTGTGGCAGACACATTGGGCTTCCTCAAAGCCTTTGCTTTTTCAATTCTGAACCATATTGTTCTCCCCACTTGGAAAAATTATTTTTTTTTGGGACTACATTTTCTTCGGTCCCTACCCATGAGGCTGACTATGCCCTCCTTTGCTTTTAAGAAGCGTAATGAGGGCCATTTTATTTAAAATATCTAAACATCTCAGAACAGTGTAGAGTAAAACCAACGTCACTAATTTAGAACTGTAAAAAATAATTTAGATGCATTAACACAATTAAACTGAAATAAGTTAACAAGTTAAAAGAGGATAAGACAAAACCCATTTAAAGCATGTTAGAACAATTTATGTTCTTGTGCTTCTCTCTTGGCTGCTTTAGGGAAGGAACGGGAGCACAACTTCCAGCCCGGTGACAATGTGGAAGTGTGCGAAGGGGAGTTGATCAACCTGCAGGGCAAGATCCTGAGTGTTGATGGGAACAAGATCACCATCATGCCAAAGCATGAGGACCTCAAGGTACAGCCCTTTTGGCAATGTGGGTCTCAGTCTAACATGACACTGGCAGAACTTCCTTTCCCCACTTCCTGTACCTCTCTGTGCTATCCAAAACCCTAATCCAGTTTTGAGAAGGGGCTGTGGGCTGCAAAGCAGAGGAGGATCTTCTAATATGGTGCCTGTGGTTTTCATATATATATAAAGACTGTGGCTCTTTCTCCTCAGGACATGTTGGAATTCCCAGCCCAAGAGTTACGCAAATACTTCAGAATGGGGGACCACGTGAAGGTGATCGCTGGACGCTTTGAGGGTGATACAGGCCTGATTGTGCGCGTGGAGGAAAACTTTGTTATCCTCTTCTCTGATCTCACCATGCATGAGGTGAGTATTGGTGATGACAACGAAAAGCCTGTACAGTCTGAAGGGTAAGGAGGGGACTCCAATGGTATATAAATGAGAGACTTCCTGTTATGGCAACCTCATGAATTTCATAGAGTTTTCTTAGGTAAGGAATACTCCAAGGTGGTTTTACCAGTTTCTTCCTCTGAAATTGGGCTGCAGCACCTACTTATTGTTGGTAGTCTCCCTTGTTTATGATGATGTTCCTGATAATGTTCCTGATTTCAGAGGTCTGAAATAAAGTCTTGCACCCTATCTTCTCCTCCTGCAGCTCAAAGTCCTTCCCCGGGACCTTCAGCTCTGCTCGGAGACTGCCTCTGGCGTGGACGTGGGCGGCCAGCATGAGTGGGGAGAGCTGGTACAGCTGGATCACCGGACAGTGGGAGTCATCGTCCGGCTGGAAAGGGAGACATTCCAGGTTGGTGGGTGCTGGCCTTTGGGGGCTGACCCAGGAGGCTTTGTGCGCCTTGGTTCACCATCTTTCATGCTGCTGCTTTTCCACGCCAGCTGTCAGTGCCTTTCATTTCTTACACCGAAGGCAGGCTCACTTGTTCCTCCTCCCACCCTATCTTACTGGAATCTCTGGCTGCTACAGTGCATGTCTCATGCTGAGTTAAGTACATATCTTTGAGATACTTAGCAATTAAAGCAGAGTTAATCTGCAGCCTTTTCCAACCTGGTACCCTCTAGATGTGTTGAACTACAGCATTTATCTTACCTAGATACCACCGCCAAACAGATTGGGATGATGGGAGTTGCAGTCCAACACGTCTGGAGGGGGCAGGAGGAAAGCCTGAATTCTCCCTGGAAGACAAAATGACTAAATGGAGGCTACCATACTTTGGACATATCATGAGAAGACATGACTGATTCGATTCATTGGATTCAAATTGAACTGGCGAACTAGCTGAGTATAGGCCATATAGCTTAATGGAAGTACACCTGATTTGTATGCAAAACGTCCACAGGTTCAATCTTTGGTGTTTCCACATAGAAACAAAATAGATGATTTAAAAAAAAAAACCCTTCTCTGTCTGAAACCCTGCTGAACTCCTCCCAGTCTAAGGAGGAGGCACTTTTATCACAATGACAGTCTATATTTTAGAGAAACAGGAAGACACTTTTTTTGGGGGGGGACTAGAACTGAAAACATCATCTGAATATCAACCAAATTTTACGTTTTATTTTGTTTCAGACTGCTTCTTGCTTGCTGTTTCCAAACCCAGAGCCATTGCTGGCTATTTCTGGGGAGAGACCGCAGAGGTTTACCTCTTCCTTCTCCCTTGGCTTTGAGCAGTTTCCTCTTTCCTCCAGGTCCTCAACATGCATGGCAAAGTGGTGACGGTCAGGCACCAGGCAGTAAACCGGAAGAAAGATAACCGATTTGCTGTGGCGTTGGACTCAGAGAAGAACAGCATCCATGTGAAGGACATTGTGAAAGTCATTGATGGGCCGCACTCGGTGAGGCTGGGCTCTGGGGGTGTTGAGTTTGAACACCAGTAACAAGATGAATGCTTGTCTGGGTGCCTTTGGGTCATGTTGGTCTCCCTCAATAAACGGCACCCAAAAAGCCACTGCATCCGCCTACTGAGTAGTAGTAATAATAATGTCAACAATGTTCTCTTTATTTGTTTATTACAGTTCCATAGCACCCAGTAGCCCAAACTCACTGAGTGAGTGATTCATCCCACTTTTTCATACAACATCAAAGTACTGATACTTTAAAAAAACAAATAGCTCAAAATTAGTAGGCAAAATATAGCAATGTAAAAGCAAGCAGTTTAAAAACAAACTGAAATCAGCCATAATTTTCTTTCCTTTCAAAACAGTGGAATAGTTACACATGAAAATCCTGTTCTAGTCAAAAGTCTAAAACCAAAGTGCAATTGTGGTGGAGCTCCACCAGCAGGTTGTTCCATGGTTTAGTGTCACCACAGAGGAGGCCCTGTTTCTTGAGCCTCTGCACCTGATTTTACGAGGGATAGAGGCCTCTGGATCTAATCTTCATTAGACCAGTTCATAAGGGAAGATGTTCTTAAGCTGACCTAACTGTTCTGCTTCCTCCTCTTTCCAGGGCCGGGAGGGGGAGATCCGGCATCTCTTCAAAGATTTTGCTTTCCTTCATTGCAAGAAGCTGGTGGAAAATGGAGGCATGTTTGTGTGTAAGACACATCATTTGGTTCTGGCTGGAGGCTCAAAGGTAAGGAAGGATTCTCCCTCTCTTGGACTGTCTTCTGGGGTGCAGGTGCACAGTGGTAGGGGGAGACAGCAGTGCTTCTCAAGATGGTGTGTAAATCTGTGTTTGAAATTATGTCATGTTTGGACAGGACTGAACTATTAAGAAAGATCACAAACTTATAGTAAAACAGAAATGAATTATTGAGACAGAGAGCTCAGTACAAAGGCAGTCAAAAGAAGTTAGTAGAGGCTTTGAATAAAACTGAAGGAACAGTGGAGCAGATATGAATCACAAAAAACTTTACAAAATCAAGTATAGGGCATCAAGACCTACTTAATAAAGTGTTCCAAGACCGCCTTAAATTTCCTCCACACCTGCTCAAGAGCTAAATCACATAATTTACATTCTAGATTAAAAAGAGCAAAGCACTTAAGTTGTGAATAATCCAGAACAGAAATGGAGGTTTCCAGTCTCTTCCTTGCAGCCCTGCTGGAGGGAGTCATACAGGGTTGGGGTTCACATGTTTGGGGCTTTTTGGATCTTAACTTGTGATAAAGCATGGCATAAGGTCACATGGAAACTGGTGTTCTGTCAAAGATTTTCTACAACAAGGCTTCATCTCTGCAATTTCTCTGACACAAACAACTTTTTTACACATAGCAAGGCAGGTCCAGTTCTGTCTAAAACTTAGAAAAGTTAAAATTTGGACTATAACTCCCTGCAGCTTTTATGAATTATTGTCCAAAAAAGTCATTTTTTCCAGGCTCTGGTCTGTCATCTATAACAATCAGATATATTATCTGCGATCAGATAAATTCCACGTGTGCTTGTGGACTTATTGCTGAGTTCTTTGTTTTGACTTCGCTTTTTTCTTCCTGAAGCCTCGGGATGTCACAAATTTTACAATTGGCGGCTTTGCCCCCATGAGTCCTCGAATCAACAGTCCCATGCATCCCAGTGGCGGAGGTGAGTCAGGATGTGATTGTTTATCCTGGGAGAATTGAGTTGCATCTCTTGTCTCCCTGCCAGCCAGGAGCATTGCTGTAGATCAATGACAGCATTAGACTGGGGGCGGGGGATTTAAAATTAGCAAAGAAATGCAAAGGAAGGAAGAGAGGGCAGAAGAATGAACAACGATGCTAAGGAATGAAACCTTCCTAAGGCTTAACTGAAACAGCTGAAAAGCATGTGCTTCAGTGGCAGCAAGGGGGATCTCTTCCTCTTTGTTGTAGGGTCTAGGGACTGAACTTGGAAACTTTTGCATATTAAGCAGATAAAGCATGCAAAGCAAGTATCCCCAATACCCCTGGGACAGCAATCCAGTTGTATCTTGTCTCCAAAAATAAATAAATAAATAAATAAAAAGGAAAGGATTTTAGGAAGACTCCATTACCTGAGCAAGAAAGATATTGTTGTGCTAGCCTCTCAAGTAACCTAAGTGTGTACTGCCAGTATTCCCAGAAAACTACCATATAGGGAGATCTGTGTGTGTGTGTACCCACTACATTCTCTTCTCCTCTTCCTCAGGACAGCATGGCAGCTTTGGCGGTGGTGGCATGAGCCGAGGTCGTGGGTGCAGAGACAATGACCTCATTGGGCAGACAGTGCGGATTTCCCAAGGACCCTACAAAGGTAAGATTTCCTAGTTAGGGCTATTATGAACGTTACCCAGACTTCTTTACTTGTCTCTACCTGGATGGCCTCTACCTTACCTTTTACCTTTCTGCTGGAGCACAACCTGAATTACCCAGGATTCCTCTTGGTTTCTAGTTGCCCGACCAGCACTTTGGTACCTTGACTATGTCAGGCTGAATGTGGTTTCCCAGACACATGGGTAGAAAGCCTCTGGGGAGGGCCATTGGGACCCTTTAGGTACTGGGATCATTGAACTGAACTCGTGTCTCTTCCAGGCTACATTGGTGTCGTCAAAGATGCCACGGAATCCACTGCCCGTGTGGAGCTGCACTCCACCTGCCAGACCATCTCGGTGGATCGGCAGCGTCTCACCACAGTGTAAGAGCTAGTAGGATGACACGTTCAGGGGCCAAGATTAGGGGACTCAGTGGGGAGGGGAGGGGACTCAGAAGGCTCAGGAGTTGTGTCTCTGTTTTATCCTGCTTACTGAAGCTATGCTGGAGACGTCTCCTGACTGGCCACTGAGCAGGGATATTTGTCTACAAACTGCTCTCAGAAAAAGAGAGATGTGGAAATGCACCTGATCTTTGTAACTGTTCTAACTAGTGCTTTCTCTCCCCTCTTTGGTAGTGGTTCGAGGAGACCCGGCGGCATGACCTCTGCTCACAGTCGTACCCCTATGTATGGCTCTCAGACCCCGATGTATGGCTCAGGGTCTCGCACACCCATGTATGGCTCTCAGACTCCACTGCACGATGGTGAGTAATGGAAAAGACTGCAGGGGAACATTTCTCTTCCCTGTAGGATAGTTTTTGTATCTTTTAAAACATTCCAACTAAAATTAATTCCTGAGGCATGAAAAGATTTTCAGGAAAGGATGGGGCAACAGCTTGGGAAAGGTCAGAAGCTGGAGGGGTAGCCATCGCAACCGAATTAAGAGTTTCAGTGGGTGTGGGTGTCAGTATTCCACAGCGCTAAGCCTTTTCCCAAGAGGACCCAAACCACCATAAATGGTACACAGTGATAATAATTTTAAGAAGCAAGAGGAATTTTGCAAGAGGTAAGGCAATCCAGCAGCTGGATTTGAATGGCTAAGGCTGCAGCATTAATGACCCAGCCTTCCACAACCTTGGGTTTTGAACAGTTTTGAACACTGAGTGACATGTGTCTGTCTTTCAGGCAACCGGACTCCCCATTACGGCTCTCAAACCCCGTTACACGACGGCAGTCGGACACCTGCGCAGAGTGGGGCTTGGGACCCCAACAATCCCAACACACCCTCCAGGTTGGTCCCACTCAGTGGAGGAAGACAGAAGGGAACATTACTGGAAGGGCCACGTTGACCGTTCTCTTTGTCCTTCCTCCTGCCAGGGCGGATGAAGAGTTTGACTATGGCTTTGATGATGAGCCCACCCCTTCTCCGCAAGGCTACGGAGGAACTCCCAACCCACAAACCCCTGGCTATCCCGATCCATCTTCTCCTCAGGTTAACCCGCCATACAACCCTCAGACACCTGGCACCCCAGCCATGTGAGTACACCAGGGCTAGGATGCAGAGTGGGTGGGTAGGTAGGAATAGAAGACTCATTGCTCCTTGCTGGTTGTAATTTTATTTTATTTCTGGGCTTCTGAGTATTTTTTTTCCTTGCATTTCTTCTATCAGTAACAATGATAGAGGTTGAATATCCCTTATCCAAAATGCTTGGGACCAGAATTGTTCCATATTTCAGATTTTGGAATACAGAACCTTTTTGAAATAGCCTTGTGTCTTATTTGTCTCACCCTTTCTTGCCATTTTCTTTGGCTTAAATAGGTAATCTCTTGAGAGCAAAGCATGATTGATTATATTCAATCTGAGGAAGGTTGGTAACTGCCCCATGTGTACCTTTCTTCCTGACTAAACCTCTCTCTTTGGTTGCAGGTATAACACAGACCAGTTTTCTCCATATGCTGTACCATCCCCTCAGGGCTCCTACCAACCAAGCCCCAGCCCTCAAAGCTTCCATCAAGTGGCACCTAGTCCTGTAGGTTACCAGAACACCCACTCGCCCGCCAGTTACCATCCCACACCATCACCAATGGCGTACCAGGTACCATAGATGATGTGATTTTGTTGCAATTTGCTGCATCCCCTGGCCATGTAAAAGCTTAAATTTTGCCATTTGGTTGCCAGGTCTTCCTTTGGGTCAGCCACTGGCTGTTTTTGAGGAGCTGGTTCCTCAAGGTTTTGCTGTTAGAAAGTCTTCAGTTGCTGGGTGACTGCAGTAGGAGGGAAAGGAGGAAGGAGATGAAACCTCTTCTTCCATCCCAGCTGCCACATCTGAGGCCTGGAAGAGAGAGAAGAACCGACAATATCTGCTGGATTTAATCCCCTCCAACGCTGCCATCCCCTATTCCTTTTGTGTCTTGTCATATTTAAATTATAAGCGTGAGGGCAGAGAACTGTCAAATTAACAATTTGTAAGCTGCTTTGAGAGACTTTGTGGCTGAAGAGCAGGGTATAAATACTCGAAAGGAAGGAAGGAATAAAGGAAGGAAAGAAACAGAAGAGGCATCCTTAAAGATATGTACAGAACAAGGTCTGGATTGCTTATTCAGGTTGAGAAGGCTCCCACGAGTCATATCTGGGAAATGTGTAGATGTTGAAGCATAGGTCTGATCTTCTAGCAGCCAGCCTGGATCATCCACTAACTCCTCCCCATTATTTTTTCCACTGCTCCTCCCCATTATTTTTTCCACTGCTCCTCCCACTCACTCTCTCTCTAGGCTAGTCCCAGCCCTAGCCCGGTGGGCTACAGTCCTATGACCCCAGGCGCTCCCTCTCCTGGAGGTTACAACCCACACACCCCTGGCTCTGGGATCGAGCAGAGCTCCAGCGATTGGGTCACCACCGACATCCAGGTCAAAGTGCGTGACACTTACTTGGACAGCCAGGTCGTGGGGCAGACAGGAGTCATCCGCAGCGTGACGGTAGGTGCATGGCCAGATATGCCAGTGGCTTGCCCATAGGAACTGGAGTGAGAGTGAATGGACTGGCCAAAGAGGGTTGGGGGATGAAGGTGGTTAGGAGTAGGATCCAGTAAGCATGGAGGTTGCATTAAGTCCTCCAGCAATTTCAGCTGTGAGAGCTTCTGGGAAGGAAGTTCAGTCATTTCCAGTTGGGTCTGTTCTTTAGCAGGTCATAATGTTTTGAATTAAACCTCCTGGTCAAATCTTGAGAGACAGCAAAACATCTTCCCAAGGCGATTTTCTATTAAAAGCTAAAAAAGGATATTTCTCTAAAAGACTGAAAAATATGCATGGTATTTTCCAGTAATCACCTTTCATGTATCCTCACACTACCATCTTCTGAGGATCAGTTAGAAGCAACGGCTTGCCGAAAAGCCAGCTGGAATCAGAGTGGGGAACTTTTTGTCTGCTTCCAGGATTAGCCGTGTTTTGCTGACACTCGCACCTGCAGCTAAGTCACCTTGGTTGTTTTCCTCCTCTCTCCGTTTCTCTTTCTCCTGGCAGGGTGGGATGTGCTCAGTCTACCTTAAGGACAGCGAAAAGGTGGTCAGCATATCTAGTGAACATCTGGAGCCTGTCACACCAACCAAGAACAATAAGGTAGGTTGAAGGAGATGCGTCTTCCATCTTGAGGCATGGAAAAAAATACACCTGATCTCACCTGATTTCGGCAACTAAGCAAGGCTGGTGCTGGTTTGTGTTTGGCTGGGAGGACACTAGGGAATTCTAGGGATGTCTGAGTAGGACTGGGAGGAAGCTGTGGCTGCCAGCCAGTGTTGACAGTCCTGGGCAAGATAGACCTTAAACTGTCTGCATATGCAGCATCCTACATTCCTGTCAGACATTGAGTTACTCTACTCACTTTATTTGAGGAAAGTTGTCACTGGAACATTACCTGTGCCACATCTTCCTCTGGCAGATCCCAGCTTTTATTTTAGGTTGGGGTAGGCAAAGTGTGGCCCTTCCGATATTGTGGGACTGCATCTCCTAGCCTAGCCTCCCTCACATTGGCTGTGCTAGCTAGGACTGGTAGGTGATGCAGTCCATCAACCTTAGTCTAGGGGATAGCAGCATCCTAATTTGCTTAAATGAGTCCCTATGAGAGCTAAAAAAAAAAAAAGAAGTGCTTGGCGCTACTAGAAATGGTTAAGAAATAAAAAGCAGCTGCAGTCAGGACTTGAGGGGGGTGTTATTGTTTCATCGTATCTTTTATTATCCATCTTGAAATTGTTCATACTTAATTTTTTTGATATCTCGTTTTTTCTTCCGAAACTGGAGCCCAAAGGGATCCAAAAGCAGAAAAGGGGCCAATTTGTTGTTGTTGTTAACTGCTGTCAAGTCAACTTTGACTTACTGTCTTTTCTAGTGAGTCATGTCTTGTCCTGATATGGCCAAAGTATAACAGCCTCAGTTTAATTACGCTTCTGGGTAGAGTTTGGGCTTGATTGATCTAGGGCCCACTTGTTAGATTTTCAGCAGTCCAGGGTATCCATAGAACTCTTTTCCAGCTCCACATTTTGAATGAGTTGGACCAGTATGGTTGGGACCTCTTCCCCATTATCTGTGCCGCCGCCCCCCGCCGCCAGTTTTAGGATCAGTAATCTTACGGGCTGCTTTCCCTGCATTTTGCAGGTCAAGGTTATCTTGGGTGAGGACCGGGAAGCCACGGGTGTCCTCTTGAGCATTGACGGAGAGGATGGCATCGTCCGGATGGACTTGGAAGAACAGCTCAAGATTCTCAACTTGCGTTTCCTCGGCAAGCTCCTGGAGGCCTAGAGAGACGGGGAATCATTTGTGAGCGTGTGAGAGAGAATGATATGGGCGGCTTTTTTCTTTTTAGCATAGCGCCTGAAGACTTCTATAGTGCATACTTGTACAGAATTGCTCTTGAGGAAGTTTTATTTTTGTGGGTGAGTGTGTTCTGTCGCTGCTTATTTTCCTTGGCCAAGCAAGTGACTCTGTCTTTTTTTTGGAGGGGGGTGAGGGCAGAATTTTGCAGTGGCGCATAAAGTGACTTCTGATGAAGATGTACAGTGAGTACACTGTCAGTCCATTCTCTTCTCTAGCATTTTATGCCCTCTACAACACCAGCACCATCCAGCATGTACCTTGTTTTAATAAAACCTTCCAGCACACCCCATATACATCTCCTTTGTTCAATCTTAATAGAGGAACCATCACCCTCGATATTTCTCCCTTGTCTCCGGCGCTGAATGTTTTCGGGTGTTTCACGATCCAAAAGAGAGGTGCAGCATTACTATTGTGTGCCTTCAAATTGTTTCCAATTTATGGTGTGCCTAAGGCAAGCCTATCATAGGCTTTTCTTGTCAAGATTTCTTCAAAGGAACTTTGACATCATTGCCTGCCTTCCTCTAAGGCTGAGAGAATGAGACTTGCCCAAGGTCACCTGGTGGGCTGCCATGGTCTCCCAAAGTATTAGTCCAACACTTAAAACCACTGCACCACACTGACTCCAGTGTTGCTCTTGCCACCGTCTAAACTATGTCTAAGGTTTGAATATTGCGTCTGAGGGTAGGAGGCAGGCTCCACATTAGTTGTGTCTTTTCCATTACTTGTGCATGGGCTTGATTGGGCCCACACGGCAACTTTTTTTTATTTGGCTCCCAGGTAAAGTGGCTCAGTCAAGATGTAAAAACATTTTGTTGTTCTCTTAAAGGCACTCATGGCGACCTTATTGCAGGGTTTTCTTGACAAGCTGTGGTGTCACTCCCATTGCCTTTCAGAGATTCTCTGCCAGCGTCACCTCCCACTGCTACTACTGCTGGGCACATTTAGGCCATTTCCGCTCTCCACTGTTACAGTGCTCTTATTCCACTCCCAACAGGAATCCTGGGGTTTGCAGTTGAGAGAGGGGCCTTGAGACTTCTCAGCCAGAGAGCTCTGGGGCCTCAGGAAACTACAAACCCCAGAAATCCAAAGGATGTTGAAAGTGGAATGATAGCCATAGAACAAGGTAGTGCGGAAATGGCCTTAGTCCGGCCCCTCACCAAAAGCCTGTCTGGCATGGGAGACCGTACAAACAGCACTGCTGCCCTCAACATAGTCTCTTGCCTCAGGAGGAGGCAGTCCCACCACCACAGAAAGGTGGAGCCGTTGGCTTGCCTAGTTGGAATAACGGTGCAGTGGAAGGAGAGAAAAGTTATAAACTGCTGCTGCTGCCCTCACCGAGTTTGTATGCCATTAATTTGCTGAATGGTTGCCGTCTTGTCTCCATTTTCTTATAAAAACCCTGTGAGTCCGATTAAGCAGAGTTTTGGTTCAAAGTGGGACAGCCATGTTTCACTTTAGAGACAGAGTAACATAGCTGGAGCGCCTGTACGCTAGGGAGCCTACTGCAGCTTAACAGAGAGTTCAAAGCCTGGGAGAGGTACTTCGTTGGACCACAACTCCCCAGATCCTCCAGGCAGCAGGACCGGGGGCTATGCAGCTTGGGGGATGCTGGGAATTGCAGTACAAGAAGTAGCTCTTCCAAGGTCAGGTCCTAGTGGTAGATTGCGCTCTGTAGGTTGGGATGCCATCTTGCAAAGTGTTCTACCGGCTTGCCCCGTCATAGGCAAAGATACAACCGTGACAGCCCGATTTTTCCGAAATTCTTGCCCGGCACGCGCGACTGCCACACGTGCCTCGCCCCTTTCACCTTGGCAGCCTTCCTTTTCCCTGCAGCGCCAATCATGGAGCATGTAAGCCACGCCCCTGTCCTTTGACCAATAGGCTGTCTCGTTCTCGCGGTCGACTCCTCCCAGCCCTGCCCCATTGGCTAATATGGTCAGGGAGGAGCTCCGCTCTAGAACGATCGCGCCGAGGAAATTAAACCAGCAGCCAGTCAAAGCGCTATACGGCTTCCTGCCAGCTAGCCGCGATTGGTTACAAGCTGCCGGGTAGGCGGGGAAAGCCTGGACAGTGAGGAAAGAAGGCGGGGCGCAGCGTCTTCGGATTGGCTAAACCAAGGTCGACAAAGAGTGGGCGTGGCGAGTCAAGACCAGTAATAAATGGAAAGAATGAAATGGGCGGGCATTCCTCCTCTCCTTCTTGCCTTGTGATTGGCTTAGGCCCCCACACCCCTCTTTTCCTTCCCCGGCTGGGTAACGCCGGCGCATGCGCCTTGCGGTCCGCCGTGCGAGAAAGATGGCGGCGGTCGGGGCGGTCGGGCGCGCGTTTTCCGTGGCGGTGCTGACTGGCGGGCTGCGGGCGCTGAGGGGAGGAGGCGGCGGCGGCGGCGGCGGCTACTGCTGCCGTCGGTGGAAGCGGCGAGGCGCCTGGGCAGTGCGAGGCCGGGAGCTGAGCACGGGGGCCCCCCTCAGGTTCCCACTCAGGTGGCTGGGGCGGGGCTGACGGAAGCCGTGCTGAGGGACGCTGTCAGGCGGCAGCAGGAGGTGAGGCGGCCCGGGCCGCGGATGCGGAGGCAGCGCTGGCGGCGACAGCGGGATAGGACGGCGCCTTCCTGCTGTGACTGCCGCTCCCGTCATCCCCAGTCGCCTTCCAGCCCGGGGCCCTCTGAGGAGCTGTACTGCCACTCCCTCCCATCAGCCCCGGAATGACGCCTCCCCAAAGGGTCGGCCTTCCTCTCCCCTTAGCCTCAGCCTGCCCCGACCCGAATTGGTTTGGGCAGCCCCGGTTAATCCTCTGTCCTCCCGCTTTCCTGGTCGCCTTTCGCGTATCTCGGTTTCTCTCTTCCCGCTGTCCGCTTTAGTCCTCCGCTCACTTCCGTTCCTGCAAACCGAGTTGCAAATGCAAAACTAGTTTGCGTGCCCTTAACCCGGCAAAGGAAAAGGGGAGTGGGCCCTGGCCCTCCCCAGGAGGCTCAGGCAAAGGCAAACTGCTGCAGCATCTCCTCACCTGTCTGTTTTTTCTCTTTGTTTTTTCTCTGCTGCCTTGACCACACTCTGATGTTTTTTGGCCTCGGGTGTCCCAGTTCTCATTTGTGAAATGCTGGCGGATACCACAGCTGGCGGGAGTGGTGGTCCGTCCCATTAAGAGGACTACTGAGTTGGGGGACCTGATGGACTAGTTTTGTCATGTCTGTTAGCTATCTGCCCCATCCTTTCCTGGTCATGGGCTCCCCAGATACGTTGCACTACAATGGCCGTCTTCCCTAGCCCCTTCTGGGCAGAAATCAGGAGCTCCAGCCCTCGCAGTGCCCTTCCCGTACAAAGTTTACATCTACCAAACTAGGGGTTTAGGAAGGGATCTTCAGTAGCAGAGTGTGTAGAGAGGCCCAAGTAAGTCTAAGAAGGAATTTTGCCAGAAACTTTGGAAGGCCCTTGCCAGTTAGTTTAGACAGACAATACTAAATTAGGTTGGCTGGTAGTCTGAGGTGGCGTAAAGCAGTTTCAGATGTTTGTAGTTTGGTGTGATCTACTCATGTTTCCCCGAGAGCCTCAAGCAGAGAGAGATTACTTTACTTGCTCATGAATCTGAGATCTATTACTTATACTGAGGAGTTGGAAGGACAACTGTGAAGATATTAGCTAATATCCTTAATGTAGGGATGTATCAGTAAATACCAAAACCAGAATCATCCAGGCTATAGTATCTCTGATTTTTGTGTATGGTTATGAAAGCTGGACAGCGAAGGAAACTGACAGGAAGAAAATCAGTTCATTAGAAATGTGGTGCTGGAAGATAGTTGTACAGATACCATGGGCTGCCAAAAGGACAAATGGATGGGTCCCAGAGCAAATCAAGTCTGAATTCTCCCTAGAAGTCAAGGTGAATAAACCAAGGCTTCTATACTTTGAACGTGTCATGGTACATTATCACTCATTGGAGAAAATGATAATGCTCAATAGACGGGAAGGTAATAAAAATAGAGGAAGACTACATTACAGGCGAATTGAGTCAATCAAGGAAGCCATACCCCACACTTTGGAAGACCTTTGAATCCATTGCTCTGAGTCCTAGTCTCTGGAGCAGCAGAAAACATGCTTGCTCCATCTTCAAAATATTATGGTTGGGAGTGGCTCTTTCCCAGTTTGGTGGTGCCAAATCTCTTCTAAATGGAGAGTCTGGGAATTGTCAACAAGGACTTTTTCTATGTCAAAGCAGCTACTGTGCAGCTGAGGCTTATTGTTGTCATCTTTAACTGATTAACAGTTTTTAATCATGTAATTTAAGCCCTGTGGTCCTAGAAGTAGTAGTAATAAACAACAACGACATAATGTCTGTGCAAAATCCAGTTCTGTTACTCAGTCAAATAGATTGAATAGTCATATTCCCAACCCAGTTGACCAGTCTGTAAATCTTTCCCTAGAAGTCATCTACTTCATCATAATTTGGCAGCTGTTTGACAGCAATTAGATAATGGAATAGCAAACTTCTTGTGTAGCTTTTGCAAACTGTTATTTCCCGACTTACACATCCATTCACCTCTCTCTTTCTCCATCCCTTTCTCTCTTTCTCTGTAGTCAACAGAGGGTGGAGATGGGAAAGGTTCTGATGAACAGCAAGAGAAGCAGAAGCAGAAGGAAAATGCCGCCTATGCCAAGAAGATGGTGCTGAGGATAGTGGGCCTAATGGGAGCTGGCAGTGGGGTAGCCATTATCTACATTTTTGGTAAGTTTTCTTTCACCCATTGAGGAAAAAAAGTCTGCAGTTTAATGTGTGCAAAGGCTTGCCCACCTCTAGGGTTGGCAAATCCTGTCCCATTGGCAGTATAACTATTTGACACATTACTGGCTCCAAAGTTCCAGGTGGTAATTTCAGTTGATTTAGGTGTTGGAAATTCCTGGTTCAGGTGTCTGTTATCCAGGTGCAGTTTGAGGGTAATGGAGAGATACAGGCAGAGGGGAGGAAGCTTTTAAGGCAGGAGATTGCGTGATCTTCCCAGGAGAGCATTGCTCCATGTCATGAAGGGCTGCTGGGCCAGCTGTGTTGTCTTTGGCTGGGCTCAGGGCTGTTTAACCTATCACGAGAACTTTTCATGGAGGGTGTGTTCTTAGAATATATTTTCCAGTTGCCAGGTATCCTGAATCCAGTTTGGTTAGCGTTGGAATATGTCCAGCAGGGGTAACCATTGTCCAGCAGGTGATCAAGAGTGAAAAAATGTTTGCTTGTCGGTGAATTAGAGCACCTGACGTCATTGAAAGTGACTGGGTCAATATGTGTTTGCAGTGGTTGTTGATATTGGGCAGATCAGAAATATACAGGAAGAGGAGTAGAGAGACTCCACTTCCTCTGAAATTGTCACAGACATCCAAATGGAGCCCTCCGGATGTTTGCTGGACTGCACCGCCCAGGATTCCCCACTTTTTTCTGCTGTGCTGGCTAAGGCTGATGAGAGTTGCAGTTAAGTCACATCTGGAGAGCCGCACTTGGGCCACTTCTGCTCCCAGAGATTTAGTATTTCTGGCAGAAAGCATGGAAACACACCCTCCACTTGAGCATTGGACTATGACTCTGGAGACCAGGGTTCTGATCTCCACTTAGCCGTAAAAGCACACTGGGCAACTTTGGTCAGGTCACACTTTCTCAGCCTCAGAGGAAAGCACTGGCAAACTCTCTCTGAACAAACCTTGACAAGAAAACCCCATGATAGGTTTGGTTTATGGTCACTATAAGTCAGAAACAACTAGAGGGCACATAACACACGCAAACATGAGAAGTATAGGCAAGATACATATCTCAAAGTGTACATGGAGACATCTCTGGGCCAGAGTTTCCAGACTTGAAGGTACTTGTGGGTCACACTTTGCATAAGTGTGTGGTAGCACTGGAGAGTTCAACGAATTCCCTCCAGTATTTTCTGAAGTTTGATTTACATTTTCATGTAGTGTCTCGCTCTCCTCAGGGAGAGTATAAGTTAAGAATCCAGTTCTCTCCCTTTGCCCATATGATTACAAGATTAAAAAGCAAAATCTTAGTAGCAGAAAAGTCAGATACTCTTGCTGTTGAATCTGGAGTAGCAAGAGCAGTCTTGGCACATTCATAATTGAGTAGAATTATCTTTGTTTCCAGAATCTTGTTCCGTACTACTTTGTACCAGTAGCTGTAAAACCTCTGGGGTCATTGGTTCCAAAAGGTAACCAAAGCTCTATCTCTCTTTCTTTTTGTGGCAGGTAGTAATTCAGTGGACGAGCACGGTGCTAAGGTAAGTGATTGCCTTAAAACTATAGGGCGTGTTAGTTAGATGTCTGCCACGAGAGGTCACTGCGGGCTTGAAGTTGCTGTGTTTGTTGATGGTTGACTGCTACAGTCTTACCAGTTCTGTTTGGGCAAATTGAAGGTTAAACATGGTTGATTGGTCAACCTGTTAGCTAGTAAAGCCTCAGTGGAAAAGCAAACACTGAAACAGTGTTGGCAGTTAGCTCACAACACATGTCTAGAATGAGAGTAATGCATGCATAATCTGCATATGAAGCAAAACGTTAAAGAAACTTTTCTGGAGCTTTTTCAGCGTTACAGTGAACTGTATGGTTGTATTCATGTCCATTAAATGATTCTGTGGAAATTCTGTGCAGCAGCTTAAGCCAGTGTTTTTTGATCTTTGGTCCTCCAGACATTTTGGACTTCACAGGAACACTTCAGCTTAGAAAGCACAAATTAGAAGTCACAGGAAGAAGTCTTGCTCCCACAGACCTACCAGCTGGACTCCAGTTCACATCATCCTTAGCAAGCTGGCTGGAGTTGATGAGAACTGTAGTCCAGAATGTCCAAAAGACAGCATATCTGGGTAAAGCAAGTCAAGACTGGAAAGACTGTAAGAAACAGTCGGAGGCTGTCAGTCCTTACCCCACCGTCCTCTGCTCAGAATGGCTCTTCCAGTAAATGAATTACTGAGCAGCAAGACTCAAACTAGAACTCTTATTTTTCTGAATGTAGAATAGGTCACCCATATAACCATGCAACCAGGGTACACAATTTAACTTACTGGCACTGAGAATGCGGTTTGAAAATATGTACCTTGAATTTAATAAAAATTGAATAGAGATTGAAATAATAAGGGGAAAGACATACAGTATTGAATCAAAAATGGAAGGGAATGGAAAATTATGACAAATAGCGTCCCGTTCTCTGGTACTCTCTTACTGTCTCATGTTGTCTGTACTCTTCTCAATACCTGTATCAGTCATCCTATTGGAAAAAAAAATAGCATTGGTTGTTATCTGTGTTTTTTTGTTATCCGTGGTAAGTCTGGGAATGTATCCCCCATGGATACAGGGCAGCTACTGTATAACGCTTGGCTTGAACAGATATATCAGAACCACAAAGGCAATTTCATGGAGGATAAGGTTACCATAGTTTCCCTAGAATATATACTAGCATCTGTGAGAAGGTGCACTTGTCCTCCTAGCATGTTTGTGAGCTTCCCTTGAGCATCTGGCTGTGGGATTGAAACGCTGGACTACAGAAGGGCTTTGGTGTGCTCCACCAGTGCTCTTCTTGTGGCCTTGTCTTCTGAAACACTGTGAGGCAATTTTCTGTGGAGTTTGTGAATCCTCTGGGATTGTTTGTTCCTCCTTCCTGGCTTGCTACTACTACCTAACAGTATACATCTATTGTTTCTCATTTTATCCTTCATGTGTCTCTTCCAAAAATGCCTCCATATTCTCCAAATTCTGCCCTTGCAGCAGCTCTAATTCAGATGAAGGATACCAGTAAAACAAGGTTGCAAAATAGACATAATTTTGAGCAACAAAAACTTCATTTTATATCAGACAAGACAGACCCCCGTTTTTCCAAATCTCTATTTATCCCTTCTCCCCTGGAAAAAAAAAATTGAGTGGCTCTTTCCTGTTCTACTCAGCCATGAGACTAGCCAGAGGCCGTGGGGAAAAGGCTGAAGCAAAGTTCCCACAGATGTTTTGTGGTCTTTATTATAGCAGGCACATGTTGCCAGGGATGTGTGAATGGGCCTTGCTGATGGGGGCTTGCCCTACCTGTTACCCTTTGAGGAGCCGGGAAGAAGCGGGCTCTTGGAGCTATGGGTTGTTCTGCATATTCATTGGTGACTTTTATTTCTTCCTTTTTACTCTTGCTCATCCATTTGGAACACTGGCTTTAATTGGTTGATGACAGTGGCTGGTTGATGGCGGACCTCACACTGCAGCCCATTTGTGGCTGATTATGGCTCTCCTTTAGTAATTCTTGTCAAAAGGGGGTAGGGGTTTTCAGTCTTTGGTCTACATCTTTTTTTGCCTGTTGTCCAATATCTATCTATCTATCTATCTATCTATCTATCTATCTATCTATCTTTTTATCTATTTATTGAATTTAATACCATGCCTTCCTCCCAGGATGGGACCAAAGGTGACTTAGGACAATTTAAAACAAGATTCAGTTTAAAAATTTAGTTTCCAAAAAGTTAAAGTGATTACACAATAGTATTATTTAAAAAGTATTATGTTTAAAACCATGTTTAAAGCATAATGACTAATAAAAGATCTTCATCTGCCAGCAGAAAGAGTACAGAAAGGAGGCCAACTGGACCTCCTGTGGAAGGGAGTTTCACAGCCTGAAATGCTGGTTAGCAGGGGAAAAACTGTGTATAGAACTCCTTGTGATTTCATGTCCTATATTGTCTGTTTAATTTTCAGATGTGGCTTTTGGAACAAATGCTGTCTCATGAAGCTGGACAGTTGGGTTGAATCTGCCAGTTACTGTAGTTTGTTTGTGGAGTGGATGCTTTCTGGTTCATTTTCTATAGCTTTTGCCCATGGGTGAGACTCATGTGGGCCTCCATATGCTTTGGGATTACAAATCCTGCCATCCGTTTTCCTCTTGACTTTGCTGACTGGGATTGTGGTTCTGCCACATCCAGAGGGCCATGTGTTTCCACACCTTGCCCTGTTTGGTCCTTGGTTCAGAGATCCAGCAGTACTGTATTGGTTTGAGTGTTGGACTACGCCTCTGGAGGCCAGGCTTCCGATCCCCACTTGGTCATGGAAACCTACTGGGTGACCTTGAGCAAGTCATATTCTCTCAGCCTCAGAGGAGGGCAAAGACAACCCTCACTTGCAAGCAAATCGTGCTAAAACAAAAAAACATGATAGGCTTCACCTTAGGGTTGAAGGCACACAACAAAAATCCTGCAGCGATACTACTTTCTGTGTTACTCAAATGGTGACAGTCATCCTGTTTTCTGCCTGATGCTGCTCTGTGTCTGTTCCAAGAATGCTGATTAGGGATTGTTATCACCCTTTTGATATGCAGCACAAGCCCAGGGTGCTTGTGTAGTGTGAATTGCTAGTGGCCTTGCCCTGTTCCCTAGGTTTTTTGAACTGTTACTTAAAAAAAAAGAAGAAGAAGGGAAAGCTTTTGAGTATCTCCGACTTCCTGATTGCTTTTCTATATAGTGGCATCTTTTGATGTTGAAGGCAAAGCTGTCATTCCACACCACGATGTAAACTGCGCCTAAATTGAGTTGGGAGGTGAGGAAGTTGTCCTGCCATATCCCTTGGCAAAAGAGGGTACTTAGCCAGTTGCTTCCAGGTGAATGGCCCTTTCTTTCCCCAAATTCTTCAGTGGGTGTTAACACACTCCTTTCATGGTTCCGCAAATTGTCCCTTGCAGTTATGGGCAACAGGTCTGCTTATTGCTGGCACATGCCATCTGCTCTTGATCAGGAGAACTACTGTGCCTTCCAGCATATTTGAATCTTCTTAGAGATAATGCAATTATTTCTTTGAAGAATCCTCTCAGAGAGACATGGATTATAAGGAAACAAATTTCAGAGTGCAAATTTATTTTCTTGTTGGCTCTTCCTTTTCCAGTGAGAAAAAAAGAGTCTGTGTGCGCTCATGTTGTCACACTGATACTCATTGAGGACTTGGCTTTAGAAGAGGATCTTTTCTGTCTTTTAAAAAGGCAAAGGTGGTTCATGGAAGGTGACCCTCTGTTATGGTTGTGTTCATAGGCAGTGTGTCTCTTCGCACAAGGTACATAATGGGGCTTCTCAGTTCTAGAGCCACTTTGTTATGCTGAAGTTTCCTGCACAAGGCTGGTAATCTTTGAAGTAAAGTATGTGCCTCCAAGTCAGCTGGGGACTTACGGCAACTCCATAGGGTTCTCGTAGGTAAGGACTACTCAGAGGTGGTTTGCTGTTGCCTTCCTCTGAAATCTAGCCTACAGCAGCTGCGATCCCTTAGTGGTCCCCCATCCCACTGAGGCACCAGATCTTGTAAGTAAGCAGGGTCAGGCTTGGTTAATACTTTAACCAAGCCTGACCCTGCTTGCTTACAAGATCTGGTGCCTTCAGGATATTTGGGCAAACTTGGGGCAATCTTTCCTAGGGAAAAATGTGGTGGGACCGTGTAGCTTTGAATCAAGAGGTCCGTTTTGTGGCGATGCCTTTTGGGAGCACAAGGAGGATGCATCTTTACAGATGTTCACATCTGGAATTGCTGGAGAGCAGTTGGAGCATGCCCGTGCTTTGAAGTGGCAGCGTGCCGGCCTTTCTCAAAGGTATTTCCCTGTCTGTCGTCTTACCTGCTGTTCTCAAGCCTCCATAAAACCCCTTTGGTTTTGTTAATGACCCTTTTTAGGCTGCCTGTCACATCCATGTCAATGACCACAACGAGGCACAGGGCCGCCTGCCCCGGAGCAGATGGGCCTCGGCTGAAGGTTTTGGCACACTTCGCAGCTTTCTGTGAGTCGCATGGCATCACCTGGGTGCCGGAGGGTGCAGTGGGGGCCGTCCTGCCTTGTCTGGCTACTTCTCTGCCTGAGTGGCTGTAAAATGGAACTGGGCTTTGATCTCTTTTGCTTTTTTCCCTCCACTGTTCTTTTGGTTCTTTCTCCTGGGAAGTGTGGATTTGCAAAAGAAGTTTTCTTGATCTTATTTTTTTTATTACAAGTTTCCTTTGTCACTCTTCAAGTCTTCAGTTGTTCATTGATCTTCCAGCTTCTGATTTTAAAAGCAAAACACTTAAGCAGGTGATAAAAACTAGAAAGAAGGCTTTCAGGAGGAAGATGTTTGGCATTTCCATTCTATCTGAAGAAGAGAGTTTTTTGGGGTTTTTTTTTTTTTTTTTTTTTGCAGCAGGAGAGGAATTAACAGCAACAATTGCATCCTGCCTTTTTCACAGTTTGAGACTCAAGGTGATTTACAAAAGTTAAAACAAACATAGTTAAAAGCAGCGTGCAGATGTTAAAGTACAATTCAGATACAAAAAGATGATTGAAGGGATTTAAGAAATTTGGCAGCTGGTTGGATGATAACTGGAGACCAGGGTGTGAGTCTTCATTCAGCCATGGAAATCTACTGGATGACCTTGAGCAAGTCACACTGTCTCATCCTCAGAGGAAGGCAAAGGCAGACCCCCTCTGAACACACCTTGCTGAGAAAACCCCATGTTAAGGTCTCTTTAGGGTCAACAAAAGTGAGGAATGGCTTATAGGCACACAACAAAAACAACAATCCAGATACATTAGCATTAAAATTGTATATTTAACAAAGTGCTTGTGGATCTTTTTGACTGGAGTCAAAATACTTTTCTGGTTCTCAGTACGTGTAGGTTGGCATGCATCTAGTAACTTGGAATGAGTTCTTCAGATGATTTTGAGCTTGGTCCTGCCTTACCACTTTGGCACTTGTGTTCAGGTACTTAGAATGCTTCTTGAGCTGTTCCAGAAATTCCAGTATCTCTGAAGTTTTGTCCATGTAGACATCAGTCATGTGGTATTTGTTTACTCATTTATATGGTGGGTTTAGGTGTCTTTCTGGGACTCCCCCTCAAGGTGGCACCATTGGGCTGCAAAACTAAACTGCTTTGGGATGTGGATTGAAAGCTTTGGTTGTGGAAGCATCTGTACAGCTGACATTAAGGTTGCCCGTTACTGCCAAGATTGTCAAAAGTAGTTATTATAGGGAGCAAAATATAAATCTGTATACTTTTCCTGCCCCAAATCCCGGTCCATGTAATACAGGCATATATGCCCCTGTTTGCTACTTCTTGTTGTGTGCTTCCAAGTCATTTCCAACTTATGGCAACTCTGAGGTTACCTAAATACCCCAAAGGCACCAGATCCCACCTCATTTTGGAAGCTGAAGAGGGTTAGTCCTGGTTAGTACTTGGATTAGAGACTGCCAAGGAATAGCAGGTTGTATAGGCTCTATTTCAGATGAAGAAACTGGCAAAACCATCTCTGAGGATTCCTTGCCTGAGAAAACCCTAAGAAGTTCATGGGGTCGCCACAAGGTGATTTGAAGGCATATAGATACATGCAAGGCAGCCCTCTCACGGGTTTTTCCTGTGAAATTTTCTTCGGACAGGGCTTGCCATTGCCCTCCTCTGAGGCTGAGAAAGGCTGACTTTCCCAGGCTCACCCAGTGAGTTTCCATGGCTGATAAGGGCTTTGAGGCCTGGTCTTAGCCCAGCACGCAAACACTGGTTCCTTCCTGCTTCCGTGGCCTCCCAGATTCTCTTGTCTTTCTATGTCTTCGGGTAGAGATGCTTCTTTTCACATAGAAGAGCCATTCTTTTTCAGTTCTGTTTTGGTTTTCCTTTGAACTGTGTGAGAAGCCTACTAAGTTGACCCATAAGAGTTGCAGAAAACATTCCACAGTATCAACAAGCATCTAATTCCTTTCCCTCATCCGTAAAGATAAAGTTTTGTACCTTCTCCGCAGAGTCAGTTTTTCTCCTGAATTGTATGAGATTTAAAAAGCTTAAGGTTAGTTTTTTGTTGTTTTTGTCATTCCCTGTCAATGACAAAAACAACAGCTTTGGGTCGTGTCAAACCTATGAATGAAAGACTCCAAGATCCCTGGTCATCAGCAGCCTCTTGGGGATCTTTCAGACTCAGGGAAGCCAAGGCTTCCTCGATTGGATTAATCCAGCTGCAGCGCAGTCACCTTTCACTTTGCCCTGCATTACGTCTCTGGTCTTTCAGTGTTTCCTGAAAGTGGGCAGTTTTGAACACTGTTGACCTAAACCCTACACAGAGTTCAAGGGATCCTCCAGTCTTTATTTTATTCTGTGTACATGGACCCTTGAGTCTCTGTGAATTTAAACCAACGTAGAAACCTGTAATCTAACATCCAGCCCAACTGGTTTAGAGTACTGTCAGCCCTCTACATTTGTGGGTTTCACTTTTGTGGATTTGATTATTCACGGATTTGCCGTCACCTCTGCTGTCTCCTTAGGCCATTTTCAGTGGGGACTGCAAGCCTCGTGAAACTGAGAAACTGCGAGTGAGGCTTGCAAGTCCCTCTTAAAAATGGTGTGGAACAGCAGCAGAGGTGGCCGTAAGCCCCACCAGCTCCCCACTTCTGCGTTGTGAAGAATCCTGATTCCTCAAAGGAATCCACGATGGGTTGAATATGCGGATCATACTTTTCTGTGTCAAGTGTGGTTTAGGAGGGCCTAAAGTTATTCACAGTTTTTCTGCTTTCATGGAGGCCCTGTACCCCTAACCCTAGCCAATGTGGAGGGGTGACTGTAGTTCTCTTGGAGATGGAGCCTGCTTCTGTCTGAGGCTTCACTTGATTAACAAGTGCCAGGATATGCGTCAGTATTCACATGCCCAATTGGGCTAATCTGGTAGCCGTGGCTGTGCTTCATTAAGGGTGTGGAGGGCAAGGGGGAGCGAGCTTGGATTGTGCGTTGGGAAGACATCTGACAGGTGACAGCGGGCTCCAGTTCCCTGCCTGCCTCCATTTGTCAGTGCTGGTTTCCTACCCTGCCAAGCCAATTTTCTGCTGCCTTGAACAGAGGGTAAGGCATCGGATTAATCCCAGCGTGCCTTAAAAGTCTTTCTTGAGTCTTCCCACTTACTTTACATAATCCCAAACTCTGACCAAAGAGGCAAAACAAAGCCAGGATTCAAAAACTTTTGTGTGTGTGTATGTGTGTGTTTAGCAAGGGGTTGGCTTGATTTCTACCAAAAGTGGCAGAAATAAGTATCTCTGGAGCAGAATCTTCCTGTGCTCTGCTCAGAAGGGTTTGGTCATTTTACTTTATTTTTTATATATTATTTGTATATGTGTGTGTGTGTTTGTGTATGTAAAATAGCCCAAGAGCTGTGAAGAGACTAGGGTTCACCGAGGGACTTTTCACTATTTTTTACCCCGGGCTTTAAAATAATCATGTTTTGCATACGGTGTCAGTGCTAGAGATTTTGTGGGATTGATTCAAGTTCCTGCCAAGCGTTTGACCAGGGCAGGGAGCAGTGCTCTCACAGAGGGTCATTCAATTTGGACCAGCAGCTGCTTTCTCCTTGCACCTGTGTCTGCAAACAATAAAACTCTTACTTGTTGCTCTGTGTGTGTGTGTGTGTGTGTGTGTGTGTGCGCGCGCGTGCGCGCATGTGTGTACACTTAGGCATGTAAGATGGCTTGAGGTTTTTTTTAGATGTATTAAGCTCCATTGTTGCTTTGTACGGAGAGTTCCGTGGTGCTCAAACAGCTGGTGCTTTGCTGCGTCTTTCAAAGTGGCAGAGGTGAAAGAGATCCTCTCCTAGTGACTTCTCTTTGACCTGCATATGAATGCAAATTCCTGTTCTTAACACAGCCAAGTTTCAGAATTTATGTTTACCAACACCAGAACTTTGCAGCCTGAAAACCAGAGTCCTGCAGGTTGGCCTCAGAACATGTCCACATGTCTAAGTTCTGCTTATCTTAGTGTCTAGCTACATCTAACACATTTCTTTCGCTTCTTTTTCCTCTCCTCGCCCCACTATAAAAGACCCTTACACTTTACTTGGAAACTGTGTTTCTCCCCTAATTGCAAAATAGCTGAGAAAGTTAGAGCGGTGGTATGGATTGAGAGAGATGGGGAAATATATCCAAAGTTCTGAAGTAGTAGGAAACTACTAGGAGCTGCCAGACCCAAAGGACTGCTTCAAGCACAACTAACAGGCTGAGCAGACTGAATGGAATTTTGTTTTGTCTGTTACTGCTTCACCCTCTCTGGCCCAACTGCCCTGTATCATCACCTTCGTCATCGTCACCACCATTTTTGTCCTGTCTTTCTCCCATCAATAGGACTCAAGGCAGCTAAGAACATTAAAACAATACAGATTAAAACATTCATAACAGAATAAATATCAGATTTAAAAAGCAATGAAACAGTTTCTAAAGCTCAGACACTACATTTTAAACTATTAAATATATTAAAATGGATTAAAAGCCCAAACCTAGTCAATTTATAAAAAGCTGACAGCACAAAAATATTTTAGCCTGCTGTCAAAGGACAGGGCCATTCTGGCCTCTGTAGGGAGGAAGTTCCAGAGTCTTGGAGCAGCTACCAGAAAGGCCCTCTCTCTTGTTCAACCAACTGTGCCTGAGGGGGTGGTAGGACAGAGAGAAGGACCTCTCTGGACTGTCTCAGAGCTCTACTTTATTCATAAAGGGAGATACGGTTCCTCAAATAACCTGGGCCCAAGCCATATTGGGCCTTCTAGGTCAAAACCAGCACTGTGTGCCTGTATCATGATCTGTTTCCTCCCTCTGTTTCTTTCCTGGTAGAGCTGTGATGGGGTTCTTTGAAGAACACACCAAATGACCCCTTGGACACACAGGTTTCTTTGAATCCTCACCTTAAGTACTAACCTGAATCTTTTGCTTATCTGGATGGTCAGTTTGCAGAGTAGCTGTGCTTGTGTTTTCTGTAGAGGTGGAGCGATACTCTGAGAAAGAGGCAAGGAAAATCCTATCCTGTTTGTGGTGTTATTCATGAGGACACATGTCTCTTTGCTTCCTTATCCACTGACTTCTTCTTTCTCTTGCCTTACAAGAGTTGGATGAGTTTTCTCTCTTGGGATGTTCTGCTTAATCGCAAGACCCAAAAGGAACTGGGTGATCCAAAAGCAGGTTGTGTTTGGAAACTGTTTCATCTCTGTGGACTTGCAAACTGCTGGTCCGAATAGCAGCTGTGGGGCCCTACAGTATCTAAGCGTGGGGCATGTGTAGGTCAGAATGATTGGGGCTGTGTTTATAGAACCATGCTGTGTTGAGGTGGCTGAAGCCCCTCCATTGACTGTGCAGCTCTGCCTGTTGATACAAGGCCACTGCTTAAAGGTGTGAGAACCATTTGGCTGCAAAGCTCGGTTATTTTTGCAAACTCAGAACAAATCAAAAGGGACTTTAAAAAGAAAATGGATGAGGCATGACAACAAGAGGGATTAAAGCTGCCTCTCCACCAAACCAAGAAAATCATGGATGATTATAGTTAAGCAGCAGTTGTGTGCGTGTCCAGAGTGTTGCTTTGAGTAACCATGACCTGGCAGTGGGTTACACACTTGTTTAGGGGTGTACTGTAGATCAGTGGTTCGCAGACTTTATCCTCCAGATGTTGACCAAGTCAGCTGGGGCTTCTGGCAGTTGAAGTCCAAAACACCTGGAGGACCAGAGTTTGGGAACCACTGCTGTAGAGCATCTTCCCCCAAGCTGTGGCCCTCCAGATGTGTTGGGCTGCATCTGGCTGTTGCTTTGCATGTCGTTTTTATTTTCTGATTTTGCATGTAATATATTGCCTTCCGAGTCCCCTTGAGACCACAAAATGTGGAGTAGCCGTGGTCTGAATAGCAATGAGTGGCTCGTTTAGATGGGGAACTGGTTTCAAGAGCAACTTTTGTGGTGCTGTTACCAGACCTGTACTTATATCTAAATTGCTTTTAAAAACTCGCTTCTACTCTAATGGTTTTCTGTGTTGACATGTCAGAAGTATCTGACCAATGCAGACTGGTATTCCTATGTAGTTCTGGAGGGGGGAGGGAACACTGGTTCGCTCCCCATGTGAATTCCCGTGTGCGTTGTTGCGCCAAGGCGCTGTTTCATTTTGCTTAGTCAGTGTCTGGGTCTCTGTCACATCCTGGCCTTTTAAAAGTGCAGGTTCCTGCTTCTGGCATGGTCCTGGGACTAAATACAGCCCCAGACCAACAATGCCCCTTCTTTTCTGTACACACCACGCTTCCTTCCTGTTGTTCAGATGGTGACCCTGTCTGTCTTCTTCTGACCCACCTCCAGTTTCCAGAAGCAGCCGTCCGCAACCACTATCCACAACCGCCGGCTCACTCCCAGACTGCTCTGTCAACACGACAGGCGCCAACCAACTACAGCAGCTGCCCTGCAGCTTTGCTCATGCCTGTGGCTCCTGCTTGGTAGACTTGGCAGGCTGGTCTGAGACACCTGGAGAAGGTGTCTGTTCGGTGGCTTCACGTGTGTTGCGCAGCCTGAGATCATGTCAGGACCAAAGCATTGCCTTCCTGGGTCCAGCCCTAAGCCGGGGGTTCAGACACCAAAGAGTAGTCCCCAGTCTTCTGCGCAGAAGAAGGGGCAGGCCCCGTTCCAACACGCATAGGCTCAGAAGTAGACAAAGGTCCTTCCCTCCATCCCAGCTACCGCTGCTGTGACCTTGGAGGGAGAGAAGCAATATCTCTGTATAAATAACTGATGAAGATGATGATGATAAGAAGTAGTTCCCTTAATCCAGCTTTCCCTAAGGCAAAGCCTTCCAGATGTGTTTGAAAGTCATCCCTCCCTTAGAAGACAGAATGATTACTGTTCCCCCCCACTCACCCGTGCTTATTCAGAAAAAAAATAATTCTCTAAATTAGGGGTGGACAACGTCCCAGGGGCCACACTGGATTCTGGACCACAGAGGGGGCCATGCTGCTGAGGTCTAAAACTGGTGAAGGGATTGTTGCTACCGGCTACTCTCTTCTGGTTTGTAACATGTAGATGAGTGATAATCATAACTGGGTTTTTTCTCTCTCCTTGCAGATTCCCGATGAATTTGACAACGGTAAGTAGAAAACCCTGCCTCTTACAAGTTGCTTTGATGTGCTGGAGTTGGCAGATGAGGCTGAGGAGAAGAATTTGTGGTCAGAATGTCTGAATGCTTTTAAATACTTGTTGTTGTTACTACTGGAATTACTTTTCTAGCTAGGGACCCATAATTGAAAAACATTGAAGTTATGCTTTTGATGATAGATAAATGTGTTGCTACTTTTCTTAGTGTGGTGATGAGTACACATGTTTGTGTGAACGTAATGCCCTGAATTCTGTTGTTAGCCTGAACAGAGTAGACCCATTCAATCAATAATGGAATGGGGAGTGAAGCTCTCAATAATAGGATTGGGATTAGATTCAACCCAGTGGCTGTAACAACTGCTTGACTGTATTTATACAGCAGAATGGACATTCAGGAGAACTTTCTGGACCTATTACTTCTCCCCTCAAATGACACCTGGATGCTGACAGAAGAAAGCTGTAGAGCAGCTGAGGATTTGTTAGGCAGACAGGGAGAACTGAAAGACACCCTCAGCTGAGCAGTAATTACATGAATTCCTGGATTCCCCAAACTAGATTGTAAGGAAACAGCAATAAGTGTGACTTGCTTACTCAGCCCCCTCTTCACAGACACCTTAACATTTTAAAATCCGGAGAAATAAACCTTCCAGGAATACCCAGAATTGCTTTACGTTTCTAACAAAAGAATGGAAAGGGTTGGTTTTCTTCAGTGATTGCCTTGAGAGCAGATGTACCAGCACATAAACCATGTGCACACCCCTTGTTGAGAACAGAAGGTCAGGCGGAACTTATGCCGGGACGGGGAGTTAAACAATGCTTCTCCGTTCCGCAGACGGACACCCCCCTCCCCCAAATGCTCATTCCTGGGTGTCGCTTGAGGCGAAAAGCAGCGGGCAGGGTTAGAATCGCAATGAATGAAGAGCCCGAGACCCTTCAGGACTGCGTGTGTCCCATGGGGGAAGCAAGCCATAGGCATTCCAGATGTCCTCCTCCTCCTCAGCTATTCTGCTTTTGAAGACAGGGCAGGTGGAGAAGCAGATTTCAGGACACTGAATTGTTGGAGGAGGGAGGGGGTCAGGCTCTAAAGGCATCTTTATGCGCCTTTTGCATATCATTGGTGTGCCTTTGCGTCTCGTTTCAGGCTGTAGTTGCCAATTTGAACAGAACTTGCCATCCAGGACTCACACTCCAAACTTGGTTCTGTCCTTAAAACATTCCTCAGGCATTTAGATTTGATGAATCAGAGTGTTCAGTTAGGTAGAGCAGGGATGGGTAATTGCAGCATTTTTTTTAGTGTTAAAGAATCCAAAGAGGCCTTGCCGTATATTTAAAAGACAAACTAGCCCCCCCCCCACAGAACAGGACAGGTCTGAGCATTTATAGGTCTGGGGTGCCAGAAAAGCTGTCTAAACTTGCCCACCTCTGACACAGAGTGGCAATCCTCCTCCTTGTTCCCTCAGTAAGGCAGAAACAGTGTCTGCCTTCTACCAAGAGCAGTAAGTGAGGAGGCTGTAGGGGTATTCCTCATTCTTCTGCCCCAAAACACGTCCAGAAGAAGATGGAGGGGGAAATAGTTTTTGACATGAAAAAGGGAGGGGAGGTTATGGGGTGCCTTTGTGGCACGGAAGCCCAGATGGAACTTTATGTGGGGCTTTTGAGAAGCAGATTGTTCAGTTAGTCTGATAAAATATGTAGAAAATCAGTGGGAGGGGGTAGGAGCTTTGGAGTAGGCTTACGATGGCGGTAGTGGAGGGGAGGGGGCGAAGATTCGCCTGGGATAGGAAGCGCCTTTCACCGGGGCTTTTCAGCCAGCCTGGCATATGCTCTCAGCGGATTAAAAGGCATTCTCCAGTCACAGCCTCATTTGTTGCCCACAATAGATTTACTCACTTTTCCCCCATGTCTCCCTTTCAGGCTTTTTTAACCCTCTCCCCCACCCCCCAACACACTTTCCCTTCCTTCCAGATTTTGAGCCAACTCCAAAAAAAAAAAAAAAATCTCTGTCTTTGACCTAAAGAGGCACAGACTGCTATTAACATGTTTGGTTAAACAGCTCTGCAGTTGGGTATACCAAATCTATTCTTCTCAGCTTCTTTCCCCTGCTTCCTCCTTTTTTATTCTGTGCATTTAGCCATTGCTGCTTGCATCAGGCCAAGTCTCCTCCGAAGTTCATGTTATCCTCAACAGGCATTGCTTAGTGACCTACTGTTCCCTGGAAAATACTGAGGTTCTGTGATCTAATGCAGACTCAATGGAAATCTGGAAGTGGCTGCTTTGCATGTGTGCTTTTGACTTTAAAGAACTTTATGTGTGGTTGTGATAAAATATCTTAGCCTTTTACAGAATGGAGCAAAAACAGCATGCACTGAGACTGGTCAGTCTCTTTCAGATGTACAAGAGCAGTTTCGTCATCAGAACCGGCACAACAAATTAAGGCAGGCAGCATTACAGAATACCCTCTTTTAAAAGGCAATCATCAGTGCCCTTTTTTAAAAGGGGGGGGCACCAGGGAGGAGCAGGAAAAAAAATCTTGGTGAAGAGTTCCGATGCTGCCACAGGACAGCCTCTGCTCCCTGAAGTAAGATGGTAGTCTAGGTGGAGATGGAACCTGGAGTCAGGGACTTCTTTAGAAACTCACGTGTAGGGATATCCACCTCATATATGAGAACATAATGTTGACCCATAAGTGAATTTATGCTGAAACACAGCCTAATGCTGCTGCTTGAGAAAAACTCCTTATCTTACCGAAATTAGTTATTTACTGTTATTGCAGTCGATAGGCTGATCTGTATTTGGTTGTTGCAAACCAAATATCAAAAGCTCATGATGAGCTTGGCCTTATTGAAGTAAATGATAATTGTTTGAATGGTGTCCTCTTGTCTTCTCATCTCCAGTAAGCCTGCCCAAAGGGTCTTGATTTCTTTGGGTGGAATCATAATTCACTAGAAACAGCAAACTATCAAACCAAGGAGATGATTTCTAAAGCACTGTGCACTTTCCCGGCATCTTAAGTGGCCACTTTCGAATCCATCTGCAATGCAAACCGCCTGCCTGTCTTGTGAAATCAGCTCTAGCTAAGCAAGGTTTTTCTCTCCCCATTCCGCTAAACAACAGTATGGTGTCATTCTAGGATTTTTTTTTTTTTACACAAGTAATTCATTAAAAATTGTCAAATTGTGATGTGTTGCATTGAGCATGCATGCATGTTATTAGATACTATCTTTTTGTTTTTTAGTTGTGGCTGCCAAACGGTTAAACAAAACCCTTCTAGGCTGGCATCCGGGGCTGAATTCCACCATATAAGCCTCCCAGTTGACACCTAAACCCCTTTTCCCTCCGTGCCTGCCCAGCCAGTCATCCACCCCAGCTGCTCAGCTAGTATTATCATAACAATGGCTCCCAAATTACGCCCCATTCAACGCGCCTGCCTTTGATTGATTAACTTACAGTTTCTGTTTGAATAACCCTGGCCGCCGAGATGCTAAAGCTGTAATCTCAGAGGGATAGTTAACCGGGCTGGTGTAGGGACTGCGCTCTGGCTCACACGCTCTTTCTTCTTCAGCCTGACCTCTGCTTAAGCGAGCTGGTAATTGAAGAAGCCATTAGTATTCTTTTGGGAAGGCTCTAGAGTTCTGCATATGTTCACGCTGCATCAGATGGCTTTTTATTTTTATCATTATTACTACAAAGGAGGGGGATAGGAAGCCGTGCTTAAATTGCGAGCCTTGGAGCTGTGTTCAACTAATAGCTGTTCTTATAGATTTCAAACTTGGGTTGTTACTTCAAGCCTCACCAAAATATTGCTTCTGATACCCTTGGTCAGTGGGGTGGGATTATTTTCCCCTGCCCAGTGGAATGATGAATGGGGGTCCACTTAAAATAACTTAGAACAGGTCTTACTAAAATCATTTCCTTCTCAGGTTGGGGAAGGGAAGAGCAAGCACAAAGTGGGTTTCATCCAGTCACACTGCCCACTTTGTGTGTCTTCCTCCTCTCTTCCAACCCAGAATGCACTTTTGTAGTAAGTATCTAAATGTGGCGTTCTTCCATATCACCACCCCAGTCCCAGCAGGCTATAGCTCTTCATCCTGCGGGAGCTGAAATTGCTGCATTAGGTCCCGAGGGCCACAGTTCTAAGTGGGAAGGCATGACAGTTAAAACAGGTTATAGATTAATTTAAGGTGTGGCATGCTCACAAGACTGTTCCAAGGCATGTCTGCGTTAAGATGCAGACACGAACCTTCCTTCTTGGGAAAAAAAATGTCCATCACACTTCAGAACCCATGCATATGTGTGCCCTCGTACACGTCATCTTTTCACTTTTCTGATTCTCAATTTGTTTTCAGATCCTGTGGTGATTCAGCAGCTCCGAAGGTCGTATAAATACTTCAAAGATTATAGGCAGGTGAATAAGCCGTTCATATTCCTGTGTGCGTGTGTGTGCGCGCGCATGCACATAAGTTGTTTGTTGATTTATGGCGACCCCATGAATTTCATAGGGTTTCTTTCAGCACGGAATCCTCAGAGGTGGTTTTGCCAATTCCTTCCTCTGAAATGAAGCCTAGAGGGCTATTCAGCCATTGGTCTTCCATCCAAGTACTGCCTAGGGCTAACCTTGCTTAGTTTCCAAGATCAGACATTAACTGATGCCTCTAGCGTATCATATGCCAGCATCAGTTTTTCATTTTTCTTACAAGAAAATCTGACTTCCCCAAAGTTTATGAGAATGAGCTGGAATTCTAATTGGATGTCAGTTGCTCTGTTGGAATCAAGAGGTCATTGTAGTCCTGGAGTGACTAGTTAAAACAAATGGCCCAAGGTCCAACCTTTAAAAAATTGATATTCTGATTCTGAGACACTGGCACATCTGCACTGGGTTCTCACTCCTGAATGAGGTTCTCAGTTGTTCAACCTGGAATTAAGTCTCATCTTACTGAAATGATTGGATTTATACCTCTTCTTTTTTCTGGGCTTCTTAATGCACAAACGCTGGCCATTTCTGCACTAGACTGTTACAGTGCTATCGTTCCACTTTCAACATCCTGTGGTTTTACAGTTTAGGGAGGGGCCTTTGAGGATGTAGAAAGTGGATGTTGAAAGTGGAATAATAGCACTATTGTAATATAATATAATATAATTATAATATAATATAATATAATATAATATGCATTTTTCAAAGGGGGGTAGAAATTATATATTTTAAAGGAATTGAAAGATATCCTAGGCTTAATCTCTGTGCCTAGCAAAATCCCTTGGGCAAGGTTCCATCAGACACTCCTGTCTTTTACTGTTGGAGTTCTGTGGTGCTTTTTTCCCCCAGATGATCATTGAGCCCACCAGTCCTAAGCTGCTCCCAGACCCCCTGAAAGAACCCTATTACCAGCCCCCTTACACCCTTGTCATCGAACTCACAGATGTTCTCCTTCACCCAGAATGGTCGGTGAGTATCCTTTCTGATGTTTTAAGGAACTGTTGCTTTTTTTACATCTTAGATCCAGGCTTTCTTAAAGACCAGATTTCCCCATATAAATCTGCTTGAACCTTTTAATCTGTGGTGGAGGGCTTTCTCTCACTCCCATCTCTGTCATAGGCCCATCTTTTGAGAACCTGGGGGAGATGGGGCCTTTTCAGTGGCTGCTCTAGCCTGTTGAATTCTCTTCCAAAGGCAGCTCTGTTGACCCCATCTGTGCGTTCTTTGCCAGCAGATAAATACCTTTTTTAATATTTGGACAGTTTGTCAGCCTTTAAGTGGTTGGGACAGGGGACGTGCTAGGTTGTGTTGATGGAGTTTGCTTTTGTCCTCTTCAGCTCTGTGTCCTTTTGTACCACATCCCCTTGCATTACAAGCCCAAAGACAGGACTGTCCTGATTTTACATGTAGGCTGCTCTGGGAACCTTTCCCACTGAAGAGCAGGGTACAGGTTTTGTAATTTTTTACTGTATTTTTCCCTTTTCCTGTTAATGGCTCAGCTTGAAGGAGATGTTAACAGCACTTCATTTTCCAGCTGCTTCTATATGCCTTCTAACACTATAGGGCATCCCATCCCACTTCTTCCCTGCCCTCTTTTCCACTTTTTTTGGACACTTGCTGGCTTCACTGCTTGTGTCCTGCACAGAGGGAGAACTTAGTGAGCATCTCCCTGGGGAGGTCCCATTCACAAAATAGCTGCTAACGCAGTGCAGTTGTGTTGGTTTGCAACTGTGTCATTGGCATTGTTTTCTCTTTTATGACTCCGATGGCTCTCCTCACCTGACCCCATTTTGTCCTCAGTTAGTGACCGGCTGGCGCTTCAAAAAGAGGCCGGGCATTGACAACCTGTTCCAGCAGTTGGCACCACTCTACGAAATCGTCGTCTTCACATCCGAGACAGGCATGGTGAGTGTCCTGGGGCCGCACCCTTCCAATGATGATTCAGTTGCTGGAAGATGCTTCCCAATCAAGCATTCTCTTCAATCCCCTTCATCCATTTACTATTAGAGCAATGGGGCTTTAAGACAGTAAGGGTTTCCTGCATACTTCTACTCTGTACGTCCTGTCATTTCCCCAAACTTGCTGAGTGAACCGTCAGTGCTTGGAGCTCTTAAAAGGAAAGAAAGCTAACCTTCTTGAGATCTCTTGGGTTTTGTACCAAATGCCAAGTTGTATGCCCACGTGGTTCAGCAGCAGAGGGATCCCTTCCATTCATACCCAGGTCACCAAAGCCTTCCCCAGGACTGAGGAATGCGTGTCCCACGGGAGAGGCAGTTCATCCCTGCTGGCTGGCTAGCTTTTCTCCCCCTGGGCCCAGCTCCTTCTTTCTCACGCTTGAGTGGCAGAGGAGTCCCGCCCCAGGGGAGTGTGCCGGGGCTCATTTGAATATGTATAGATCCAGCCCGTGCTCCTTTCAGCCCATTGAATCCCGGCAGTTACTGTGCTAATTGAGTGGGCCTGTCCTTGGGGGAGAAAACAACAGTGCAGACAGGATACGAGTGGGCAGAAGACAAGGAGGCCTTGAGGGCAGGGCCAACATCCTTGTCTGCCTTCCTTGCTGCTCCTTAGCCTGGGGAAGGCCTCTAAGCCAAGTCCCTGGGGGCCTCTGTACTGAGTGTAGCTCTAGTAAACCGTGTGAGGGGACCGTGTGCCATGATGTGTATGCTCCCCATCTGTCTGGTGATCTGTTCATGGCAGATTGAAACATAGAATTATAAAAACATAGACACCCCAAAAGCTGTCAAGTCCAACCCCCTGCTTAATGGAGGATTTCTGGCTAGAGCATCCCTGGCAGGTAGCTGTCCAACCTCTTTCTAAAAACATCCCAAGAAAGAGACCATACCGCCTCTCTAGGCAACTGTGGTTCCATTGCTGAACTTCTCTTACCATCAAGAGGTTTGTGGTGACATTGAATCGAACTCTGTCCTCCTGTAATTTAAAACCAATAGAGCTGGTCTTTCCCTCTGGAGCCCCAGAGAACAAGCTTGTCCCCTCCTCTCCACGACAGCCCTTGAGATATTTGTGAGAGAGTTGAGAGTTTGAAATGCCTAAAGGACTAAATAGGTGCGTGTGTTGACGAAGCACATGTGCTGAAGAAGTTACAATATTTGCCAGTGTTCTGCACCACAGTCTTGACGTGTGTAAAGCAGCAGGACACAATTTGGGCAGGCAGGGTAATTCCGTTTATCCTTCTCTGTTGCAGACTGCCTTCCCTCTCATTGACAGCATAGACCCTCACGGTTTCATCTCCTATCGGCTTTTCCGCGATGCCACCCGTTACATGGATGGGCACCATGTTAAGGTATTTCTTGTGAAATTTCAAACTGATTGCCAGCCACAGAGGCTGAGGAAGATGTCCAGATTGACAGAGAGAGAGAGAGAGTAATTTTGCATGTTATTTCCAGACCAGTTAATGCACTGTAGTGGTTTGAGTGCTGGATGAGAACTCCGAGAGACTCGTGTTCAGATCCCCATGGAAACCCACTGGGTGCCCTGAGGCAAGTCCCCTTCTGTCAGCCTCAGAGGAAGGCAGAGGCAAACCCCCTATGAAGACCTCTTGCCAAGAAAACCCCACGGTAGGTTTGCTTTAGGGTTGCCATTAGTTGAAAACAACTTGAACACACACAATAAGAAGTATATAATCTACCTGATCCATGCTAGCAAGATTAGGAATTCATCGAGGTTTCTTTGCGGATAGACACTGGTAGGGAATAGTGGCAAAAGAGGAAGGCCCTGAGCATCCACAAGCACCCACAGGACTTGGTTGAAGGGATGCAGTTTCTCCTGGCTAACGTGGCCCCTTCTGGCCTATCTTCACAGCTGCCTCAAATATCCAAAGACAGGGCCAAGCACGAGGCTGAGGGGCCAGATGATCCCCTCGTGCTCTGCAATGCGAGTCCGCTGGGCCTGCCCTCCACAATAGAGTGCCGATGGCTTTGCTGGGCTTGGCTTTGCTGCATGTCTGCCTTCTGTCTGTCCTCCCTCTGTCCTCCCCCTCCCTTTTCACCTCCCATCTGCTACCCGGAGCCGGCAGCGGGGTGTCTCTTTCTCTCCTTGACGTGCGCCTACCCTTTCCGTCTCCCCTGATTGTTGTCACTCCTTTTCTTCTTTTCCCCTAAGCCAGGGATGGCGGAGTTCTCCCCTCCTTTCGGGAGGCAGCCTGCTGTTCCTCAGACAGCAACGATGCCACAAAAGAGATGCATTTGCTTATTGAGTTAGAGAGCGGAGGAAGAAGTGAAACAGGAGAGAGCCAGAATGCCCAAGAGGGTGGGGGAAAGTGTTGAGTAATAAGACAATCGAGGGAATTGTTGTGGTCAATGAACAGCGATCCGAAATCAAGGAAAAATCCAAAGGAATTCTTCAGTTGCAGGACAGGGGTTGAGTTTTGTCTAAAATTGTTCTGCGTGGCTCTGGCAGTTGAGACCACGTTTGGCCTCTGGTTTCTAGTTTAGAAGCAAAGTCCTCTTCAGTCACAACAAGGCTACCAAAAGCTTAACAAATAATGAAACAGATCCTACACTAGCACTTAGGATTTTTCAGGAGGCTGACGGATGGATCTTGAAATGGCAGGATTTGGATTAGGTGGCCCTTACAGTCACTTCCAACCCTATAATTACGATTCTGTGGATTTAGAATGCTAAAAAGGGCAGGGCATCCTCTGAACAAGTGAGGTGATCTTTTGATTGACCAACTTAATAGTTTATTAATAATAGTTTAGTTTATTATAGTTTAGAATAGTTTATTATAGTTATTTTTAATAGTTTATTTACTTTTAAGGTTTTATATGCTTTCAAACTATGTTTTAAATGTAAGCTGCTTTGAGTCCAGAACTGGACTTATAAATAACAGCAACAGGAAGAGCTTCCAGTAAAGCTGAGAATCTCTTAAAATGAAGTAACAGGGACATTTAAACAGTGACAATGTGGGCTGTAAGGCAAGCCACCAAGCGAAAGAGCGTAGAATCCTAGAAATGTAGAGTTGGAAGAGACCACACGGGCCATCCAGTCCAACCCCCTGCTATGTAGGAACACCCTCAAAGCATTCCCGACAGATGGCCATCCAGCCTCTGCTTAAAAACCTCCAAGGAAGGAGACTCCACCACACTCCGAGGCAGCAGATTCCACTGCCGGACAGCCCTGACCGTCAGGAAGTTCTTCCTGAGGCTCAGGTGGAATCTCCTTTCCTGCAGCTTGAATCCATTGCTCCTTGTCCTGGTCTCTGGAGCAGCAGAAAACAAGCCCTCTCCTTCCACTACATGGCATCCCTTCAAATATTTAAACATAGCTATCATGTCCCCTCTTAACCTTCTCTTCTGCAGACTAAACATACCCAGCTCTCTAAGTCTGTCCTCATAGGGCATGTCTTCCAGGCCTCTCACCATTTTGGTCGCCCTTCTCTGGACTTGCTCCAGCTTGACCATGTCCTTTCTTGAATTGGGGTGCCCAGAACTGGACACAGGATTCAAGATGAGGTCTAACCAAAGCAGAGTAGAGTGGTACCAGTACCCCCCTCGATCTAGACACTGTACTCCTGTTGATGCAGCCAAAAATTGCATTGGCTTTCTTGGCTGCCGCATCACACTGCTGACTCATGTTCAGCTTGTGGTCTATGAAGACTCCTAGATCCCTTTCACATGTACTGCTATCCAGCCACTTGTCACAGAAACAAGGTTGCAAATGTTTTTTGTTTTTGTTTATTAATTTTCATTCACATTCAAAAGGGGTCTCATACTGTCATGTGCCAGTATAACAAAAGCAGGAAAATAAAAACACAAAAGGAGGAAAAATAACCACATTAGTCATAACTTTCTGTAAAAGCTGACCAAGGGTCCAAACATAAGTCCACTTGTAAATTGTGGCTGTACATCATTCTTTTAAACATTGCCTGCGTTGTTCAGTCTTCTCTCCGTTGGATCACAGAAGAATTGTCTTTCCAGTAACAAAGCGGAACCTTTTAGCAGTCAGAAGGGTGTGGAAAAATCCACTTCCATTGGCCAATTGTTAATTTCCAAGGAACAGGGAAATAAGGTCATGCACCTTCCTGTATACCAGCTCACTTACCAAAGCCAAATTTACTTGTGTGACTACTTCCACCCAAAGTATAGCTACTATGGGACAACTCCAAAACACATGAAATAAGGAGGCATTAACAGTCTGCTGATGATAAAATGTGGCCTGGGAAAGGGGCGGGCTGGAAGTGCAGAAGCACTGGATTGCAATGTGCCATTTCCATTTGAATGGCACCACTGACAGTTACACCAGCCTGGGTGTTGGAGACATTTCTGCTTCTCTCTCCAATTGGAAAGCTCTCCTGAAGACCAACGTGAATGGCCTCTCCGCCACCCTCCCAGTCTCATAACCTTCTCTTCCTCCCAGGATATCTCCTGCCTGAACAGAGACCCTGCCAAAGTGGTGGTGGTCGACTGCAAGAAGGAGGCCTTCCGCCTGCAGCCCTTCAACGGCATGGCGCTGAAGAAGTGGGACGGGAACTCAGATGACCGGACCCTCTTTGACCTTGCGGCCTTTCTGAAGAGTAAGGGGGAAGGGGCACTCAGCATCTGCCAGGAATGGGGAGACTGGTTGAGGGGAGCCCAGATGATGAACTACTCCAAAGGGGTCTTGTAGCATCCTCGTGCCAGAGACTCAGTGGGCCACTATAAGGTGGACGGAGTTTTAAGAGCCACTGTGGTCTCGTGCCCTGCTGTGCTTCAGTGTGGCCCCTCTCAGTCCCTGATGGCCACAGGTGCGCACTTGGGCACGGGCAGACTTCACCTGGCCAAAGGGGAGCTAAGTCAGGCTTTTCATGGGGGCAGCAAGAGTTTGGTTGCTTTTCATTCTTTCCTTTCAGCTAACAGAAGATAAGTGTACACAATGCAGGCTGCAGAACATTATCTTTCTTTTAAAAAAAGAGCTGAAACTTTTTGACCTTGGTGATGTGAGTTTGGAGAAAGAGAAAATTTAGGGCAAGAATCATGATTTGAATCTTTCTAGATCCTATTACATTCTGTACCTCTCCCACAACTGTATAAATATGCTTTATACCTCAGGCCTAACCGGTTTAAGACTAACTGGTTTTTATTTTAGCAAGAGCTTTTGTGGATATAACTCACTTTTTTTCAGGGGCAGTATGAAGATCCATCCAAAGTAATGGGTTTATATTCATGAAAGCTAGATGCAAAAATAAAAATGAATTAGTCTTAAAGGTACTGCCACATATCCTTTTTTTTCTCCCCCTTACTTCCATCATTTTATGCTGAGACAGATCCTTGAGCTTTGAGCTAGTACTGCTAACAGTTCTTGTTGCCTGCAGCTGTTGCCTTGAGTGGAGTAGAAGATGTCCGATCGGTGCTGGAGAACTACTCCATGGAAAACGATCCCCTGGAGGCGTTTAAACGCAGGCAGTCCCAGCTGGAGCAGGTGAGAGGGAGCCTTTGGTTCTGCAGCAAGAACCTCTTGTCGTCCCATTGACTGCACTGGCGGCAGGAGGAACGTGGGGCATCAATGCCAAAATGGCATTGTGTTTAGCTTTGAAGACTACCAATACTCTTCCCAAGGTAAATACTTGTGATCAGAATGTGGTCACGTCATAGCTGAAGCACGGTTATCCATTTCAGACCGCTTACCTGTTTCAAACTGTCCAATACCAGTAGATCCAAATCCAATCCATCTGCATTTTCTGTGATTCCAAAATAACAAGTAGTTCTTCAGAAAAACCACTTACACTGCAAGAATTCCTGGGGTTTGTTTTTTGGTAGTTTTTGTGTGCACGAAATCATTCCAGGCAGGTCCCCTGCTCAGTTGGCATTGCCTGTTTGTCTAGGAACTGGAGTTCTAGGCCACAGTCTAGAATCACAGGCAGAGATTTGGAGGGGGTGGAGTACAAACCCAGGTACCGCTGATTCTTAGTAACCCTTGAGCACGGCTGTGTAAGGGAGACCAGTATTGTTGTGCCTGTTCTTGGGCTGCGTTGAAATTTCAAAAGAAACAAAAACTGGAGAGGGTCCTCGGGGCTGTGGGTGGATGAAGCACCGAAGGCAGGCGCCCGTGGTATGTGTGCATGTTGCTTCTTTCTTAGGAAGAGCAGCAGCGCCTTTCTGACCTCACCCAGCACAGGAAGCAGCAGCAGTTCCTGGGATCCCTGGCAAGCCGACTGTGGCCACGCTCCAAACAGCAGTGACGCGGACGCTCTTCCAGCACAGCTGTGCAGCCCACCAACAGACTCCTCGGCTGTCCCGGTCCCTTGCCTGGGGTAAACGGTGCCCTCAGGGGAACTCTTGGGCCGAGGATGATACAAGTCAGGGGCTGACTTGAGAGGTTTGCCCCTTCCTACCTTCCTCTTCAGCTCCAACAGCAATATTCTCCCCCAGGCCTAAATGATCCCTGAGTGCTCTTCCAGAGCTGAACACATGGATTGAGCTGCCTCTGGTGTCCATACCCAAGGAAGCATGCTTCACTGTTACAGTCAGGAAAGGAGCCAATGCAGGTAGCGGGAGAGGATCTGCTCCTAGATCGCTCCTGGATCCCTCTTTGACACACTGTTATCATGTTCCTCCTGTCAAGGATTCTGGACCACACTGCTATTCTGTTGGAATGAATGGGAATGAATTTTGGGTGTTCTCTAAAATAAATGGTCCTCTTTATAGTGATAGCCTGTGTAGAATCAATTCCTATTTTCCTCACAAAGTGGGATGGTAAAGAACCTCAATCTCCGTTAACTCTGGTGAGGCCATGTGTTTGAGTCTTCAGGCTCGTAAGAGGTGTAAAATGAGGTTTCCAGAGAGAGTCAGAGTAGTTTTCCAGAGCAACCTTTGAGTAAGAAGGAGTCTCAGGCCCCACCTTGAGATCTTGATGCAGGAAGGTTGACTCTCATCTTCATCCTGAGCCCAGAATCGGATGTAAACAGGAAGGGCAGCTAGGAGAAGGCCGATTGCAGGCTCTTTGAGGAGAGGAGCAGTGAGTTGTCTGAGGACATCTTGCTCCACTTGCACTAAAGCTGTATTTCCACGGGGAGTTTTCTACAGCACTTAATAGCAGAAACTTCAGGCCTTGGGCATGTAGAGTTCTGTTGGGGCCCAGCACTGTTCTGCACTGCATGGATAGAATATCCGGCAGGCTTTTTTTAATATGCAAAATTCAGGGACCTGAGGATTTCAGCTTCTGTTGACAAATACCCACAATCTATGTTCCTGTATGCCTTCAAATCATTCTTGACTTGTGGCAACCCTAAGGCAAACCTATCAGGGTTTTCTGTGGGCTGAGAATGTGTGATGCACCCAAGGTCACCCAGTGGGTTTCCATGGCCAAGTGGGGAATCAAAACCTGGTCTCCAGCAGTCCTACTCAGCGCTCAGACCACACTGGCTCTCTGTGCTCAACCTCAGAGGCGGGAAAAGCAGGAGTTGCTGTAGGCAGCTTCACACCCACCAGCTCCGTGCGCCAGAAGGCCAAAGAATTGGTCAGGAAATCATGGAACAAACAAATCCACTTTGCTCCCAAAAGGGGTTGTTAGAAGGGGAAAAAGCACTTGGAAGCGCTGCCCTTGGGCAACATTCCCTCCCTCCTACCTGCCTGGAGCTCGGAAACTTGGCTCGAATCCACTACCACGTTTATATTATTCAGTCCTGCAAAGGTTGATAGAACCTCTCTCATCCGAAATGCGTGGGATCAGAAGTGTTCCATATTTCTGTATTCTTTTTTTTTAATACGCTACCTTTTGGGAATAGCCTCTTGTTTGTTCACTATCTGTGTTGTGCGTGAGAGAGAGGAAGCTGAAGAGAAACTGGTGATCTGTGAAATGGTGGCAATCTAAGCATGGCATGAATCCACACCTCTCACCGTTTCACAGATCCTCGGTCTCTCTCTTTTTGCCATCGGCCACCTGCTTCCACCTTTGAGACGGCCGCTGTGGCGCTCCTGCGCCTCTTGTCTCTCAGATCCTCAGCCTCTCTCCTTTTGCCACTGAGGATCAGAGACTCAGTCGAGCAGAAGTGTTGCAGCTGCTGCCTCGAAAGCACAAGCAGTTAGCTGGCAGCAAAAAGTTTCAGTTTTTGGAGAATGTCAGATTTCTGGGTAAGGGAAGATCAACCTGTGATAAAATTCGTGTACAGAAACATTCAGTGGGCTCTCCAGCCATGTTGGGAATACGTGGGGGCTGAAATCTTGCAGCTTATACCTTGACGTTCCACAAATTTTAGCTGATGCCTAAAATCCTCTGCATACTGAAAACTCCCGTGTTAGGACTGCACAACAGACCCTCAGCATCTTTGTTATGCCTGCATCAGCCCAATTCCTGCCTCCAAAATTAACCCAGACCCAGCCTGGTGAGTCATTGGCAACATTTTCCTTTGTGGCCTCTCTTTCCTCCACCAAAACAGCCAGAATTCACTCCTTGCTGCAGTTTCTTCTTCCTTCCTTACCTTATTCTTCTTTGAAAGAATGTGATGTTGAGCTGGGGGGGGCAGGGAGAGATTTCCTGGCAGGAACACAATCCAGATCTTTCCCACACTGTCCCCTTTCCCTTCCTCCTCTCCTCCCCCTGAAGAAAATGCATTTCCAGACTAAGCCAGACATTCTGAGGAAAGGGATAAACAGCTGGTATGGGGGGGGCGTTGATAGTGGAAGGTGAACGCACAAGTGTTTAGAACATAAACAGGACATGAACATGGAAGGACATTGTCAGCATCCCCTCCTGGTTGCTTTTTTAAATGCAAGGTTGTGTTGCGCTGATAATTCCCTTTCTTGGCTGCCAATAAAAACAAAAGGGAGGGAATGGATTTCTTTGCGTGCTGTAAACAAAATCAATTTGGAGCAAGAAGAAAGAGGTGCCTTCCAAAATGCACCCCAAAGCTGCCTTCTGAATTTGCCCTTGTGTTTTGGGGCAGAATGAACCTCAGAAATAATCCAGTGGTTGCAACTAAGCATCAGCCTCCAGAAACCTACAAAAACAGGTTGCTGTCCCTGTCCCTCCTGGCTGCCGGTTTTGGAATAACATGCCTCTTGAGTCTCTTAGCAGCCTCTTCCCAGTTTCCTCTGCCTATAGGCCCACGTTCCTCAATTGACAATGTCACCAGGACAAAGCAGGTGAGTGAGATAGATGGACACGGTGACTGGGGAGGGAAGCAAAGATGGCAGATCTAAGACAGCAGAGGACAGATTCAACAATCATCTCCACTTCCAAGAGCCCAGCGTTGGTGCTGTTAACCTTATTTGTACCCCACTTTCCCCCCTAAGACTGGGACTGAAAAGTGGCTTACAAATGAAAATGAGGAAACGTATAAGAAATTAACATTACAATAGAATTAATCTATTTAAAATATGAAGCCAATTTAAAGCATGCACTTGGAAAGGATAAAAAGTAGTTAAAAGGGCCTAGCTTGAAAACACAGCACCCTCTTAGAAGGCCTTTCCTTAGAAAACTTCAGTTCTAGAAGCTTGTCTAAATTTTTTTTTAAAAAAAGGTCTTTGCCTGGTGGTGGTGGTGGTTATTAAATTTAATAATCCTGCTTTTCCCCCAAAGTGACAGAAAAACAGCAAGGAGGGAGACCGGAGTGGCTTGGAAAGAAGTTCCACGGTCTAGAGGCAGTTGCTGAAAAGATCCTCTCTCGTGTTTCCGTCGGCAATACGTGTGCCTGTGGTGGAATTGAAAGAAAGGCCTCTTTTTTAGATCGCAGGGTCCAGGCAGGCTTGTAACAGGGAATATGGTCTGCCAGATACCTTAAGGGAGGGCTTGTATAGTTTCCTAACCACTATATGTTGAAGTGGATTGTTAGAAAGTGTTTCCAAGAGGTGTTGGGAATGCATCGACGATGCATCGGTTGGAACAAAGTCACTTTAAAAATTCTGGGGTTTTGTCTTGCGTTTCCCTGAATGCTCCTGCACCTTATTGGAGCAGCATCATGTGCCTTAACTCTTTTGAGGCGGTGGGGGCATTGAGAGCAGCAAATCTCTAGTGTGTGGCTGCTTTCTCACAAGAATGCCTCCTCCCTTTCCCCCTGCCTCAAATAAATAAATAACTGCCGGAGTTGCCAAGGTCTTGTCTCATTGCTTCCTGTTTGGTGTGTATAATGAATCCGTTTCCTGGACCTTTTGACATTACCTCACCCTCAGCCTGCTGTTCCATATCCCCCCCTTCCCTACTCCGTAAATGAGTAAGAAAAAGACCTTCAGAGCAGATTAAGAAAAGTTTGAGGTCAAAATAGCCAGAAATTTTGTTAAAGAGTTATAGTTTTCAACACTGGATCCAGAACACTGGGCTTTCTCATACTTGGGTGTATGTGTCTGTAGACTTAACAGTGACCCCAAGAATTTTCTACTGGAATTAATTTCAGAAGAAGATCCTGGAGGGATTATAAGGCAAAAGGTCTTAACATCTCTATTTAAAAAGGACTTTGGAAAAGACATTAATCAGCTGGGGGGAAAACAATACTCAACAGGGGTAATGGAAACCCTTGCTTATCCATTTCAGAGTGTCCAATGCCAGTAGATCCAAATCCAATCCGTCTGTGGCTCTGAAATAGCAACTAAATCTCCAAAAAAAAGCCATTTACACCACTGGAAAGGTTTTATATTTCTGTTTGAGCAACACCATGACAGGCAGCCATCAGTGAGTGAAATTCCCAAGTCCTCTTGGAGTGCAGGATAAAAATCTTAGCCAAGCAATTGCTTTCAAATTGATTCTGGAACCAGATAGATCATTTTGGTGGCTGATCTGCACAGCCAAGGACAAAACTAGATTGTACGCAGATCTAATAATCCGCCAATTTGTAATAGGGGAATTAAAAGTAGTTACACTTGTGGGGCTGATATACAAAAATCTACTACATATGTGCTCAGTGTGCCCTGAATATTTATAAGAAGCAATACATATTGAGTGTTTCTGCTGACTCCTGGATTCACCAACACATCTATCCACCTCTCTCCCTTCCATCCTTTCCAGTAAATCTTTACCATCCTGAAATCTTAGTTCCGACTGCAGGGAGTGTATTCCCATCCCAAGCCCCATTTTACCCTTTTTGCTTCTCTGGCCTGTGCTGAACATGAGATTATAACCTCGTTGGGGCTGTGTGGTTTTCCTTTCATTTGTTGCGTGCCTTAGTTGTGCTACACAAACAGAAGACAACTGCCCCTCTGAAGGAGCCAATGTTTTCCCTTGCCCACCTCTTAAAGAGTTTTGAGAGCATCAAATCCAGCCACAGCATCCAAGATAATGTCAGTACCAGACCCCACATTTCGCTTGTTTGTGTACGGGCTTTCAAGTCACTCGTCTGCTTGTGGCAGGCTCATAAATTTCACAGGGTTTTCTTTGTCAAGGGGTTTGCTGAGAGGTGGTTTGCCAAGGCCTTCCTTTGGAATACAGCAACAGACTCCTGGTATTCTTTGGCCATCCCCTGTCTCTGTACTAAACAGGGTGAGCTTCCAAGATCAGATGGGATCTCTTGGTTTCACTATATTCAGCCACAGATCCCCCAAAGCTGTCCTTCATTTCTGGGAGGAAAGGATCTCCACTTGCCTCTCCAAGCCAAAAAAAGCCTTCCTTTTAAATCCACATGTTTGTGGCTGAGCCAGGGACTCGGCACATGCTCAGGTGTTACGCGTCCACACTCCTGAATGTTTTCACAGTTGTGTGGCTTGCAGCTTCCTCTCCCCCTTTGCGTTTGCTAATTTCAGAGAAAACAGAGGCAGAAAGGGAGAGCTGTAAATTACCAAGAAACATTCAGGGACAGCAGGGGCTAGCAGAACTGTTGTTTCAAAGTTGGTGCCATGAGAATAAACTGGTATTTCAGCTGTGCTGTTAGAGAACTTCCTTCTAAGCTGGGGGAGAAAACCAGGAGGAGAATCCTTCTAGAAAATCCTGGCAAGTTATGGCATCCTATTTATTAATAAATCAAGTATCCTTCCCATCCCAGCTTTCTCAGGAACAAATTACAAGGCTGAATCACAGGCATTCCCAGCTTTTGGCCCAGAAACTTCAGGACCTGGGGCAATCCTGAGTTGGTAACCATACCCTGGAGACAGTTGCAGGTTTAGCGGCATACTTTGAAGCCAACCTGCGCCTATAACAGAATAAGTTTTGCCCTGGTACAGCCCCATGGCTACTGGGCACCTTCATGCCAGGCCGTAGAATGTTATTCCTCATTGCCTTTGTGGGTGATGGGTGGGAGAGCTCTTTGCCACAATAATTCCTTAAAATATTGACACGATAACAGCTGTTTGGCATTCATTTCTTAATTGTATCTCTTTGCATTTATTTGTTGCCAAAGTGGGATTCTTAAAAAAAAAGAAAGAAAAAGAAATTACAGCTTTCTCTTCCTGTTCAGCTCACCCTCCTCCCCTAAAAAGGACTTTCCTTTCAGGAATTAATTGTCCCCTTCTCTCTTGCCTTCGTGGTGCTTGTGCCAATATTTTGACATCCTCCATTCTTAATGCAGCAATAATGTTTGTTTACAGCTCAGCATGGCAAAGGAAGCGAGACGATGCCCGGGGTTTTGAACGCCTTGGTTGAAAAGGGAGGGGGGAATTGGCTGCTTTCCCAAGATGTCTGCTCTTTGTATGGGTGCAAAATGGAGTTCAGCTGGAACATGTACGCTCTTGAGCAGATCCATCCATCCCTCAGAAAAGCCTTTCCAAATTCGACATGGATCTACACATTCCCAACAGAATCTGGACAGATGCCTCCAGGAAGACCACAAACAGGACAGAGAATGCAGCATTCCCTAACTGGGAGGTCTAGAGAGGTTGGACTATAGGTACCATCATCCCCAGCTAGCTAAGTCGGGTGGGCATGATGAGAACTCTGAGCACCCTCTCTGTAGGGTGGCAGGTTGGGGGTGGCTGCCCTTTGGCATCCTTCCTGACAGCCAGAACGCACGGACTATGCTTCTGACTATGGAGATTCCATTTAGCTGTTAGGTTAAATGTCAGATTAAAAATCAAAAGGACGACACACAATTATACCATAACATCTACAATTTCATCTCCAGAAATTTCTGTCAATAGATAATATTAGTGTGCGTAGGTTTTAAGCAATAGTACACAAAACTAGAAATGCATTATGATGTTTCATGTGGATTTTATGATATATTGTCCTTTTTTTGTTTTTAATGTGACATTTCCATTTATATTTTTTTATGTAGTCCATAGAAATGGCCACTGAAATATATATACATAGCCCCAAATGTGTTGGACTTGTTTTAAAATAAAATAAAACTATCCACTAAAAGCTTGGAGACATAGCTCCCCTTTCTTCCATCAGATTTTTGTCAGATGCTTGCCAGCATTTGCCTCTTCTCTTCCTCTCAAAATGGTGACAGGAAGTAACGTTGCTTCATTTCCTGTCACCATTTTGAGAGGACTTACAGGGGAAAAAATGGAGTATTGGGGAGTAGTGCAGAGTTTTGGGGTACTTGTGGGGTGTGGAGTGGGGTATTTTCCTGTGTTTTCACATGTTTCAGGGGGCTCTCTCCATATTGAGGGACTAGCAGAGGGCTTCAGGGGCCACACACATGTAGACTTTGCCTACCCCTGCTCTGGAAACAAGAGGAAAACCAACCCATTTTGCAAAGCTCAGAGTTTTCTTCCTCTCTCCATCCCACACAGCAGGGTCTTAATGGCTTTCCCAGCCATGGGCTCTCTCCTCCCAAGCCCAATGCATTTGCCAGAGAAAAGTGTCAGAGGCAACAGGGAAGGTGATACAGTGGGTTGGGTGGGAGAAGGAGTGAGGACTCAGATTCCTGACATGTGCCTGTTGGGTGCAAAACGCCGCCCCCTTGCCCCCCAGGGAAGGACAGCTGAATAGAAGGCACACTTTTTCACACCTGGACACATGGTGGCAAAGCAGGGTGGGGGGGGAATCACCAGCCCAAGGGGACTTACAACAACACACACACACACAAGACTCACACATTGACCATCCCCAAAGAAGAGCCTGCAGCTACCTCCAAGCAAGTCACACCTTGGTTGGAAAAGGCCCCCAGGTATTTCCCAAGCTGGAAGAAAGCAAGCTCTGCTTTGGGGAAAGGTTGGATAGATCAGGCAGAGGCATGACTCGCTAGCAAAGACAATGTTGCTTGGGAGGGTGGGCTTTATTTCAGAGGAAGGGACTGGCAAGACCACCTCTGAGTAATTGTTGCTTATGAAAACTCTATGAAATTCTTGGGTTGCCATAAGCGGACAGGCAATCCAAAGGCAGATCTGCTGTGATTGCATTCCCTTGGTCACCCTGCCTGCTCCTTTGCTTTGGATACCTGAACTGCCAGTCCCTACAGAGTTTCCAAGAAGGAACAAAACAATTACAGCCAGTGGGCATAAAGATGGTGCCAGTCCCTGCCACATTGGGAGGAAAAAAATATCTGGTTCTCACCCACGAAATAGCATTGCTCCACCACACCTAAAGGCAGCAGGCTAGCTTTGGAGAAATGGGACTCTTTCTTCCAAAACCCTTCTGCCTCCTTCCTAAATCTGCTGCCTGAATCAGCTGCCTCATTCTGCCTAATGAGAGGGCTGGCCTTCAGCACTTTCCCTATGTAAATTTAACAGAACCTTTAGCAGCACAGATTTCTGTATTTGTAAAATGTGCCAGCTTGGAGGCAACTATGAAAGAAACCTAAAGTGAGAGGCAAGAGAAATTAATGAGGTTGGATACACCGAAAGCTCTTACCATCAGGAAGGTCTTCCTAATGTTTCAATGGAATCTCTTTTCCTGTTGTTTGAAGTCATTGCTAGTTTCTGGAGCAGCAGAATGCAGGCATTATGGCAAAGAAAAAATAATAATCAGGTTTTGGACATTGAAAAATACTGCACCTACTTTGGCTCTCCCTTGCTATCGGGCCACAATAAAGTTTTTAAATGCTGCTGCTGTTATGCTGCTGTTATTACAGTACACCAGCAAGAGCACCTGGTAGGATTAATAGACCTGGAAAATCACCACCTTTCTGTGGAAGGAAACCCAACTGTTGTTGGTGAGACTTCACTTGCCTGCTAGTCTTGCTTAGGACTGCAGCCTGACTTGCAATGGAGTCAGCAGTGTGTACTAGAAAGACTTTTAAAGGGGCAGGTGTTGGGATTAGCATACAGCTGAAGCAGTCCTGCTGCTCTCCATGTCCTCCCTCCTCCCCTCTCCCTTTTCAATGTGAATAAAACTCTGCTCTGTGGTTCACTTGCCCAACCAGCAAGGTTCCCTCGGTTCTTTATTCATAATTAGAGAGGGATGGGGTTTCTCTAAACTGAAAGTTGGGAGTAGCAGAAATACAGGCCACTTCCGCACCAGCCGGCCCCTCTCAAAACAGCAAACCCCAGGATTCCATAGGATGTAGAAAGTGGAGTAATAGTGCTATAACAGTCTAGTGCAGAAATAGCTACAGAATGGACAACTCAAAAGCAATGCAGCAGGAAGGTGATTTTTGTTGTGTATCTTCAGGTTGTTTCTTATTTACAGCAACCCTAAGACAAACCTATCACAGGGTTTTCTTGGCAAGATTTGTTCAGAGGAGTTTGCCATTGCTTTCGTCGGAGGCTAAGAGAGTATGACTTGGTCAAGGTCACCCAGTCGCCTTCACGATTCAAGCCCTGGCCTCCCAGAAGCCCAAGATGCTAACCACCACACCATGCTGTATCCATTGTTGTTTCCCTTTGAGTGGACTTCTATTTATGGCAACCCTAAGCTATGGCCAGATTTCTTCAAAGTAGAATTGCCAATGCTTTCCCCTGAGGCTGAGGGAGTGTGAGTTGCCCAAAGTTTTCAGTGGCTCAATGGGGACCCAAAGCATGGTCTATGATTCAAACCACTACATTGTGCTGCCTCTCACAGAGCTTTCTTGGCAAGATTTATTTGAAGAAAGTTTCCTGTGAAGCCAGGAGAGAGAGAGTGGGACATGTCCAAGAGCAGCCAGTGGCTGAGCAGAGATTTGAACCCTGGTCTGCCAGAGCATTAGACTGGGTCTCAAACCAGTACACCACACTTGGGGCCTTTCTGCACTGGGCTGTTATAGTGCTATTATTCCTATGGAATCCTGGGGTTTGCATTTTAGGGAGGAGCTTTTGAGGTTTCCATGGCCAAGCAGGAGATCCAGCAGTACTGGTTCTCAAGCTTGAGGGTGGTAGGTGTTTTAGAGTTCTTTCCCAATACCCCTTTCTTGTCAAACTGTTGAGGCAAAGATTTGTTCCTGAGAAGGAACAAAAGAGAGGGAAGGAATCTCTTCTTGTCAGAGAATCTTTATTTTAATAGCTCCCTTGAGAGCAAAAATTAATCAAGTGTAATTTCCCCCAATACTGCATTTCATCCTAGGAATGACAAATGTTATGCCTTTGCTATGATTCGGCCTACCATACAGAAACTTAGTCGAGAAAAGGTACTTTTTTAAAAATTATAATGCTCAGAATCCCCAAATTCTGGACTTAGTGCAAAAACAGTTCTTCCAAGCTCTAACCTATAGAAAACAAGCTTAAAAATGGGTGCACCAAGGAGCTCTGGACACTAACCTGAATTGGCCTGACCATTTTGGGGCAGTCAATGCACATCCCTGGCCTACCTCACAGTGTTGTCAGGGTGATAGAAATGATGAGGCAGGTCATGGAACCTACCTGAATACACCTAATCTCATCTGATTTCAGAAGCTTGGTCAATCCTGGGGAGGACTGGAATGGGAGGGATCACCAAGGATCTCCATCCAGATAAGGCCAAAAAAGAACCCTAAGCCCCAGAGACTCAAATCTCTTGCTGTTGGTCAGAGTCCCCAATACTCTGATAGAATACTTTGGGCTCTGCTTGGATAGAAAGCAGCTTCCTGTTTTCCTTGGAATAAAGATCAGCTATAAACCAGGGATAGAGCCACAAGGGAGTCAAAAATGAGGACATTGCCTCTCCAGGTGAGCATTCTGCCTCCCAAAATGAAATTTTCCTTCAGTTACCAGATTTCCAGCATTGCAGAGAAGGAAATGTTGACACTCATATTGGCTGCTTTTACACTCCCTTAATAATTTGCCTGTCCCTTTTCTTGGGATGCCTAAACTGAATTTGGAAAACTCGCCTCAAATTTGAAGGTACTATAATGATGGAAATGTGGGCACTCCGGGAAAATTTAATCCAGGGAGTAGAATTCTTATGGGGGAGGAGGAAAATGACCTCATTCTGTCCCCTACAAAGACACACACATTTATTCGCTTCTCTATGAGCAGGAAAGAAGCAATATGTCGATTTAGAGCTGCCAACAAAAAAGCATCCACTGATTTGGCCGGGCCACCCCTTCCCCTCTCGTAGAAGCTGGGCAAAGGGAGGATGGGGTCCCGCTTCTTCCCTCTGGCTCTCGAAGTCTCCTCTCCTCGCACGGGCAGACCTCACCACCAGAAGAGGGAAAAAGGAGGGCGCGTGGAAGGAGGGGAAACAGAAGGGCGGCGTTTCTTCTGGAGCCCTTGGGGGTCAAAAGAACACCCTCCTTTCCATGGCTTCCTCTAGAGCAGCCCGGGGGCGTGGGCTAAGGCTCTGGGGGCGTGGCTCTGAGCTCCAGCGGGCGGAGCCCAAGATGCCCCTCCATAAAAGACCCCGAGCGCGCCTCGTCCGTTCCATTTATAAGCTGTGCGCGCTTCGGTGAGGGTTGGATATCGGCTTCTTTCGCCCCCGGGGCTGCCTCGCTCCCCTTCCACTTTCTTGCCAGGGGGTGGCACCTGTTGCACAGCAGCGGCACCCCCCTCTTGGGACCCGTTCGTCCCCGCCACCCGGTTCCCAAGTTGGCCGCCTCCGCCAGCTGGGTCGAGGATCCCCCCGCTCTCCTCCTTTTGCGCTCCTCCGGGTGGGACCCGCCGCTCCAGCGCCTCGGCTCGGCCGCGTCCGAGGGAGACCCGGCTTCCAAGTCCGAGAGCAGCGCTTGGGCGACGCCGGCCTCATGGCTTTCTTCGTCTCCGGCTTCCTCGCCCTCTTCTGCGCCCAGCTGGTGAGTGAGGAGGGGCTGGGTGAGCGCGCCGTGGAGGGGTCGGGCCGCTTTCCAAGCCGGGCGCGCTTTTCCCTGCTGGCTTCAAGATGCGGCCAAAGTTTGAAGCTGCGGGCAAGCAGAGGAGAGGAGAGGAGGGGGGCTGGAGTCAGGGGATGGGCGGCTGGCGCGTTCCAGGTTAAAATGCTGCTTCCTCCACTCTTTGCGCCTTGGAGTTGCCTGGAATTTCTCCTGGAGGGAGTCTTCCGTGCAAAGACTGACCGACAAACCCCCTTCCCCGAAATGTTGTAAGGTGGGGAGGGCCCGACCTTGGCAGGCAGCTTGTTACCAATTCTGCTTCCTTGCTGCGGGAGGGGGAAATTTACCTCCCAACTCTTAAGATCCCATGCTTCTGTAAAAATTTTCAAAAAGGGTAAGTCTGGGATAGGGGACAATATCAGCTGTGTGTGCGCACACGCGTGCTTTAGACAGATTCCAAAAAATGTTCTGAATATATTAAAGAGGATTGTACTCTGTCTTAATCTCTCAACCCACAAAAATATTAAAAGGGCAAAGTTTGGAAACACTTTTGGGGGGAGGTTAGGATTTTTTAAAAAAAATCTGCCCCACTTTATTTGTTTATATATACACATCTAATAATTCGGAAGACTGGGATACATGAATTATTTTAACTAAAGTTTACACGTGGATGATAGTACTTTGACTTACAGCACTGAAGGTTGCTAGGGTTAGACGCTGTTTGGCTGTTGTATTTAGGAATTGGCTGCAGCACTTCAGTGATGAGGAGAGGAGCTCTCTGTATGTGTTCAGGATTCTTCTTGATTCTGGAAAGAGGAGTTGTATCAGTCCCTTACACAGACACGCGTCCTGTGGTGCTTATTCCGTAAACTTTGCTAAACTGAACAGGAGATTCTAAACTTTCACCTTGCTGAGATCCTCTTTTCTCCAGACTTTGTGCCATCCGTCTGTCAGAGCAGATGAATCCATATTTTTTTTCCTTTAGTACCAGTGTGAATCTGACTGCTGAACTTGAGCATCTGTGTGTGTATATGTGCCTCCAAGTTGCTTTTTGACTTATGGCTACCCCATGAATTTCGTAGGATTTTCTTAGGCAAGGAATATGCAGAGGTAGTTCTGCTAGTTCCTTTCTCTGAAATGTAGCCGACATCACCTGCAAATTCTTGGCAGTCTCCCATCCAAGGGCTGACCCTGTTTAGCTTCCAAGATCAGATAAGATCTGCTGCCTTTAGGGAATCTTGGCCCCTAGACTGTGTCAAATAGTTATCCAAATTACTGACCAAGAGAAATAAGCCTCCTTACTCTCACTCTTCTGCTCAACCCACCCCAGCAACAGGGTCTGTGCCTGCCTGCTATAGGGCATGGATAGACAACTGAATCAGGTCTGGTTCCAGTTCTCTGTCCCTCCCTCAAAACCTCTGGAGCCCATATGGACTGCCAAAAATGGAGTTAGGGAAGGAAGTAGGTGTACCAAAAAATAGGAGGAGGAAATGGCTGAAAGTGTATTTCTGGTTCTGAAAAACAAATATTTTCTTGACTTGAAGCAGCGCGAGGGGCTCTGCCATCTTTCTTGGATTGGCAGGAGAGATAACTTGCCCCTCTGTGGGCAGAAAAGGAGTGATCTGGAGAGGATGGAGGGGATGAAGACTGCAAAAACAGTGTTGTCGGTGGGCTACATGCCGCCCCAGTGCCCCATTCTATGGCCTTGATCTTAACAAGAGGAGTAGAACTGCTTTCTTCTTCCAACTAATGGTGGAGTATCTCCTGTCTGGAAATCCAAAAACCTCCAGAAACTGAATTTTTTTGCCATCAACTGACTGCTTCTGCCTTTGAGACAGCAGCTGTGCTACTTATCTCTCAGATCCTCAATTTCTCTCCAGCCTCATGTCTCATACACAACACAAGTAGTGAACAAACAAGATGTGAAGCTGGAGAGGAACCCGAGGACCTGTGAAAGGGCAGGAAACCAAGAATAGTGTGGCAGCTGTGGCTCTCCTGCTTGTTTGTTTGTGGGCTCCCTGGAAATCCACTGTACAGTACTGTATTTTGTGTATATGTAAATCCAAAATATGAAACACTTGCAGTCCCAAGCATTTTGGATAAGGGATACCCAATCTGTATTGCTTGTAGAGTTCAGCATCTGGGATGAGTTGTTGAGAGAAACCCTTCTTTTTAATGGCTGCTTGTCCTCTCTCAGCTGTAGATCCTTCCCAGCATCTGCAACCACGTGGAGTTGTGTTGTGACACCCAGCCAACCCCAGGGTAGGAGTCTTTACCACAGAACGTGGAGACATAGGTCTGAAACTGAAACATGGGCATCTGTTGAGGTTTCATACATTCATAATATGGGTATAATATGAGCATCTAACTGGACGTTGAACCTGTGTGGTCTATGGAAAGAGACCAGAGTTCGAATTCCTACTTGGCCATGGAACACCACCAGGTCACTTTGGCTAAGTCACACTTTCACAACCTCAGAGTAAGGTATTGGTAATCCTCCTCTGAAGAAATCTGGCCACAAAAACCCTAGGGTAGTGTTGCCATAAGTTGGAGTCAACTTGAAAGTGCACAACAAAAGAGACAGTGTGTAGTGGATTGAATGGGCCTGAATCCCAACTGACTGGGTGACTTTGGCCAAATCACACTCTCTCAACTTCAGAGTAAGGCCATGGCAAACCCTCTTGCAAGAAAATTTGCCAAGGATAGGTCATTTTAGGGTCCCCATAAGTCAGAAATGACTTGAAGGCACACAACACCAAAGAACTGGAGATTGCTTCCTAGCATTTGTGTTACCCCAGTCTTTCTCTCTGACTCATTCTATTTTAGTTTGGGGTTTTTTTTTTCAGTTTTTTCCTTTGCAATATTTCCTTGTTATAGTTTAGTATTTCAGGTGATACAGAACTGTATCCCCCCATCCTAAACTTAACTATGGTATAGTTGAAAAGCAACCCATGAAGCTGAATTCACCTTCATCCTCGAGCTCTTTCCACAAATGAAACCTAGTAATAAGCATGGAGCAGGATGAGCCTGTTTCTCAGCGTTCTTCGGCTTTTCCAGTGGTCTTGCAATGTCTTTATTTATGGGGCCTTGGAAAAATCTATGTTGAAGGATGAGTTTTCCTGGCAGTGAGTCCATAGAGTGCTGTGAAAGGGCTATGAAAAGGCCGCTTTTGTGTTAATGGGTACTCTCTGTTTTCTCCCCTGCAGGCTGAACAGGCGGGTGTCTTCGAACTCCAGGTGCACTCCTTCACCACGAGCAACCCCCGAAGCTTGTGCCACGGGGTCCACCCCTGCCGGATCTTCTTCCGCGTCTGCCTCAAGCACGCCCAGGCTGTGGTGTCACCGGAACCCCCCTGCACCTTTGGGGCAGCCCTGAGTGACATTGTCCCTGCTGACCGCAGTGCTGTGGCAACCAGTGGCCCAATCCGAGTCCCCTTCCATTTCAAGTGGCCGGTGAGATCCTTTCCAGGCCTACGTACCCAAGAGTGGCTAAGAAGGCTCAGTTTTCTTTCCATCTCCATCTGGGACCCTTCAGGCCTCATTGCACCCCTCCGTCTCTTTCCTATATTTTCTACATGAAACTGTATTTACTTTATTTTTATTTTGTGTAATATAGGTCTGGTAGGCTCCTGTTTCTCTGAAGCCTTAGTGTGCTACCAGAGGAGCTGGAAAAAGTGCTTGGCCAGGAAGGGATCCAGTTGTTTTGGAACTTGATCAAATGATATACGTTTTATCCTGCCTAAAAAAACTCTTTCCCACCCTCCAAATTAGAGGTGTCTAGCCCTATATTTGTGCTAAGTGACCAGAGCCCGGTTGGAAACTTAGGTCTCCATAAGGAGATTTTTGTCTGAGGGAATTGGAACTAGGCATTTCCATAATGAAGCTGCTGTTAGGTTACTACATGGGATAGGAGGGTAGCATTAATTAACCAATGCACATTGGGATGAATGTGCATCAAGGCACCAGCTGCGTGGTTCAGTATCTGTAAAGTTTTGTTGCCTATACCATGGTAGAGGATTTCAACCAACACCTACAATTGTTTTTTCTTCTCTGGAACCTCACTATGGACTGGTAGCCAATAGCTCATGTGTAGGCGCTGGTCCATAGACCACCACTTTGAATTTCTACTCAGTCATGACTCTCTCTGGTCCAAGCCTTAGGCTGAGAGAGACGCACAGCTGCGTAGAGATTTGAACCCAGCCCTGTCTGGTTTAATCCTACAATATTTTTATTGGGCCATGCAGAATGGTGGGAGGCTGTTGCCAAGTGTGGTTTGGCTTCTTACGTGCTGAATTGAGACATTAAATGTTGCTTTGGAAAACAGTTAAAGGCATTCAGCAATGCTGAATTTAGGAAAAAAGATGCAAGGGAGACAGGATGGAGGTGTATAAAGTCATGCATGGTGTCAAGAAAGTGGACAGGTGGAAACTTTTCTCCCTCTTTGGTAATACTGAGGGTCATCCAGTGAAAATGAATATTGGGAGATTCAAGGTGAAAGGAAATGCTGCTTTCCACTGCATATAGTTAAAATTTGGAATTCACTATGACAAGATGTGGTGGTGGCTGCCAATTTGGATGCCTTTATAAGGGAATGAGATCAATTCAGGGAGTTTAGGGGCATCAGTGACTACTAGTTACAGGTAACCTCCGTTTTGACTTTCTGCTGTTTCAACACTTGCAAATTACAGACAAGTTCTAGTAATCTGATGAGAGCTCCACGCTTTCATCCGTTCTTCTTGACTACAGAGGCTGGCTTGGGACTGTTCATCTGCACATGCAGTCCCAGGTCTTGCCTGCGGAAAGAGTGTCCCCTCGTCAAATTAGTAGGGCTCGTCTGTCATTTGCACGTGCTGAGACAGTGGACTTTCGTCAGTTGTTCTTGCTTACGGTGGCTCGCCTGGGAACACTTGTGCATGCACTGCTTGCAAAGTAAAGCGATGGGGGAAAGCGGCCAAGGCAACAAAGAGACTTTGCAAGCAGCACATGCTGCAGTTCCCTCAGGGCCCCTCCATGGGTTCTGCCTTTCAACTAATTCCACTTTCTGGCAGTGCTCCAGTTCCTAAGCCATTGGATAGGAGGAGGAAACCAGCATCTCCTCTGTTAGACATAGGCCACTTCTTCACTAGACTGCTGTAGTGCTATTATTCCACTTTCAAAATCATGTGAAATCCTGGGGTTTGCAGTTTAGGTAGGGGCCTTTAGAATTCTCAGCCAGAGAGCTCTTTGGTTGCAGGAAACTACAAATCCCAGAATTCCACAGGAGGTTGAAAGTGGAATAATAGCACTATAACAGTGTAGTGCGGAAATGGCCATAGTGACGGTGTGTCAGCTGCTGAGGAATGCAGGATGGAGGGTGCGGCGACCCTTGTGTCTTGTGGAAGGTGTGCTTCCTATCCGGTTGGCCATTGTGTGAACGGAATGGTGGACGCCATAGCCCTTTGGTCTGATCCGACACAGCTGCTATTACGAATTTTATTTGCATAGCAGAATAAGTATGACTAGTTCTGTAAGTCCAAGGAACTTCTGGACTTCTTGTTTTGTCAAACGGGAGCCTTCTCTCTGCCTCTATCGTGTTGCACTACAAGCTATGAAGAACTTTTTTCCCCTCAAAAAGAGGTTGTGTTCGTAGCACGACAGGAAGTTTTCTGTTCAATAGAGGTGTTTAAAAAAACCCAACATACTTCCCATGGGGTATATATGAACCAAAGCTGAGAAACTTAATGAAATTTTCAAAACTTGGATTTTTAAAGCTGAAGTATTACCTCAGAATTGGTGATTCAAATTTGAAAACTAACATTTTCCCTCAGTGTTAAGAAATTTGATAAAATTTTCCCAATTTGGACTTTGAAGCTGAGGCATTACCTCAGAATTGGTGATTCAAATTTGAAAGTTGTCATTTTTTCCCTCAGTGTTAGAGATGCTGTGTTTGCACCAATTAATATATTTCAAAAATGTCCGCCTCAGTTACAGAGGTACTCTTTAATCAGTCTGTAAGGGGTTTCTCTTGTTTTTTATAATTAGTTTCCTTTCCATTTTCTTGCACTTATGGGAGGATGCCTTTTGCAGAGCAATGGCAGGTTCAATGTGTAAATCATCTAAAAATAAGTTAATACTTTTATTTCCCTTCAGCAGCATGGCTCAAGGGTATACTGAAAATAGATTTAAATCCACTGCAGATTGCCAAGGGACCTGTCAGTAGATTAGTAATGGTTTCTGATTCACAGTGGTCTAATACCGGCAAAATTTTTTAAAAAAGGCTTCTCTCATCCCCTAAAATGCATAGATTCAAAATATCCTGAGGTGAGAGGAGATTAGGAGGGAAATTCCTTCTGATTGTTAAACTTGATGTTGGTACTGATTGCAGACGCCATGTGCTCCGAGGCACCCTTTTCTTAATTCTTAATTTATAACTGGATAATTGGGCCGCAGTCTGGTGCTGTCTAGTATATTCTGACATCTTACGGAAAAAAACAGAGTAGGTCCCATAAGCTTGAAGTATGCACCCTGGCAATATTTATTTATATACAAACATATGCAAGTTTAATTATGTTTGTCCTTTCCGCTGTCTGGTTAAGATTTCTTCGATGGAGTGATGCCTCCATTAGGAATTTTAGATTTACTTGTGGAAGTCTGGACAACTGTGACGGCAGCGTATGTTATAAAATACATTCATATATTCAATCTGAGCATAATGCTAAAGTTGTTCCATCCCTCTTCCATGGATCCTTTTTCTCCTCGGGAAGCAGTCAGAGGAATCCGTCTTGACTCCATAAGGAGGGAGAGCAGTTCATAGCTTGGAGAGTTTTTTTCCTGCCCAAATTTTAAAATGTTTGTATGCCTTCAAGATGCTTTTTGAGTTAGGGAGACCCCATGAATTTCTTAGGGTTTTCTTAAGCAAGGGATCCTCAGAGGCGGTTTGGCCGGTTCCTTCCTCCGAAATGTAGCCCACAGCAGCCGGTATTGGTTGGTGGTCTCCCATCCAAGCACTAACTAGGGTTGGCCCTGCTTAGCTTCCAAGATCAGATGGGATTGGGTGCCTTTAAGAGTATTTAGGCCCTTAGTTTTAAAATTTAAAAACTTGCTAAATCAAGTTGCTCTGTTCTAGCTGCAGAGGTCTCTAGTATTATTTTCTTACTACTTTTTAGAATATTCTGGAAATGCTCCTGAAGGGCTGTGTAAAAATATTTTAAATAAAGAGCTAAGGAAGGATGGTTTTTTTAATGATTTAATATTAGTTTTAGTTCAGAGATACAAACAGACTAATTCACAACTACAGAAGGAAAAAGGGAACACAAGAAAAGGAAACACACTATACGTAAACAGTACACATATATGTATCATTTACTTCCTTTTCTCCCTTTTTTTCCCTCTGTTGTTGTGAATTAGTCCGTTTGTTTGTATCTCTGAACTAAATATACACTGAAGTCTGAAATGACTTGAAGACACACAACAAAAATAATACGTATATGATTAAATTCAGAACTAACCAGAAACCAGAGTCTATTTATGGGTTTTGATTGATGTTTAGAATTTTGTTGTTTAGTGGTTATCATTCAGTATCACATCACATACTGGATTTTGGTTTGTCTTTGTATGTTATGATTTTTTTTCCCTTTCTGTTTTATATTTTCTTCAGTTGGCTGGCTTTTGTTAGGTGTTTTTTTTATATAATTAATAAAATTTTAAAAACTAGACCTAAACTAAGCTCGATGAAGCTAAACTGAAACTGAGACCCGTTACTGAAAAACTAATCTATTACACAAAATGCATCCTGAGGCCGAGGAAGATTGTTATGAAGAGGGGACTTGTCTCGGATGCTGGAAAGATGGCCTTGGTTTGCTAAAAGGCCAAAAAGACAATGTTTATTTGTTTAAAAGCCCTTTCCTTCGTGCCCTTTCTCCAGTTTGGGGTTTTAGTTTTTTTTTCCTGAGAGAAAAAGTCTAGAAAGCTAGAAAGTCTCTTCAGCAAATGGCTAGAAAGTCTCCCCAGCAAGTGGAACTGTGAGGAGACTCGAGAGGAGTCGACATCTCCGTCAGCCACACCTGTGAGGCCGACTGAGCTGAGGGGATCGACTCAGAAACGCCTCAGGCGCCATGTTGCTTCTGGGCCTGTCCCAGGCTCTTAATTTCATTCTCGCCCAGCCCCTTGTTGTCCACTTTACGGCCTGAGGCCTTGTCCCGGAACAAGACCCATTCAACATGGCGGCCAGCCCACTCTTTCCACGCCTTTTGTCCCCATCTGTGGGGCTCAGCGAGGGGAGGCCTGGCCGAAATAGGGACCGCTCTTTGTATTAGCTGAAAATGGCCAAAACGGCCAAATCTCAGGGGCCGCTTGGCCTCCCCAGTCCTGAGGCAAGTGGGAGGAATCCCAGGGCAAGCAGGCTGCCATAAAAAGTTTGCACAGGTGTGCATTTTCCTCATTTAAAATTGGTATTTTATTAATTTTAATAGCAACAAACTCATTCACAAGAGGACAATCAACAGACAGAAGCGGGGGAAGAAAACAAGTATACATAAACAATATAGATGTATAGCTCAAACTAAACTAAAATGGCAACACATCACTAAAACACTAATCTGTTACCATAAACATAACCTAACTAATCGGTAACTATGTCGCAACAGAAGTCATAATTAAAAGTACAAGCAAAAGTACAATTAAGAGTATAATTAAAAGTACAATTAAAAATACGCTGGGTAGGCCTCCCAGACCCTAAAATTCCAGTCCCTATATTCATCACAGTACTATAGGTTTGCTGCTGTTTTTCCCTCTCCCCTGCACTGAGGTTAAATAAGTTTTATACATTTAGAATAAATGTAAATTTGTTAGAAAAACCACAGGTAATTCTAGGAAGGCCCCAGACTTGGAGTTACTGAAATTTGGTGCTGACCTTCTCTATATCTTTTCCCTCCACTTGGCAAAAACTTGTGTAAACAGCAAATGTTTGCAAAGATATATGCAGAGGTTGGTTGGTTTGTGGAATCAAAGCCGCTTCATTTTTATTTGCAAATATTTTGAAAGTAGTTTGTTACAGGAGATGGGCTGTTACTAAGCAGGGCTGGAGACAGGGAAGAATTCAGCGTGAAATGCAGTCAAAGCAATCCTACAAACTTCATTTAAAAAATTGTTCAGATAGTATTTAATCACTGGAAGCAGGGCAACATTATGTTACTTCTAAGTCACGTTTGTGCATGTGATGTTTTAGTGCTTTTTAATTCTATTATAATAGCACAAAGCTGCCTCAAGAACGTGTTTATTATTAAAATTTAAGTGTAGATATGTTGAAAACTGGTTTTCACCACCCTTTTGGTGTGACCAGACAGAGCTCTAGAAGCAGAAATTGCAGTTTGCCACACAAATTGTCCCCCTCGTGAGCAGCTAGCAATATAGCTGGGATTTTGTAATAGCAGACAGGCCAGGAAAGGGCAAAGCCAACTGTTGCACAAAAATACTTGCCGTAAACAAAAAGAAGTAAGGATTTGGAAATTCCCAATGGAGCTATGGATGCTCTCAGAAGAATTTCCGTGGGGGTTATTAACCTGCTGAAGAAGCAAGAGCTAGATATTTGAAATGTGAGGGGGATTCTGAGGAAATCTAAGGACCGGTCTTTCAACAAAAAGAGTAGTGCAGATTGGCTTTGCCCTTTTGTTTTCCTGCTTTTTGGTGTAGTTTTGATGGCTGGGCTGGGGTGTTCCTATGAGAAGAAGTGGCACTCCCTAGGGTAGCCAGTGCCAAATCCGAATAACTGTACAAAACAGGAAAACGCCAACATAATGAATTATGTAAAGAAATGGAAAGAAAAAAAAGGCCAATGCTGTTTTTTTCAGCACTAATGGCTTTTTTCTTGTCTGTTCCTCTGCATCATCGTCATCAGTACAGTAGAGTCTCGGTTATCCGATCTTCGTTCATCCGACATTCCGGATTATCCGACGTCGCGGCTGCCTGGGGGCATGGCTGTAGGCATTTCCACGCCCCCAGACACGCCCCCAAAATGGCGGCCGCCACGGGCCTCCGGATTATCCGACATTTTCGGGTATCCGACGATCAGCCTGTCCATTTATGTCGGATAACCGAGACTCTACTGTATATCCAATATATTTATATTTTTTCATTCACCTTCTCTGTCCTTCCCTCCCTTTTAGGGTACGTTCTCCCTCATTATTGAATCTTGGAGGGCTGAATCAGGAGAACCATCTACAGGTAAGTATTTTTGCTCCCAGGTTGGCAGCATAAGAATTCAAAATGTTTCTCTGCTCATATGACAGCCGTGTAAAGTAGGCCAGTATCAGAGAACAACTGTTGTGTGTTTTGCAGGGACCAGAACGGCTGTGGATGGGGATGGAGTTTCCTAACCCATTTTGAAGCAAACTTTTCTTTAAGAAAGTATTTTGTTACAAGGGCTTGTGTGCTGGATCTAAAACTTCTCATATTGAGATGCATTTGGGGGGGGGAATGACAAACAACAATGCCATGTTTATCTTTAAGGACCAGAGTTTTGGAAATATGAGTGTTCATGAGCTGTTTGTTTTTGGGGGTTGTTTGGATGGCTTAGGTGAATCTCATACTTAGGAATCTGCTTATTATCTATGCAAATTAATTTTTGTATGTGTCCAATAACATTCATATACATTTCTGGAGCACTGTTTCTACTTCTGGGAGCTGCATTTTAAAGATGGCACTGAGAGACTGCGATGCATCCAGAGGAGGGCAACCAGGTTTGTGAATGAGTTTGGAAACCCAGGTCTGCTGGAATGTGTCCAGAGGAGGGTTGTTAACTGGTTTAAAGGACTAGAGACCCCAAAGCCGTATGAGGAGCAGCTTAGGGAGCTGGGTATCTTTAGCCCGGAGAGGAGAAGGTTAAGAGGTGACATGACAGCCATATTTAAATATTTGAAAGGATGTCGTATTGAAGATGGGGCAAACTTGTTTTCTGCTGCTCCAGAGAGTAGGACATGGAGCAACAGAAAAGAGATTTCACCTAAGCATTAGGAAGAACGTCGTGACAGGAATTGCTGTTTGATGGTGGAATATACCACCTCAGAGAGTAGTAGAGGCTCCATCTTTGGAGGTTTTTAAATAGACGCTGGATGGCCGTCCATCAGGGGTGCTTTGATTGGGTCTTCCTGCGTGGCAGAATGAGGTTGGACTGGATGACCCTTAGAGTCTCTTCCAACTTTATGATTCTACCTTGCTCCCCCCGCAACTTCCTCCTACTCCACCCTCTCTCCCTTCTTCCAGAGGATGCTCAGAGGCTGATCAGCCGCTTGGCTACCCGCCGCCGCTTGGCTGTAGGTGAGGACTGGTCACAAGATGTGCAACTGGGAGACCAAAGCGAGCTGCGTTACTCCTACCATGTCACCTGCGATGAGCACTACTATGGGGAGAGTTGCTCGGACTACTGCCGTCCACGGGACGATACCTTTGGACACTACACCTGTGATGAACTGGGCAGCCGGATCTGCTTAGCAGGGTGGCGGGGCGAATACTGCTCCGAGCGTAAGTAGCCTTTAGGAAGAGGAAGACGGCTGCAACCCCACAGCTGAAATACAGGGAGAAAGCAGCAGAGTTGACTTGCTGCTGAGGTTTCACTTGCCTGGAGCATCTTGGGCATAGTGGGAGCCATTTCCTTGCATTTGGGGTCTTCTTTGGGTTCTTCTTATCTCACACTTTACTGCATTATTCATTGCAGACACACTTCTGCAACCCAGCACCTTGTTTCTCCAGCCCTCCTTCACCATTCTCCGTCCTCTGATGCTGTAAGACACCTCCAGATAGACAGAGGACAAAGAGGAAAAGCCAGGAATGAGCAGGCATACGAGACTTTGTAAAAAAGAGTTTCTTTGTCAGAGGCTTTGTTACCTGGGATATGCCTGTACTTTTCTTAAGCTGTCCTCAGTTGCTCCCTAGCCAAAAGACAGGATTTACATGAATATTTACCATTCTGCAGTTGGTTCCCTGGTTGGAATTAGTAGTTGAATTTAGCCTAGTGTTTCACGCAGTGCATGATGCACTCATGAAATTACCATACAGTGTGCTGCTGGTCTTTAGCTTTGATGGAGTTGAGAAAGAAACAGCAAACCTATTGTCTGTCAGCATTTTTTTTTTTTTTAAGTGCAGTAGGTAACTGAAACAGTGGCTTGGATCCAGAAATATATAAGCAGAACCTTGGTGATCCAAAAGAGTTTTCCTGACTCCCCATCCCAGAATCTGCCCTCATGTGTAGAGAGGCCCTTTGGAACAGCATTCTAGGATCAGGTAGGATTAGGTTCGTGTGCTGGAACCATAGATTTGTAGTTCCAGACATTAAAAGATGTTGAAAGCTGAAAAGTTTGGAAGGAGTACAATCATGTATACTCTTCTTCCAGTCTTCAGCTTTTAAAACAGAGAGTTACAAAAGTGTGATTAAAGAGGCAAACTTGTCTAGCTTCCCAGTTGCTGGTAGGCCTTGCCAATCTCCATGGAAATGGCTTTGGGCTTAGGGAATCCCTCCTTTTACAGTGCCTTAAATTGTGACGGTTTAATTGCCTCACAAAGCTTCCCCTCGGAGCCTTGGCATATGGAAAGGCTGGTTAACTTCCCAAGGGGAAAGGTGAGGGGAATAGATTATTATCCAGGGTCAGGCAAGCCGTGCACTCTCTATTTCTTTGTCATAGGGCTGTGTGCCTCGGCTGGGAGGGAGGCCGGCCCCCTCTTTAAAAAAAAAGTGGGTCGGTAGGGGCAGGGCACCCCTCTTTCTTTTTCCCAGACACTCCGCTTTTGTTGCCAAGGAACAATGGAGAGCAGCCAGAGATGAAAAGGGGACACGTGTTCCAGCCCAGCCAGGCTCTGTCCCGTGGTGGCGTGCCTTTTTGGGTGGCATGTGGGCCTTTTGTTTCTTGGCCGTGGCAGGCGCCAGATGTTGGTGTGACACACACAATCTATACAGCAATAGCACTGGCTCCTCTCTTCTTCTCCTCTCCCACCCCCCGTTTTCCCCATCTCTCTGTTTAACTCTCTTTTCAGCCATATGTCTTCCCGGCTGCAGCAACAGCCACGGGTTCTGCGAAAAACCCGGGGAGTGCAAGTGTCGGATTGGCTGGCAAGGGCACTTCTGCGACGAGTGTGTACGGTACCCTGGTTGCCTCCACGGGACCTGCGTGCAGCCTTGGCAGTGCAACTGCCAGGAAGGCTGGGGCGGGCTCTTCTGCAACCAAGACCTCAACTACTGCACCAACCACCGTCCCTGCAAGAACGGCGCCACCTGCACCAACACGGGGCAAGGGAGCTACACCTGCAGCTGCCGGGCAGGCTTTGCAGGGACCAGCTGCGAGATGGAGACCAACGAGTGTGACAGCAACCCCTGCAAGAATGGAGGCAGCTGCAATGTCAGTATTGTACCTTACTCCTCCACCTCCCTCTTCCACTCCTAACCCTCTTTCTGTCCCTCAAAAACTTGCTCTCTCTAAAACACGCAGCCCATAAAAGCAAACTACCTATAGGGATGGTTCAGACATTCAGAACTCTTTATAAGACTGCCCTTAGGGATGTCGTGCTTTTACCATGAACAAAAGTAAGCTGCAACAGTGGAGCCTCCTTACCTGCAACCTCCGTGGAGTGTTGCATCCTATACCTAAAATGTGAATGACATAAATGCGGATGTGCTGAAGCATGAACATGCACATCACCATCACTTAATATAATGGGATGTGAGATTCACATTTTGGTACCCATGGGGGTCCTAGGATGGAAGCCCTCCACATACAGAAGACTCACTGTATTTTTCTGTGGCTTGAACACAAATTAGCATGTTGTAACATGGCCTTCCATGCTGCTGTGTTAAAGAACTGACATTTTGAGAGGAGCTGCAGAAGAAAACACAAATATTTGGGGGGGGGTAGTACAGGGTTCTGGGGTGGGGTGGGGTACTTCCATGTATTTTCATGTATTTGGGGAAGTTTTCTGTATAGTTCTGGGGCAAAAATTGCACCAGATTTAAAAAAAATGTATCAGGGGGCTTCAAAGGCCAGAAGAGTGCATGCAAAGATCTCATGTGGCACACAGGCCATACCATGCCCACCCTGGTTTAGAGCTGCTAAATATTTCTGCTGCTTTAAAATGTGCCATCAGGATCATGGGGGATATAGTTGTCTATTTGGTTCCAAACTTTAGGTTATATCACTTCACGTACTGCTTTCTGGAGTAACTGGAATGCATTATATGGGCAAGATTTTGACTGTCTGAACCAACACTCATTTTAGCACACCCTAAGTACACTTCTAACTCCTCAGCTGTTCTCTCTAAAAACCAAAAAGCAGAGAGTAGAAATGCAGGCTGTTCCTTAAACAGGAATATATATCCACTGCTTTCATAGATATTGCCAGATTCAAGCCCCCTCTCCCCTTTCTGTTGTGTTTCTGTGCACTACCTGGTAAGTTCTTCTTTTACAAAACAAGGAAATTCTTGGGCATCTCTTCATCCAAAATCACTGACTGTGATTTTCTTGAATTAGTGAGGAAGGCACTATATTTAAGTGTGAATCTGAAAAAAAAAATGCTTGGGGGAAAAGCATTCCATCCTCCACAGTCACTGGAGAAGTAATTGTGTCCCCTGCAGCTCCCTTGCAAAATTGCAACTCCTAGGATTTCTTAACAGATTACCACCATCTGCAAAATAGATGATGGTTTTAAGAGCACCACAGCATATTTCCAAGAAGTGTCTGAATCACAGCTCAACCAGGTGATTGTGCACCAAGAGAAGCTGAATCCTGCAAATTATATAAATCTGGTGCACAATTTTTTTTAAATGTGTAATTGTGCACCATTTTTATTTTGGTTCTCCTACCCACGAGGAAGGTCATGGAGCAGTACAGGGCTTTGAAATGCCACTGCTTCACTCCTGAAAGAGAGTTTCTTCCGAGATCCACTGGATGTTGTCCATACACTTCCAGACTTATCATCACAGCATTAAGAGCTATGAAATTTTGATTTTTTTTTAAAATGAAGGCTAGGGTTCTAGGTCCTGATATTCTACACCCAGTGTCACATACTATGAAACATCTACTAATGTTTATGTGGCAGACATGGCTGTCAGGTAAAGTATACCGCTTTCAATCCACTTCCTTTCCTGTGTATCTAAAGAGAGTGCTCAAAGCGATTTACAAATGCTGTCCTGAAGTATGACCTGCTTTGAATGACGAGGTATTGTTGAGAACCTTCCAAAATTAGGCATCTAACAAATCAGGCCAGTACGAGAGCCTTGTCTTTTAATATTTATTCATCATCATCATCACCATCATCAACCAACATCTTCTCAATTAGTAAGTAAAGCCAGGAGAGGCCAATGTGTAATCAACAAAGAGGCGTTATGATAAGGATGTCTTTGTTAATGGATGCAAGCAGAACAAAAGCCAGCGGATGGAGGCTTCCTTTGGGGATGGTGGTGGCAAGCCTAGAACTGGAACATCCCAAATCTGACGTGGCATTCCAAGTCAGGACAGCCCAGCATGCTCTGTACCAGCCGGTCAGCCAGCAGAGTCACCTCAGGTAGCAGGTTGGTGCACCACAGAAGGTAGCGTCAAGCCAGACAGACAGGGCGTAATTTCAAGAGTTCTGAGGTACAAGCCACACGGAACTGGAGCAGATCAAGAGACTGGTAGGTAACGTAGTGTTGTCTTGAATCCCTGTTTTGGGGGAAACGTGGCATAAATAAGGTGGCAAGTTCAGGTGGGCATCTGGCCCTGGTTTACCGGCCTCCAAGCCCATCGGGCTCCCTCATCTTGACAAATGCAGAGATCTAGTGTTGTGGTGATCTGGCTCAGATACTCATGTGAGGAGTTTGGGTTTTAGCTAGCAGATGTGCTTTTGCATTCAGAACTGCCAGTGACAATTTTGTCTGCCCATGCAGTTTCAGCCTCACCATTACCCTGCATGAACTGAGAATTTAGCCCACAGCCACTCAAGCTTCCCCCGAAGCTCCATGTTGCTGAGGAAAGATTAAGACTTGTACCAGTAATGTTGGTCTGAACTGAGGTGTGCTGCCCTGCCTGAACCATGGGCTGTCAGCGAGGGCTTCTGAGTCTTCTCTGAAGAGAAAATAATTTCTCTGAAACACCCTCCTGATAAGCTTGTGAGAAATCTTCTGGCTCCCTGAGACACAAAGCAGTGATTACCATGATATAAAGTTCATTTTCCCCCCTCCTTCCCAAAAGTTAGTTTTTGAAATGTAGAATTTGAAATGTAATACTTTATTTTGAAAACCTCCTTCAGGGACCACTCACAGGTAGTTCTTGCCTATTGTTTTTCCCGCTTTTCACCCTCCCGGTTCCTCTTGTCTTTGGTGTATTTGGAATTCCCAGGTGGTTCTTCAGTCTGCTAAATTTAGTCCATGTAGGAGAAGGCAAGTGCCTCCCTGGGGAACCTCCCCTTGCAGCCTGCTTTTAAAATTTGGCACTGGGGTGCTAAACAGGGGAGCGTGGGAACATCAATGGAGCATCCCTTTCCTATTATCTTGTGGGCTATAAAGTGCGCTCCAGCAGGTAAGGGGCGGGGGGGGCATGGTAAACAAGTGTCTGAAACAGCTGTTAGCCAGGAATGGCACAGGGAGAGGGTGTGGTCCCTTCACTCCATTTTTGTTTCCTCCTATAAGAACGCTGTGTGGTGTGGTATCCAGAGCCTTGGGGTATATGCTAGCACTGGGCCTCTCTTTCTAGGGTAAAAGAAAAAGCTGGTGCTCGCTTAAAACCCTTCAGCTGTATTCCCAGAAGGCCAGACATTTTGTATGCTTAGCTTGAACATTCATGAAGATACGAGTCCACAAAATGTTTCAGTCACCAATGTTCCCCAGCCATACGTACCATACAAATTGTTGTGAAGTTTAAAAAATCAGTGCAGCACATTAACTACTTTACACCCTCCCTGTGATGATGTCCGGTTAGACCTTGCGGTTCCTGCCTTAGCAGAGTTTGCCACCTCCTGGGAAATCCTTGAACTGGGGGCACCAACCTGTTAATCCTCTTGTACACACAGCTCTTGGGAGGATGCTCACAGGCCTGCAGAACAATTCCTCTGCAATGCTGCGTGATGTTTGAATACTGGGTAAAAACTGCATAAAAGGCTCACGACTATATTCTTCACCATTTTTTGACCTTGAAATGAATACTGAAACTGAATGTTGTCCCCACCCCTACTGTACCGTAATTGAGGGAAATGATGTGGAGAAGCAAAGGCCACTGAGTTTGTGGCAGGGATAAGGTTTGAAATGAGCTGTTAATGATTTGTGCTTCAGCCTCTTTGCCCACTGCTGTGCTTCACTAAGTAACTACAAACATCTGGTAAGTTTTGTCAGAAGGCTAAATTTCTAGCCATGTCTTCGTGCATAATCCGTCCTGTGTCCCTTGTTGTCAACATGAGAAGTTCAGGAGGGGACAGGCATGTGAAACTGCATCTTCCCAAGCGCCTTGCCATCTACGCTCCCGGGGCCCTGCTGTTTTCTTTTATATCCAGTCACTCTGAGAAAAGAGGAGAAATCTTGTGAAACTCTCTGGAGCTGTTGTCTAATGCCCACAGATGTACCATTTAAAAACTAATTTCTTTGAGCCTGAAGCTAGGCTCGAACATCCTGCTTGTAACATCAAAAGAGACAAGTTCACATGTTCAATTGCCAAGTAGTGGCTTGAATGTGTGAATAACACATTGTTACAGGTAACCAATACTTTTGTATAGCCTTCAACAACAACTATATCGTGACAAGAAATATGTTTGGTGCAGGCACAGTTTTCAAAAAAATATATGAAGGAATATGTATCAGAAGAAAACGGGACCCCAAAGATCACAACAGCTACCACTGTGACGGATAACTCGCTGCAGTTTGTTCCCTCCCTGCAGAGCTCCCTGCTAGTATTAGCTGTAACACTGGAGAAGAAGGGATTTGGGGAGACGAGCTGAGGAGAGATGCCACAGGGAAGGTAGAGCGTTTCCCATCCATGCTCCCTGTTCACTATAAAAAACATATTTCTCGAAATCGAACCCATGCCCTTGAGAGGTTCATCCACTTTTTAGACACACTGATTTCATCAGTCAATGAGGAGGTATCAACTGCAAGTCAAGCGAGGAATGAACTGGTGACCTGTGCGCACATTTGAACCAGTGTATATAGCCATGTTTCTACAAGAGTGCCAACAAACTGTCCTGAGAGCAGACCTTTCAACAGTTTGAAGAACCATGTTTTTAGTTTTGCACTTCACCTTATATTAGTGGAACGGCACACAGGTAAATATGCTCCCTATAGCTGGCAGCTACAGCCATTAGGTATTTTAGATGTCAACTTACACATGGTATCTAACATGCTACATAAGAAGAAAATATGGGAGGAAATGTGAAGAGGAAGTGTTATAGGAGTTGGAGAGGGAAAGAAGAAGTCCAAGAATTAAAGGGAAGGTAAGTCTGAAGTTGTTTCTTTAAAGTGGAGAATGAAGAAATGGAAGCACTGGATGGAAAGGAATGCCACCACAGAAGATGGAGACAGCACAGGTAAGCAGAAACAAAGCTTCAGAATCAAGGGAAAGTGAAAGAATTTAGAGATGGAAGAAGTGGAATGTGTGAACTTAAAAGGTAAAAAGTTTGTGGTGAGTGAAAAAGCATATAAAAATGGACAAAACCAAGAAATACACATTTGGAAGGTTGGGTGGAAAACCAAGTAGCAGAATAAATAGAAATGAGGCTGGAAATGAGAAGTCCTTCAGAAAATGATGAGATACCCCACATGTGGAATACTACATATCTACAAATATATGCCAACAGAGAGGGATGGACTTTAGATTGTAAAGATGAAAGCACCAAGGTTTAGGCAATGAATTGAAACAATGGGAGTTCAGTTTTGCCTAACTTAGGCAGCTGACTACAAGAACAGATGGGATCAACAGAATTCAGAGAGGTATGTGGAAGAACATCAATGAAGACTGAAAAATGGGAAGTCCAGTTTTTCTCAAAATGAAGAGAATGTTCTCATAACCATAAAGGAATAACAGAGGGCAAATGAATATGGTTAAGATGGCGTATCTAACCATCAGAAGGAGTTGACAATGGTGGGTGGAGCTAAGGACATAGCCAGACGTTCAATGGTCCCTGTTGAGGATGCTAGTCTTTTACTTAGAATTGCAGCACTCAATCAAGAGTCTGAATCACCATTCTTTAGAGGCAAAAGAACATTAATTTGGGGGCCTGTTGCCCGTGCTGGTTCAGGCATGAAAAAGAAACCTCCAGCCAGAGGTTAAGCATGTTTACTAAGGTGTACATTCCATGGCATTCAGTGAAATGGGCTCACAGCTAAGTACATTTGCTCACTTAAAATTCACAGAATCAGCACCGGTGCATCCTAGGATAACAGCTTTATAAATGCTGTGGTGTCGCTTGACGTTTTTCTTAGCAATTATTTGAGGGACTTAAGTCATTTTTTTCAGGATGAGCTGGGCTTTTCCCTTGTGTCCAATTTGCAGGGTATGTATATAGGGTGCCCTAAGTAGTGCCATCATCTTCTATCCACATGGCTGCGTGGAGTCGTTTCTGCACCAAAGTCTGCTGTCTGTATTTCTTCTTTGCTCATTGCTATCATGCCTGCCCAACACTGAAGGGACCTGCCAACCAGCAACAGTGTATGCTTTGTACCTGCAGGATGGTTCCAGTACAAGAAGAGGAACTGTACAGATACACCTGTACAGATGCCACCCTGGTTCCCAGCAACATCCTTTTCATGAAATTAGTTATTCCACATAAAAAGGAGTATTGGGACTAACAGTTTGATAGCAAGTTTCAGTCCATTTCCAGCTGAAAAGCTATGCAAGGCAACAAATTTTATTAGCCAGGCTATTTTAAGGAAAGGATGGTAGAACAATTTATCCCAGTGTGAGTAGCCAGTTCCCATTAGTACTCTTCCACTGTATCAAGAGAAATTTGTTCCTCTTATTGGTGCTTTTATCTTTATTCCTATGAGCTCTTAAGATTTCAGTTCAGAGAGACAAATGCAATCATGAACCCACAGTGGTGAGGAAAGGAGGTGCCCTAATTTTTACCCTAAACGTTTATAAAAGCATGGAGAGGACAGGGGCTGGTAAGTGGGAAAAGTCATGTTTGGCTCACACCTGCCAGCTGCTGACGCATAAGATGGCGAGACAGGCACAAACAGTACTCTGAATTCTTATCAGCCCTGGGGGAAATTGATTTGAAAGTTCCTCAACACTCTTGGTTTCAATTATGCAAGGTTTATTGAGGGCTCCTATATAGTACCAAGCTGGTTGTGTTTGGGCTTCTGGGCTGTCTCTGCATAATGCATTAATATATTATTTGTCATGCAAGAAGAGAACAGGTCATTCCATCTGTTTTCAAATTACTTTTGTAACACAATTTTAGGTCAGCCCTTTGATTAGAGAAAAGTGTCCATCTTAATTTTACCACTCTTTGGCAAGTAAGTAGCACGTAACTGAAGCTCTTTAGAAGTCATGCTATTGTTCCACTATCTAGTTTATTCTATAGGAACTGTCTTTTCTAATCTTTTGTATCTTCCCTGTGCTTGTCTTAACCTTTCCAACTTGTACTTTAAGGCACAGAATTGCAGGGAGTCCAACTATTTACCTTGGTTTATTTTAGGGGTGGGAATCATGTGGCCCTCGAAATGTCATCGGGCTTCATTTAATAGTAATCAGGGCATGGCTGAGAAACTGTTCTGAATGCCACGACTTCACCTGGCAGCAATCAAAGTGTTAAGAATACCTCTGCGCATATGCTGAAATCCTCTCCCACACTGCTAATTGTAATGGCAAATAGCATACCTCCCCAACACACCAGAAATCAGTGGAGATGATCTGAAGGAAGTTCATCTTTGAAGTTTACAGCCCCACATCTATCTTAAAAATGTGGAAGAGGTTAAAAAATCTTTTTGCAGCACTTTAGTGATGTAGGTGATGGTGGCAGGTGGGAAAAGGCTGCAGGTGGAATGAAAGAATTAAGGCAATGGAAGAAAATAGTTTCCTTGATCCTGGCTGGCTGATTTTGCATGAATCTCTTCATCACTGCTACAAACCCTGGGAAAAGTCAACCACTAATGTGGCGCATCCCCAAAATTCTTACCTGAATCTACTTCACTGTTGATGCAATTCTTTCTGAGAGGCTTTAAGGTGCTAGGGAGACACTCAGTGCTGAGACCTGTTTTTGTTAGACAAGATTTTTCTCATTTATGAGAGATGGAAAGTGCAGGGAACTCCAAACAAAGGCTTACACGCATGTCTTGTCTACCTCATTCTAGGTCAGTGGTTCTCAGCCTGTGGGTCCCCAGATGTTTTTGGACTTCAGCTCCCAGAAGCCCTGAGCATTGACCATAGTGGCTGGGGCTTCTGGGAGCTGAAGTCTACAAACATCTGGGGACCCACGGGTTGAGAACCACTGTTCTAGGTGGATGGGGCAGGGGAGCGCTGGGGCGAGGATACAAAACCCTCCACAGCACAGGAGGACATTGGTTCCGACAAATAATACTTCTGGATTCCAGAAGGAAGTATACTGGCTCATTAAATCCAGAACTGGTTTTTGCAAGGAAAATATGAGAAATCAGTGTCCTTTATACAGGGGTCATTTGGTAAACTCTTTGATTTCCCTAAGGGAGTACTTGCCATTTTAAAGAGATACCCAGCTAGTTAAAAGGTAATTAACAGATGTGCCTAACATCCATAATCTCTACCACCCAAGCAAGGCTTAAGACCTGTTTTGCCAGATTTGCAAAATGTCTGTTTTATAAACCTTGCTGCATATAATCTGTAATGCACTTTGTTTGGGTCTGTATAGCTGGTGGCAAGTCTGCTGAGTTTTAGTCAGGTGTTAATGGAGCTGTTCAAGCTGATGAACACAATCCCCCTAGGCTTAGCACCTTGGATAGCTCATGAAAAGTACAAATTTAAAGCTAGGCAAATTTACAGTTTCATCAGAATGGGAGCTGCCACCACCACCACAAGATCTGTATCATATAAATAGACATGAGCTCAGGCTTTTCTAAACTGAAAGTAGTTAAGCCTTGCAAAAGCTGAACTGCTTAGAAGAAACCCAAATTCCTCACCCAGAGTTCAGCTCATCTGCAAGGGAAATGTGTGCCAATATGAATAAAGTCAGCTCCAGGATGTATTTTTCTTCTTACAATCACAATTGACAGCTTAAGGTAAGTGTTTCAAGAGAACTGCTAACAGACTGTACCAGAGAATATGTTCACTGGGTTTGCTAGTAGCCATATAAAAATGCCATCCCTTTTTAATTTATCTGACAGTGTCAGTTTAAGAGAAAAAAAAACAAATATTAAGTGAAATGGACATTTGCAATTTTGGTGGATCTTCAATGGCAGGGGTAAGGTAGATGAGGAGATCAATGCCACTGGGCATGATCTGATAAGGCCACCTGCACAGGTCTCCATGGTTTTTTCCCCTGACAACTGCCTTCCCAAGCAACTTGTACCAGCAGGCCTTTCTGACAGATTTACAAACTAAGAAGGCAAAATACACAAGGGAAAGGGAATGCAGAAAAAATTAGGAGGAGGAAGATAACTTTAACAACACCAAACAATGGCCAAGTTGAAAATGCAGCGGTTCACATGTTGATGTGGTGATGAAACCATACCAGGTTTTTGGCTAGTTTTAAAGGATCTCTCCAAGGTGCTGAGCCCATTTATGAATAGGGTTCAGGACCCTGGAAACCCATTTAACAGCCTCCAATAAAACCTGGAGGAGACTCACTGTCCTACTGACGGGAGCCACCAGCCACTTCTGGGTCAGATTGATATTTCCTTCCTGGTGGTCTTACTCAGGAGATAACCCTAACACTGTTTGTGTCCCATTCTCTTCCACCCTAGGCAAAAAGTCCTAATGGGTTGGTTGTTGCTCCTTTCTTTGGCAGGATTTGGAGAATGACTACAAATGTACCTGTCCTCAAGGTTTCTATGGGAAGAACTGTGAAATCAGTGCCATGACCTGCGCCGATGGCCCGTGTTTCAATGGGGGGACATGCATTGAGAAACGCTTGGCTGGCTACAGTTGTCTCTGCCCAATAAACTACCATGGTTCCAACTGTGAGAAGAAGATAGACAGGTGTAGCAATAACCCCTGCTTAAACAGTAAGTGATCTTTCCTTCTCTGAGATATTTCATTACACTAAAGGGAGCTGGGGTGGGGGGTGAATCCTGATTTGAAGAGATTTTTTTTTTAAGTATTGTTGCCGTCTCTTTCTGGAAAGTTCTGTGCGTGGGTGATGGAGGGGTGGCTATAAGCATAATATTGTTGAGCAAGGAATCTTCTGTGAGAGGGAAAGGGAACAGTTTGTTCCATGAAAACCTAATGCCAAGCGAAGGACTGGGAGGATACCTGCTGTTGGCAGGAACTGACTGGAAAGTGAATGAAAAGAAACCTGATCATCTGGAGGATCTGAAAAACAAGATATGTTTTTCATTTAATTTTGAGATTAAATGGAAGTCATCATAAAACTTTAAAAAAAAATCTAAGAAACCTAAGGAAAGTAAATCTACGGATATCATTGAACCAGAGTTGGAAGGGACCATGATGGCCATCAAGTCCAAACCCCAGCCGTGCAGCAGGAATATACAACTAAAGCACTTCTGAAAAATGCCCATCCAGATTCCGTTTAAAGACCTCCAAAGGTGAGTCTGCCCCCTCCCCACTTCAAGGCAAGCCACTCCACTGTCATACAGCTCATACAGTCAAACTAGATCCTGCCACATGCTGAGATCCCCCAATGCTGTGACAAAAAAATGCTGACGTACAAAATTGTTACACTAGAAACTAAAACATGCCGTATGCAGTGCCACAGCTGAGAGATGAAGGGTGGAGAGACTCAAAGCTTGAATGATGGCTGCATGCTGGGGAAGAGTTTTACCTTCCACAACCAGACCAGATAGAGAACTTGCTAGCTTACCATCCGCAGGGGAAGGCCTGTTCCCAGCGCATTCCAGTTGGCGAGTTTTCCTGCTTCCTCTGGGAAAGCTGCAGGCCCCCAGGAAGATGCCAGTACAGAAGGGAGAGAAGAAGGATCTCAGCATCTGTCTCCAGGTAAGGATGGAGATTTATGAACATTTCCATAACTGACCCAATTCAGTGTTAGAACTGCCATTCTTAAAGCTAAGGGAAAGCCAAACTCAACGGAGAAAAGACATGGCAAACTCCCAGCACACAACAAAATGACACTGCCCAATCATATTCTGTTAAGACAGATTGTGGGACACTTAACAGAAATAGATTTTATTATTTTTCTGTTCCTGAGAGGATGCAATCACCAAAGCTGTGGCTACTGTCAGAAGGTCACTCATTTTGGCCAAGGTATGTTAAAACCTTTGATTCAACTGATTATTGAACTATCAAATATGTCAACATTGCTTATTTATTTAACTATTACTGTAGATAGCAGACTTGCTTGGTTTACTTTCCTGGATCTTTTTTGTTCTTCTTGGAGACAAACATTAGAGTTCTTCTCTAGTTTCCTGCCAGACGTGGAGTGGCTAGGCACTATACATAAAGTCAAAGCAAATGAACAGCATTATAAAGTTAATTGCGTGTTGTCAGTCAGAGATAATATTGGGCTTAGATCTAAGGAAACACATGTGGAAGGCCAGCTATTGAGATGTTTCAGGTATCTCACAATTCAAATTCAAAAATGGGGCTGCGAGATGTAAAACTGGAAGATGAAGATCATTGGCTGGGTTACATTGGGGTATGAAGAGACAGAGACTGGTGGTGCAAAACCATGGAGGGGCTTTGGAGGACAAGGAGCTTGTCTGGGGTCTTGACGCAGACAACACACTAATAAAGGTACTTAAAGGAGATCTCCTGTGGTTTGAACAGTAAGAAAAGAGGACGGACAGACAGAGAGGAGAAGAGCAATCTGTTAGATCTGGTGTTTATGCAGCACATTTTATTCTCTGGAGCACTTCATATAGAGGCGCTGAGATTCTGCATCATGGGCAGGGAGCATAATGCTCTGTGCCTCTCTCCAGGCAGCTGTCAAGACTTGTGGGGAGATGCTATGTCATTTAGTGGCTGAGGAAAGGAGATGACCAAGGTCCGGCAACAGAGGTTGGTCTTGTCAATTCTCCCTCAAAGAACCCTGAGAAATCTATTTTCAGGCACTGAGAGCTGTCCTTCAGAGATCTGCATCCAAGCTACAATTCCCAGGATTCCCTGGGAAGTATCTTTTTAAAACTCGGTGTGTTCCCTGCCTTTAAGATGTGATGGACTAATATTCTTTTGCTTATCTCATTCTTTCACATGTTATGTTTCATTTGTAACTCAATCCAGATGTTTAGCAAGGGGTAGAAGCAGGCATCTGCTTTGGTCAGACCTCACCTGGAATACTGTGTCCAGTTGTGGGCACCACAATTCAAGAAGGATATTGGCTGTTTCCTGCAGCTCCAGAGACTAGGGAACAGAGCAATGGCTTCAAAATACAGGAAAAGAGATTCCACCTAAACATTAGGAAGAACTTCCTGACGGTAAGAGCAGTTTGACAGTGGAATATGCTGCCTCACTACCTCAGAGGTAGTGGAGTCTCCTTCTTTGGATGTTTTTAAACAGAGGCTGGATGGCCCTCTGTAGGGAGCACTTTGACTGTGTTCTTGAATGACAGAATAGGTTGGACGGGATGACCCTTGTAATCTCTTCCAGACTATATGATTCTCTGATTCAAATTTACAAAAATCTTCCTGCCTGGTTGCTTCAGTGTTGGAAATAAGCAGACATGGGCTGACTGAGTGCCCAAGGGTTTGCTGAGAGTGCTGCGTAATCTCCTCTCCTTCCTTTTCCAGGTGGCCACTGTTTGGATCTGGGCCGTAGCGTAATCTGCAAATGCCGCCCGGGCTTCGTCGGCTCTCGCTGTGAGTTGAACATAGATGACTGTGCGGGCAACCCATGTGCCAACGGAGGCACCTGCATCGATGGTCCGAACAGCTATACCTGCTCTTGCACTTTGGGCTATGGTGGCAAGGACTGCAATGCTCGCGTGGACGCCTGCGGCTCCAACCCCTGCTTGAACAGCGGTACCTGCTATACTCACTTCTCTGGCCACGTCTGCGAGTGTTCAGCAGGCTACATGGGCTCCAGCTGCGAGTTCAAAGTTCAGGTCCCGACCCCAATAAGCAGCCAGCGGGTGGCTGACGGCCCGTTCCCTGTCGCTCTGGCAGTGTCCTTCACGCTGGGGCTCGTGACCTTGGTGCTCGCTGCCTGTGCCGCCACGGCTGTGCTCCGGCATATGAGGCAGGGCCACAAGGCTGTCAAAAGCAGCGTTTGCAATGACCTGGCAACCATCAATAACTTCAAGGAGAGGAGGGCTTCCTCATCTCCCCTGGGTGCTTTAAGGTGTCCAACAGAGAAGCCAGATTCAATGGTGACCAGTTCAACTGCAAGAGAAAGTTGCTGGACCAGAGCCGCGAGTCCGTCTGCAAGAAGATGGAGAAGTAAGTGGCACCCTCTTCTCTTCTTTGCCAATAACTAGAAAACTGAGGTGAAATTAGACTATGTGGGGAAGTACTGTCTAGAATTTAACCACACTTATGAAGGCATAACCTAGGCATCCATACCTGATTCACATTCATGGTCATGCTCAATAATGCAGGAAATATGTAAGGATTGTAAAAGTCTCTGTAAAAGGCATTAGCCACTGCCAGTGATGGAGGTCTGTTCTCTTATCAGTCAGCAAACATTTCCACCCCGCTCCAAGTGATCTCCAGTGTGAAGAGGAATTGCCACAGGGATCCCAGTTCTGATTGTTGGTCTGGAGATAGCAGGCAGGAATAGGGGTGGAAACAACAGTCTGTGTGTGTGTGTGTGGCGGGGGGGCTTTCAAGTCATCTGTCGACTTACAGCAATCTCACTAATTTCATAGGGTTTTGAAAGGCAAGGAATACTCAGATGTGGTTTACTGTGTCCTAATCAACAGGAGAAAAGACCTCCATTGCTCACAGCAATGCTCAGTAAGCCGGGACAGCGGGGAGACTACTTAAACTAAGTAGCTGATCTAGAAACTTGCCCACTGCCCTATGCTGGAGATGGGCCATGCAACAGGAAATCTAGGAATGCGGTTTACAAATTCAGCTATTTCTTGAGATGGTAAACTTACTGCAATGCAAATATTATAACACTCAGATATTTTCTAGTGCATATAGGACATCGGAAAGCACTCTTAGCTAGCAGAAGTTAGACATTTCTATGTCAAGCAGAGCCCTGTTTTTCAACAGGCTGGCAGATGTCAGTTCCCACCAGTGGAGAAATACTGAGGTCTGGCAGTATTAACCAGAGCTTGGCAAGTTACTTTTCTAAAGTAATCTGATGGAACTACACTGGTGGAATTATACTCTGGATCTCAGCCATGATGTCTGGGTTTTCATTCCCCAGAGTAATTCACCCATAAAGATAATCATGCCAATTTCTGTTCCAAACTCCAGGCAGAAGCCAGAATGAATGCATATCAATCAATAGTGTTTTCCAAAATTGCCTGAACCTGACATGTCATTGTCTACCCAGGACCTTGCCCAAGAATGGCAAACTGGAAACAGAGCCATAATTTTTCAAAGGTTCTAACTGTGGTGTATTCAAAAGTGGCTTTATCACTGATTCCTTCAAAGCTGTTGGGGCCACATCATTCCTTAATGCGGCATTCAGTATCACAATTGATACTGAAAAAGAAAGTTCAGCCTTGGACAATTTTGAAAGGCAGGATGGGCAGGAATCCAAGGAGCAGATGGTTGGTTTCATCTCTCTGGGCAACTTGTCTACAGTCTTAGGCTGCAAGAGCTGAAAAGGAACAAGTCCAGATGGCACCTTAGTTATACCCAACTCTGATTCCCTTAGAACTACAGCATGTAAGTTGGACTGGAAACAAACACTTTTGACTACAAATGCAATGTAAATTGGTCACAACAGGCCTTTCCTGATCTTCCTGATCGATTATTATGTAGACTTCTGACTACCTGGAGTATCTCTGTTGGCTGACACTGAACCGATGAAACATTTGCAGAGAAATGAGTTTTTTTTCATTGTCGGCACCATCACAGACCAAGGACAGAGAGGACTCTAATTTATATTCAGTCTCATTCATCCTAATTTTTCTTTCTCTGTATTCCAGTAGACCAAGTGTTGGAAGCCAGTGTGGGCGGCACCCACCCTTTATCACAACTGCAGATTGACTAGAAGGTCATTTGTGGTTATGGGAGAAGTGTTGTGGGAGGTAAAACAAGGGGCAGAGGGTATGCTTTGGTTTAGCCAAAAATTTGCACCTTGGAGACTTCCAAAGCACTGTTCTTTCTTTTTCAATTCTGCTGAGCGGGGGGGGGGTGCTCTTGCTGACTTTAACTAGCCTAGCTGCTACATATGCCCAAGGACAGCCCTGCACTCAGCCCAAACAGCCTGTGATTGACCATGCAGGTGTACCAGCAGAGCAGTTGGCTTCCCTTCACCCTTGCCTTCCGGGACCTCCTTGTATGTACATCACGGTCATATCACGCAGACGTCTTTCCCTTTAGCCAGAACCAGACACTTCTCCTTCATTTATTCAGAGAACTATTTCCCCACCACTTTTTGGTATCTTCTTTTTCCACTGCAGTAAAAAATCCGAGCCCATCCGGTCCATTGCTCCCACTGGATACTCGAAAGATGGCACCTATCACCCCATCTACATCATCCCAGACCAGACGGAACAGTGCATTTACGCAACCGAGGTAATGAAAATACGCTCACTCCCTGGCTCGGCCTGTTCTGTCACCCCTTAAGTAGTTTAGGGGGTCACAGATGACAGTAAGTACCCCGTAGTTAGAAGTGAGGGCAAAGGGGGTCATTTTGGCACAGTCACAGCTGGCTCTTCCCCCACCGGGAGCATGAAACTTAGCAGCTGATGGTACAAATGTACATGCCAGCAAACTGAATGCTGGTTCAGAGAATGAGTCTACCTTGCCCTACCGCTTGTGTGTCAGGCGTGCAGTCCAACTTTTTAAACATATGTTCTTCTTTAAAAAATGTCATTCACATACACATATATATGCCCTTATCTTCGTTTTAAAATTTGCTTTACTGGTGGTAAGCACTAGGCAATTGAAGCCCATCCCAGTTCTAACAAACAGCATTTAATGATGAGTCTGCTTTTCTTCAGTTCAGTCAGAAAACATTACTCAACCTTCCCCCCCAAAAAAAATGTCCTTTAAACTTAACATTCAAAACAATGGATTGAATACTTAGAAATGTGCTTCACTTCAAAGTGTGTTAAGTTCCATCTAATCTCTTAAGAGCAGCCTTAACTCCACTGGCTTTTCACAGTAAACCTTGAGCTGTTGTCCTGGAAGTCAGTATACTCATGTTAAATTGCAAAAGCTTGAGTGTAACCACTCACACATCAATGTGTCAGACCAAGACCTTTCATCAAACCATTGACAGGAGACAGGTCTTACGTCTCTCCTCTGTCCATGCAAGACAAGATGGGATTGCAATAAAATAGTGCTCCAGGGGGCCGGCCAGCCATGGCCTCTTCCATCTTGTTGCGGAGACTATCCAGAATGAGGCACAGCATGCCTCTTTATACTTTTTAGAAAATAGGAGGCAGAGGGTGCTACTGCACTCAAGTCCTGCTGCTGGGCCTCCCCACGCTTGCTGGTAGCCACCAGAAGGACTGACTTGACGGGGCTTTGGTCTTGATCGAAAGGTATTGTAGCTGACTAAACCAAGCTCACAGATGCATTGGCGTGAGGTCCAGCTTGTTGCTCTCCAAGCAGTGATATACTGCGCAACTTCTCTTCCAAACTTCTCCCATCATTTCAAAAAGTCAAGCAAAGATAACCATTTTCTATAAACCCCATTAGTCAAGTGGGGTCTGGCCCTATTTGGGAGCAAGAGCACTGTAACTGTGACTGATCATCCCACACAGCTCCCTGCAGCTGTATTTCACTGCTCCATAGGCTTTTGACTAGAGCTGGGGACGTCTACCAGTTGACTCCTGCCCCCCCATGCAGTCTAGATGCTCTGTCCAAGGGCCTGACAACTTGGCTGGCTAACCCTGATTCTTGTCCTGGGGCACCTGCTTACTTCTGCTGATTTATGTACTCGGTTCATGTAATAAGACGGAGAAGGCAGTGGGTGGCTATGTCTACAGCTTGAGCATAAAACTAAGTTGCTAATGGGAGAACTGAAGAAACCCATTGGCTTTCTATTCCTGGAACGCCAATATTTAAGAGATAACCCACATGAAATTTATGCAACTATGTTGCTGATAGTAAAATGATAAATTATGCAACTGTGGCATGTTTTAGTTTACTCCTATTTTGTACAAGTCTTAGTGAAACAAATCTAAGACAGCCCTGGCTGAGAATACAGAGTCTGGGAGTAAGCTTCAGTCCACATACAGCCTTCCTCTTTCACAATCTCAGAACCATCTTCAATCCCCAAAGAAAGCATCAAATCGAAGGTATTCTGTCCTCGTGCAGGAAATGATCGTTGAAAATGTTTTGATCTCAGAGAAAAAAATCTTAAATGTTTAGCCACCAGTTTCCAGTATGAGTATTACCATTCATATCTAGTTCTCATCTGAAAAGCGGTGGGATTTTTTTTTTGCAAGCTCACAAAGTAGATAGTCTTAGGGTCATCTGCTCAAACACCATGAGGGAGGTCCAATAGCCCACGTGTACCTGATTGAACCAGGTGCACAGAGTGGCTGGTGTGAGGTCCAGCTGTGGCTCCCCAAGCAATACTCTACCGCTCAGCTCCTATTCCAAACTTCTCTCTCTTTTTCAAAAAGGAGCCAATAGCCTGAGCCTTTTGCAAGCCAGATTGCAAATGCTGAGTTTGATCTTTTATCTGAATTGCTCAGAAGGATCAGACAGGTGGAGACAATAGGTGTAGCTGCCCCAAAGCACCCATGGGGCTTTAGAACTGCATGGGGATTTTCTCACACCCAGTCCCAGCTGATCCTAGCCACTCCATAATCCAGTTATAGTAAGTATGTTGGGAAGAGGTATTACCACTGATAGACATGACTAGCACATTGCTGACAGTGACTAGCTAGCAAGAACAATGCATTTTGATAGCTTTAGAAATCATCTCCATATTAAAAAAAATAAGACAATGGCCTGGGTCATCTGTTTAAGCAAGATCTCTCTTTTAATTTCTAACTCATTTGGGCGTGTGGCATGTGAAAAATCTTCACCCAGCCTTGACACCCAGCCTCTGCCTAGATTAGAGCACGCTGACGTACATGGCTGGGGCCAAACCCTCTCCACCTTTGCAGAGGAGTTATTGAGCCCAATCACCTCTAAGCAGGAACCTGTCTGTGCCACATGGGGGCATTTTAGCAACACGAAAAAATAACAGTGCCTCTAGGGGCCAGAGGCCCCCATTCTCCAGTTGAGATGTATGATGCATCCTGTTCCAGAGTAGACCCATTGCTTGCTAATGAAATTGTTAAGCAGGAGAACCAGTTGTTGTGGAGAAGCGAACAGACAGGGCCAAGAGTTGCTACATAAGTTTCCACTATATAGCAGGGAAGGTTTGTTATGTGAGTTAAATGTGCACAACATCCTTTTACACTGATGTGATAGATGAGTTCTACAGGAAATCTCGACGGGTTGAGCTCTTGTTTGTACAAATAACATGGGTAAGCCAACATTTTTATTTCTTTTCCTTGATGCATGCCGTGAATGGACAGGACAACTAACTCATGTACTGTACAGCAATGGATGGTGCTAATCAAACACCTTTGCTCCAGTCACATTTTTGTGGAGATTAGCCTGCAAACCACATGTCAGCAATCCAAAGTGACATCACTCCCACTGAAATAGGTGTCAGAAGCAGAATAATCAGATGAGTGTAATTGTTACAAGACTTGCACAAAAGACGTAGTGAGAAGTCTGGATCTAAATGTAGACATTCATTCGTTTAAAAAAATGTTCTAAATATACTGTATCCTGAAAGAAGACGTGATTAGAAGGACCACATCATGAAACTGAAGTTCCCAGGCAGTGGATGGAGAGTCTCTTGGAGCTCCTGGTTATCCCGTCTCTTGTTCCAACAGGCAGAGCCATGTGAATCAGCAAACTCTGGTAGGAGGAGAACCCTTGTTCTGCGGGAACAAGACTCACAAGGAACTCCAGCTCTCCTATTACCATTCATTTATTGAGTGGCATGCCTTGGAATTTTTAGTCATACAATCTGTGCTAACCTAGTCCGAGTGGGAAGGAAATCAGCTGCAGAGAGCATTTGTCCTATGTCTCCTTCTGCCATTCAGATACAAGCAGCCGCACAGCTGAGGTTCTAAGACATCTTTCCTGGCAACCTGCCTCTGCCCCTAAGAGAATCTAGAGCAATTCTGATTCCAAACTCTGTCTCATGGGCAAGAGGCACCAATTGTTTTCTCAAAAGTAAAAAAGTCATGGAGGTATAGTTCAACCAATCAGGGAAGGCTCTTGAGAACTGATGCGTTCCCCAAGTGACTGATTTGGTTTCTTGCTTTACGCCATGTATCTACAAAAGTATGAGAGCATTTTACAATGAATTCAATGTATAGACCAGAGGTGGGTGACTTCTGAGGGCCCAGGAGCCAGTACCTTCCTTTAGAGGGCTATCTATATATTTATCTGTCTACTCTGAAAACATGTCGCAACACTGCAGATGGTGGAAGCACAATTTGCCATTGGGGCAATTTGAAATGTGGGTCAAGGCGGGGGTGCTGGGTAGCCTATTGGGATGGCATACTTTGCCCACCTCTGATGAAGATGATCTAGAGTGGTACATCTAGCAGATACTTCCAGGTATTTTACCCTATCCTTTTTGACATCTCAAACAAGGAATGATAAGTGGAAGGAAATACCAGATCTCAAGTCTGTGGCAGAAGTGCAAATTCTGCATGGATACCTTGAGGGCTCCAGCAAACTCTTTAAGCGGGGAATTTCCTGTCCTTGACAGATCTAACAGGTGTCTTATCTGCATGTTCTACAACACCCTAAGCACTGGAAGTGTCTCAGCCTCATTTAGGGAGCAAACTGTTCACTAATACAAGTTCTGTCCTTCAGCCTCTCAAGGGAACCAAAGACTGCGTGTGTGTGTGTGTGCATGTGTGCATGCAAATGTGTATGTCTTTTGTTTTACAGAACTCAAGAGAGTCTCTAATAGCTCCCCTTCACCTTGAGGGCAGGCTTTCTTCGGAGTTCCTGCTCATCTCTTTGTTCTTTCAACAAGAGATTCATAGATGCAGAAAGGACCAAGTGCCTGCAAAACCTGGCTTCGTTGCCCACATCCAGATGAGTTCCCGGAGGCCTGAGCAGAAGAGGGCACCTGCAGGCATCCAAGTGGTTCTGGTCTATCTTCCTCAAAGGAAAAAGCAACACTTACGTTACATACAGTGTCATCTGAGGTTTGCAGATTTGTTAAGACCCTGGGGACGAAGGTGGTGTGCCTAGATATCCTGTAGGACAAGTTCCACTCAAGGGAGCTGTAGAGGATGGTGGTCCCATAAAATGAGGACAGGGTCCAAGATTGTTGGTCTTCAGATCCATATTCCTAAAGCAGTCTGACCACCTTTCCACTGATGGCTGGACCCAGACAATCTGGCAAGAAGAACATATTTTAAGAACCCACCCAGAAAAAGCAGTGACATCAGAGACCAGTCTCCTGGACTGCCTAGCACACTGCAGATTGTTTCAGAAGGAACTATCCAACAGTTTCTGTCGGCTGGAACTTCAGGTGATTTGACTCATTCTGCAAAGAAAGGTGCTGCCCCTCTTCTCCAGCAAAACTGTTAAAGAGTCTGGGAGCAAGCACCAAGAAGGTCCTGTCCCATGTTCCCACCGTGAACAGATATTTGTGTCAACAGCTACAAGGTCAAGGCCACTGTTCCTTCTCCTAAGCTGAGTAGACATGCATCCCTTTTCTTCTACATCTGAGCACACTTAAGGACGACCAGGACAGACTGACTGAGTCACCAAGAAATAGGTCCCAGAGAATGGAGCCTCTGAGGATATTCAAGGGCGAAGCCAGGAAGTGCGGCCAGCTGCTCAAGCTCTCTTTCACATCAGCAACACAGAACAAAATGAGTAGATTCCCAAACAAAAGAGAAGGAAGTGTCAATAGCCTAGGACACACCTGAGATGTTTCAGGAGGAGGCTGGGTTCCAGACATAATCCACCTGCCTCTATGCCATCCATGATTTTACCAGTTCTCTTCAATTTGCTGCCTTAGAGTCTTTCAACATACTTAGGAGATCCAACTTGCCTCTGCAGGACATCCAAACTGCAAATGCTAGAGATAGATGCTGTTCTTACTTTCAAAGAGAAAACAGGTGCAAATCAGATTTACAAGACTTTCTAGACTGCTTTGATCTACAGTGCACAGCAGCATGGCCTATTCCTCTCAAGAGATCAAGAGTTTGTATAGCAGACATTTGGGTTTCCTCTTATTTTGTCAAGACACTCTGCAACGATTTCCCTCACCTCACTGGACACAGCCTTTGGCAGCAGCTGTTCCAACAATTTTTAACTTCTCAAATCTGGAAGGCAGAAAACTGCCCATCCTCAATGCTAGGCAAACTTTGGGAGATCCCGCTTTAGGATACCCGCATCCACTGATGGAGACAGAAACACTGGACTTACTGGGAAGGTGTCTTTGCATCTGTGGGATGAAAGTATCCTAAGCCCACCTAGCTGCTCTGACGAAGCAGTCAGTCTTTGGCCCTTGCATCCCAGGGCCTTTAATCTGGCCTCAGATGAGCCTGAGAATGATGAACCTCTTTCCTATTCTCTACCTCCTCTGCTCAGGCTTCTGATAGCTTTTCTTCAGTTCTGACTCTGTCTCCAATTGCAGAATGACAGTTATGATAGTTTACTGTACCCTGATGTTGGGTTATTGTACTCTAACCAGACGGATAAAGTTTGCTGATTTGCATGGCCCCACCTGCCAGTATGTTAGTGGCAGGAGTAACCTGCTCCAGGACACCCTCCATCCCTGGCTGCAAAGAAGCCTGCACGGTAAGTTTGGTGTGCTTGTCCCAGCTTTGCTCAGGTGCCGCTCCCCGTGACACGCATTCAAACTCTCAAGCCTACAGGAGACAGGCTATGCATGAAAAATTGATTGGAAACTGCCTCTGGGAACACTGCTCGGCCTCAGCCAAGGAAGGCAGGCTGGTCCTCTCAGCAGGCCTCCGACTGGCAGCAGCATTAAGCCAGAGAGCTTCAAGGAGCACTTTGCAAAGGTGAGTCCTCTTCTCTAGCTGACTCTACACACTTTGGCCAACCTGACGTTTTCTTTCTATCTTCACGTCCCATAACTGTGCCTCAGCGGAGGTTCTACAGGATCAAAAGAACACAGCAAGACCACAGAGGTTCCCAGGAATACACTGCATTATTCATGCTTCTTTCCGCCCTTCTCCTCTCATCCTCCTGGGACTGACATTTTAGACTGAAGTCTGGGTGGAATTAACAGCAGACGGGGCTCAACAGGTGAAAGCACCTGGCAAAAGGTAAGGTTTGATATTTATAAGGTGTGATACAGACCTACAGAACCCATGCTGGTGTGACACAGCACCACTTTTGATACGTGCCCCCCCACCCCCACAAACATTTAATCTTAATCTGCTGTTCACAGAGCTTGGCTTTTCCCCAACCATCAACCACAGAATTCTATGGAAAGACATACACTCCTGTGAATGAGGAATATGGGAATATTACATGGTGTTTAGAGACCATTTTCTCCTACTACCCTTATGTGAAGATCTCTTCTTCCTCACCTCGTAGTTGGGAGCCTTCAAAGGGGCGAAGGCCCAGTAAAATGAATTCACTCTCTCTTAAGATTTTCCTCTTGGAGAAGATGTCTTGTCCTGTTGGCCAGGAAGTGCAGACAAGCTTTTCCTGCACACCATACTGGATAAAAGCTGCTCCCCCTCGGAGATACATGAGAACTAGCAGGAATTCACCTTACCTTTGAGTGCTGCTTTCTTATGGGACAAACGGGGGCAGGAATGGAGACACCAGCTTGGTGGCTTGAATTAGCAGGGCAAAGCAGACTCTGCCTCTTCTCATAGAAGAGAAAATATGCAAGACTTGTTCTCTAGACTCGGTAGAGCTTTTCCAGGGTGCTGAGTTCAAACAAAGAAGTCCACAACTGAAGGCTGAAATACACTCCAAAATGGAAGGCTTCGGGTAGCTTCTTCAGTCCCCATTAGCACTCAGCAAGTTAAGAATCACAGACGAAGAGAAAGGAAACTGGCACTTTCCCTAACAAGATGTGCAACTAGCCAAATGTAGAAAGTTACATTTAAAAAGTCATTCATGTCCACTACTCATTAAAGGGGGATGGGTTAAACAATTTTTTAAAAAATTCATTGTCATTACACATTTCAGTGTTTAAAATTAACTAGTTACGTTACTTGCTGCTTTGTGTTAATTTTTATCTTTAGACTGATGATAGAATGTCATGAAATTTAAACATTACAAAAGCCTCTGAAAATGCAAGTAATTAGAAAAGGCTGCTCATTATGCTTTCTCTCTCTCGCTGTGTCTGTGTGTGTGTGTCTGTGTGTAAAATGGTGTTCCCATTCATTTCATTACTTTGCAATGTAACTCCATTACAGCCTTGCTGATCATCAGTGGCTAGCTTGTTACAGCTATCCAAATCATTTATTTCCAGCCTCTGGTTACTAGTCACAGGAGGTGTCAGTTTCCATCCAACCAAGCTGTCTGCCCAAGCTTATGGCCACAGCAGTGGAGTCACTGCCAGCTGAGACCCTGGAGCTCTAGATTCTTACCCTCACAGTCTGCCTCGTGAAGTCAGGAAAGATGCTTTGCTAAGCCACTTAAAAGCTCCTCACAGCCTTAACAGAGAAAGGAACGGTCTCTGCCAAGATAACGTTTTTGCTCATATAAGAAAATGCCCATTTCACTTCCAAATCAACAGTCTAACTGGCACCAGGCTAAAAGGGAGACGAGGAATTCCGAGAAGGTCCCAGAGACATCAGCATCCGCAGAAAATCTCCTAACTATTTGGAACTCTGCAAATGATCCAGTGGGAAGAAAGCTTCACAGCCTGAGATCATGAACACTGACACCCTAACCATAGGCTCCAGCTGAATAAGGCAGCCAGCCTGACTGTATCTGCTCACCTTTCTTCCTATAATGGGAAGGGAAGCACCGACAACACAAAGAAATTAAATGCCTCAAAATACACTTCTGAATATGGGTATCAACTTGAAGCGGTAAGGAACCACCCGCAGTCAGAACCCAGATAACCAGGGGCACAGTACCTCTGAAGACGAGCTCTGATAATAACACTACAGAAATAACAAATAAATCTCTCAGTAGACACTGGCCAAAGCAGAATACTTCATATCTCAACTGTCTGAAGAAGCTCCTCTCCTACTGTTTTGTGTTTTTTAATTTTCTTCCTCTGCAAGTTCTGGGATGAGTATCTCAGTTCTAGAAGAGACCTAGGCAGATGTAGATCAAGGAACTACCCCAGTAGCCTTGGAGAGTTTGGTTTTTAAAAGTAAAAAAATGCAGAGTAAACTAGAGCATTTCCAGACTCCCTGACATAGGGATGGGCATGCCATTCCAACTGCTGCACACTGGAGCTGATTGCCCATTTTTTTGGTAGGGTATGTGAGTGCCTCTAATTTAATAAAGTGGTCTTACTTTATTATGGTAGCCTGCAAAAAAATAAAATAAAATCCGGCAATAGGTTTTATGATATAGCATGCAGAACTTACCTAGGATTGTAGAAGATCTGTGAGTTATATCCAGGTAAAGTGAGTATCTGCCAAATAATGATAATTTTGCAAGATGTCTGAACTAACCAGCATACCAGTGACTGTCAAAAACATGAAATCTGCATGTATAAGTTGGGTATTTTGGTTCTTAAAGACAAACTATCTTCTGCCTCTTTTGGCTTCCAAGTTTCCTTCTGGAATCAGATATTTTTTACAACCAAATTCAAACTAAGTGTCACTTGAACTACGTTTCTTAATAATGCAATGTTGATTGTAATAAGGGTTCTATTTTGTTATCATTATAATAGCTAGAAGGGTATCAGAGTGAGGCCTGGCTTGATAATTTCATGCATGATTCTTAAGAAGAGTATTTGTAAGACTCTGGTAAATTCAAGGTCTAGGTTTGCCATTGTTCTCTGCAAATTCTCTTGCATACGTATCAGGTGTCTAGAGAACAGTTAAGATTTTGTAGAAATGTTTTGGCAAGATCTGTAACAAGGCAGATAAAGCCAGACATTTTAGCAATGTATTAGTACCTTACCTGAAGCTGCATTTGCGTGTACAGTACTATGACTTGTTCTACACCACGTCTGATTAATTCCATTTGGGAAAATGTCAACATCTTGGACATCACGGAAAGATATCAAGAAGTTCATCTTTCTCATGCCATCTGTTACTCCTTTGTAGGTGTGGTCTGCTCTGAAATGACCCACCTTTTGGAGTGGCATCTGAGATAACTGAAGGAATGCTCAAACTAGACACTGACCTCACCTATGATTTGCCATTCCCTAATTCCCTCAGGTGGCACTCTAGCCCAGCCATGCCTCAAGTGAAGAGAGAAATAAATTAAGGACATAGCCTAAAGGGTTTCAGCTTCCCCTGACCTCACAGGCTGCTCTCACAGTATCAAGTCTGTCTTGCACTGTGCCTCTGGGACATGAAACTGTTGCTGTTGCCTCCTACTTGGACTTTATCCGTTATCCAGGACAGTATGTTATGGATCCTATAGAGAGGTGAGGGCTTAGCTGCAGTTTGCTGTCCTCACCACAATGCCTACCTTGATTTTAAAAGTTCTGTTTATTCAGGAATTAGTGGTTTTACACAGCAGGTTGGCTGCATCTTTGGAAAGAGCTCCGCTGGGGCCCGCAGAAAGGGCTATGGTGTTCCTGGAGGTAGTCTCCAATCAATTTGGGTTAGGCGAGTCTGCCTTTCTCCAGGCCTCAGAGAAGTCTGCTCCACACGTTGTCACGGCACCTGAGAGGGTTGGAGAACAATAACTGACAGGTGAGTACACAAAGCTACCCATCCCTTACTTCTACTGCTGGGGTAGAGCAAGAGGACCAAATCAGCTCTCTTTTCCATTTCTGAGACAAAAAAGATAGTCTTATGCAGAGTCTCTCTATATCTGCATCTTGATCTGAAATGTTTGCTCCAGTGCAACGCTACAGCATCAATGTAATGTCCACAGCAATGGACAGAAGAAGAGGGAGCTGAGATTATGATGATTCTATTATACCCCAAATGTGTAAGAAAAATTCCTCTTCCCAAGATATTAGGCCAGCCAGGATAGCTGGGTGCAGGCATACCAGAAGCATACAGGAAAGCATGACCCCCCCATACTTTCAATTGTGTGAGCAAACACATGACCTTGTCCCACACAGAGGAACAGCAAGTGAGCAATAACATTTATGTATCTGCCATTAAGAAAGACCCCAAATTTTGCAGGGGTCCACATTTTCACAGGTGTGGTCCTTCTGGCCCTCGTAGATCACTTCCCATGAATACCTGGATTGCTTCCCGTGCCTGCAAGCCAATTTATAAAGCTTCCTGGCAACTAGAAATGTGCGTTCTCTGGTTATGAAGGGAACAGCTTCTATGTTCTAAACAGAGGGGCACTGTGTAGTGTGCAAAGGCAAGAGGTCTCCCAGTGACCGCTCCACAAAAATACCACACCACAGCCAGACCTACAATTTGGCTTCTTCGCCTATTCAGCCACTTACCCAGCATGGCGATCAAAGCGGAATTGTCAAGGCTGAATCTTTCCTTGGAAAACCTTTCACAATAGAGAATGGGGCTGAGGGGAGCACTGGGCTGGGGGAGGGCAGGAAGGTATTGATCAGCCACAATGCTGTGTTCTAATTCTATCCCCTGCCCTCTTTCATATTCATTTCTAGGTCTAAAGAAGATCCTTCTCCCAAGCCTTGGAATCTGACATCTGTATGTTATTTTTTTATTTTTCTTCCAAATTTCTCAACTAAAGGAATGTTTACAGACCACACTGAATGGACTCCCGGAGCAGCCAATGTCTTTATTCCTGATTAACTTTTGATTCTTATAGTATTATAAAAAGACTCCTTTTTTTAAAAAGGAAAATATTTAATATTTATTCTTGCTGCTATATATTTTTTTAAATTTTATTTTTGGAAGGAGAGCAACAGACTGACTCAAAAAGATCTTAGGAACGAAGCCCGCTAATGGAGTGGAAAGTCAGAACTGGGTTTGGAGAGTCTTATGTTGGCTTTCCCTTGGACAGAAGAAAGGCTAGTCTGTGGTGTGGGAAAGGGGAAAGCCTGGGAGGCAGAGAGGCAGCACCAGAATTGTCTGATCTCTAGAAAAGGCGGGACCTTTTCTTACAGAAGTGCCAGGGCTGAACTCGTTTCTTACACTGTCCTTAAAAAGTTTTTTTTAAAAAACTGTTGATGCTTTTTCTACAGTTTTTGGGCTCTTCTCAGTTCACTGTATTTCTTCCTTCTCACTTTGAAGGAGAGATACACTGTCCTTTCGTTCAATCACTGGAAAAATGTAAAAAAGATGGACCTACACAACAGGAAGTTAAAATTTATTGAATTTTACTTCTATCTTGACTTTTGATCACCAAAGACCCGCAAGGCAGCTTATAGCAGAAATCAACAGATCACAGTTCACATTCCTTGCCACTATGTGATTGTAAAAAAGCACAAGCAGGAGAAGAAATTTAAAAGATGTAGGATGTTCCTTCTAAGACAAGGACAGGGAGCCTCTTTTTAATGAAAGAGATCACATTGCTGCTTTAGGACTGGGTGGCAGGACAAGTCAAATTCCTTGCCAATACAGAAATATGTATGAAAGGGTAAGTCCACACTGCTGTATTTTGCAAGGAGTGCTCAGTACCAAGTGAATGACTTCCATTCTTCAAGGAGTTCTTTTTTGCGAACTGTAGTCGTTCCACTTTTTCACCATGAGGGGACAGCATCTATACAGAACCTATTAGCCTAAGAAAACTCTATGGAATTCATGCAGCTGGTCGCCATAAGTCATCTGGCAACTTGAAGACACACACACAAACATTAGCCAGTGTGCTTCAGTACAGCACCAGCCCAGGTGCCTTAAAGATCAACTCCTGCGGGCTGCCCCGAAAGTAGGGCAGAACGAACATACAAGGGTATGGCTACTGGCTCAGGTTTGCCTCTCGCCCAACATTCTTTGATAGATAAAGGGTTTTTTTTAAAAAGCATGTACAACAAATAGTAATATGGTGTTTATGACAACTTGGATTGACTTTGCAGGTATTTTTCCTCAATTTTAAAAACACACTTTGAGGCATTGGCTTAAGTTCTTCAGTTACATGAGAAACAGTGATTTGAAGCGATTAGTGAAGTGATTAGAAAAAAATCTACCTTTAAAAATAATGGTGAGTATGGTAATACCAGGAAGGAAGGAAGGAAGGATGGAACACAGTACTTTCAGGGCCCGAAGCCAGATCGTCTCGTATTTCCAATAACGGCAGTCCTTTCTGTTTAATTCTTGTCTGTAAAAATAAGATATAAATATGGAACCCCAGATCCTACTGCTAATAGAAATATCATGAGGTGGGCAACAGTTCTTGTTACTTTAAAATTATTTCAACAGAGATTCCATTTTTTAATTTAAAAAAACCACAAAGATAGATTGTATACACAAAAAAGCCCTGCTGGAGATAACTTTATATGCATATTTAAGTTGTATATACTGTATATTTATAAGTATCATGTTTATCTATCTTCCATCACCATCTGTAACTTTTCTTTTTTCAATGTATGGTCCTTTCTCTAAAAAGAAAGTTATATAAAATATCTATTTTGCTCATGAAAACCACTGTGATGCTGTTTTCTTGTATTGCTTGGCACGCTTCGACACAATAGTTGAAAGGCTAGAAATCGCACTCGTCCTAATCTCTTTGCAAATTGTGTGCATATAGGTTCCTTTTTTCTTCGGAGCATTTAAATTCCAGCCCAAAAGGCTCCCAGAGCAGATACCAACCTCTGCAATGGCCCCAAGGGAGAGAGAGAGGGAAGCAGGCATCAGGTTAACTTACACCTGTGCACGCCACTAGCAGGATGCCAGCCTAAGAGCGAAAGTCTCCAAAGGGAAGATTCTTCAACAATCCTTGGAAGTGGCGGCCAGAGGAAACTGAAGTTCTGCCAGGACCTGCCAGTTCTTCCAATCAGGAGCTTCCTCCTGATATTTTAACTTAAATTCACTGCCGGGTTCTGCATGCCCAATCAGATTCCATTCCTCAGATGGACCTGTGGAAGACCTTTCTTCACACTGAATCCGTGTTGATGCCAAGTCACTCTGCCTGTACTCAAAATGTTGAAGGGGCCTTCTTCCTAACAAGGATGAAAGATCTTTTTGTCTAAGGGCCCTTTCATGCTACACAATTATGATACTTTGATACCACTTTATGGATCTTCCTATGGAATCCTGAGATTTACAGATTTTTTAGGTGGCATTTAGAATTCCCAGCCAGAGAGCTCTACCCCCCCAACTACAAATCCTGGGATCCCACAGGATGAAGCCACAGCAGTTAAACTGGAACCATAATTACATAGCGTGAAAGGGCCCAATATTCAATGAGACATCCCTGAGCAGAGGCCCTTCAAAATTAATTCTGCCGCTCTAAACCTTTGTCCTCCTTTCACCCTGCTCTCCCCAGAATATCTGCTCCCCCTGAGCTAAGCGGAGCAAAGTGTTAATCAGGAAACCATAAAGTTAGGCAGGAAAGTGTGAAATCTGCTGACCTACTAACCCTGGGCAACTGTTTACAAGCAGCTGTCAACACAAAAAAAATGTTGAAAAATGAGTATGCTCTCCCCCTGTGCCCCATCCCCAGGGTGTCTGGTGGTAATGGCAAAAAAGGCAAGAAAATGGAAGGTGGTCCTTTCACCAGCCATGAGGTAGAATGAGGTCAGTGCTTAGAGAGGGTCCTGCTGGAAGTCAGGACGTTGGCGTTCCTATGAAAGGAATTTCATTTTAAAAATCAGAGTGGCAGATCCAGTAAACGCAACAGTTTTTGACTGCTGCTCTGGACTGAAATAAAGCATCTCATTTCAGTTAAAAAGGAAGCAGAACCTCATCACAATTTTCTCTACTTGAAAAAGTCCCAATGTTTAATTGGTTGGTTTCTATGTAGCATCACTCTCCTAGGTGAAGACCACTTCAGCCAATGCACAGACGGAGGAACAGAGTCCAAAAGGATCACATCCTACCCGCTTCATATATTTTGTTGAGGCTCTGGATAAGTTACAAATCTCTCAGTTGCAGTGAATGTCCACTTGACAAGGAATGGTGCATGTCTAGTGTATCAAAAGAAAAAAAATCAGTGATACCACTGTATAAATGTGTGTTTCTTAGGCTGCCTGAGGTGGGTGACCAGTAATCTTTCTCTTCTAATGTCCCAGGAACTGGTACCATACCGTGCCCATTGGTTAAACTTTCTTTTTCTTTTCTCTCCTGGAAATCTGCTGCAGACCGGTGGCTGATGGCTCATGACCCAGCACCAGTTCACAGACCAACAACTTGAGCAGCCCTAGAATAAATGAACAGAAGCAGCTAGAACAGCTGGGAAAATGAGCCGCATCCATTACAGGGCATCAAGCGTTGCTGGCATGTTAATTCAGTTTACAGCCACATTAATCAAACACAAACGTTGTTTCCTCAAACAACAAAATTACACATAAGCACAGTTAAGATAACACAAAGCAAAAACCACACTAAACACAACCCCAGCCCTTTCAAACAACTGGGGTCACCCAAACAAAACAGCAACTCCACTGTACTTTGTTTTCAAAATAAGTAAAGAAGCCTGGTTTAAAAAAACTTGGATGCTTGACCTTCAGAGTCTGCTGGCACAGGCGGGAGTTGCCTACAATTAAGAATAACTAATTGCATTCCACACATAATTAGGGCTCACCTACAACGAGCACCTTGATTACCTGAGGATTCCCCCACACAAAGTATCACTTCATCACACAATGAAAATGACACAGCTCAAGGTTTTTACATCAGTCAAAATCACAGTATTTCTGGTGCAGTCAGCTCGAGCCAGTGCGATGTAGTGGTTTGAGATGACTTGACTGTTGGACTGAGACTCTGGGAGACAAGAGTTCGAATCCCTGCTCAGCCATGGAAACCCATCTCTCACTCTCAGAAGAAGGCAAAAGGCAAATCCTCTTGAACAAATTCTGCCAAGAAAACCATGTGACGGGTCAGCCTTAGGGTCACCAATGAATCAGAAATTACTCGAAGGCATGCAACAACAGCTCAAGTCTTCAAGTTGTCAAGCAATGGGCATAGACGTCTGGACCACCCCTCAAGAGAAATGGGAAGGAAAGGGTTATTTCCAATGAGAGTTTAAGTCAGTTGGGGAAAGAAGCAGCCATCTTCTCTGACACTGGTAAAACCTTACTCTCCCACCTCTGACAACAGCCTGAGACTTTAACATCAGAGTATCAACAAAATGAGAAGCCACGGAAGATTACTATACTATATGCCTATGATAGTAGGAAAGAAAAATTCAGAGCTAACCACAAAGGAGGAATGAGCGTTGAAGCTGATGAACTTAACAGAAATGAGCAAGTTGTTCTGTCTTATCAGAGAAAGGTTGGTTGTGAGATTTTTTTTAAAAAAAAAGACTTGAAACCCTTTATCGACTCCTTGGAGGAAAAAAAAAGAAAGAAAATAAACTGGTAATTTGTGGTTTTGACGGTTAGAGAAAATGGGTTGTTGAACGGAGAGAATATGCTGCAGCTTGGGAAAGAGACGTGTGAAGAATTATAGGCATATGTAGCTGCAAAGAGAAAAATTGGAAGCCATCTTTTTTCTTTTTTTTTAACTTCTTTTCTTCTTGTACTGTTTTCTCTTAATGTTTGCAACTTTTGTAGGTTTTATTGTACTTGAAAACTCTTTTTATTTTTTTTTAAATGAGAAGTCCTTGCCCCTATCTCTCTGTACCGGGATGGGCTGTGGATTGCAGGTTGACCCAAACAGATTTTTGACTGACTCAGTCTTCTACAAGATCTCCCACCTCACAAACCCTACCACCAATATGCTATTTTTCTGGGTGATTTAGCCCTCCAAAGAGCTGAAAAACAGCAAAAACTACCCGGAAGTAGAAGTAACCGACATACTCCAACATACGCCTTACTGGAAGCCACCAAGGCTCAATGAGAAGTAACATCTGGCCGTAATTTTCAGCCAGTGCAACTTGTGATCAGGGGAAAAAATTGGTCCTTTACTGTGAGAAAGGCAGAAGATCAATGAATTAGAAAGACAGTTAATGAGTGAACGGCTCTTGCACTCTCTACAGTTATTCCTCCCACTCCACACACTGATTCATACTTACTGCCTTCAGGTCCTTAAAAAATACCAACAAGAGGGTGGAAATCCACACATGCTCAGAGGTAGTAGCACTCCAATCAGGAGTATAAGAACAGGGGGCAAGTGAAGGCATTGCTCTCGTTGAATAAGAATTCTGCCTCCCCCAAAATGAAATTTTCCTTCCATCCTCAAATGTTTGGCATGGCAGCTGAGCATCTGGAAATAGCATTTAGGCCTCCAAAGAAAATACATCTGAATCCTACAAAGCCCCAATATTAGCATGTTACAAACTTACCAGAACATCGTGCATGAACAAGGAAGCATTTCCACACATGCCCTGTTGTATGCTGCACGACTCACCTTTGGTACACGTATGGCTGCATGTGAAAATTCATTCTCAACTTTGACACAGGTGCTGAGACGATACAGGCATTCAGTGCTTCATCAGAGAAAAGCAAATTTAGGAACCTTGGTTTTAGAAAGTCACATATTAGAAGAAATTTCACACCAACAATTTCTCTGCAAGTTTACAGAGAAATCACAGCCCATTAGGCATTAGTTCAGAACATCAGAGCAGGATGGCTTACACAATATGTATGCGTTTGCTTCCTAGACTTTGTTTACACAACTATTTTGCACGTGGAAATTGTGCGTGTATGTGCCTTCAGGGCACATGTCAGAGGTAGGTTTGAGAGTCCCTTTCTCTGAAATAGAGTCTGCAGCACCTGGTGTTCATTAGCAGTCTTCCATCCAAGTACTAACCAGGGCTGACCTTGCCTAGCTTTCAAGATCAGATGGGATTCAGTGCATTTAGGGTGTTCCTGTAACATATCTTAAATGGATTTACTTTTTTTTTAAAGTTGCACAACATACTTTCTGATTTTAATGCATTAATTGGGGATTAGTTTTGTCATTACCCATGAAACTTCTTTTATAGTGACAGATGCCCAAAGCCTTCTAATTTTTGTTTCTGCCCTCACCTCCAGGAAAATGGGTTCACTATGCCTCTGATTCCAATGATTGTAGCCCAAACTCTGAATGCAAATGTTGCACCTTGTTCAAAGAAAAACTGTGGACAGCCTTCTTTCCTCCCTTTCCCCTACCTCTTTCTTCCTTCCCCCTAACCTTTGAAATAGATGTAAATATTTCAGGGAAATCTGCTATGTTTATACAACAACTTATTACTTAGACACTCTTTCCTTTCACCTAAAAGTCCTGCGCTGCATTCCAGCAGTGCCCTCTGGTGTCTCAGCACTGAACCAACTCACCCCATCAAGAAATTCCAAAATGAAACTGCTGTTTGGAAAGATGTATTCAGGTGACATTTGCTATGGTTTTCATCTGAGGCTGAGAGAGTGTGATCTTCCAAAGGTCACCTAACAGGTCTCTGTGGCTGAGCAGGCATCTGATCCTTGGTCTCTCTGAGTTACACCGCAGCACTCAAATCATTACTATGGCTCTCAATTAAATTAACCTTTCTGCTCCATATTTCTAAATATTGTTGGTAAGCACCACTAAAAGAGTATCAGCGTTTGGAAAACAAACCTACTTTTGTTGGGAGTCATTAACAAGTTTTTGCAAGAAAAAAAATATTGAATTTGCTACTTAGAATTTTTGAAAAATGTAGCAGTGAAAACACTGGGAAGCAATTTGCAGCTAGTGAAGTTGTTATCTTTTCATAGCAACAATCTGTGGGAAACTCTTTGTTTTCTTCGTGTTAGTATTCTGCATTTAGTGTTACAGATTAGGACTAGTTTCTAGTAATTAATATTTAGGATATGTTTATATTATATAGTGTCTCTTTTTTCTGTAGTTGCATCTGGATGTAGTCTAATTGTTTTTTAAAAATTTTGTTTTGTGTGTATGTGTTGTGTATTCTTAATAACGTTTATTTTTTTAAAAAAGGAAGAAAAATAACCCAACTGGAAGAGACTGTTGCTCGTTGCAACCAAGTAGCTATTTGCAAAGTTTGGTTCACTGGGGCAGCCTATGAGGAATTAGGCTAAGAAAACAAGCTATCCAGGTGGCAAGAGAGGCTCAGCAGAGCAGTTCTATTCCAACCATGGCACCATACAGACTTGAAAACTAGCAGATTTTTCACATGCGTATACACAGACGTTCAGCAACTCTTCCTGCCTGCCTCTGTTTCCATCTCTAAAATGCTCCACGAACAGCAGAGTTACTGTAGACTAATTGCAATTTGCCTCTTAGGAATAATTTGCACACACTCAGATAATATTTTTAAAATATTTATATCTCATGTTTGGTGCCAAAGCACTCTAAGACTCCTTACAGATTGAAACAGAGTCACATCCACAATCCAGTGTAAGTGGTAAACAAAAAGCACCAGGAAAAAATAAAGCAAAATTCAGCAAGGAGCAAAACAAGAGAAACTCTCCTACCGCTCTGAAGGAGCCCAAATGCCCTCTTAAGTTTTTGTAGCCTGCTGCTAGAAAGCCACGGCAGAAAGAACAAAATACATCTCCTCTAGGGCCTTGATACCATCACACGCGGCCCCGTCTCACGAGACCCACAGAAACATGCTCTGAAGAGATCCAAGGCAAGACTTATGAAGGAAATTCTAAAGAATACGTTAAGTACAACAGGTAGGAAGAGGGCTTTTCAAGGTCAAATGCAAAGCGTTTTCTATCAGCAGGTGTCATGCCCTGCTTCCAGGACATGGAAATGGACCCTCTGACTCAGGGGCTGAACAGTGGACATGCCAGCACTTGCTGAACAGCAGGAGGTTACAGAACCACAAATCCCAGAGATGGAACAGGTGGCAGTGCCAGCTCCAGCAGGGAGTCCTGCCCCTTCACATACAGAAATCAACTTATCTATGCCTACTTTTGCTGAGCGTAGACAGCAAAGGGAGAACTTTGGCTGGCTCAAAATTTGACCCTATCCTCCTCTGCTGCTGAGGAAGTGTGACTTGCCCAAGGTGATCCAACAGGTTTCCATGACTAAGTGGGGAATTCAAACCCAGCTCTCCTGGAGTCCAAGTTCAACACTAAAACTACCACTCCATGGTGGCTGCTGGTGTTTTCTTAGCAAGGTTTCTTCAGAAGCTTGCCATTGTCTTTCCCAAGGCCACCCACCGGTTGAACCATGGCTGTCTCTTCAAACCACGGTCTCTTGGAGCAGTAGACCAACACTCAGAACACTACATCACGCTGTCCCCTAATTAGGGAAGAAGCCAGAGCCCAGCCTGTAAGCATATGGTGGTGCTATGTGCCTTCAGATCGACTTTGACTAGCAACAAGCCTCTCCTTGGGTCTTCATGGCAAGGTTATTCATATGATTCCTTGGCTTACTCCTAGGCTGAGAAAGTGTGACTTGTCCATGGTTACCCAATAGGCTTCCATAGCTGTGTTGGGACTGGGATTTGAACCCTAATCTCTCAGAGACCTAGCCAAACATTCAAATCCCTATACCATGCAGGCTCTGGACAATTAAGACCTGGTTCTGGTGGCAACTAAGAAGGCTAGAATTGGGATGTTGTACCAAACAGTGCTGCCCACGTTTTTTAAAACTCTAATAAGGATTGTCATAATCAGCTCCCATACTTCAAAAATTTAATGCAATATTACTGTGGAAGAAGAGGCTGTCCTTCAGGGACCCTGGAGCTTAGCCATGGCTGGAGTCAAAGTCCTAAATGAATTCTATGAACTGATCCCAGAAAAGAATGGGAAGTCACAACAGATGTACTTTTGGCAGCTGATACAGTCAACAACCTCACAGTTCCATTTTCTACTAGGAGTAGTTCCTTGGGATGCCTAAACTCTTTTTCTAAATGATCAGCTGAACTTTTTAAAGTTACTGCAATGCTAGAAAATTGGGGGCTGAAGGAAAATCTCATTTGGAGGGGGAGCAGAATTCTCATTTGGGGGACAACACTCCCACAGACACACACTTGATTCTGCTCAGGAAGAGATTTATTCAGCTCAAAAGCTTAGATACTGAATTTCTGAAAGCTTCTTTATGCTGCTTGGCTCATTCTTCCTTTCCACCTTAAAACCAACTCTGCCTGGCCCTTCCCAAGTCCCTCCTCCCCTCCCCGCTGATTAGCTGTCTGGCTTCCATAACAGCTGCTGGTGGGGGGAGAGGCTTGCTCTGGAGTTGGTAGGTGCTCCGATATTAATATAGATGCATACTCAGATACACAAGACACCCTGTAAATAGCTCTGGCTGCCCTGGAGTGGGAGAGAAAACACATCAAGATGGGAGCCCAAAACTCTCAGCCTCTCAACATCCCCGAGCAGGAGGAAATCATGACAGAAACTGGCTGTAAGGATAACTTTGGTTTCCTTTCCTTCCTTTAACCGCATGCACTTTGGTCCCCGCTCCCAAAAGAAAAAATACAGGAGGAACTTAGCACTGGTTGGGATGGAAGGCAGTAGCTCCAAAGCAATGCCAGAGTTCCAAGTTACATTAGGGCTCTCCATACCCCAACACTAGCACTGGAACCTTGCCTAATAGTGCCACTTGTATTTGACCCCAAAGTAGCTTCCTTTTCACTATCCAGAGATGAGCCCCAATCCAGGGAAGGAAGCTCTCCAGAGTTCAGCCCTAGGAAGTCCAGCTGCAAATTGAAAACCTGGCGGTTCCACATTAGATAGGAACTTGTTCCCAGTGGTCAGACCAAGCAGTGGGGGGGGGGGCGCTATACGTATAGGTGAAAGGCAGAGTGTGTGTGTGTGTGTGTGTGTGTGTGTGAGAGAGAGAGAGAGGGGGGGAGGGAGGGAGGGAGGCAGAGAATGAATATCAGAGCTTCATGGATGAAAAACTAGAGTGGGGAGTGAGATATTTGTGGTGGGGAGGAATAACGAATGTTAAGACTCTGGAAGACTGCTGGGTTCTAGTTCCAGGATCTGGTTGAACAGCTGCTTAAAGAAAAGGTGGTGAAATGCAACAGGTCAGAGAATCACAGAATCTTAAAGAGTCTGAAGAGATCACAAAGGCCAGCTACCTCAATCCTCTGATAGGCAGGAATATCCAGCTAAAAGATGCCCCTCCAACCTCTGTTTAAAGTCCTCCAAAAACGGAGAATCCACCACGCTCCAAGGCAGCTGTTCCACAGCTGAACACCTCTTTCACTAAAAAAAAAGGTCCTCAGAACTGGAAGTCCTTGGAATTCAGTCCAGTGGATAGGAACAAACATGGGAAACAGCTAAGTTCCCCATGTTCTCCTTCCCAAACTGGAGGATGGAATGGCATGTTCTGGACTTGAATGAACTGGAACTTCCCCCATGTCAGGGCATCTTGCTCCCAGACCTAGCATGCGAAGGAGAGCAGCAGGTTACATTAGGAAAGGAGACTTAAGGAGATTCACAAACTTTATTCCTAACTTTGGAAATGGGTGTGAACAGAGGTGAGTACTGGGAGAGTACAGAACTCTTGTGTACTTTCTAATTGTGGGAAAAGAAAGCAATATGTTGTTGTTTTTGTTCTAAGGAACAGGTCAAAATGGGACAAGGATACTTTAACAGGAGGAGACTATTTGGGACTTGAAAGAGACAGCTCTTCATGACTGCAGGCTAGAATGGCATTCTCCTCCCCTCCCTCTACTGCCCATTTTTAAGGTTTCTTTTCCTAACTGTCTTGATCTAAAGAGGAATTGTTGTTACTGAGCTGGATGCTGGGCCCCACCCCAAGTCTTGCATCTAATCTGGCAGCTGGCCTTCTATTGTCTGCAAGACTCGGGAGGGAGAAAGGGAAGGGATGTTGGTGGGTTTTTGCAGCAAAATACCCCCTTTACTTCTCCCTGGAGAGGGGCTGTGTAACACCTACGTTCCCTAGGCAGCCTCCAAGTTGCGAGATGCTGCTTGAAGAATAAAACAAGACATAAACGTGCCACTGATTTCTTTTACTGCACTGGGCAAGTCATTTTTCCTGGCAGGAAACCTTCTGTAATTCCTTTACACTTTCCAGCAGGGAAACAAATGAATTACACTACACAAGCAACTAAAATTCAATTTCAAGGAAATAGGTCATTTTTCCAGAACAAATTGGGTTTATCAGGAGAAATGCATGTCATAGAGAAAAAGAACAGCTATGTTTGGTGGGAAGACGGGAGAGGGTCTTCTCTGTGGCTGCCCCCAGACTCTAGAACTCCCTTTCCAGGGAGACTTGGATGGCTCCTTTGCCGTCTTCTTAGAAGCTGGTAAAACTTTTTTTTTTTTTAATTTCAACATGCTCCTTGGAATTGACTGTTTTTACCGGAAAACAGCTTTTTTACAGTGTTATATTTTAAATGGTTTTGTTTTGTTGTTAGTTTTAACACTGTTTCAATCTCAGCTTTTTGTATGTTTCTACCCATATGTGTTTTAATTGCAGTCCTCTTTATTTTCTAAGCTGCTTTAAGCCCTGTTTAGAGGAAAAAAGCAGTACATACAGTATAAGTATTGTTGTTGTATGCCTTCCAAATGTTTCCAACTTATGGCAACCCTAAGGTGAACCTATCGGGTTTTCCTGGGGCTGAGAGCGTGTGACACACACAAAGTCACCCAGTGGGTTTTCATGGCCAAGCAGGGAACTGAACCCTTGTCTCTAGGGTTGTAGCTCAACACTCAAACCACTACACCACACTGGCTCTCTTATATAAATAATACTGATGTAGAAATAATACTGGAACGGAGAAGAGTTTCTTGCTCAGAGAAAAGAAGCTGGTTCCAAAAAGCAATCAACCTACCTAAAATGAGTTAGCAGCCCCAGCTGTATTTGCTGGAGTTGCGAAACACCAATGAGATATGCAGTTTCCTTCAAATCCAAGTATATCTTTTTCCAACACAATCAACAGAACATTTTATTTTTTTAAAAATTTCTAGAGCCAGTCTTAAAAGCAGGTGGGCCACAGTTCAGGCGAATGGGTTTTAGGGGCCTGAAAAGGTCAAAGAGATTAGGTTTGTCTTAGCATGCATGCATACATATATGCAAATATGTGACCATATGGCTAATTTATACAGGATGTATTATTTCTCCTTTCTTGAGCAAAAAATGTGATCGCTTCGTGTTGAGTCCAGAGCTTGTCCTATACAGAGCTCTGACTAGGGCCGTTACTAGGACCACAGAGGATGTGAGGCAACAGGTTGTGAAGCTTCCACACTGCACGTCCCACTGGGGCCACTGGTGCTGTTGGCCAAAGGAGATGGGACTAACTCACTCGGGCCTGTGACTCCTCTTTTCCTAGCAACCAATTTGCACACTTACACTTGCGTATGTCACTTAAAGGATGCCAGCCAAAGTCCAATATATGACTGTGTATATTTTTTTTCCTGTCATTGTGAAAGCTGGTATTCTCTTCCTTCCTCTACAATGTCCCAAACTTCCTACCCCAAGATTCAACATTACACAGCAACAGCCCTCTCCATGCTTATTCAGTGGTCGATGAAGACCAAGAGGGACAGGAGAAGCTCCTGGCTTTGTCTCCGTAGTCAGATGCAAAATGATCACATTATCCACTGAGGATCTCAGTGAATGGTGTTATTTGGCTGGTCCCTGGCTGCATCTTGAGAGTGGGAGGATTGGAGAAGTGTCGGGCTATGAGGATGTAGCCAGATGAAGACTGATGGCATCATCGGCTGAGATCTGCCAGGAGGTCTCAGTGGATCATTCCACATCTGGCTGCAGAGACATAGCCAGACACTTCTGAAACCTCCCACAGGAGAAGGCTGCAGCAGCTAAACAGCAAGTCCAAGGAGGGCTGAGAGGACAGATGTCTCATAGTTCTGCCGGTGGAATGTTTACACTGTGCTCTAGCAGTACAGGATCTCAGCCTTACTCTTACATGGTACATTATGAACTGAGTATGGATGGACACATTCCTCCAAACTCCTTGCAAAGGAGATCTGTCTGAACTTGCTCTCCAAGTCAAAAAGCAGTTAACACCTCCATTCAGGAGAATGTTAATTGCTGATGACTTTATTTTTAATACGATCATGACAAGGTCATTCTACCCTCAGCCAGAGCCACTTCCTTGGGTTAATCATTACATCTCTCCTTCTCTGTTTCCCTCTTTCAACAGTCTCCCAAGCTAATGTTTTACGCCTTTACCAGCGCTTCCAGGCCTTGGACAAAGATGAAAAGGGCTACCTCAGGTAAGCAGTGAAGGAGGGAAAGGAGGAAGGATTATAGGCTGAGAATAATCAAAAGACCATCTAGAGGAGCCTCCTCTCACCTGAGCACTGCATTGTTTTATCCTACAAAACTGCTTTTTACATCCATTTTAAGCATAACTTGTCAATTGCTTCAATATTGTTACTAGTGTAATTCTATTTAAAGTTGATGTTTTCTACTTTTTTAACTATATGGGCTCTTGGTGTCTCATTCATGGGGTTACCATAAGTCAACACTGACTTGATGGCAAATAACAACAAATCATTTTAATTTGTAAGCCATCTTGAGTCCCAGTTTCAGGGGAATAGGTAGCAAGGTATAAATAAGGTTAATAATAACAATCAAGAACAGCGAACAAGACTGATGCAGTGGTGGGTTTCCTGTGGCAAGCTATAATGGTAGCAGAGGTGGAATTATCACGATCAGCTTATCAGCTATTTATATTCCAAAAGACAGTCAAGAAATTCACTGCAGGCGAATCAAAGCCTTCAGAGTAATAAGGAGACAGGTCAAGGCCTAAATCCTATGGTCAATCTCTCCTAGAGTAGGCCTATTGAATCAATAGAACTTGGTAAGCATTACTTTAAGTTTCATTGACTGAGTGGGTCTAGGTGAGACTAACAATTGGATTTCAGCCTTAGGTCAAGCATTAAATAAAATTTTACCACATAGGCAGGAAAGGGGTTGCCAGGCATCCCATATTGCTATAGCAAGCCAACACCTACATTGGGTTTTTTGTGTATTTCCGTTCTGCCCCTCCCATTTTTTTTGTGCCACCACACTGTGGCACACAGTGATACACACTGTGAGTGGAAAACCAACTAGAAAACCAAGGTATAAAATCTTTTTAAAGAAACATTTTTCAAAATTATATACGATTTATTCTGCTACCAGGACAAGTTTTCCTACACCTGTATCCTCTCTTTTCTCTCTCTGCAGCAAAGGTGACCTTGAAGGGATTGGGGAGCTAGCCGTGAACCCCATAGGGGATCGGATCATCAATGCCTTCTTCCCAGATGGGTGTGTATCTTGGTGGATTGATGAGAGACGGAGGGGGAGAGAGAGGGAATCAAACGCAGAAGTCTAGTCCCAAAACATATTTCTGCCAGTACAGGAGAATTTACTAAAGAGGGAATTACTCTGTTTTGTTTTTTAAAAAAGCTGTTTCTTTTGCCACCAGTGGTACATATCAGCATAGGGTTGCCAATTCAGGGTAGCCCCAGGCTCTGAGGTTTCAAGACAAAACCTACAACCTAAGGATGGCCCATGGTGATGTCATTAAGTGTTATGCATGCAGTACCAACTACAGTTGCTCACAGCTGGTCATTCAAAGACACACTTATATACAGAACACACCTTCTTGTTCAAAAATTAAGACAGAAATTGTAACTAAAGGGGCTGTTCCTGAATCAAGGTGGAACAAGACTATTCCTTTTACCTACGTAGAGAGACAGGATAAAGAACATTTACTCTACCCTCCTTGCTTCTACCTAGAAAGTGGATGTAGAGCAGAGGATGAGCTCTGGAATCACAACAACTGGGAAGGAAGGAGGAAGCTAAGTCCCTCACCTCCACCTGTAAGTTGCAGCAACAAATCAATGAAATCTTGTAGATTGTACCAAGCTGCTGCTTTAATAACTGAGGGGGGGATTTGCCCACAGCAGTCTCCTCTTGCCTGGAGCTGAGCACCCCCAAAACTGGAGAATTTATACCCATCTCCTCCTGGACTCATAAAAACTGGAGACTCAGGCCCAGGCTCTGGAATCTGGCAAGCCTATATGGGTAACAAAGCTAATAACATTTATCATGGTCTAGTACCACTTGCTGACCTCTTTGCCAAGCTGGCTTAAGGCCATAGCCAAAGTCAGAGGCTAAAAGGAAGGGACTTTTAGAGAAGCTTCAGAACTAAGAGGAAGAAGGGAGGGCACAAGGTGCATAATCTCCACCACATCAGAAGCTGTAAAGGCAAAGATGCAAGAAACAGGAAGGGAAGAATAAGCAACATAAAATGCTTGAATAAAGCAGGTGTTGAACGACAGCAACTTCACCAGCCACTGAGCAGCAAGCACTGCAAGATAACAAATCAAAAAATTCCATGAGGGCACTTACTTTGCCTGCTGTCGCTGCTTGGGTTCAAGTTTTTTACCTCCTCCACTTCCAGTTGACCACCATGCAAAAGGTGCTCTGCCCAAACTCCAATTCACCAACTGGTGCAAGAGTTCTTCCTGGGGGGTGACCAGGTACCACACAGAGCCTCTCCCTGAGAAACAGCAAAACAGGATTAAAGCAGCCATTTATGGCTGCCCACCTGCATCCACCCACTCAGGATCCGGGTAGAGAGAAGTCACACAACTGAGAGGTGCAGAGACTCCAATCTCAGGTGACCAAGTCCATGCTGGTGCCCTCCAAATGTACTGGTGTACAATTCCATAATCCCAAAAAGCAACTATGCTGTGGAAGTGTAATACAGCACATCTAGAAGACTGCTAGGGCCCTTTCACACTACACAATTATATCTCTACAATCCCACTTACAATGCCATGGTAATATCCTATGGAATCCTGGGATCTGCAGTTTAGGGAGAGTTAGAACTCACAGCCAGAGAGCTCTAGCGCCTCCCCAAACTACAAAGCCCAGCAATCCATGTGATGCAGTTGTGGCTGTGGAAGTAAAATCATAGAATTACATCTGTATTGTGTGAAAGGGCCTCTGGTTAGCAGAGTCTGAAGGACAACTACGGTTGCATTTCTACAGTGCTTATCTAAGAAACTTCCTCACACTGACCCATGATCTACTGGAGTACATATGGCACTGTGATGGGGCGTTCTTTCTCCCCAGGAGAGAGACCACTGACTTCCGAACGTTTGCCCGTGTGCTGGCCCACTTCCGTCCGGTGGAAGGACCTGCAGGACCTGAGAGCATCAACAGCCGCCTTAACAAGCTAAAGTGTGAGTTTACGTCATAGCAGATGGGGTGGGAAGTCACAGCAGAAATGTAAGTTTACAAACAAAAACCTTTACAAAAAAAAAAAAGGCGAGATGCCCCAGAGATAGAACTTTTCCATCAGTGACAAAATCCCTCATTCTGATAAGCAGGAGGTCAATATGTATGAATCCACACAACCTAAGCATCAGTTTTTATTACTGAAACTGGTTATCCAGGGGCTGGACAGGATGAAACTTACCTAGCTGTTAACTCTTCTGCCTATCTACCCATCCCCGTTACTAATGCCTTGTCATTCTGATTTCTGTTAAGTTGCTTTTCAACTATATGATCAAGACAAGGATGGGAAGATCTCACGGGCTGAAATGCTGCAGGTGATTACCATTTGCATGACCACTTGGAAAGATTACACATGTGGGGCAAAACATGTTTGAGCAATTAAATACAGGAGGGTGCTGGTTAAGATTTTTTATTTTTAAGAGGTGTTACGTGAGCAAAAGGCTGTCCACATGCAAGTTACACCTTCTATGCCACACACACTCTACCCACTGAGCCTCAGATGAATGCAGGAGAGCTAGCATTATTCAGTGGTGTAGTGCTTTGAGCACTGGGCTATGCCCTGGAGACCAGAGTTCAATCCTCTGCTTGGCCGTGGAAACCCACCGGCTGACCTTGGGTGTATCACACACTCTCGGCTCCAGAAAACCCCATGACATATTCACCTTAGGGCTGCCGTAAGTCAGAAACAACTGGAAGGCACACAGCAACAATATGCTCAGAAACACTCATTTTTTAATCCAGGCTAAAAAGTCCTTGCTCTCAAAACAGGCCTGAGGGATTAAGTTGAGATTAATTCCTACAAAGGTGGCAGTTTGATAACAGGGATGATGAGACCCAGGAAACTTATTCATAGGAGGAGGAGCTGAGATGTTCACCAGCGGTGGTTCAACATCAGCATCAACCCCCCTTCCATACAGAGATTTTACAAGCATTTACAAAGAAGTCAAAGAAGGGAGGAAGGGACACATTCTCTATCCTTTTCCTGTTTTGTCTCAAATTCCTCACCACTCTGCTCTTGCTGTCCTTGTTCCCCAACCCCAGGTGTTGAGAATGATGATTGGGATCCAGGTAACAGATGAACAACTAGAATGTATTACAGACCGAACCATCCAGGAGGCTGATAAAGATGGAGACGACGCCATCTCCTTTGAGGAATTTGCAAAGGTCTGGCTGGTTACAGATCATGCAACTGCCTGAACGCTACAATGATGTGGACTCTGGGGGGCATAGACACTGAATACCATTAGCCAGTTGCTGAGAGTCAGCATGGGGTAGTGGTTAAAAGTGTCAGACTAGGAGTCTGGGAGGCAAGGGTTCAAATCCCAGTTCAGCCATGGAAACGCACAGTGTGACTCTCTCAGACTCAGAGGAAGGAAATGGCAAACCTCCTCTGCAACAATTTGACCAAGAAAACCCTAGAGGAGAGTTGCCATAAGCTGGAGTCTGTTTGAAAGTGTACAAAAACACCGCCAGGGTTAATTTTAAAGAATATGTTGCTGGACACTCAAATCTTGTGGGCAGATCTGCACCGGCAGCCATGCCCTGGGAAGACACAAAACAACTGTGTCAGTTCTTAAAAAAAAAGAGAGAGAGATTTAACCTATTGGATGTTTTGATGGTGGGGAATTGATTTGGGGCCCCAGCTTGAATCCCCTTTGTGAACCAGACTATATAGTCAGAGCAGCCATACATCCAACAGGCAAAGCTCCTGACTGCTCCCTCTGATCTGAGGTCAGAGGAGGGACTTACCTCCCAACTGGGAGTACCAGAAAAGTCTTTGCAGTCTCCTACCGTCATATTGTCAATATATATATTGGCATATATACGTGTGTGTGTGTGCGCCTATATATACATGTAGCTGGGGGCATATTCAAAGGATGGGGCTTGCAAGTAGAAGGGCCATCACTTGGGCGTCTTATGGACTGAATCAAGCCCATGAAGTAGAGATGCCCCTCCAAGTGCCCACAGTGGTGCTGGGCACTGCCTTCTCAAGGGGAAGGGCAGCACTTTGGAATCTCTTTATTATTCCTTACTCGCATTTCTTCCCCTCCCACACCCCAAACTCAAATCTTGACACTGAAAGCCAGTTCAAGAATTAAGCAGTAAAACTCAAAGCAAAGGTCCTTGCAGTGACATCCATCTTTCTTCTATTTCACAGTCTGTAGAAAAGCTGAACATTGAACAAAAAATGAGCCTCCGAATCCTTAAATGATCTGATGGCACCAGAGAATCCCTCCCCAAAAGCTGGAAGCAAATCTACCTGGTTCGTGGTCCAGAAGCAGGATGTGACAGCAACTGCATGGAGTGTGGGATCCAGTCAGCTATCACCTCTCTTCTTAATAGTCTCAAAGTGACCCACGGCTAGGGAAGCCTTCCATTTAAACTGACTTCTTCTGTGATTAAGACTGGCCTAGGGTTGCTGGACCAACGATCGAGTTCCTGTTCTTGCATCCGCTACATCTAAGCAGACTTCCATCCATGTTTTATTAGCTTCATTACAGGGGTTCGACCAGAAATGGATCTACCTTGTTTCTAACATCCTACAAAGCACAAAGCATATGCCAAAGCTGTGTATTTCAATTTTAAGTGCTGGAATGGACATTGGACTGAATTCTTTGAAAGACAAGGTCAAAGAGTGACACGTGGCATTCTTCCCTTTCACAAAGACACAACATCCTAACTCTCACATGGAAGAGACAAATTTAGAACTAATGTGTGAGAGGTATTATGACTTTTCGTCTGGGAAAGCCATCCTTACCTTGGAGCAGGGGGGTGTTGTTACTTTTGCAACTCGATCACATTTTAGCCATTGTCATCCCCATCCCCTTCTGCCCTTTACAATAATATACCTCAGAGATGAAGGGTAGCAAAATTAGGTGCTGGTGATGTCCACCTGCAAATAAAGAGTCAGGTTTGCACGCACATTCACAACTATGTAGACCCACAGCTTCAATAAAAGGAAATACGCATTTGAAACAAGTTCAAAAAATCCTTGTGACTTCTCTTACCTCAACCACAGTCTCACTCATTACAGATACACAGCACATTCCCACAAAAAGTTCAATTTAGTTTTAAATTTGTTGTTATTTTCCATCAAGTTGGCATCACCTTATGACAGCCCTATGAACAAGAAACTTTCGCCTTTCTGCTCATCAGCTGATCTGCTCAAGTCCTGCAAACTCAGTGCAGTGTGGTTTCCTTCATGGAGTCAGTCCCCTTGCAATGCGGTTACTCTCTTTTCCTATTGTCTTCCCCAGTTCCAGCATGCCATGCCATCTCACCCTATTTTATCCATTCAGCTATGCATGACAGCAAAGGATCGCATACCCGCCAACTGTCCCAAATTGACAGGGACAGTCCCAATTATTTCTCTGTCATTTTCAGCTGCATACAAAATATCCCAGTTCCTCTCTTATCCTTTCACTTTCCATCTTTGTCTTCAGCTTACTTAAGGTGCTGCAAACTGAGTTCAAAGTACAAAAATTGTTTGGCCTTAGTTAAGTCGGGAAAGAATGGGAAGAGGAGAGTGAGAATCTTGCCCTTACCAGTAGGCTGAGAGAAAAGCAAACTGCTGCAGCCTCTCCTAGCTTGCATGTTCTTCTACATGAATAACTTTTGCCATCTCAACCAGAATCTCACGTTGCTTAATCACGTGTGTCCTGGTTTCTATCTATGCTTTTGCTGAGTAGCGCAAAAAGCAGTGGTGAAAGAAAAACCCTGTAAGTGGACATTTTGTTCAAAGCCTTTATGAAGGAAGAAGGAAGAGGCAGTGCAGCAACTAGAACAAGGAGCCCTATTGAGACCAGAAAGACAAGTATCATGGTAAAGCTAAAGCTAGTTAACTGCTTTATGAGGTACCAACTGTTGCCAAAGCAAACACTTTCATATGCAAATAATACCACATGTGGGTTGCTGGTCACAGACAGATTGTACAAGCAGTTCATGGTACTTTCTGGAACGAGGCATGCAAAAACCCACAGGTGTAGACATTCCTGTTGGAACAGCAGCACAAGTGACCAAGAAACCTGCAAAACCAAGGAAGACTCCTTGCGTCAGTCAAGACCCCAGAATCTTCTCCTGTTAAGAAGTTTAAAATCTCTCCCATTGAGCTGTATGGGCCATTCTGGACCAGCTGTACCTAGAATAATGGATCTCTAGCAACACACTTCCTGAGCCACCCTTTGATCTCTGTTAGCAAATCTGGTGACAGCAGCTGAATCCAGCTGAAGAGACAAAATTTGAGAAAGCCTATCTTGACCAAAACAATCCTGCAGGCATCGATTGCTTCTCTTTCCCTGAACACATACTGCTCTGTATTGTGCATAAAGACAGACAGATACACACACACACACACCTCTATGTAAAAAGGGAAAAGGGAGGGCGGAAAGGAATCTAGCAATCCCTTTTATTAACTTATATTTTGTTATGAGCTTTCACGGATACCAATACACTTCTTCAGACACACTGGTAGGGCAATATTAAATAAATCCATAGGTTTTTAAGCATAGTTACACAGTTGTGAGAGGGACTAAAAAGAAACTGACTTTTGGTAAGCAGATTTATTGATTTTACGTATCAGTATTAAGGGACTTGAAAAATGTGTATCCTCTCACACAGCTCTTTGTAAGATTTATGGCTAAGGTCACAATGCACTTCTTTCTGTAACTTATTACCTTTCCTCCTCCTCCACAATTACATAACTATGCTTTAAAACCTGTGGCTTTACTATCACACCAGCAGTTCATCTGAAAAATTGGTATCTATAAAATCTCATGCTAAAATATACATCAGTCTTAGAGGTGCAGCTAAATTTCTTTTTCACTCTTTTTCCTTTTCATGCTGCAACAGACTAATATGACTACCACTTGGAAAAAAACACACATCCACACTTACAACCATACACCAACTGGTCAATATCAAAGGTTCTGAATACAAAGCATGGAACCTGTCTAATTCTCCGTTTCAATACACACAAAATAAATGCAGTTTGCAATCTCCCTTGAACACCCACTGAAATTGCATCCTTTTAGGAACCAGGCAGCACAATAAAGGGGAAGACAGCCTGCTATCGAGCGAGCCTTATCATGTGCTGCCACTCACTTCCTGCTTCCCTTTTGAGGCTCATCTACAAACAAGCCCTCGCAAGCCCACTCAGTCACTCCCACCTACCCACCCACCATTTCTCCTGCAGGGATCCTCCTCCCTGTTTTGCAGATCCATCCCTCCTTCCCCCTGCAAGATCAAAGACACCAGCCAGCCAATCCCCTCCCCTCCCGGCCAATTCCCGAAATCATCAGATGATGTCATCTCCAACAGCTGGCCAATGGCAGAGCCCTCAGCTGGGAGCATCTCTGCTGCAAGACAGAGAAGGGCTGGGAAGGGAGGCGAACAGCTGCTGGGGGAGGGAAAAACTGGGGGAGGGGGGCGGCAGGGTGGAGAATTCCTTTGTTTCTCCCCTTTAAGGGAGCAATCATGGTTCTCTGGGATTGAATTTGGCCTCTCCTTGGGCACAGCTAGATTTGGGACTGCGGACTTTACAGCCAACGGATGAGGGATGTTACTACAACAGACTAACTGGGCTGTTTCTTTGGTAACAGGGGATGGTCCAGGCTGCCACTCTACCTGGATGGGACCTCATCCACCCTCTCTCCTCACTTCCCAGCAGACACCGTGAAAAAGAGGGTCTGGTCTTCCCCCATTCTTTGGGGAGAGACATTTTACTCATCCTCTTGCTCTGCAGACAGCATCCGCTTCAGAGAATACACTGGATCCAAGGCACAGAGGAAAAGGTAACACTGCCCCTCTTTTTCACCTTCAAATCCCCCCTTTTTCCTAAACCAAAATAGAATTTCGGATGGAAGGCAACACAGAGGGGAGACAGGGAAGGAGTAAAGATTTCTCCCTCTCCAACACAGCTGGCTTTTTGGACTCCTAATGGATGAACAGGAAGACATTTTACTGCATTGCTACCAGCCAGGGTGGGGGCAGGACAGCCAAAGGAGTCAGGGGGCAAACTGTGTGTGTTTCTGCGTAAGTGAGTGAATCAAGTACTTTGCCTGCCTTCCAGAGACATTATTTTTTAGGACACTGCTGTCACTTTGGTGATTAGTGTTTCAGGCACAATCTGGAGCGGGGATCAGATTCAAAAATTTTGCAGATCCCCCACAAATGATACCAAATATGGAGGGAGATGTGTATCTCAGGTCCAAAAATCATAGAGTTTTAGCAAGCCTGCAACAGGCCAGGATTCAATTCCCTAGCTAATGGAGAAGGCAGAACTTAGTCACTGTCATCCCTACATCCTATTTTAGTTAAACAGTGGTTGTCTACATAGCATAGTCCAGGAGTAAGCCTGGATTTAAGTATAAGAAGAGCACTTGCTAGTCTGTAACACAAAAAATGCTACTCTAGTGATGACTCGGTGCATTTGACAGTTTGATAGTCTTCCCTCAACAGAGAGGGTTCCTTGGGAAATGTAGTTTTTTGATGGGCAGTGTGGGCGGCTAAGGATTTCTGCCAGAGTTCTCAGCAGTAGACTACAACTCCCAGGATCCTTTATGGAAGCCATTACAGTTAAATTATTATAAAACCATCATGTCTGTTGTGCGTGGAGGGCCTGACAAACTAGCTGGTTTACAGTGACAGCTGGTTCTGTAGGGATAAAACTCCTACCTCGCTCAGATACACAAAGCAGACTAGAAAACAATCCAATCTGAGCCAGAGGTGGTACAGCCAGGTTTTCAAAAACAGCAGTAAGATAGCTGAAATTCCTAACAAGCAGGCTTGACAATCAGGAAGCAGCTATTGACAAAGAGCTATTGACAATCAATACCATGAAAGTACCGATTACAGTTAATTTAGCCATGTGTTTCTTTGTAAAATTAAGATATTGTACTCATATTGTAAATTATGTGATGCATATAATTTTGTCTTTATAAAGGACCTGCATTCTGAAATACAGGATTTTGGGCATAAGTTTTCCAGCCCTCAAATAGTGGGCATCCTTTATAACAAGGAACAGCAGCCTGTCCTGTAAGGGACAAGCTTTCTGGCCCAGGGCAGCCCCTATAATAAGAGAAACTTGGCAAGCCAAGCAAAGGGCCTGATCCTGGAAGATGTGAAGTAAAGTTGAATCAACTTCTGTTCATGTGAAGAATGTCTCCCTTTCACCACAGCCAGAGCCCTGTATCCCTTGAAGGAAGTCTGTTGGGCTCGTGAATCTAATGGGGGTCCAGAAACTTTTACTGACAAATTAAAGAACTTGGACTGAGGAAGCTAAAGAAGGCCCTGATTGCCATCATAGTAGGGCACAGAATAGTAGGACAGCACACAAAATGTCATACACAAAACGTCTGAGGAGTGAATATGCCCCAGCTTTTGAGAATTAAATGACACCCAAGCGAAATGTGATGTATGTGACTTTTCATCGCAAGAAATAATCAGTGCATGTGATGAACAGAATCTGGCTTGAGCCCAAGTAAGAAGTAAAAGCGGGGGGGTTGCAAGATTTCAGTTTTGAAATTGTTCCATTCAAGCATTCTCATCTTTTTGAAATCTGAAACGTGTATTCCCCATTTCTTGAATGCATTAAGAAGAAACATGTAAGGTGTGTACTTAAAAATTCTATACACAACTATTCTTCTCTTTCTGAAAGGCAAACTGAATCCAGAAAACTTCAACATCCTACTCCAATACTTTTTCTCCACTTAAAATAGCAGGACACGTAGCCTTTCTGCATGTCTGTCTGCCAGTATGTCAACCATCAGCCCAGAATAGTGAGTATCGAGCAACAGAGACAGAAACTTTGTTGGTAAGGTTTGATTGCATGGCTAGAGGGGAAGTGATGCTGAACAAAGACGGCTTTTGCTGGGACGCTCACTGTTAAGTCATTTTTACTTAGGGCACTGGGTTTTGGACGCCTGCCCACATACACACAGAACCTGTGGCATCTCAAAAGTTATGGGTCTGTCTTTATTTGCCATCAAGCCATCTTCAACTTATAAGCCTCTGTGAGCTGCAATCATTAACAGAGCTGCTCAGGTATTTCAAAATCAGGGCAACTGTGGCTCCACTGATTTAATCCATCCATCATGGTAGCCTTCTTCTTTTTCTGCGGCCTTCCACTTTACCAAGCCTTATGTTCTTTTCCAATGAATCGTACCATCTCATCATTCATCCAAAATATGATAGTTAGTCATACATTTTATCCATGAGTTAATTTCATCCTTCTCCTTCTAAGGTAGGAAAAAGCCCCTATAAACCAGATTATTTCAGTTGCTCAATTTGTTTCTCTTTCCTTCTTCCACAACAGTGACTACTTATTTAAGCTGCTGCTGATCGGTGATTCTGGAGTTGGGAAATCGTGTCTCCTGCTCCGCTTTGCAGTAAGTGCTTACTGTGCAGAATTCAACTGCCTTTGGCAGGGTCAGCCCTACCATTAGCCACTTTAAGTACCTCAAGCAGAAGATGTTGGGAGACAGTGACAACAGCTTCCCTAGCTGCTCCTTTTGATTCCCCAAATATTCTCCTCTCTTAAGGAAAAAAGTCTTCGGAGCCAAACAGTTTGGCCTTACTTCCTCAAACTAGCCTGTTCTCTCAGGTGTGGTGGAGAGAACATTCTTCAATTGCTAGCGAGGAAAGCTGGAATGGAGGCCAGAACCATTCTGTGCTTTGCTTCAAGCAGCAAAATGTCCTGGGCTGCCCATTTGCCTTAGTCACCTCAAAAAGCAGGTGAGAATCTTAGGCCTAATCCAATTACTAGTCCCAATTACTTCGCCTAACAAAGCCTCTGACAAAGAAGCTCCTTTTTACAAAGTATTTTTATGCCTGCTCATTCCCCCTTTTCCACCTTGTCCTGTCTAACTGGAAAGGATTTATTAAAAAAAAAAAAGATTTTAAGTGTCAAGACACAGCAAACAATACAGGAAAGTAGTTGGTCTGAAACAGCAGGATTCTATTCCATCCAGTTAAACCGTAGCTGTCTGTGTTTGCTTACAACAGGCAAGGTAAGGAGAAGCCGGTTCCAGAATCTCCTACTGAGCATATGCGAACACTAAAACAGAGAGGAGAAGGGGAGAGCTGAGAAGCCTGCTTCACCACATAATCCCTGCATGTTTTTTTTTTAAAAAGCACAGACCCACAGGCTTGGTCACCAAAATGCAAATCAAAAGTGAAGGTTGGTGGAAGACCAGCCATCCCTGAATGCATTCTGGAAGAAACTTTCAACCTTTTTTTTTTTTTTTCCTCACAGGGCTTTCCTAACCTAGTTGTTTTACTTCACATGAGCATATTGCTAGTCTTGAATAATAAAACTGCTGAAGCACGTTGAATTGTTCATCTTTTACTGTGGTGTAGAAACCAAACCCTATTCTTTCCATGTTATTTCTGCCTCTCATAGCAAATTTTCTGTTAAAGCAGTAATGCCTAGGAATATATTGACTTTGTAACCTGAGGTATACCTGTAGTTCAATTGAAGCAACTTCTGGAGGGTGTCAACACCTACATAAATTCCACTCATTCGGTGGGTTTATTCTAGTTGGAACTAGACATTGGATTGAGATTCTCAAATTGTTTCAGGAACCTATAAAATACCCCACACCAGTATTTTGGCTCAGGGATGATATTTTCTTAGTAAAATGCCACTACTTACCTGTTTTCCTATCTTCTTTTTCTTCTCTAGGATGATACCTATACAGACAGTTACATCAGCACCATTGGTGTAGATTTCAAAATTCGAACAATTGAGTTGGAAGGAAGGACAATTAAGCTGCAAATTGTGAGTACATCCCACTGGGTTGAAAAACAATAGGCAGAAAACCAAGCCATCTGTTTTTCTTCTCTGGAAAGACGGATGTTACACCAGTTAAGTGGAAAGAACAGAGGTTCTGAGTCCTCTACTTTCAGCAGCTAAACAGAATACGAAATCTCAGCAGGTGTAATTTTTCTTGCTCGGGCTTGACATAATGCATCAGATAAAGTCCTTACTGAGCAGGTAGGCCAGTGACTCCCAAACTCTAGTCATCCAGGTGTTTTGGACTTCAACTCCCAGAAGTCCCAGCTGCCTTGGTTGAGATTCTGCTTTACAATTTAATAAAATATTTTAAAAAATAAAATAAAAAATTGATTCACATTTTCCCACTCTGCCCACTAGAATGCAGAAGCATGTTTTTGACCAGAACCATGTTTTTCTTTCTCCCTCAGTGGGACACAGCAGGGCAGGAGCGCTTCCGAACAATCACATCCAGCTATTATCGAGGCGCACATGGCATCATCATTGTGTATGATGTGACAGACCAGGTGAGATACCCAGAAGTTAGGCCTCCATTCAAGCAAAGAAAAGGAAGAGAACTACCTTAAGGCTCCTCTTGCAACTTCCTGTGTTGCAACTGTGATCTTCACAGCAAAGGAAAGCATCCATGAAGCCAGGCAAACCAACTGTCATAGGTGGCTGATCTCAGGGAACCCCTAAAGCAAGCCAAATGAGAGACTCCCATCAAAGGTCACTGTCATAAGGTGCAATAATAGCTACCAGTTTAGATGGTTTTTAAAGTACTGATTCACAGATAAATCTGAACTGATAACGAGTCACAGTGGCTACATTGAACTTCCATATTTGAAGGCAGTCTACTACTGACCATCAATTCAAGGGTCATCACTGGGACAGGGTTCTTGTCTTCTAAGGTTATCTCCTTGTCCGCTGTGTAAAACCAGATTCTGGAAAACACAGCATGCATAAAAGAACAAAGACCCTCATAAATGGTGAGAGCAGGATTGCCAATCTGTCCACTAACTTTATGAATCCAGCAAAATATTCTTCTAAATTAACCCTGCTGTTGTTATGTGCCTTCAAACAGGCTCTGACTTACGGGAACCCTATCATAAGCATTCCTTGGAAAGATCTATTCGGAAGTGTCTGCCGTTGCCTTCCTCTAAGGCTGAGAGAATAGGACTTTCTCACAGTCACCCAATGGTTTCCACGGCTGGGCAGGAATCTGAACCCTGGTCTTCAAGAGTTCTAGTCCAACATCAGATCATTACACCGTGCTGGCTTAAAATTTATTCAGGGGAAGTCTGCCACTCCCTTCCTCAGAGGCCCAGAGAGTGTGACTTGCCACAGGTTGCCCAGAGGGCTTCCATGGCCAAGCAGAGATTCAAAGCCTAGTCTCCCAAAGTCTTTAGTCCAACCATTACACTATGCAGACTCTCAATTAAATTAAACCTCCTGCCCCATAATTCCCAATATGAGTAAAAGAGAGAGACAAGCAGCTTTTGGAAAACAGCCCTACCCAGCGTTGCCTGGAAGAGATTCTTGTTCATTAGCCATTGCAAAGTTTGGTTGACTGGGACAGACAATGAGGAATGGAGCTAGAAAAATGGATTAAACTAGAAGGCAACAAAGGTTCAGCTGAGGTGAGGCCTGGGAGCTCATGCTTCCCCTGCTGTCCCACAAATACACACTTACACGAGCAGTTTCTCTGACCTCCTGCTCTCATTTTTCCAGGATTCATTCAACAACATGCACCTCTGGATGGAAGAGATCAACCGCTATGCCAGCGAGAATGTAAACAAGCTGATTGTAGGAAATAAGAGCGACCTCACTAGCAAGAAAGCAGTGGACTACACTACAGCCAAGGTACACACCTAGGGAAGAGGAATGCGAACAGCACACACCGTTGTTGCTCAAGTTGCTGAGAAAATGATATATTTAGCATACATCATTAAAACATTGCATCTTTGGATTTTGAAGCCAATGTCAGTATATTCCTACCAACTCTGACTCCACACAAAACTGCTTCCGAGCATGACTCCACAGTTCTTCATCTAAGATTTCTTTAAATTGGGCAAAATATCTAGCTGCTATCCCGTATCAAAAACGATTAAGAGGAAGCTCTCTTTGACCCACGTAACTTGCCCAAGAAGAGTACAGTCCATTCACCTTGTTCCCACATTCAATACATTCCCTAGGATATGGAAGCAACCACTGTCAGAGGTTCTAGTAACAGTAGAAAACATCAAATTGCCACTGAACGTATATGCAAATCCTAAAATGATGCCAACACACCCGGTAGCAAATTCCTGCAACAAAGCCTCCAAGCAGCACAGTGTTTCACAGGTACATTTTCAAACACCTCAGTTTTCAGTGCAGAAAACACAGTTCTTTCCCACTTAGCAGAAGTAACGCCTATTACTGCAATTTTAATGTTGTTCTGTCGTCAATTTCCCACTTTCAGGAATATGCAGATTCCCTCGGGGTGCCCTTCCTAGAGACCAGTGCAAAAAATGCCACCAATGTTGAACAGGCTTTCCTCACTATGGCAGCAGAGATCAAGAACCGAGTGAGCAGCGGCCCCACCCAGAACGACAGCAACAAGTCCAACCTTCACATCCAGAGTGGCCCCCTGAGGCAAGAGGGACCAGGCCAAGGAGAAGATGGAGGCGGAGGCTGCTGCTAAGAGAGCACCCAGCCCACAGGCGATGAGAGTGGAAGGTTTGGAGAGAGTGTGGGTGTTGGGGCCAGTAACCCTTGGGCCTTCGTAACAGCTAAAGGCACCTGGACCATCCTTTTCTTCCTAGCACCCCTACACGTCTTTACAGACTTGGAATGCACAATGGGACTTCTGTTGGCAACGTAGCCTTGGCTAATCTTTCTTTCCTTCATCCCATTTTCCTGACTTTGGAGCCATAATTCTGTTCCTACCCAGCTGCCATCTTCTTGTAGCCTCCACATCCAGTACAATTCTCTGATGCTAACAAAACTCCTGCTAATTCACTGGGACGTGAACTCACCATTATACTGTCCCACAGTGACCTAGTTACAACATAAGGGAGAACTAAGAGCTCCAGGAGTGTAGGGAAGGGGAACAGATTTTTATACAATGTTCATTCAAGCAGAACATGATTTCCTGATTCTTCTGCCTTCAAAATTTGGCACATCCACCATTTCAAGCATGTACTCAACATCACTTCACATTGGCTACTAACCACCATGTCCCTTTCAAACGTTCCCCCCCCCATCAAACCAGCCTTTTATTTCACTGTGGAAGGTTTTTAGACTAATATAAACAACCGATTTTTCTCTCTGCTCCCCCTCACACTTACCACATGCGCATTACTAACTAGTACTTTTAGGGATAAAACTGTAATCCAACAACACATTAGTTTTATGTCACTTTAACGCTCATGAATGTTGGAAATTCTCCTTTGGTAAAGGTCTAAAGAATTTCCATTCCCCTTCCCCAGATTCTTTTCTCTCTCCCTGCAAAGAATTTCAGATTCCAAGTTCCCAAAATGGGAATAGGAAAAAAATATTTAGCTTTAGTGTAGGGTGCCAAACAAGGCTTTTTAAAAGGAAAATGTTATATAGGTATACCTCAGTGAATGAAACTGATGTGTCCTGGTCATGACTTCTTCAAAATAAAATTTAGTACCAGAGGCAAAAATAAAATGGAAGGAAAACAGGAGAGGTTCCTACATCACAAAAAGGAAGATCCATTTAACACGTTTCAGCAAAATGTTTATCCAGCATTCGCAATATGTATATGTGAAATGAAATTAACAGGCTGGGTCAGTTTTGCACAAGTGAACAAAAATTCTCTGAATTTTCTAAAAGCTACTTGTAGGCCTCTTCCAAAATGCATCTAGGGATAACTTTTCCTTTCCCCAGCTTCCATCCTGCTTTCTGTTTTGGTGGCCAAATTTATAGATCTATGCATCTTTAACATGCCAGGGGCATCTGGTGAGGCAGCCTTATCTGTTCCCCCCTTTTCTTTCTCTTTTACTGTTCACATATGGTACACTCAGTAATGGATTTTGGAGGCAGCTCCTATTTACCTTGCCTGTTGTAACTAGGCCCACATAGCTACGGTATCATCAGCTGGAACCGAATCCCTTTCCTTTCCAGCTCAAGCTTTACTGCATTGCTTGCTGCAACCAGACACTGAAAGCCTGTGCTTATCCAGCCCTTCTTCACCATCCTCCCAACGAGGATAGTGCTAAAAAACCTTCCAGCTAGAAAGAGGAGAAGGATGCTTGGGTAGGCATAAAAAGATTTTGGAAAAAGCAGCTTCACTGTCAGAGGCTTTGTTAACTGAGGTATGCCTGTACTGCATAATGGTGTGATTCTGCTTCACGTGTGTGGTCCACACTGCAATACAACATTGATGCCAAACACCACATCAGTGCATTTTCTCTGTGTATGCATGTGCTTGCACACACATGTTGTAAGACCAATACAGAGGTGATGTTTTATATGCTTACACACTGTGGGAGAAAATACTCAGAACTGGGAATCTGACAGCATTAACGCTAAAAAGCTTTCATTTGCAAAGTATTAACACCCAAGAGCATTATATAAGTAGTACTGTGGACTCCAACCAAACTTTGAAGAGAGACAATTAAAAAAAAAAGATTAAGAATGAGGCGGAATAGATGCAGAAAATAGATGCAGCTCACATGATTCTTAGTACAGACTTTGTCTAGATTCTAGAATAACTAGATTCAATTCTTAAAGAAATGGTAGTCCTTCCTCAACATACTTCCTAGAGAGAAAGAAAGGAAAAGGAAAAGCAAGTACTGGTACCTTACACATGTAAGAGCCTTACTCAGTTACTGGTTTAAATGGTTGCCTCCTGTTCCTAGTAGACTTCAAACAAATGGACGAGAAAGGTCAGACAGCTCAGTATTTCTCTTCCCTAGGCAGGAAAAGCTGAGTCCTTCTCTCTCATCTTTAAAGGCACAGAATACCCTTCTATGATAGCAGGATAACTCTTGCAGCATTATCCACCCAGACTGCCTGTGTGAACGACTCTGTTGACTGGAGGGAGAGAGGGAAAAGGGCTCTGTATGATTCCCAAGGCATGATGACTTTTGGGTTGACCTACATGAAGAAAAACACACAGCATGTTCCATGAAATGTTTAATGTAATTTTGCCCTAGTAAGATCTTTCTTCACAATGTTATATTGCCGGGGAGGGGGGAGATGTGTTGGCCCAGAGGACACATGCAGCCCCCCCAGACCATTTTTTGTTATCCTCAGCATAGCAGGGGGAATCAAAATTTGTTTTTATCTGAAAGTGTCCCCAACTGCAGTCTAGGGAGTATACATAACATTTTCCTCATGCTTGTAGTCCCATGAGAGGCCTTTTTCCTAAAACAGAAAGTGGCTTCCAGTCCCCCTACCTCTTACAAAGTCATACAGAAGCAAACACTGATTTTTTGGGGGAAGGGGATGAGACCTCCTGGCGGCCTAGAGCAATCTTTTAACCTTCCACAGTTTCCCACTCTGGTATATCGGATATGCAACTTCCTATGAAAAAGGTCCACGTTCTAGATTGATTCTCCTCAAATGCTGATGAACATTCTGTGGAGAATAGCAGCGGAGTCTTGGGAGCTGTCTGGGGAGAGGGAGAAACAGTAAAAACACATGACTAGGGCCTAGAGTTCTAAATGAGCCAGGCCCACCGAATTTATCTTTCACACTATCAGCAGCCTCTTTTTATATCAACTGTCACAATACGACTTCTGCATGACTTGAATTTTAAATTGCACAGGCAAAGACTTCTTTAAAAAGAAATGCAGGTTGTGCATTTTTTGTTTTGTTTTGATTTTTAATGATTCCACAACTTGTGTCTCGTTGCATATTTTTTTAAAAAAACCTGCAATATTGAATTTTTTCCCTGTACACGCCATCAGTCCCGAATCTACCCTCCCATACTATGTCAACAATAAACCATCTCCATCTTCCTCTTAGCTCTGTCTGGGTTATATAGTAGGAGGTTATTTCTCCAGCCCGAAAAGAAAAGTAATGGCTTAGAAATGATTGCTTGGGAAGGGAGTTCTTGAGCTATCATCACATCTGTTGCCTGTTTAGTAAGTGAGAATGTCTTGGTGGGAGCTCCAGATCAAAGACATTTGGTGCCTGAAGCAACGGGAAAGATAGCACCTCTCTTCCTCCCTTTCTACTTGCAGAAGCTGAGCTGGCAGCTGAGTCTAATTCTAACACTCGCAAACAGCTGAATGTAGGACTAGAACTCCCGGAGACCGTGGTTCAAATCCCCACTCAGCCTTGGAAGCCTACTGAGTGGCTGCAGGAATATGCTGCCTTTGAGTGTGACGGAGTCTCCTTCTCTGGGGTATTTTCCAACAGAAGCTGGATAGCTCTCTGTTGAGACACTCTGATTGTGTATTCCTAAAGACAGAAGAGGGCTGGACCTTGGGAAATTCACACACTCTGCTTCAGAGGAAGGCAATGGCAAACCTCCTCTGGAAAAATCTTGCCCAAAAAACCCTATGAGAGCCAGCGTGGTATAGCAGTTTGAGGTTTTTTCCCCTTGAAATTCTGGTCAAGATTCTCAGAAGCTTGTCTATATGCAGTCCGGATCAGAACCATATTCTATGTTTTTCTCCATCCAATTTGCACAGGTGAAAAGCTACCTTATGCATATTAGTGCTTAAAATGAAGACTTCCATTTAAATCAAGGGATTCTGAGTTCACTGGAAGATAAAAGGGAAGAAGTCATTGCACTAGACATCATTTTGAATATGATGTGTTCACGTGGCACATGTTTCACCTCAGTTTCAACAAGCAGTCATAGACAAATGTTAAGGGAAACATTTTTTTACTAAGATTGTTCCATGGAAGCAACAATACATATCCAAACAAGCACAGAACAAATCAAAACATTTCCAAACAAACAGTACAAACCAACACCAATCAATACAGCATCTCTAGATTATCTGGCTTACCAAGTTTTCATCTGATTCAACAAAAAACTGGGCAAGACAAACAGAAGAAACTAGTTTGCAATTCTGTTTACAAACAGGTCAAGTGGTATTCTGAATCTTACCATTAATTATTACCACTGTACCAGAACAAATATTAAATCCAAGCTAGAAAAAAAACTAACAATTCAATCCTGACTGTAAAAAAAAGGGGGGATACACATGCACAATGTTTTTAAAATCAAAATATATCCTTCTAGACATATCTAGAGCTCTGTCACATATTTTCCTTCTCAGATGATAGTACACTGCATGAGTTTGTCTGTCAAGTGGAGCACTGATCACATGTAAAACACAAACACAGGCAGTACAGACACACTGACAAACTATAGTTTATTGTTACAGCCACAGGTTAATTTTGGTCTTTCCACTCCCGTTTCCTCCTCCAGCATAGCAACAAGGAGACTGGAACCTCCTGCTTCCATTTTGATCAATCTCAGTTTAGCATGGTATCTGAACCTCAACCTGTGGTTTTATATTTACTGTACAGTCAATTACATCTACCTGAAACAAGTCAGCTTCATAACTCATTGTCTGAAGCTGGCTTGTTTTTAAAAGTTAATCAGTTTCAAACCTGGCTAGTTTCATATTTAAAATCGATTAGTGTTCTGATTTGATGACAAGTTAAAATGGAAGCAAATACGTCTAATCTCCTCATGGCTGTACAGAAGAGAGCAGAAATGGGGACACATCCAAGCCAAAACCATGGCTTGTTTCCCTACTGACAAAGGTTTATTGTTAAATCCAGATGTGGTGAACAATGGGTACAAAGACCAAGGAGAAATAAACAGGCCCTCTGATATACAAGTATATCTGAAAACGCATAACAACCCTAAACCCCGTAGCATTATTCCTATTCCATCATAGGAAAGCCAAACACTAACACGGAAAAACTGTTTAACTATACATTTCCAGCTCTACCTTCTTCTAAAATGCAACAACACTCGTGGTTTTCTGTTTAACACTAAAGGTTAAAGATTGCTGGCCTTGCATACATCCATCTCTCTACATCATAAGCCAGAAAGGTCTTCAATACGCAGAAAGCAGCTTAGCTGCTAAGCCAGCCTAGCGGGCAAAGATGTCCACCAACTGCTTTTGGGGCCACTTGCCAAAATCTTTCAAGTTCAGCTGGGCATACATCTGGCTCTTGGCACTCTGATAGGCTTCAGCTTGAACCTGAGGTTGAGGAATCAAGAAGGGAATTTTGAAAATGAGATTTAAAGTTTCTCTACAACTGAAGTTCGTGCTACATGGCTCAATGTTGAAAGCAAAACAAGTAAAATCAAATGAAGTCTTTGAGGAACTCACTTTGGTTTCATGGTACGTGGGCAGCAAAGCCAGGTCCTCTCTCTTCATCTCCTTCGCCACCTTCCGGAAGAAGCGCAGCATAGCAGCCTTGCAGAGCTGACTAGGGCGATACTGGCTTCCAGGATTTGTAACACTGAAGAAAGTAGAAGGGATTCATAACATGAATCTACATCAAGCCACAGAACAAAGTAGGCTTTCTTTAAAACAACAACAAGGCATCCCAATACAATTCCATCACTGTACCAAAAAAGATCTCACAAACAGAAGGCACAGCGGGAATTGCGGAATCCTGGCTCAAGACCCAAGTTCTACCACAAACTGTATATATGACAACTGAAAATAATTTTTTTATTCCTTCTACATGGAAGACAGTTACATGCATACATTTCTTCAGCTTACAACAGTGAGCAGTAAGTAGTCAAGAGACAAAAGTATATGGACATTTAAATGGGATGCACAACTGTTGGTAACAGTTATCTTTTATTGCTTTTTGCCTCCAAATATACAGGCCTAAAAAAAAATTTGAAACCATGCAGAATATCTTATAACTCCCAATTTGTCAATAAAGTGGTGGAAAAATAAAATTATAACAATTTGAACCTGTAAGAAATATTGTCTGTCTTTACTTTTTATTGGCTACCCTTGTTCCTGACTAAACCAACTGATTAGCAACAGGAGGCCTGAATGAAAAGCACAGTCCACAGGTATCAATTTATCTTTGCCAGAAACTGCAGGATTTGTGGAGTATAGAACTTGGCTGAGATTTAAGACTAATGATGTAACGACACACACGCAGCTGAAGGCCACAATGTCCTTCTAGCCCACCCCCACTGGCCCGAACTCACTCCCGCAGTGCCTTCCCGACAGTCCCATTCACAACTTCCAGCATGTCATCTCCACCACACCAGTTAAGACTCAAGGAGCAGCAGTCTGGAGGAGCATCCAAAGGGGCTACACGAGGCCCTTCAAAGAGGTACACCTGTTTCTGGCTGTAGGACTTTGGCAAGCCATCCCCTGGTCCCAGCTGCAGACGATCGTTGATGACCTGGTGGAGCACAGCATGGTCTTGGTAAGGATCAGCTAGAGCATATAAGTTCAAAGAGAATGAGAAAAACAGGAGCATGAGAACATACTGCAGCCAACATGATCCAGAAGCACGACACATGTTAACTCTCCAAACCCCACCCAGAAGGATAACGGAGACACTGGCGTTAGCGAAAAAAGACAGCCTAGTGAAGTTGCCTGAGTGTTGGACTAGGAGTCTGGGAGATCGGGGCCAAATCTCCACTCAAGTTATGAAAACTGACCTTGGGCAAACCATACACTCTCAGCCTCAAGGAGGGCAGTAGCAAACACCTCAAATCTTGCCAAGAAAACCCAGTAATAATCACCCAGTGATTACGGTGACCTTAGGATCACTGTAAGTCAGAAATGACTTGAGGAAACACAGCAACTGCAACAGGGAAGAAACAAGGCAGCCAAGGGCTCAGGCTTTGGTCCTGCATGATCTTCCCAGCAAGTAAAAATTGTTCAAAACCCTTATGGGGATCCTCAGACACATCCAGAGATATCCTCAGACAGCTGAATTGAGGATATATTATATGTACACTAGCAAGCCTCACAATCATTTCTCGATTAACACAACAAGATTTTATTCAGTAAGTGTCCAAAAATTAAGGGACATCCAGTGCTCAATTCATCCTTATTTTTTGCTCTACAAGCACGGAACATTAAATCGCTTTTACCGAGAGGCTAACAAAATGCTAACAAGATGCTCGATGTTTTTAAAAGCGGTTCTGCAGTTAGGCAAACACACTAAAAAAAAAAAGGAATCACCTAGGACTATGCTGGTGAGGTACACAGGTAGGATGAAGTGGCTAAGGAGAGCACCCTGGACTCCCAAAACATTCCAGCGGGTCAGTTTATCACTGCCGGAGACACAGTACACGTAGGCAGAGAGCACACTGGGACGGCAGTACGAGACAGGCCTGAGCTCGCCTTTAATGCTAACGTGAAGCCCAGCAGAAGGATTAGGCTGCGGATTTTTTCTGTCACAAAGAAAAAAAACACACACACAAAGGGAAACGATATCAATTTGAGAACAGTGCGGGGAGTATGTACTCCTAGCAAATGGAATAGTTAAACAGGGCTCAAAAGATCACAGGGCATGAAGCCTCATAGGGAAGCTAAAGACAGCTCTGTTCAGTCAGCACCTAGCCAGATGCCATCTCAGAACCCTGTGTAGGTCACCTTGAATGACATGACAAAATTATTTACTTATTCATTTATTTAATCTATACGCCATCTTTCTCCCAGAGTGGTACCCAAGGTGGCTTCCAGGAAGAATAAGGAAAAAAAACACCCTGAACAATGAAAGTTTAAAATTACCACATAAAACAAAAAGTATTTAAGAACACACACAAAATAGAAAGAAAAAGGCTGCCCTGCTTATCCATTAAAAGCCTGCTTAAGCAAAAAAGTCTTTGCCTCCCAGTAAAAGGAAACCAGGGAGGGAACCACCCTGGCCTCCCACAGAAGGGAGTTTCAGAAGGTTCAGAGCAGCGACTGAAAAGCCTGCATCATTCTCAACCAAGCAAGCCTGTGATGGTAGCAGGGCTGAAAGAAGGCCCTCCCCTGCAGATCTGGGAAGACACGGTCTTTTAGATAGCCTGGATCTAACCCATATAGGGCTTTACAGGTCATGACAAAACACAGATACCTATATCAATGTAACGAATTACTATTCTGCTCTTCCTCTGGACTCCAAAGCAGTACACCTAGATAGGTTTTCCCTGTTGTTAACTCTGGCCATTTCTGCACTAGACTGTTATAGAGCTCTTATTCCACTTTCAAAATCCTATGGATTCCTGGGGTTTGCAGTTTTGGGAGGGGTTGGCCAGCCCTTCCCAAAACTGCAAACCCCAGGAATCCACAGGATGTTGAAAGCGGAATAAGAGCGCTATAACAGTCTAGTGCGGAAATGGCTTCTGGGTGACATCATTCTATTTAAAGAGTTGGAAGATGTACCTAAAAAACCCAAAAAAACCTAGCTCCTCTGACATGATCTTTTTCATTCACAACATCCTCCCAATTTCTCTATATCCTACTTTTAACTACTCACACAAAGTACTCACTGGAACTTCTCTGAAGCTCCACTGGGTGTTCGGCTCAAATAAAGATGCAGATAGTAGTTCGGTTTCAAAGTCAGGTGTGTCCCATCTCTCGCTGGGCAGAAGATGCACCTTTCAAGGGCAGCAGGGTCTTGGCTACAATACATCAGTAGCTGTTTGTAAAAGTATCTGAGGAGAAATAATAGGATTTTAACTCATGCGCCTTCCTTTCTTTGTGGCTGCCGCACCCACAGCCTTTTTACTCCAGCAGCCAGCATGCTTTGGGGGACAGCTTCTGTGGTCATAACAGCATCTCAGGCAAAGAGTCAGAATACAAGAGCTTTCTATCCCTACAGAACCTGAGTCTTCCCAGAACTTGCCAAGTTATTATCATTTTAAAGGTCACTTTAAAATAATAACAAAAACCTGCCCCTTTCAAAAAACTGCTACAACTTAAAAAAAAACACCTGGTACTCATTATGTCCTCTGTATGAGTAAGACATTAGCACATTAGTGTTGTTTTTTTTCAGGAAAGGCTTTCAATATGAAAATAGTCAAAAATTCCCAGTGACTCCCAGAAAGCACTATTTTAGAAGTAAAAAAGTAACAGTTATACCTCTGAAGTAACATTACAAGTTGTTGCATCCCTTTGTGAAAATATTACGTCTCATTAGCAAAAAGTAACACATTACTGATGATGTTTTATTTGTTACATGTTACTTCCAGGCTTTGCCCTTTCTGCTCTGCACAACTTCGGTTAAGAAAAGCCACTACTCGGGCTGCTAGACACCCCGGGGCTCACAACTAGTAACTCCAAACAGTTTCAGCTGGAAAGTGAAATAAGAAACTCTTACATTTTCCAGGCAGGATATATTCCTGGCACCTCTCGTTTTAGAAATTATGCACTGCTCTCTCATTTTCTCCTTGCTCAGTCAGGCCAATTAACCTAAGGCTGCACATGAAGATGAGGAAGGATCAAAAGGACAAACAGATGGAAACATGTTTGCATGAATTTGGTATCCATTTATTGTATACCCCAGGTTTGAAATCATATCATTTGAACCTCTGGAACAACACCTGAACTTCGGGATTAATCCATTTTGGTTACTCCACAACCAGAAAATAGAGGTATAGCTAAAATGCTTAGGCCTACTGCTGTAAAGCTCATATCTTGTGACTGAGTTCTGCACTGTTTTTATTTTAGGTTTTTTTTTCCTCCTCTTTTTTTCCCCTTTCTATCTGGATATTTAACCTGGATTTTCTTGTAGCTGAGAAACTGTAACCCTTGTTAGAAGTTGAAAGAAAAAATAAATTAGGAGGAGGAAGAACAAGAAATGCCTTACCTCAGCAGTGCTCTGCGGGCTACCACCATTCCTTGCATATCATGGACTCTCCTGCCGTTGAACTCCATCCAGCCTCTGTAGCAAATGTCTCCTGTTCCCAAAGCTACCAGATCATAGGTCTCCTTGTAGGGGCTCTGACTCTCTGCAGCCTCTGAGGAAATAGTCACAGGAAAAGAAACATGAGGATGTCAGTTGGAATGACATGGGTGGGCTCAAAATACAGAGAAAGTTGGCATCAATTTTTTTAAAAAAAATTTGATCCTGGTTTAGTTTCTTGTTGGGTCCAGCAAATGGAATTTCAGTTCCAGAAATGCCTGCTGCTAGATAGCATATTGGTATGCTTTATGTTTATATTGCTTTAAGCAACATACAAAAATTGAAATCTAGCATGACGTTTATGTCGATATTATGGTACAATTATGTGTTGTCTTTTTTTTTTTGACATTTCTATTTGACATTTTTATTCAGCCTCTGAAAAAGGCCACTGAAATATATACATACACCAAAATGCCTGTTTCAAAATCAAAACTATCTGCTGAGCACTTGGAGATGTACCTCTCCCTTTTTCCAGAGGATAATATGCATTCAGGACCAGTCCCTCACCTAACATCCGGCCCAGGTTGACCATTACACCGAGCATTCTAATTGGTTTCATTACCCACAATCTATGCAAGAATTCAACTACATGTACTTTCCACCTTTCCTGACTGATCTTAACCTTCTATTTTTCCTTTCCCGTAAGAGCCTAGCTGGATCACACTCAGGGTCAAACCCAGCATTCCATTTCCTATAGCTATATGGCCAAAATTCTACATCACCTTAATGCAGCACAGATATCTGCCAGCAGAGTTACACTATGTTAACACTACACAATCCTGGTCGCTTCCACACTACGTAATTATAGCACTATGATTCCACTTGTAACAGCTGCAGCCTATCGAATCCTGGGGTTTGTAGTTTGGAAAAGCACCAGAGGTTTTTGTCAGAGAATTCTAAATGTCCCTCCCTGAACTACAAATCCCAGGATTCCATAGCACGGAGCCATGTCAGCTAAAGTGGAATCATAGTGCTATAATTGCGTAGTGTGAAAGGGTCTCCCTACATAAAATAACAAAATGGTACATCGTACAAGAGAGTGAATGTACACAGCTGTCATCTCATTGTACTGTGCAAAGCACGGAGGCATAATGCACAGTGTGCAGTAACACACTACTCTAGATGTTATTATCGTGTATTTGCAAATCCAACCAATGGCTCACCTCTCTCCAGAATGAATGCTGCCACACTGCTCATGCAACCTTGGTAATGCAGCTCTTCACCCAGAAGCACTTCACACATATCACTTGTAATGGCAGCACAGCGCTGCGCATGAGAGATTTTGTTTTCTGATGGAGAGCAGAGAAACAGGTAAATTGCTTTCTGACACCTCCAGATGCTGCTAATTCTGCAAATCTGGCAACGATCTAATTCATGACATACAGGACATAGCTACTAACAAGTTTGTGATCTGCTTAAATATCAAATGGAATATCAACCCAAAATGCAGGATTTTTGCATCTTGTTCAGTTCATGTAAAAGGAAGAGCTTTCCAACCTTCAAACAGAGCACCTTCCTTCTAATAAGGAACACCTGCCATTCCTACAAGGGACAAGCTTTCTGGCCCCCAAATAAGGGATATTAATCCCTGATAATAGGGGACGCCAGCCAGTTCTACCAAGGATAAGCCCTCCAGGCCTCAAACAAGGGATTTTAAGGATCTCAAGAAGAGGTCTTTCTTCAGCTCTACCAGTTAATTCAAGGTATCTCATTTAACTTTCCTAGAATGGAACACCAGACGGAGATAGCAAAAGACAACAGAAATTGTGCCACTGGCCTCTTAAAGACAGGAAACCTTTGGAAAGAAAACTCCATCTGACAAAGGCAATGTGTAACTCATGCATACAAGACATGGAACTGATGATGTTTTAAAAAAAAAGATTTTGTTCTTACCAGCTGACAGCGGTTTTATGGAAGTAACCTGGACATCTGGCAGGCCTGGGAAAAACACAAAATCAAAACTGTATGAGATGTACTGAGACATAATTCAGAATTCTTATTGGCAATACCCTTATTTTACACTCCCTGTAGCTACATTCCTGGGACGCGTAATTTTTTTTCCCTAATCTTCCAAGGACTTGTACCATATTTGTGTCCATTGGCTACAACTGCCAAAAGCCTGAGAAACCCACCACAGACCTGAAGCCAACGGCCCACAAGCCAGTACATGCACTCCTGAACTCACAGCTCATTTATTCTTTCCCACTTCATGGAATGGGCGTAAGGGTCTAGTAGGTAGAAACAGCAAATGGTGACCCAAGAAAAGTGGAGGTTTTCACAAGACTCACTTTTATCTCGGCTCTTCTCTGCTTGGTTATTACATATCTTATCTGCCGGCTGATCTAGTCCATCTAGGAGTGGCTTCTTAAAAGGAGAACCTGTCATAAGCAAGTTGGTGGAAAAGCAGAGGAAAGGGTAAAAAAACCAAAACATGAATAGGAGTCACACACAAAAATAGACACCTTGTAGTTACCTTTGACATTCACAACAATGACCAAGCTGTCTGCCTCCATGAGTCCAAATGTCGCTGTAGTTGTTCTTATTTATTTATATCTTCCCTTCTTCCAGCAGTTTGGGACTCAAGGTGGCTTACCACAAATTTAAAAAACACCGTTAAAAATTCCCAAAATACACTGCAAAAGTGGAAGCAGACGGCTGGTGGCAAGAAGTTTTGGAAGTTTTCAGATTTCTAGAGACAGGGTAGTCAACCTGTGCAGAAATTCCTTGTTATACTTTTTATTTCAACAGCGTGCTGTATGACTGTGGTTGATACATGACAGATCACGCTTAAAAATTAAGGACTGCCCCTTGTAACATCACCAGGCCTTGTTTCCTGTGATATCAAAAGGGGTCAAGGCTTGGTCTCAGGTTTTGGACCTTAAATCCTAAGGCCTGGGATGGTCCCTTCCTAACAGAGGCCATTTCCGCACGAGGCTGTTATAGCGCGATGATTCCACTTTCGACATCCTCTGGAATCCTGGGGTTTGCAGTTTCGAAACTGCAAACCCCAGGATTCCAGAGGATGTTGAAAGTGGAATCAAAGTGCTATAACAGTCCTGTGAGGAAATGGCCAAAGCTGCCCCGCAGGCTTTGACACCCACCCTTTCCTTGCTGAAAACCAGCCGAAGATTCACCACGAGGAAGAGGTTCTTCTGCAGCCTGGGACTGAAGCTCTTCTTTCCAAGTGAACTGAACCTGATCTTTCTGAAACGACGCTGCCAGTTTGGGTTTCTGGCAACTCTTTTTTGTCTCATCTTCCTTGCCCGACATTTTTCTGGAAAGAAAAAAAGAAAAACGACATTTTGCTATTTTTATGATTGAGAGGCAGTACGGTACAGCGGCTCAGGTGCCTGAGTCGGACAACTGGGGACAAGAGTTCGAATCCCTGCTGATCCGTGGAAAGCTACTCCCTGACCCTGGGCAAATCACACTCTCTAAGCCTCAGAGGAAGGCAAGGGCAAATGCCCTCCAAACAAATTCTGCAAGGAAAACCCCAAGACAGGGTTGCCGTAAGTCAGAAATGACTTGACGGCACACAACTATTAATTATTACTATTATTACTATTACTACTACTAATAACTATTATTACAGTAGAGTCTCGGTTATCTGACCTTCGTTCATCCGACATTCCGGATTATCCGACATCGCAGCTGCCTGTAGGCATTTCCACGCCCCCAGACACGCTCAGACACCCCCCCAAAATGGCGGCCACCACGGGCCTCCGGATTATCCGACATTTTCGGGTATCCAACGATCAGCCCGCCCGTTTATGTTGGATAACCGAGACTCTACTGTATTACATTTGTAGGTCAACTTTCCCCTGAAATTGGGACTCAAGGTGGCTTACAGTTTAAAAGCACAATACACCTAAAAAAAATACAATAAAAAAATTTAAGCTTCTGACAATATCAAAATGACTTACAAATCAAATGTAAAAAGATAAAATACCATTAAAAATCTAACAGTCTCCATTAGCCACTAAAAGCGAGGCTTAATGTTGTATCAAAACAAAGGAAGTATACACAAACAAAGGTAGATATTTAATAACAAATTTATATCCCTAATCACAAAGGAAAGTTTGCATCCTGCAGCCAAGAATCGTATCGATTTTTCTGAAATTCTGAAAAATTCACACATGTCCAGTGAATCCCAGGCCTGCTCAGAAATAAACTCATTTGTTGACTCCGAGACAATCAATTCTAAACACCAACCCTGTTTACTTTATCAAATGTCCCTTTTTTAAGAGGTAAGGAAGCTCACGCCTTTCCAGATAGAAAACACTGATTTATCATATATACATTTTTGCCATGATATTGTAAATCACCCTGCATGTTTACAATACTGTTTTATCAGCCCTTCCCCCCGTTATATCACAGCTATCTTGAGTGGGAAAGTTGAGGTGGAAAAAAAAATCTTTAAAAAAATAAGCAAAAAAAATGGAAAACTGTATTCCAAGGGGAGCGGGGACAACTATGGAAAGCGATGGGGCCACAGGAGACCTCAAAATACTGCTCCCTCCACAAAAATCTTTTTCTTTATCCCAAATGTCCTGTAGGAAGTGAGGGGGAGCATTTTTGCCAAATTTTGGCCCCTTCAGGCTATTTTTAATGCAGAAAGGAAGACTTTTTTTTTTTTGAGGTGACTTGAAGTCCCTCACCTGTGGCTCCACCTGTGCCACAAATTAGGGAGGCTCACCCCCTAAAAAAAACAGTTTTCACCCCAAATTTCCCTGAGCTCTGCTCCCCACAGAATTCCCGCCAAAACCATTCCCCCCTCAGTCCAAGGGCCTCTCAGAAATGTCCCCTCAGGGCCCAAATGGCGCGAGGAATTCCTTCCTTCCTTCCCTCAGCAGTGGCCCAACACAACACACCACACCACACCACACCCTGGACCCACAAAAAAGAAACCCCCTCGCCCCCCAAATCCACCGCAGTTCCAGAAGCCCCTTCCTCAGTGGTCTCCATTCCCTCCAACCGCCGTGAGTGGCCCTCACAGCCCACTCCTGCCTCCGTTTTCAGTCCCTCCTCACCCTCTCTCCCTATTAATTAGGGTTAATTGCTACGGCTGAGGAAGGGCTTGGGTCCTGGGCCTTTTTAAAGAGGTCCCAACAGGGAGGGAAAGGCAATTAACCCCCTGGCTGGGAGGCATTTTGTTGGAAGAGGGGGAAAAGCACATGGCAGGAGGAAGACTTAAAATGGAGGGAGGAGGACAGGGCTGAACTGATACCTGGAGGCCAGGGGTGCAAGGCCACCCAATTACCATATTGAAATTATTTTCAATACATTCAAGCCTCCCTTGCAAAAGAGACAGAGGGAACTCCATGGATCACGGTGGGGCCACATGGCGTGGAAAGAGAAGTGCATGCAAAAATAAGTAAATAAAAAAGGAATCAATAAAAGGATTGCTGGAATTGCACGCATAAATAAATCAAATCATCCACTGGAATTGCATGCATAAATAAATGAATCAATAAAATGATCCGCTGGAATTGCATGCACGCGTAAGTCAAATCCTGTGCTGGAATCACATGCAAAAATCATCTGGAATGGCAAACAGCGATCAATCAATAAGAAGCTGCTGGAACGGCATGCACGCATACCTCAAATAACCTGCTGAAATTGCATGCATGCATAAACGAATAAAATAATCTGCTGGGATCGCAGGCAAACATAAAGAAATAAAACAATCCGGAATTGCAAGGAAAATATATAAATAAATAAAATAACCAGCTGGGAGTGCACGCAAAACCAACCAAACAAATAAGTAAAATTTCTCTGCTGGAAAGAGTCCAAGGGGGATCAGGGAGTGAGCTTTCGGGGGAGGAAAACTGGCGATGCTAAGCGTGCCAAGCTTTGGGGGGGGGCTGCACCCTTTTACAGATTCCTCCCCACCACCTGGCCACAGTTTTCCAGCCCTTCTGAAGAACCGAAAAAGAACATAATCACTGGCTTCGGGCACCCCTGGCTGCTTCTCTTGCTAAGCAATAGGGAGAGGCGGGAAGATGGGGAAGCGGGGCGGCCTGCATTTGTCCCGACGGAAAGGGAAGAGGCGCTTTAACGCTTGCCTCCAACGACGGTGGTCTTCCCGGGGTTTGGGGAGCTGCAGTCCACAAAAGTAACTTTCCCAAACTCCCGAGTCCAGCTTCCTCAAGGGGAAGGGGTGAAATATTCCACGATTTGGAAAGGGAGGGTTGTTTAATCTCTTTTGCTTGCCTTTGTGGCAACGTTTTGCATTGCTTGGTTTTGCAAAATGGCAACATTGTGTATTGCTTAGCTTTGCAAAAAAAAATAAAATATTTGGACTTTTCTTGTTGTTGGAAATGCAGCAGTAGATGAAGGAGGCACCCAAGTTGCAGGTGACGATATGTAGACGTCTGATCATGGGCAGATTTGCTGTAGGGTCGTTCCCAGTGAGGACAGCTATTTAAACTTATTTATAGTAAAGACCGGAGATATTTGTACTGAATATGGAGGGACAGTTATTAAACTTCACTCAGACGCTCATGCTAAGCGCTAATTATAGTGCTATGATTCCCCTTCAACTACCGCAGCAACTTCCTTTGGAATGCCGGGATTTGTAGTTTAGCAAGGCTATTTAGAGAATTCCCAGCCAGAGTTCTAGGGCTTCCCCGAGTGTGACTTCCTTGCCTTACAGTCACCAACAAGTTTCCATGGCTGAGCAGGAGTCCGCACTACACGCTTATAGCTATTATTTCACTTTCAACATCCCATGGAATCCAAGGGTTTGCAGTTTAGGGAGGGGCATTTAGGATTATCGGGTAGAAAGCTCTTTGGCCTCAGTAAACTACAAACCCCAGGATGCCAGAGGATGTTGAAAGTGGAATAATAGCCCTAGAACTGTGTAGTGCAGAAAGGCCCTGGGAGACTGTAGTGAGCTGGCCCTTTGCTGCTAAGCAGGTGCATTTTAGAGTCATTGTTAGAATCAAGGCCAAACATTTACACCTGTCCAGTGGCCATAAAGAGTTAATTGACATTAATGAACTCTTTGGATAATTTTTGCCTTTGCTTTGCAGGCTGAGTCTGGGAAGAGATAGGGAAGCTGAGAACCAGCTTTGTGTGTAAACTTCCCTCTGTTGCTAATCTGCTTGCACAGTTCTCATAGCCATTAATGCTCGTGCACACTTGATTTTGTTCAATTATTTATTTGTTTTAAAGCAGTCAAATTTACAGGCAGAATCAAGACGACAGTCAAAGAAATCCATGTTCAAAGAAGAAGAAACAAAGCAAAAACAGTACTAGCGCACCAGACTAAAACACTAAATACTAACTTACTAAAACACAAAAAGGCTCTGACATGCGTCAGACCAACTACAACAAAAGAAAAGGAGAAAAAAAGTGTTATTCTCCCATTACAGATCCAGCTAAGTAATCCTGCTAAAATTACTAGTGACCACAGCCACAAATTATTGAATTGTTAGATTTCTTCTTGCTCAGGAAGTCCATAAAAGGTTTCCAGTCTTTATTTATTTATCTCTCTCTCTCTCTCTCTCTCTCTTCAGTTGACTTATCCTTTAAAACTCACATTAGTGTGGCAACTTGGGCTGAACAAATGCGCTTTGATTTCTTTTGTTTGCTTCTCCACTATGTTACCTTGGAGAATCCATTTTTCTATTTGCCTTGACCTGAGGGGAGCACAGCCACACCTAGATGCCCTATATGTCCAGCTATAGGGATCTGATTGCCAGATAAGAGATAAGTCCAGGTAAAATTTGCTTCAGAGACTGTTTTTACCATTGCCTATGCGAGATGCTGGACCCCGTCAGCGAAAGAGCTGGGATGTTTGTCTGCTAGGTACCACCGGCTGCACCTATTCACCGCCAATAAAGCTAATGCTATAGCAGTAATGTGCGTCTGTGTCTGACACTGAAAGAGACCTAGAACTATACCCACTTCTGGAGCAAGACAGAAATAAAGTCATCCCTCTACATTTATGGGGGTTAGGGGCACAGGACCCATGCAAAATATCCCCGAATATCTCTGGCCTCCAAACCGTATTTAACACACACTGAAAAGTACAATCCATGGATTCAACTGTCTGCAGATTCAAATGGAACAGTATACATTACATTTGAATCTGCAGTGGGGAGCATGCCAGCTATGTGGTTCTGCCTTTAAGGCGGCAAGGTTCCTTTGCAAGGCAGAACCTGGCAGCTGGCAGGGGTTGCTGCCACTTGCGCTGCTGCCTTACACCATTTTTAATAGAGATTACAAGCCTCACCTCACACAGTCTTGCAAGGCTCTGCAGAGAGACTGCAAACACAAGGCAAAACTTGTAAATCCCTGTTAAAATGGCACAGAGCAGCAAGAGAGGTAGCGGCAAATAATCTGCAAATTATGTGAAAGTTAAATGCACAAATGTGGAGGGATGACACTATTTCTTCTGTAGATGATAACTCCCAGAAAACCCCCAAATAGCATATTCTATGAAACAACACATAAAAACTAAGATTATTGTTCCTGTTCAATTTTGCTCCTTGTAGCCTCTCTTTCATCTCGGAGTTAACTTTTCGGTTGCCTCGAATCAGGGACAAGGATTGCGGGGATTTTCCTGGTTGGGGGGAAAATAAAAAATTCTGCTCTCTGCTTGGCAGGGTTTGTATGGAGAGCCATCAGGCGAGCTGCTTTCAGCACAGCCCGTGGAGAAATCGATGTAAAGTGAAACTTTTATTTGTACCAAGATTTGTCGTCCCTGCAACAAAGAACATAAGGTTTCAGAAGCCGGGCACCAGATGGGAGCCCTAGAGAGAAATTCTCTGATTATATTTATTTGAGAAGAATGGTAAATTTATTTGATCATAAGATTTCAAAGTGGTTTATACTAACAAAATTATTATGTATACTACACCAAACTAAAAGGATCATTCTCCATGAAATAGGTGGCAGACTGGACTTGCAAAACATTTCAAAATATTTCTCACTCACCTTTCTCTGTGGATTGAGATGAGAGACAGTAACAAATAACACAACACATACCATCAGTTAAAAGAGCATATAAAACCAATTCAGACTTTAATCTGTCAATCAATTCTTTAAAATCCATAATTTAAAAATAAGCTGGGGTAACCCACCTGGATGTCAGTCACACACTGCAGTTTGTATTGGTCTCCCAGGATGGGATGCAATACTGCCTGGAAGGAGCTGAGCTGAGGAACCAAATTACAGGACAGAAAGGGTTAAAAGTATAAGGTGGTTGTTGTTGTTAACTTTATTTGTATAATACTTTTTTCCAAAGCTGGGACCCAAGGCAGCTTACACATTAAAAAGATTACAAACCGCTTTTGTGCTTTGAATTCAGTATACAGCAATTGAAATAAGCTTGGGGGCAAAGCAGCAGCAGGAGGAGAAAGAGAAACTGGGATGTTTTAAAAGCAGCTGAAGAAGTGGGATGGCAGAGAATTAACTGGATGATTCCTGCCAAATCAGGACCGTGGGAGGTGAATGTACCTGGTAGCTATGCTGGCAGGATGGGATAACACCAGCTCTTTGGAATGCCCTGCATTAGAGAAAGAAAAAAAGAAAAACAGGAATGTAGAATAATCAGTAGACAGAAAAAAGGCAAAGGAAGGTCAACCTTAATGTTAGACTCGGCTTAAGCGTCCCTCCCCATTCCATGCCTTTTTCCCAGGCATGCTCGCCTCTTTTCTCCATGCCTGGCAAAAAGTAAGGGAATGGGAGGAAGAAATGTGGAGCGAGAACTGCATTCCTTTCTTTCCATGGCCATTTCCACATTACACAAACTTGCTGTGGAACAGGAGCCAATGGCCCAGAAACCTGCACCGGCCCAGGGACCACCACTCTGAGTAGCCCTGCTTTAGAATGTGCAATGTTTGTGCCTATATTCATTGTGATCCAAATTCTGCCTCCACGTTTTTGCCCGGCTTCATCATGCTGGGCTATATATCACATCACAGCAACGTGGCTCCTTCAATGGACAGTGAAGTTTCGTGGCTCACCTGTCAATATTATATTTGGTGCGCAGGGAGAGAGCAGCTCTGAAATATTTATTGGGAGAGTTCAGCGTTTCGACGCAGCCGGCACAAGTCCCATGTTTCCTCCATTCTTTCTCCCTAAGGAAGGAGAGAGAAAACTCTTACTGATCTCACAACATCTTTCTGCAGAATGCATTACTATGCTGTGGGTTTCAGAGGAAAATCAGCCATGCGTTGAAAATTAAAGCCGCCCTGTTAAATGCATTGACTGTGCCCCAGCCAATATGGCCAGTAGTTGTGCACTTGGGAAATTCTGGGAAGTGTATCGCAAAAGACCTTTCTGAGGCAGTGGTGACCGCAGTGGCGGAGCTTGGAGTGTGTGGAGGGGGCGCGGGAGAGGGAGGGGCTATGGCCCAGGGGTGTGGCAGCAGTGTGGGGGGGCATGGCCAGGGCTACGGGAGTGTGGCTATGAGCCGGGACACCCCCAAAACATTGCTGCCGGGGGCGAATCGTCTCCATCATGCCCCCGTCCCTATGTGACTGGGTGACTGTCAGCTCCCATAGGCAGGGAATCCATTCCACGTTTTGGCTAGCTTAAAAAGGGGTTGAAGAAATTTCACCCCCTGATTATTCAATTACACTTTGCATTCCTACTGTTCCCCATCTTCACCCCTGATCTTGCTTTGGTTCTTACTGGAAACCCCAGTATCTTGGTCCTGAGTAGTCATGGAGCTGTAAGGGGAAACTGAATCTGATCAGAAAAGGTAAACATGCTACAAAAAGTCTTTTGATTAAAAGGGTCAGTCCCCCTGCTCAGGTTTTGTGGCTAAGGAATGGATGAGACAGATGTTGCCCTCCCCTTTTATATCTGCTTCCTTACCAGAACTGGAAGTTGCTCAGATTGATGAAGCTCGGCCAGTACCAGTCCAGTTCAGGCGTTAGATCCTGCAGGAAGGAAAAAAACAGCTGGGTTGAGACACTCTTGCCATCTCCAGGGCTTCTGCTTCTCATAGATCAAAAGGGTCTGTGCTTGGGACTGAGAAACAAGAGATATACTGTGTGTAAATTGGGGTAGACAAAATGTGGCCAATGCACCACATGTGGTCCCCAGGGGCCAATCTCCCCACCCCTTTTTGCCTTTTTCTCTGGATGGCACTTACACAGGAAAAGTTCTCACCTACCGTCAAGTCAGAAAGAAAGAGAAACCAATAACGGCAGCACTCTGAGACGTCAGTGGGCCTGTGGGTTAAGGAGAAAGGCAGGCAGGTGAAGGAAGCTTATAGGGAGCACACTTGTTGTGTGCCTTTGAATCATTTCTGACTTACAGAGACTCTAACGTGAACCTATCATGGGGCTTTCTTGGAAAGATTTGTTCAGAGAGGGCTTGCTTTTGCCTTCCTTTGAGGCTGAGAGAGTGTAACTTGCCCAAGGTCACACAATGGGTTTCCATGGCTAAGGAGGGATTCAAATCCTAGTCTCCCAGTGTCCTACTTCAGCACTAAAAGTGCTACACCATGCTGGTTCTATCACTCTTACACTACAGACCTGAAATGGTACAAAATACCTCTTCATACCAATACATTTCCCTTCTCAGAACTACGCTTCCCAGCATTCCCTTGGTTTCTATGGTTGGGAGGAGAGCTTGGAAAAACTACAGCTCCCAGAATCCCCCAAGAGGTGTAGCCAGGCCTGAAACAAATTCACACATCTCTCCATCCCAATGGGATTGCCTCACCATAATCCATGGATAGTCCAGTTGTTTGCATTCTTTGGCAGGACACACTCAAACTTAGTTGGTAGGGCCTCCACGCAAGACACAAAAGGAAGATATAGTATTAGCTTTCAGGAAGTGCAAGAGTCTTTGTTTCTCTCAAACAGCATGAGCCATACTCTCTTCCTCTCCACTGCGCTTCACCTTGATCCAAATCCATCTCATCAATCTCTACTCCCAGGGGTGTGGAATTTGTGGCCCATAGACTACATGTGGCCCCAACAACTTTTTTGGCCTCCTTACCACCCCAAAGCCCCCAGACACCCCTCAGGAAAAACAAAATCCCAGTCCACCCTAAAATGGAGATGGGAACATTGATTTCCACGTCTGAAGAAATCTGGGTTCTCAAACTTTGGCCCTCCAGGTGTTTTGGACTTCAGCTCCTAGGAAATTTAGGCAGCTTGGGCAACAGTCAGGAATTCTGGGAAGTGAAGTCCAGATGTTTTGATCTGGAGGGCCAACTGCAATAAACCACTGCAATAAACAATCAATAAAACAAAAATACACACATATATATTAAGTTGCAGATACCTACTAAAATGCAATTAAAACCATACGAGCAAGCAGCATTAGATTAAAGCTTAGATTTGTTTATTTCCCAAAGCTTGAATTAATAGGTATGTCTTTTAACTGGTGACCAAGGGACAAGCATGTCTGGAAGACAACTGGATAGCTGATGAAAAGGAGTCCCATATCCCAGAAAGCCATCACTGAGGAGGCCTTGCTGTTTAAGACAACTCTATATTAATACTAGATAAGGCAGCCATGTGATTCTTGTATTTCCCCTTGTGTTCTGTGATGCAGAGAGGAGGTGATATTAATGTAATAAAACGAATATGTTAGAAACCGTTTAAGTTTGGGACCATTTAGCTTCTGTGCTTCGTACAATGCCCAGCACGGTATTGGACTTCCAACTATGGAAAGCTTTTCCATCACCCCATCCACTCTCATCTCTCCCTTTTCCCTCTTGGTTTTGCATATTCCAGAATTCTCCTCTTATTCCTTACCCTGAACTTCAGACTACTTTTCAACATATGTGCTGATAGGATTAATTTCTAGGAGGTAGAAACATTCAGAAGGGAAGGAGTCTAGATTAGAAGTCTCTGACTCACCACACAGAATGAGCCTGGCCACATTTGGACAAAAGTCATGCACTCCCAAGGGCAATACCTATGAAGCAGGGAACAGAAAGTGAACAGGTATGTCCTCCTATTTTCTGTTTAGCATCTCTTGGCCTAAGCTTTATGATGTCCCGCTTACCCAGAACGCATCTCCAACGATTGCTGCCATGGTTCTTTGCATCTGACTAGCACTAGCAACCATAGAAATCCGTTGTGGAGCAACCCCAGGAACCGGAAAGCCAGCTGTCTTCCCATCGTACCTACAAGATGAGCAGTTTTGGTCAATTTAATAGAAAATACATTGGTTGTCAGTCATCAATAAGCAAGCCAGCTTAGCACTGTTGATCTCAGGAAAAAGCAAATGGCTGCAGCTTCTCCTAGCTTTTGCCACCTTGACCATATTCTGATATTTCTTGGCCACACAGATCCCAGCTTTCATCCATGAAATGTTGGTGGGCATGTAATAAACAACCGATCAAACAAAAATACAAATATGTATAATAATAAGAGGTTTGATCAGACCATGGACACAGAAATACTTTAAATAAATAAATAATCTGCAAGCACATGACCAATGTGTGTACACCAGAAGCCACTAAGCTCATGGGCTGGCTGCCTGGGATGGTTTTGAATGCCACAGTCCCCAGTTTGCTGGTAGAACAGGGGTGATCAACTATGGAAGGCTAGTGGGACACACTGGTCCCCCAGGAGAACTTGGAAGGCTGTACCCCCACGGCACCCACTCTTGCAAATAAAAAAAAATCTGCAGTCCTAGAATCATTGAGTTGGAAGAGACCCCAAAGGCCATCCAATCCAACCCCATTCTGCCATGCAGGAAGACATAATCCAAATACTTCTGAGAGATGGTCATCCAGCCTCTGTTTAAAGACTTCCAAAGGCAGCATATTCCACTGTTGAACTGCTCTTACTCTCAGGAAGTTCTTCCTAATGTTTCGGTGGAGTCTCTTTTCCTGAAGTTTGAAGCCATTGTTCCATATCCTAGTCTCTGGAGCAGCAGAAGACAAGCTTGCCCCCATCTTCCACATGACATCTTTTCAAATATTTGAATATGGCTATCATGTCTCCTCTTAACTTTATCTTCTCCAGGCTGAACATATGCAGCTCCCTGAATATCCCCAGTTCCTCAGCATCTCCAGGTACAACTGAGACAGAGATTTGCTGGAAACTCTCAGGAGTCACTGCCTGCTGGTACTTATATACCAAACTGGAGGCAGAAGTCAACAATATGTTGCTTTTTTATATTTTATATATTTTATATTACAACACCCAGAATCTCCCAGCTAGCACGACTCCCTGTAAACTTCTGTAAGCTGTAAAAACTTGGATTCTTCTTACCATTATCAGCGGTGGACTTACTTGACTTGATGCTGCCTGTCCCTCAAAAAGTCAAACAGTGGGGTTCAAATTAGGGTTTCACTTCTGTATAAGGCAGGACAAAATAAGCCAGTGCTCAGCTGAAACTATGCACCACACTGTGGACTCTCAGCATTTCCTTAGGGTGATCATATCAATGGAAACAACTTAGGCAAGTGTTGCTGTATGCAAATGTTCATGCTTCACAGAATTGTTCATCAGAGGAATAGAGAGGAGGTAGAAATCCCACGCATGGGTCAGCAGCTGGCTGCCTTTCTAAGGAGAATGCCCAATCCCATCATCACTACCACCAAGTCACACTCCGTAGGCATGAGGCTGGCATACCCACAAAAGTAGAAATAGCTAGCAGTTTTCAAGAAACAGGTTCTATAAATCACAGCAGTCCACCTTCTGTCATGTTTGGGGCAGTGTTTGGGAAAGGTGCCTTTTGGACTACAATTCCTAGAATCCTCCAGTCAGCATGACCTACTGGCCATGTCAACTGGAGAATTCTGGGAGCTGTAAAAGAAATCACTTATCTGACTTCTAGAGGAAAGGATGGGGCAGAGTCTTGCCCTTCCCGGTTGGCTCAGGCAAAAGCAACTTCTGCGGTCGCCTAGTTCTTCTGCTCTTCCAAATATAACTTCTGCCATCTTGATCACACTCTGTTGTTGCTTGGCCACATGGGTACCATTTTCCCCTGCCAAATGTCACAGAGGTTGTAGCTACGAGGAGGAAATTAGGGCATTCCGTTCCCAAATAGGAATTCTGCCCTCCAGTTAAATTTTCCCCAAATACCTAGCACTGCAGAGCGCAAGACACTGAAAACATCCATACCTAGACCTCTTCTGTTTGTTGCATCCCCCTTCCCTCTTTCACTTTACCGGCTCATTTTCTTTGGATGCCCAAACTCTGTTTCTAGGTGCTCAATTGATGTGTTAAGTTAAGGGAGACACTTAAATATACCACAACACCCTCTCCACTCTGGGCTTTTCAATCTGCCCGCTTCTGCCTCTGCGTTTCAGTTTCAGTCCTGAGTTTTGAACTCATCTGCTGCCCTTACTCCTGGCTGCTGGACAAGAGAAAGAACAGCCCGACTGCCTTTCCCACCCCCGTCCCCCTCCACTGCCCGCCCTGTGCTCTGGTGGTAACGCAATGCCCTTGTAAGGGAGGTCAGCAGCAACGCGGGCAAACAAGTGAAGGAGACAGACGAGGAAGAAGAGGGCAAAGACCAGGCCGAAGAAAATGAGATCCCTCCTGGTAAAAAGACCCCCTGACTCCTGCTTCTGCCTCCCTTCTCCTATGCGCCTTGCAGAAGGAAATCACTAATCATAGTTGTCTGCAAAGAGAATTTTGTGTGTGTGTGTGGGCGCTCTGTGCTGCATGCTTATTTCTAATTCTCTCCCCCTGAGTGGCCAAGAGTCCTAATCAATCATTTACTGGCAGGCTGAGTGCTAACAAAATAAAAGGATCCCAAGGGCTTAGTCTGTGGCTTAATGTGCCTTTTTCAAAATTAACAAATATATGGTTGCAAAAACTTGTGTCAGCTAGGAGGACTGGAAGGAAAAACCAGGCATGAGATTTAACCGATCAATCACCCCCATGTTCCCTGTGCCGCTCCCCTAATTTCTTGCAAGTGCAGGGTCAACACGTTTAAAATTTAGGGGGTGCATTCAGTGCTTTGCTTTTTGTCCTTGGCAGAACCTCACAACAGCTTTTGTGGCTCCATTTTCCTTAGAGAAGAAAGTCCTAAAGTCTTGGCTTGTTTCTAACAACAACAACAGGCCTGAAGAAGGTGTTGGAAATGGTGATGTAAAAGTCCTCTGGCACTTCAAGATTAAAAGTAACAAAAATGTAGAACATAATACACCAGACACAACTGTAGTTGAGAAAAAGAAGGCTTGATTTGTAGATGTGGCAGTTCTAGGGGGAGAGAAGAACTGAAGTAAAAGAGAGGGGAAATATTATGAAACATTGAGACCGACAAATTGAGGCTATTTCCGCACTAGCCTCTCGTAGCGCTATGATACCACTTTCAACATCCTATGGGGCTATGCCGGCCGGCCCCTCCCAAAACTGCAAACCCCAGGATTCCATAGGATGTTGCAAGTGGAATCATCGCACTATAACGGTCCAGTGCGGAAATGGCTTGAGTGATAGACCACTGCACAGCTAGACAAACCGATCATGCTGGTTGTGAGTGGATCAGACCCAGGCAAGATATTCCACCATATTTGATAAATATACCACTTTCTGGTTTATTCAGTTGGAAAGTGGACGTTAATGCACCTTTTGAAAATATAAAATTAGAAGACTAGGAATGAATCTGAGTTCACCGTAGGCTTTGAGGGTTACAGATTTGGGGGTGAAGAGAGACAGATGGTGGCTTCTGTGTATCAACACCTTCAGGTTTCACATGTGCTTTGAAGTCCCTGTGGGACAAAGGCTGCCATGCATGGGTGCTTTCAGTCAGGACTTTTGTAAGAAGCAGAAGTTGAAATGCTTGCCATAGCCACATCTGGGGAGACCCATTCTTGCAGCTAACTATAATTTGTAAAGAAGAAATATAATTTGCAAACCTTGGCCAATCTGAATTGTCTTCAACATGTCACAATGACTCTGCAAGGTAACTCGACATGGTGTGTACATCCCTTGTTATCCAATATAGAAAGGGAACACAGGGTGAGAGGCAAAGACTCTCCCACATTCCATCCACTCAGGCCTATCCCATGATAACTTTTACTGGCATTGTACTGGTTTGTGTTCAGTATGTGATAGACTGCAGCCCCGATACCTTTGTTACCTGCTCAGGTGCACTTAGAGCTTAGAGGAGCTACTTCTGTGGCCTACAGCTCCCAGAATGCCCTCAGCCAACATAGCAAACCACAAAATGGTTGCTCCTGTAGAAGTAAAGTCTGGTCTCCACACTTGCCCTGAGGTCTTGAGAAGTTACATTTCAGAACAAAGAAGAGAGTTGCCTCTAGATGCGCCTTCATGCTGCCCTTCCATGTCCTAATCTTCTTCTGATTTCTTGACTGCAGTCTCCATTCTGATTAATGACTGAGCCAAGGTATGGAAAATCTCAAACTATTTCAGTGTCTTCATCATCTACCTTAAGATTATGTAAATCATCTTAATGTTCAGCTCTGGACCTGCGTCTGCATTTCCTGCCTTGACTTTCTTCAGTAATCATTCCAAGTCTTTGAACAAACCAAGCCATGTGAGCGAAGAGAGATGCCTTCCTTTGCTACTCCCTGAAGATGTTGCAAAAGAGATTGTCCATTATATGTCTTCTCTCTTTCTCTTTTCTTCTCTAGGCCTCTCGCATAAAGCCCCTCCAAGTTTTCTTTGCCCCCACCCGGCAGATGAAAAACAAAGTCCCAGAATATCAGAAGCTCTTCCAGGTGAGTTGTTCCATCCCATCCAGTCATTTCATGGCATTGTTTTATTATCAAACATAATGTTGAGCCAGAAACCACAGAAGGGAGTAGAAACATTGCCTGGCAGAGGCGCCATTGAGCCAAGGATGATGTACAGCAGACAACCCATAGCTTGAAATTTTGTGATGAGGCTGGGAAGCTTATGAGAGAGTTGGTGTACCAAGTTCTCCAGGGCAAGGCTTTGTCTTATTCCCACGACCACCACCACAGTTGCATTTGTTAAGCACATAGGACAGAGCCTTCCCAGTGAAAGGCAGGCTTTCAGGTGTTGCAACTCCCAGCATTCATCACATCAACTAGGCTAGCGAGGACAGATGGGGCTTGCCAGCTGGTGAGCCACACTAGGCCTGACCCTGTCTTACAGGTCAAAGTGAATTCAGGAGCAAGCATCTCTAATACAAAGGTGAGGAAAGTGCCAAATGTGGCTCCCCAAGGGTATTTTTTTGAAACTCTCCAGCATCCATCCTTCTCCTTGCCTCACAAAATTAAAAATTACCCAAAATGGCAGTTGTCCACTCCTGGCATGATCTGACAGCATGAACTCTCTACCTCTTCCTAGGAGGACAATGGCCTACCTGTCCATATCAAAGGAGGGACCACAGACGTCCTGCTGTATCGCTTCACCATGACACTAAGTCTCATTGGTAAGTTGGTCTGTTCCTCTTCTGCACTGAGAAGACAAAGGAACAGAGAACCCTACACACTATGTAATTACAGCACTCAGATTCCATTCTAACTGCTGCAGTAACATCCTATGGAAACTTGGGATTTGTACTTTGTTGTTGTTGTGTGCCTTCAAGTCACTTCCAACTTATGATGACCCTGACCTATTGTGGGAATTGCTGGAGCTAAGAGTATGTGATGCATCCAAGATCACCCAGTGGGTTTCCATGGCCAAGTGGGAATTGAACCCTAGTCTATAGGTTCAACCCATAAACCTTTACTTTTTAGGATTGCAACAGCCCAAATCCCTCACCCAGCCTGACCCATACCCATGCTGGTTATGGGATTCTGGAAGCTGTAGTCCCCCAAAAGGTCTGTTTATGGGCACAAAAATTGGAGCACTGCAGTTCCTTCATACATGTAAAATTGTTCTCTCGGTTGTGCTAGCTCCTTTATGGGTATTTCCTCTGCTGCATTATTGGAAAAATGTTAGAAAAGTCTTATTTTTGTGACTTTGCTTTTAGCATTAAGCCAGCGGTAGGATCTTTTAATCTGGAGAAGCCATGAGGAAAAGAAAGAACTAGAGAAAGAAATCATGCTGACAGATACTTCTGTCTTAATAGTAAAGTCCTGGAGTTGTCACTTCAGAATGTGATTGTGCGTGTCAGTGGCAGGTCCCCTGTCAGGGGAGGTGGTGAATATAATCCAGGTTTCAGTCCAAGGTTTCAAGGAACTCTCCACAATGCTGAGCCTTTCCCCTTCAATAGATCTTTGGAGAACTTCTTTAAAGCTAGCAAAAACCTGGGGTGGTTTCAGCGTCCCAGACATGGTAGAGAAAACAATTGCCACTGATGTGCATGTGTAATAATTTTTTTTTCCAAAGAACATATCTGATTGCTTTCGTAAGAGGAATCAAAAATAGAAGCCCTGTTGCTTCTCTTTCAGGCGAGACAAACAGAGAAACGAAACCAAGCAAAATGGCAATGGGCGGGCTGGCTTTCCCTGCTCAGAATGGTTTCCTTTTTTTCAAAAGGCAGCCAAGGTTCTGAGGAGAGAGAAATGTAGGCAGTGCTGTGATGTGTTCCTAACGTCTTTAACACAACGTCATCCTGAAATGATGGCTCAAAACACAATCCTGTGTTGCCTGGGCTTATTCCTTCCAAGGGCCCATTCATACTATGCAGGGAGGAGAGAAAAGCAGGGAAGAGTCTTGCCCTTCCCAGTAGGCTCAGGCAAAAGCAAACTACTGCAGCTTCTCCTAGCTTGCGTGCCCTTCCTCAGTCCCAACTTTGGCCGTCTTTGCTACACTGTGATACTGCTTGGCTGTTGTCTCCCAGTTTTCATCTATGGCCATTTCCTCACTACACTCTTATAGTGCGATGATTCCACTTTCAACATCCTATGGAATCCTGGGGTTTGCAGTTTCGGGAGGGGCCAGCCGGACCCCAGGATTCCATAGGATGTTGAAAGTGGAATCATCGCACTATAAGAGTGTAGTGCAGAAATGGCATGTTGCAGGGTACAGATTTTTTCTTGTTCTCCAAGGCTGGAGTCATCAATTGTCCCTTAATTTCTACTCATTACTCAACTGCTGTCCCCAATAGGAAGAATTTAATTAGTATGTCAAAATAGAGGGGAAAGGGGAAGTAATGGAGGCAAGTGAGAATCACAAGGAACATTTTTTGTATTGTTTGTTCCATAGGTGTTGCTTACTCTCTCTATGAACTGTTCAAGGCCGCCCAACCCAGGAAGAACTAGTGAGAATGAAGCAAGAGGAAGAGGGACGATTTCAAAGCAAAGATACTCTTTTTGTCCCGTTCATCCCACCTTCTTCCCCCTTTTTAGGGGGTTTCAAAAACAGAGGGAAGAACAGAATGGTACACCCTGGGAAGAGAGAACTTAATCGTGTCTTGAGATTTTTAGGAAGCCTTCCTTCAGTTGACATGAGTGTACAAGATCTGCTTAATGACACAAAATAAATGGTCAAAAAAAATTCACACTTGCTTTAAGAAGCAGGCCACTTTTAAAAACACACACCTCATTTAATCACCACACATTTTAAAAGTCATAACAAACAAAAACAGGAACGTCAAAAATTCACAGTGACAAGCTGTATTTAAGCCAGGCCCCAGGTGTATAACATGGATATTTGTGAATTGCCTTCTGTCTGATTCAGACCGTTTGTCCGTATAGGCTAGCACTGTCTGCTCTGGCCAGCAGAAGCTCTCCAGGATCTTTCCCACCTCTTGCTACTTGATACTTTCAGCTGGAGATACTGGGGACTGAACCTGGGAGCTCTTGCATGCAGAGCAGCATAGCTTTCCAATGGGAAGAGAAGGAGGAGGGGTCACATAGATGGCTGCCTTGTGCTGCAGCTAAGGAGGACTGCTTTGGAATGTCATTTCCATTTTTTCTCAGAATTTCCAAGGTGCAATGTCTGAATTGGCCACTTGGGGGAACCAGAGAGCATTTACTTCTCTTTTCTGGTTTCACAGTAGTAATAGGAATGGTAACCTCTTGACAATGAGTAATTCAGTGACATACATTTCTGAACCCCATAAAAAGTAACAAGCAACCAGTTATGTTGGGCAATCAGAACAACTTGTAAAGTAACTAGTTCCTTTTCAAAAGTAACATTCCAAACTCTGCTCAGGCCCCGTTTTGAACAGACCAACTGAAATCAATCAGGTTTAATTTAGCTGTTGGCTGATCTAAGCCCCACAGATTTCAATGGATTTAAGGCTAAACATAAATAATTCTAGGGACAAAGCCAAGTATACCTTTTTTCTACATAACTCAGGGAGTCACTCCGGCAGGCATCCACGCTAGCTGCAAGATTATGAGGATTGCAAACCAATGCATCTTGAGGGCACCAGGCTGGGTGTATAGAAAGGCTGGTGTATAGAGAAACTCCTATGGAAAATGGAATACAATCTTGCCATGCATATGACAGGCATAAGGAATAGTAATTTTAGATAATGCTCCTCAATTGGCCAAAAGACTGCCCTTAGGAGCAGCTCATGGTGATTTAGATGTCATCAGTTTAGCGGCCAGTTAGCATGCATGCTCATTTGGGAAATGGATGCTTTGCAAAATGGGAGACTGGATTTCAAATGCTTTGGTCTGAATCAGTCCATTCTGGGGTTAGGATGGAAGAAGCCGGGTTGTGAATATCTTGAAGGGCCGTACGGAGGCAGGAGGCCGATTCAGGCTTTCTTCAGCATCTTGGTGGTTTGGTTGTTGGCTTCATTGATGCTGATCACATTGGCAATGGCCTAGGAAGAAATACGTTTTTTATTTATCCGCTTTAGCTTTTATGTGTGAATGTAATCTCATAGAAGGATCCCTGGATTGACATGAAGCAACAGAGCCCCCAGGCGGTGCAGCAAGAAATAGCTACAGAATGGGCTGCCCAAGACATCGATCCACCTAAGGCAAGGGTGGGGACAATCTGTCTGTTGGGCCACATCTGTCCCCCAAGGTCCCACATCTGGAAGCCACATCTGGAAGCACTTAGGGGGGAAATTCAGCACATTTTTGGGCTCCCTGGGGTCTTTCAAGCCCAAGAGAGGCCTTTTTTCCACATACTGATTAGAAAATGGCTTCTACTAGCCTTGAGCTGGGTGGAAGAAGAAAAGCGGGGTATAAATTAAATAAATAAATAAATAAACCCCAAATAGTCCGCTCGACCCCCCCCATTGTGGCTCCTAAAAAACACAAGGGCCTTTATGTAGTTAGAGAAAAAATTATGCAATTTTTTTAAACTCCAAGGGACAATATATGGGGGGGTGCAGCCTTCCAAAATCCCATGGGAAGTAAATGTGCTCTCCAACTCCAGCATTTCCCCATCTCTGTTTTAAGACTGAGGCCAGACTAGAGAAAGGATCATTTTGAGAATAAGTCATTTGAAACACAGGCCATTTCTGCACTGGACCGTTATAGCACTATTATTCCACTTTCAACATCCTATGGAATCCTGGGGTTTGCAGTTTAGGGAGGGGCCTTTGAGGGGCTTCCTAAACTGCAAACCCCAGGATTCCATAGGATGTTGAAAGTGGAATAATAGCGCTATAACAGTCTAGTGCGGAAATAGCCATAGCCCTGGAGAAGAGTTCTAGAAATAACATGGACTGAATCATTGAACAATAGAGGTGGAAGAGAGCCCAAGGGCTATCCAGCTCAACTGCCTGCCATGCAGGAATACCCAATCAAGGCATTCCCAAAAGATGACCCTCCAACCTCTATTTAAAAACCTCCAAAGAAGGAGACTCCGCCACACTTCCAGGCAGCGTATTCCACTGTTGGACTGCTCTTATTCTCAGGAAATTCTTCCTAATGTTTAGGTAAAATCTCATTTCCTGTAGTTTGGAGTCATTGCTCTGTGTCCCAGTCTCTGTAGCAGCAGAAAACAAGCTTGCTCCACCCTCCATATGACAACTTCGTTTTCAAATATTTAAAGATGGCTTTCTTGTTCCCTCTTAATCTTCTCTTTTCCAGGTTAAAACCTACCCAGCTCTCTAAGCCACTTCTGGTTTCATGGTTTCCAGACCTTTCACTATTTTGGGCACCTTCTCTGGATGCATTCCAGCTTGTCAATATCCTTCTTGAACGAAACTGCTAAAAAGACAGATGAATGTGTCCTAGAGCAGATCAGGCCTGAACTCTCACTAGAAGTGATGATGACCAACCTGAGGCTATCATAATTTGGACACATCATGAGACAATGTTCCTGGATAGAAAGAAAACATGATAATCCATTGCAAAGTGGGAGGCGGCTGGAAAAGAGGGAGACCAAGGTGGATTGATTTATTCAAGGAAGCCACTGAGTTTGGAAGACCTGATCCAGGCAGTGGTGGACCGGGACTCTTAGGCCATTTCCGCACAAGACTCTTATAGCATGATGATTCCACTTTCAACCTCCTATGGAATCCTGGGGTTTGCAGTTCCGGGAGGGGCCAGCCGGCCCCTCCCGGAACTGCAAACCCCAGGATTCCATAGGAGGTTGAAAGTGGAATCATCGCACTATAAGAGTCTCGTGAGGAAATGTTCTTAGAGATCTCTCCTTCATAGCATTGCCCTAAGTTGAAGTTGACCCGCTAGCAAATAACAAGAACAAATATTTTGCTGCCGTGTCCTAACCGTTCCGCCATCCAAGTCGTGCGCCTCACTCACCTTCTCTTTAATGCTGTCCACTTGCTTGCTTTGTACGTCAATTTCGTTGCTCATGTCTACCGCCATGCTACGCAAGTTGCTAAGCATGCTGTCCACCTGACTCAGGTTCTGCTCCATCTCTTCCTCCACATCATCTTTTGTTATCCTGAAGGAAGAAGAACAAACAGAGGTACCCATACATCTGGGGGAAAAGAGCAACCGGTGCCAAGATGGACTTTTCACAAGATGGAGTCCTATACCTTTAAAACTGTTTCCATACTGTGTGCTAACTCCTATTGGTGTGCTTCCAAAAGCACAATAAATTAATAATATTTTCCGGGAACCTTGAAATGCAACAAACACAGTAGAGGCTGCCCTGGTATCTCTTGCCATATCAATAAAGAAATACCTTCTATGAACCGAAGGAAAGACGAACCACCTAACTCTCTGGCTTCGCCCAACCCTGACCTTCTCAATGTGTGGGATTACAACTCCCATGATCCCCAGCCAGCACCATGGCTGCTCAGCTCCCTCCCTCCCGCTTCTCTCTTTCCCTACCTCTGGATGAAAGGTCCACTCATCATCATCTGATTTCCATCAGCCACCATGCAGGGTTGCCGAGAGACCACCTGGTCCTGGCCATTGCTGGCGGATGCTTTATTGGCCTCCATGGCTTTTAAGCTCTTTAACCTTCAGGGTTTAAAAAAAAAAACCAACACACAAGTATAAACAAGGATGCAGCATCTGATAGTGCTTGGAGCTTCACTCCAGGAGAGCCTCAAGGGCGCACAGGATTCTGGAAGGTGTGGTTCAAAAAGGTAACTTTCCTAGACCAGACCATCAACTTCCCAGAGGCCTCCTAGGCCCTTTCTGCACCTTACCTTCTTCTGGCACTGGGATGCAGGGATCACGTGCGCAGCCTCCGGCGAGAGGCTCTCGCGTCCAGGGTCCTTCAGCTCCGCACGAGCTGCCTGCTCATGCGGGAACCCTGCCTCTTCCTTCCGCAGTGCAGCCTGGGACCTCCCCAGGCTGCGCTGGGGCAGGAAGCGTGACCGGCGTGGCTCTGGAGGCTCTGCACGCCAGGTAAGTGTGCGCAGGGCCTGGGAGCAATGCACGATCGTGCACCATTTTCGGCTTCTAGCCGGAAATGAAAAGGTGCGTGATTGGTGCCTGCCGGCCCTTGGAGCATCGCGTGACTGTGAGTGCGTCGTGCACATCGCTCCTCACAATCGCGCGACGCTCCAGGCACCCTTTCTCATGGAAAATGCCGTGCGGAAAGGGCCCTAGTCTCAGCTGTGGGGGAAGAAATGGGATATAAATGAATTTGCTAATCCAGGCATCTCCCCCTTTTCAATTACAACCAGAACCCATATATTCAACGCGTGGTCCTTGAGCAGAGGGTGAATCTTGGTGCCACAGTGGCTGAGAGGGAGAAATAAGCTAACTAAATAAATACACAACTACTCCCACTGCCCTGGAGCAACAAGAGGAAGAGGAGGGAACCCACTTTGGTCCAATCCAGAAAGGTGTTTCTGATGTTTTTACAGAGGGACTTACTTGGCACAGGGACAGACAAAGAGGCCGCAGCATTTGGCCATGTCTGTGAGGTTCTTTTCGGCCTCTTTCATATCCTGGATAATCTGGTCCAAGCCGTCCTCAATTCGATCCAACTGCTCTGAGCAGGTAGAGACAGAAGACACGCACCCATGAAAAACCTTGGTTCCAAGACTCACAGCAAGAGAAAGAATCAATCAGAATTAACTTGTAGTAGCAAAATATAAATTTTTCAAGCTGTGGAAGAGGGGAGTCAATGATGGGGCATTCTTCTCCCCCCTCCAGACTGATGGTCTGAATGCATATTCATGGTTACAAACCTAGAACAAAAAGATATCCTTACACTAAGTGCAAGTTCTGCCATTAAGTTTCACGCCTTACCTCCCTGATCATCCAGCATGACTAGAGTTCGAATCCCAGCATCTTTGCTCTGTTTGAAAGAGGGGAAAAAAAGCAGACAAACGCTTTAAATTCCATCCTGCATTATTTCTGGGGTTGAAAAGATATCACTCCAGAGAACTAAGGAACCCAAAAAGGTACTATAGAGGAATAATTCCCAACAGGTTCCAAAATGTATCCTTTACTGAGCTTTTTTTTAAAAAAGATAACTTTCTAAAACCACAGATCTCCAAATGTCCCCAATGATTGGCCATGCTGGCTAGGCAGTGCTACCGAAAGTGGTGATCTGTAGAGCGGTGCCATCTCACAAGCCAAGGGATGCTGGCCCACACCAAGCTTCCAGGAAAGAAAGGAACAGTTGCAGCTAATGGGCAAAAATATGGTACAGATCCCTGATTTATTAGAAGAAAAAACAGACAGTCCCCTAGCCTAGCCTTAGGGGTTTCTCAAATATCCCCTGACCCCCCCACATTCCAGGATCAATGCCTTTTTTAAAAAAAGCTCCCTCCCCTCCAAAGGGAAGACAAACTTTTTGGCCAGCCCTTGAAAAGGGATGGGTTACTGCAGCTGAAGGTTGGCCATCTTGTGACACAGAAAAGAGTCAAAAGGAAGTCCTTGCACCCCATCTCTTGGTCATGGGCTACTGAGACCAATAAATGGATGCCAAGGCTGACTGAGGGAGTTAAAAAGGGCAGGACACAGTCATTGGCTAGCTGCTGAATCCGTTCATTCATGCACTTTGTGGGTTTCTTACCTCATCCACCAGCTGCAGCATCCGTCGGGTGCTCTCCAAAGACTGCAGAGGGGAGACAAATAACACAAATGCAACACTAGCAGTGAGCAAGTCACAAGATTTTGGTGCCTCTTCTATAGGTTCTGAGTCTTAGAGGCATATTCGAGACTTCCTGCAGAAATTCCAAGCTCCCTGCTCGGGAAACCAGGATGGCTTCTTAAGACTGCAGCCTCCTCTCCAGCTAATCCCAGACTAATTTACCATGGACCACTGGACCCAAAGCCCATTTAGTTCAGCAACCCAACTCTATCAGAGGTTAATTCTCCCTACCTCAATGTTAACCTGGTGGATGCGTTCTTCAAGGCCTCCCAACTTGGGTCCCGCCACGCCGTTGGCTGCCATCTTGGGATCCTATGGGGAAGAGCCAAGCGGGGAGTCCGCTCTTCGATGAATGACTCCAACACCTCCTTGGCTCCCAGGACAAACCACTGCAAAGGAAAGAAATGGACTTTCTGAGAAAGCACAAATACTTATCCAGAGCAGCTCCATGCAGAGGCTGGAAAGTTATTTCTAAAAAGTGATTTGTTACCATTATGGTTACAAGGTCCAAAAGGCAGTTATTTATATTTTTTTCTAGAAGAACAACTCCTTCCTCATCATCCCCAAAGTAACTGAAATAGTTAGTTGGGGGAAACTATTGGAGCACCACAAGGCTCTATTCTCGTTGCAAAATCAAAGTACTGAGACCACTATATCTTATAATTAGAAAAGTAACTAAAACTATTCCAATAGCATCACAAAAGAGATGCAGGTTTCTGCATCATGTCTACCAGCTGCTTTCCAAAAGGATCCAGAGTATCTGCCAACATCACTTTAGGCTCTTGGTCAAGCAAATTCTTGCAGGAACAATGCAAGGACACAGCAAATTCAGCCAGCCTCCAAGACACAAAGGACTCTTTGTGGACACCAGAAGTATATTCTTCCTTCATCCACCATGCCTTGGTTGGAGCCGATTTCTTGTTCTTCTGATTAACATTCATACCCAGGAGGAGTCAAACCCAGATTGCATCAATTCTACCATAGCTGCTGCAGCCCCCCCATCTCCTTTTTCCCCTCTATTGTGATATGATCCTTCAGCTGCCCTAAAGCATATTATTATCACACTTGAAAAGTGCAGCTGGATCTAAGAAATGCCACCTCCTTCTCCCAAGATCTCCCCTTGCGTCCACCTTCTGTTGTTCTACTTTGTCGGCAGAAATTAACGCATATTAAAAATAGGTGCTTGCGTGTGTTTATTTTTTAACTGCAAAGAAAAGGAGGAGGAGAAGATGCAGCAGAATTCTTTTTCCTCCGTGGGGAGCCAAAAGCCAGTAAAAAGGGGAGGGACTGGGGGTTGTGTCAGTGTGCAGAGAGACTGGAAGTATGGTGGGTAAAATTGTGAATTAATGGGGAGCTATTCTTTTGCATTTCCAAAGGAAAAGAACAAGAGAAAAGAGGAGGCAGAAGAACGTGCCCTTTCCAGGAGACTCAGGCAAAAACAATGTGCTGCAGCCTCTCCTAGCTTGTATATTCTTTCTCATAATTTTTGCCATCTCGACTGCACTGATGTTTCTTGGTCGCCTGCATTCCACTTTTCATCTGTGAAATGTTGGAGGATACGAGACGAGAAGGCAGAATCTTGCCCTTCCCTGTAGACTCAGGCAAAGGCAAATTGCTGCAGCTTCTCCTAGCTTTTCTATCCTTCCTTGGTAATAACTTTTGCCATCCTGACCATGAACTGATGTTGTTGGCCACACATGTCCTGGTCTTCATCTGTGAAATGCAAGATTTAATGGCCTGTTCGTAGCTATATTCCAACTGTCGCTATAGTCTAGAATTGCTTGTAGATATATCTAAATGTTTGCCATAATAGTTTTTTTAAAAGCACTTCATCTTAAAAGGATGCTTCTGTTTTATTCTTCATGATAATGGCAGCAAAGTTATTATTCCTCTTTTTTTAATTAAGCCAAAATACTCACGCCTCACTGTGTACCTGTTAATTGGTTTAGAGTGATTCAGTGTGAAAAATGTCTGAGCCGGTAAATTTGTAGATGCTCCTGAGAATTACTCATAGGTGTTTGGAAATGGGGGGTGGGTGGAGTAGGGTAGAGAGAGAGAAAAGGGCCTCCTTCCATATCTTCTATAACAGTCCGTGCAGAAATGGCCTATGTGTGCTTGCATGCACTAAGTGTGCATATATGAGAAGAGTGTGCACACATACATATGTACAGATGTTTTCTGGTGCATATTCTCTCTAACTGTCCCAATTTGGCCAGGACTGCCCAGCCATTCAGGAAGGCCAGCCAAGCCCACCCCCACCAAGACTCACTTCAATCGCTGCCAAGGACCTGCCCCTCGTGAAACATGCTCCTGTTCCAGTCATTTCCGACTTATGGCAACCTTAGGGCAAAGCTCTCACGGGTTTCTTTTGGCATGGGTTTCCTTTTGTTCAGAGGGGGTTTCCCTTTGTTTTCCTCTGAGGCCGAGAGAGTGTGACTCGCCCAAGGTCACCCAGTGGGCTTCCATGCCCGAGCAGGGATTTGAACCCTGGCCTCCAGAGTCGCAGTCCGTGGCTCAAAACACTGCACCACGCTGGCTCTCCGGTGAAACACAACTGACTAAAAGCTTGGCCTCAAACCTGACTGAAGAAGGCTGGCTGGTGTGACTCATCTCTCTGAAATGGATGAGCCTCTTTCGGAGGCAGGGGAGGGAGGAAAGAGCTGGAAAGGGAGAGGGGTCTCAGCTGCATTAGTGGCTGGAGTCCTCCAAGTCATTAAGCAGGAAAGCTCAATGCCCAAAAGATAACGAAGGGGTATTGCTTTGCACTAGCATTCCTTTTCGCTGCATTAACCTTTCAGCGAGATCTCTTCTGGCACTGACAGCAGGGATAATTTCATTACAATAGATTCCCTCTACCAGCATCTCACAATTCCCATGGGGAGGAATCTTGACATTGCCAACTGCTAGAAATAGGACACTGGGCCGGATGCCGAGGTTGCCAACTTCTCAACCAAGCTATGCTCCTCTGCTTTAAACTGAAGTACAGGTGTTAGTACTAGTGGTTGCTTGTATTTCCATTCATTTCGCTTAATGCTGCATATATCCATGTGTTCACATTAAGCTGTTGTTAAAGCAAGAGAGCAGCCAGACCGTGGGGCAGGGAGTGTTGTGTCCAAGTCACTTCTGAGTTATGGCAACCCTCAAATGAACCTAATAATGGTTCCAGAGGGTAAATTATTATGCTTAGATAAGGAGAGGGTAGGATTTGACTTTATCATTTTTGTGGCGTAGGAACCTATCTATATTCTTTCCATGTTGGTCTTACAATTAGTACCAAATTTTCTATTAAAAAATGTCACCAACATATCTACTTTATTAACTGCAATGAACAGGTGTGGGGTTTCCAGATCTCAGGGGCTGGACCCATTTCTTCAATCCACAGGGAATAGTGGTGGAAGCTCAGGGTGAGAACGCTGCCTTGAAAATTGTATAAGCATAAATAGGTTTTCCTCGTTTGCTAGACTTGTATTTTCATGTGAGTGGCATATTCTGTGCAACTGTAGCCATTTCCACACTAGGCTGTTATAGTGCTATTATTCCACTTTCAACATCCTATGGAATCCTGGGATTTGCAGTTTAGGGAGGGTCCTAAATAGTGGAATAATAGCACTACAACAGTCTAGTGCAGAAATGGCCTCTGATTAATGCTTGATGGGACTGATGTTTAATTACATCACTAGGGAAGACCACCTATGGCATCAGTCACCCTTGTAGCATCATCATGGCCAGCCTTTTACACATACCCCCCAAATGTTCCAGTTTCTGGCAGAGACAGTTCAGATTAATCCTCTGTCATCCCATTTTTTTCAGCTGCTTTTAAAACAACCTAGTTTTGCTCCCCAATTCCTGCTTTGTCCTCAGCCTACTTCCATGGCTGCAAACTGAGTTCAAAGTGCAAAAGAAGTTAACTCAGCAGAGGGAAAAGGAGAGGGAAGGCAGAGTCTTGCCCTCCCAGGAAGCTCAGGGCCAAACTAATGCAGCCTCTCCTAGCTTGGGCATTCTTCTTCATGAACACCTTTGGCCGTCTTGACCACACTCTTGATGTGGCTTGGCCACAGAGGTCCCAGCTTTCTTCTGTGAAATGTTGGAGGATAAGCCTATGATATCCCATAGGGCAGTGGTTCTCAACCTGTGGGTCCCCAGATGTTTTGGACTTCAGCTCCCAGAAGCCCTGAGCATTGACCATAGTGGCTGGGGCTTCTGGGAGCTGAAGTCCACGAACATCTGAGAACCCACAGGTTGAGAACCACTGCCATAGGGTCTTCTCCAGGTCTCCGGTTCTGGCCCTGAACTCTCAGGATTTGGAATGGTCCTGACCTGGCAACCCTAATCTGACATTCTTTAAAATCCACTCCTGGTTTTCCTTCCCCGAGTGTTCTTTTTCAGCCAGGTCATTTGGGTTGAGCAGTTTGGGGGGGGAGTTTCTTTAATGGCGCTATTGTTAGACAATGGAAAATCAGCAGGCCTTGCCAATCTACTGCAAATCACCCATTGATTTCCCTTTTTGTGCTCACCCCCACTGTACTGCACTTAGAGGCTCCACGCGGCACCAATGGCGAGCGCCATGGGTCTGAACGATGTGCTCATAGTCTCTCGCTACATGGCAGGAGAATCTCCTATTGCAACACTAGAAAAAAAATAAAAGCCTGCCATCAATTATTCTTTACAACCTGTCCAACGTTTGAATGTAGGGCAAACAGAGGACAACTTTGCATGGCTATATTTTCAGATATTTGGCTACCCCTTATTGAAATCTACCTCTAGCAGTGGTGGACAATGTGCAGCTCACAGGCTTGGGCTGTTTCATGCCCACCCCAATTGCTCTGAAATGGCCAAAAATTGTGTCGGGGGGGTTTGGAGGACAATTCCATCACAATATGAGCCCCTTGCGCCCCCATGGGAACAGGTATGATGGAGGGTTTGGCCCTGCAAGGTTTCCTGGAGGGCTAAAGTGGCCCCCCTGTCTTCCACAGTTGCCCACCAGTAATGTCATAGGATCGTAGATTTATCGAAGTGTTGGAAGAAACCCCATTCTGCCATGCAGAAATTTATAATCAAAGCACCCCCAGCAAAAGGCCATTCAGCCTCTGTTTAAAAACCTCCAAAGGAAACTCCACCATACTCCATTGAGGCAGCAGCACATTTCACTGTTGAACTGCCTTTACCATCAGGAAGTTCTTCCTAATGTTTAGATGGAATCTCTTTTCTGGAAGTTTGAAGCCATTGCTCTGTGTCCTAGCCTCTGGAGCAGCAGCAAACAAGCTTGCTCCATTTCCAACATGACACCCTTTCAAATATTTAAACATGACTATCATGCCCCTTCTTAACTTCTTTCTTTTCCAGGCTAATCATACTCAGCTCCCTAAGCTGGAGTTGGACTAGATGGCCCTTGTGATACTTCCATCTCTATGATTCTATAATTCTATAACCAGGTCATGAAGCTGGTCTTGCTCCTATCAAGTTTAGGCCCAAAGGGAGCTAAGAAAACTCTAATTCTGGCTCAGAAGACTTGCCTGGGTTGCTAAACTACCAGAGCTGGATGCTTTCATAAGTGAAGTAAGATGAAAAATTCTGGATCAGACCAAATATTCATGAAGTCCAGCACAGTGCTTGGGAAAGTGGCTTTTCTGGACTATAGCCCCCAGAATCCACCCATCCATCAGCATGACTGGCCCATCTTGGCTGAGAAATAGTGGAAACTGTAGTTTTAAAAAAAAACTTGATCAAACTCTGAGGTACACTGCCCCTGAACACAGAGGCTTCACATAGCTGTGGCAATCAATAGCCATAAACAGACTTAGTTTCAACACTGAACCTTTTTGAGGCTATTTGAGTTTAATGTATTAGTTATCCATGGTATAAATGGGTTTTCTTTCATCAGCGAGTGCTATGCAATTTCCTCCAGCTTATTGCTGTGTTAAGTGGCTTCTTTGACGGTCCAGGTCAAGCCTCTGAGGCAAGGTGCCCATCTAATATTCTCAAAAGCCACCGGTTCAAGACCCGCTACGGTTTGGAGAGCCACAACACACCAACGCAAGATCAAATTATCTGACAGATTTCTTCAGAAAGGTGGAGGATTTAAGCGCCTCTCTCTTGGTAACTTCAAATGCAAACGAGTATGCAATTCTCCTGAATGAACTGAGCAGCCTTGTAATTGTGGGTGAAAAAAAAATAAGGAATGCCATTTTATCAAGGGCTCACTTAGCTACAATGCTCGTGCAACCACTTAACTCATCAGTTCACTCCCATACAATGTGTTAGTGGCTGATACAGCAGATCAGAAAGGGAACTGGAAAGATTTATGCCTGGAATCATCTTTCTCGGCCAACTCCAGTTGGAAACAGGACAGTGGATTAAATAGTTAGTCTCATTCAACTGCAGGGCTTTCCATAGAGTCAACCATCCATCAGTCCATTCATCTCTAACCTCTCCCTGTCTTGTCCTACAAGGCTTCAAGGAGAAGGGACCCAATATAGTCCCAATATTCCATCCCATGACCACCTATTACCTTCAGTTTCCCTGGACTTCTCAACCAGGCATAAAAATCTGGCAAAGGTCCACACATCACTTTGCAAACCACTCTAATTTTCCAGTTAGTCAAGAGGCATTTGGCTTGGGTTGGGCTGACCAATCCAGACATAACAGATGCATTGCAAACAGCAGACGGGATGAGAAAGAACACAGAGAATAATGTTGTTAAAGGGTCTGGTGCAAGAACTTGCAGTTCTTTTAGGGGTCTCAGCTTATCAGGAGGGGTCCCAAGAGACCTCACCCCTTCTCCCAGGCCCTGGTTGTAAACAAGCTTCATTGAACTGCAACAGAGAAAGAAACAGAATCCAGTGTACAGGTTATTGAACATGTAGTGCCTGTGTTTGAAAGAGCTTTACATCCATCACATAGCCAAAACTATACAAAAAAAGGGAAGGGTTCGCTTATTTCTTCTCTGCTTACTATCAAACCTTGCAGTCTCACACATTGCCATATAGATTTGTATCCACTACCATTGTTTTTGATGGTGCATTTCAGCACACATGTTTGTTTTTCCCACACTGTTTTTTGGAAATGTGGCAATCCAGGTCAGGATCCACACCGATCCTTCCATCAGATTAAGATGTGCTGCACCAAAGATCCCCTGCGAGCCATGTCAAACTTCAACTCCACAGCAGAGCAAAAAAGCAATTGCAAGACAGTTAAGGCTCATACATTTCATAAAGAGATTAGTGGCTCAAAACATAAGAGCGATCTGGAAACTCAACCTGGAATTTCCAAGCATGGAGCGTTAACATTAGGCCATCTTTCTCAGGGACAGAGGAGGGGGGAGTGGCAACTGAGAGAGAGTCAAAAGATAAATATCCCCACATTAAACAAAAACCTTCAAACACAAATCAGCCCAGGTAGTTCTGGACATGAGAGGAAGAAGCCCTGGATTCTTCCAACTCTGACAGTCCTAGCAGGTAGGGAGCTCGCTGGAGAAAAGGTTAAATCAAATTTGTATATTTTGAGTCCCTGAGACTTGCATTGAGAATCCAGGAGTCCTGACATAGGTTGTAAACAAACCTGTTTACAAGCAAGCTGGTGCAAACAAGCAGTGAACTACCAAATTCTGTACCCCAAGTCACTGCAGCCACCCCAAAACCCACACTACCCCTCTGTTCTCCAAGCTCCATTTGCTGAAATTCTTTCCTCCACATAAATGGCCTTAAGTTCAGGAGCCTTCTTCTTTTTTATATGGCCACCATAGACTAGACCAGTGGTTCTCAACCTGTGGGTCCCCAGATGTTTGTGGACTTCAGCTCCCAGAAACCCCAGCCACTATGGTCAATGCTCAGGGCTTCTGGGAGCTGAAGTCCAAAAACATCTGGGGACCCACAGGTTGAGAACCACTGGACTAGACCCTCTCCCCTCCTTTTCAGTTCCTCCACACTCAGCTTGGATTAAGGGAAACGCATAGAAAAGGAGGCAGAACTCCTGCACCTTTAACATTTGTATAGAAGAGGGGATTTCAGCCCATGTTGCTTGCTTGACATTCCTTCCTCTGCACAGAGAGTAAAAGCTTTGGTCCCCTTTTCTCATGCAGCCAGCCTAGCTTGCACCAGCCAGCCGACACCACTGAAATCCAAAAAATAAAAGACGTGATGAGCTTTCCCTAGAAACTTCCTTGCCTGGAACAGACAAACCCTCCTCTCCAAACCACAGTCTGAATAACAAGCATCCATGGCTTGGGATGGTTTTCGGGTCTCTCCTCCTGCTTACCTCCTCTTTTCTTTGAATTTCATTCTGGCAGCCACACCTACTCTACCCTCCCCTGCCCCCCCCCGAAATGTACCTTTCCTTGGACAGAAAAGAACCCTGAAGAACTTTGCACACCGGACAACAGGTTCCCCCATCCGAAAAATGACACAAGGAATAAACAACAGGTTGCTGGGCAAAAGAAAGGGAAAACCCTCGCCGGCTCTGACGCACCTCGGAAAGGCGCTTGCTGGCAAATCCAGGTTCCCAAACGCGGTTGAAGTTTGCCCAGAGAGCGGAGCGAACAGGTTCCAAGGCATAAAGTGTTTGCAAACACCTTCTTTTCCCCGCTCAGCTAACAAAATACGCGCCGGCGCCTTTTATGCCCGTGGGATCTAGCGCCTCCTCATTCCAGCTATTTCCCCCCAAAAATCAAAATGTTATTGATGGGGAGCGCTGTTCCCTTGGCTGCTCATTTTCTGGGCGGGGAGATCCCATAGAAAGCCCCCCATCAGACCCTTTGAAGGGCTGCCTTCCAGCTCCAAAGCGCACCCGGAGTCTCCCCCTTCCTTTTTCTTACCTGTTGTTTCTCCTCCTCTTCCTCCTCCTCCTCCTCCTCCTCCACTTGCGACTCCAGGCTTTGCTTCCACCTCCCTCCGCCAGCAAGAAGCCAGAGCTGGCGGGGGATGGAGCCACGCCCCCTCAGCCCCGGGGGCGGGCCAGCCCACCCTCCGACCCCGCCTCCGGAGGCATGTCATTGGACGCGAGGCCTGAAGGGCAGCGGAGGACGTCTCTCTGGTTGGCTGCCAGGCTAGAGGGCGGGACAGGGCGGGGCTGGAGGAGCCTGAGGCTGGTACCCAGGACCCACCTTCCCTCCAGGGGATGCTGTTGCCAGGGGCAACCTGACGTGCACCGGGGAGGAGGAGGAGGAGGGGGAAGGCAATTTGGCACAGTCACCTGGGCGACTCCCTCTGCATCTGACAGCGTGAACTTTAAGGGCCCCCAGGGGAGTTTGGCCTCCCTGGGAGAGTGAGGCAGGAAGAAGTGGAGGGTGGCATTCTGCGTGGCCCAGGCCGCCAACCTGCCTTGGTGAACTGGAACATCTGGGCAACCAGGCCTTCCCACAGTACGTCCTGGGCATCTTATTAACCTGGCATGGTAACCCAGGCAACTTGGACATCTTTGTAACCCGGGCAACTGGGGCATCGTGGTAACCGAGCAACTTGGATTTCTTTGTCACCTGGGAAACCAGGGGCTTTTGAATAAATATATATATATATATAAAATTAATTAGCCAATAACACTTAATCACCTCAGGTCTAGTTAATGTCAAATGTACTAAGGGTCCTGGGGAGAAGAAAAAGGAAAAAAAATAAGGGTCTTGTTTACCAAATTCACCTTCATGCGGGGAGAGGAAGAGAGCTGCTCTTCAAAGAAGGCTTAGAATGCCAGAGAAGAATGGAAACTGGGAGGGAGCTCAAAAGGTCATGTAGTCTGACTTTCTTGGCTCTAAAACAGTGGTTCTCAACCTGTGGGTCCCCAGATGTTTGTGGACTTCAGCTCCCAGAAACCCCAGCCACTATGGTCAATGCTCAGGGCTTCTGGGAGCTGAAGTCCAAAAACATCTGGGGACCCACAGGTTGAGAACCACTGCTCTAAAACAATCCATCTATTTCCTTCTTCTCAAAAGAGTTTACTACCTGCCTTGCGATACATAGAATATGTATATACATAGAATATATACATTCTCTCTCTCTCTCTCTATATATATATATACATACATACACATATATATACATTCTATATTTTATATACATAGAATATGCAGGAAGATGCCTTCAGAAAAAATTTGACTACGTTAATCTCAGCTGTGCTGTTGTATCTTGTTTTAATCCACCGTCATCAGCTGCTTTGGGTCTCTGAGGAGAAAGGAGAAATATAAAACAAACAGGCCCTCTTAAAGAAGTAAGTGAAGCCAGATTTGGTCCAAGACAACAAAATATTCTCTGCAGTAGTATCGACCTTCATGGGCCTGCTACAGTCTGGGAAAGCTATTTGCTTGGACAACAAGCCCCAGCATCCTCAAGCCAGCATGATGAGCAGCCCAGCTGGCTGAAGGATTCTGGGAGCTGTATTCTCCAAAAGTAATATTCCCAGGCTGTACCCGCTTGACCCAAAAGGAAAACTCCCAGTTAGCAACAAAATGTGTTGAATAAAAGCTGAAATGTACACGTTGGCCCAGTTAAAGGCTTTCTCTTATGCTCCATGTTTTTCATTTTATTAGAAGCAATACCAAATCACAGTAGATATCTTAAGGAAGAAGCTTGGACGGTTTTATTGCATTGTGCCGCTTGGGCCCTACCAGGCAAGATGGAGATTAATGATTGTATCTGCTGCCTTTATATATTTCTGTTCAAAGCACCTGCTGGGCCCCTGAAATTGGATCAGAACCACCTTCTGAGTCCAGCCAAATTTCCTCTGCACCCTGTGCTTGGAGACAAGACAATCAGCTGCATTAACCCCATATGTTCTTTTCATAGAATGGTTCTTCTCCATGCATTTCACTGTAAGGATCTTCTACAATAAAGTGTTGGCTGGAAAACAAGGGGAAATGCTGTTTTCTTCAGTTTAGTCTCCACCAGCTCCCACCTGCAAAGGGAAGATACAAAAACTGGCCTACTGGCAGTGACATGCCCTCCAAAATTTCACAAATGAAACCTGAGATATGTGTAGTCAAGAGGGCAAAAGTTATTTATGAGGAAGAACAGGAAAGCTAGAAGAGACTGCAGCAGTTGGCTTTTTGTCTGAGCTTCCAGCGAAGGGCAAGATTCTAACCCGCCTCTCCTCTTCTGCCTGCAGAATTAATGAAGTGCCCTCAGTTTGCAGCAACTGAAGTAAAATGAAGGCAAAGGGGGAAAGTGAGAGGAGAGAGAAATGGGGACGCTTGAAAAGCAGCTGGGAAAGTGGGATGGCCGAGGGCAAATCAGGGCAGTTGGGGGTATGCAGGGACGCTCCAACATTCATCCCGGTCTGGACCCACACTTTCTACCCAACGTCGGAAAGTGAAGTGGGTGGGAGAAAAGGCAGAAGACCCAAGCGTGGAAAGGACAGCTCATGTTATGCAACTTTTATTCATGTTGCTGCTGAAGTTTAAGAAAACAGAGTGGGTGGCAGAGACAGAAAGAGGGGGAGAGAGAAAGAGAGAGACAGCTGGCACATTTGAAGACAAACCCCAACACTGGAGGCGTTGGCAGGGAAATTGAACAGATCCTCTGTGATCTGAAAGAGAGACAGCCCTCCCCTTTCCTGCCTAGGGGAAGAGGAGGCACGCTTTCCCTTGATCCATGAAGCATCTCAAGCTACTGTTTCTGGTCTTGGGCTAGAGATGCCGTTTGCAAAGATGACAGAGTAACAGAATAGTAATCTCTGCCCACAATTTTACTGGTTAAGGCATGACTGTGAGCCAATGTAGTATAGCAGTCTGAGTGCTGGACTAGGACCCCAGGAGGCCAGAGTTCAAATCCCTGGCTGACCTTGGGCAAGCCATACTCTCTCAGCCTCAGACAGAGGCAACCCTACCTGGAATAAATCTTGCCAAGAAAAAAAAAAAGTCCCAGGAGAGGGTTCCTCTAAGTTGGAGTCTGTTTGAAAGCACATGATAACAAAGAGACAGGACAATTCTACCCCCTACTGCCTTGCCACATCACTCTCCAGCACCTGTGGCAACCACCTCCCTTTGCCTAATGGTAGGGTTGATCCTGCTGCCTTCCCTTCATACAAGCGCTTCTTGTAGTTGCGTGGCTTGAAGTCATTTCCAACTTATGGGTGTGCTAAGGCAAATCTATCACAGGGTTTTTTGGGGGCTGAGAGTGTGTGACACACCCAGGGTCACCCAGTGGGTTTCCATGGCTAAGAGAAGAATCGACCCCTGGTCTCCAAAATCATAGTCCAATACTCAAAGCACTGAACCGTGCTGGCTTGCACAAGCATTTCGCCCTCCCTAAGATCTGGGCACTGTGTAGTGGTTTGAGTGTTGGATTAGAACTCTGGAAGATCAGGGTTTGAATACTTCCCTCCTTGGAAAGACAAGATTCTACTCGCTCTTTCCGCTCCTTCTGCTGAGTTAGCAGCGTACAAACCACGCTATCTATTACCTCTCCATCTTCTCTTTCTGAGCTAAACATATCCCCCTCCCCAAGCTGTTCCTCAGACAGTTTGTTTTCCAGACTTTTAAATGTCTTGGTACCCCTTCTTGGGTATGTTCCAGCTTGTCCATCTCCTTCTGGAACTGTGGTGTCCGTAAGTGGACACAAGATTCCAAGTGAGGTCTAACCAGCAAGACAAATACATAGATGACACCATGGCCTTCACCTTAGGCGAGGGGACAGGAAGGCCCCATGCAAGTTCCAATAGCTTTCCCATTCCCCCCCCAAAAAAATTCTGCATGAAGTTCCCATCTCCTAGAAGTCATCTCCCATCAAGAAAGACACTCACTGGTCCATAAAGCAAAAGTTATTAGCAGGCCATCTGCCTGCCTGACTAAATAAAAAGCCCAACTAGTAGCAGCAATGCTATAAATAATGCAGGCATGAAACCCAAGTGCTATATGAATTATCAAAAATCTGCATAATCTTTTATTCTCCTTTCATCTGATTCTGCTTTTAGGAGACACAGAGAGGAAGGAGCTATGAGCAATACTGATACATCCTGTCACCAGAAAGTTAATTCACATTTTTTTTCACACCTGTAAGGACTGGAAACTTGTTTTTGTAAAAGACACCAACTAACAAAAACAAGATGCTGATGCCAAAGACGACTGGCTGAATTCCAGCGGAATCACAGAGTGTCCGCCAACATTTCTGTCTCCTTCGGGCCCTTGATCAAACAAATTCTTGCACAAAGAAGGCAAGATCACAGCAAACTGGCCAGCCGCTGAGTACCACAGGTCTCTTGGTCTGGAGACGCCAGAAGTGTATTCCTATTTGATCTACCATGTCTCGGTTGTAGCTGTGTTGTTTGCTGTTCTGATTAATATCCCTACCAAGGAGGAATAAAAAACGGGTATACAAGTAATAATGCGAATGCTGCAGCCCCCACCCCATCCCTCCTCCATTTTGTGATATGATTCTTCGGCAGTTTGAAAGCGTATAATTATCACACTTGATGAGTGCAGCTGTTTGCTCCTCAAGAGCCAAGAAATGCCACCCCCTCCTCCTAGGACCTTCCCTTGCGCCCACCTTCTGTTGCTCAGCTTTGTCGGCAGCAATTAATACACATTAAAAATAGGTGCTTGTGTGTGTTTATAATTAAAAAAAAAAGTGGAGGAGGTGTAGCGGCAAAAGAAGACAAAGCAGCAGCCAAAAGTCAGCCCAGAGAGGGGAAAACAGGTGGTATGTATACAGAAAGAAGGGGTTCAGGAAGGATTAGAAAAAAGCATTTCCCTAACTTGGTGCATTTCAGGGTATGTGCTAGACTGCAACTCCCATCCTCCCCAGGCAGCATAGCCCAGACTGAGGAAGGCTGAATGGTCCAGCTACATTTGGATTTGTTTATACGGTTATATTCAATTGTTATATTTAAGTGAAGAGGGCTGATAGTAAGAGAATCAACTCGTCTGAGATGTGGGGCTGGAGGAGAATACTGTGGATACCCAGAATAGCCAAAATGATGAATGACAGGGTCCCAGAGCAAACTGGACTTGAATTCTCCCTAGAAGCCAAGATGATTAAACAGAGGCTGTCGTACTTTGGACACACCATGAGAAGAAAAGACTCACTAAGAAGGCAACGATGCTTGACAAGGCAGAAGGCGGCAGGAAAAGAGGAAGACCACACTACAGGCGGAGAGACTCAGTCGAGGAAACAACGACGCTGGGTTTGCAAGATCGGAATTGGTCAAGGAAAATTAGTGCTATTGGCTGATATCTACAGATGTTAAGACACACAACGGAAGGAATGAAAGAGAAAATTGGTAATCTTTAAGAGCTTCTGGCTACATTAATCAAAACTGGTATTTGGCTCTCAACTTGACTCCTACCCTGGAGTCCTGGTGGTGCAGTGATTAAATGCTGGTACTGCAGCCACGAGGTTGTGAGTTCGATCCTGCCGGGCTCCAGGTTGACTCAGCCTTCCATCCTTCCGCTGGTTGGTAAAATGAATACCCAGCTTGTTGGGGGCAATTAGCTAAACACGTTGTAAACCACTTAGAGAGCGCTTAGCTGATAAGCGGTAAAAAAAATACACTTGCAATTGCTAAGTGCATTCAGTACGGCTGAGAGTCAATAGTTTTCATGGTGAATTCTTAAACAAAAGAAATCGGGCACAGTTGCAGCAAAATAAAACCAGTAAAGCTCTATTACAGAGCAACTAAGTCAAACATGAAAAGATTTATCCCTTAAAAAAAAAGTCCTACAAACTAGAAGTAGATCTGTTTTGAAGAACAAATAGGGTAAATTGCTGACAGCAGATTTCGAGGAAAGAAAATCATTTTGAGATACAAATATTATGGAAGAGAAAGGGCTATAATGTTATAAAACTAGACTATAAGTATATATAACATTAAAATGAAATTGCATATAAGAAATTCTTCAGTGTGTATGGGATAAACATGGAAAAATAGATATGAAATTTATAGATTGTTTTTATACCAAGATCAGTTAGGAGGAAGTCGATTCAAGTGGAATGTAATGAGTTGTGAATGAATGTTATATTAACTTTTGGTGGTCTTAACAATAATTAAAAAAACACACCTAGAAATAGACTTTTGACTGCTCCCAGTTTTCTTTTGTTGTTCATTCAGGGGCCATTTTGCACTGTGAAATCCCCAGAGGGTCCCAGGGGAGCAGAAAATCAATCCCTCCATTGCAAAACCCCACTCCTAACCATGATCAAGCATTATGGAATCCAAGCAGCACGCCACATTCCCTGTCTCGATTCTCCTTCGTCCAGGTCCTAACCTCTCGGAAGCACATGGCCATTTTGTCTCGCAAGGCCTCAAACGTGGCCGGTGTGATTCAGCCCTCTGACGTCAGAGGAATTGCATGGGAGCCCATCCATCAAGGGAAGACGCACAAAGCCTCCGAGATAATGAACTCACATTTCTCTGCCGACCTCAGCTCTCACCAGAATGAGGTCTCCAGCACTCTCCGAAATCAAAAGAGAGGGGGTCCTATCCATCTGTAATGTCTAGTCATAAAGCCATTATACGCACCTTCCTGGAAGATATATGTATGTAGGTATGTAGGTATGTGTGTACGTGTGTATGTGTATGTATGTATGTATATACACACACACACATATATATATATATGGAATGCACACTGATACGAAGTGTTATAGCAGCAATCAAAAAGAAAACGTAACACATCCAGATGTCTCTTTTACCAGGAAAGTCATCCAGCACGGCAACTGGGAAGAAGATATTGAGCCAGGAGGACTCAATGAAAACCCTCTTTCAACCAGACACTTTTCAAATGTGCCAAAATCCAGGACCTGCTCTCCCCAGTCAGCATGACCATGAATGATGGATGGGGATAATGGTCATTGTAGTCCTAGAGGAAAAGTCGACGCATCATTGGGCTCCAGCTTCCATGAGCCCATGACAGGGTGGCCAAAGGTGGGGGATGATGGGAGGCCCAGTTCAACAACTGGAGAGCCTTTTTTTGCCCACGCAAAGTGACTGGGCTGTCTCATCCCTTTGGCATGTGTGATTCTTTTTATTTTATTAGTTATTAGCTTTGTTTCAATTAACAAGTACAGTTAGGAAGCTAACTAAGCACAAAGGATGAGGTACATTAAGTGTGATTTGTTTTTCCCAAAGTCAATAAACATCATCCATTTCTAGATGTTAATGTGACTTCAGAAGTCTCTCAGACCAACATGATCACACATTCATTCAGTTTATTTTCTTTTCCATTAGGACAACGGGGAAGCTTTGAATCTCTCTATCTCACCATCCTGCAGCTAGTGGGGCTAATTCCAGATTTAGTCATACTGAAAGTCAGCTAACTCAAGTCCTATGGAATTTGGATGAGTCTAATTTAGGTATGGCTAAATTTGGAACCAACCTATTAACTCTTTAAAAAAAAAATTAACACAAACTATCTCACAGTCAAAATGGTATGCATTCAGAAAAAGAGAAAACAGAAAGATGAAAAGAAACAAAAAACTGAAATTTAATTAAAACTCGAGTCTAAGGTGCTAAACTAAAACGCTGAACGCCGACTTAACTGAAACACAAAAGGGCTCTTCTGTGCAGTGCTAACAAAAGTGTCGTTGGCATTCTCTCTAAGAGATGCTCTGCCTAGCTCACCTTCCACTCCTGTTGCTGTCAGTAACTTCCTTTCAAAAAGTTACTTTTTTGAGAGAGAACAGCCTTTGGGATGGATAAAAGAATGGCATGAAACATGGTCAATTCCTGCTAGAAAAGACTCTAAAAACACTCTTTGAAAGGTGATTCTTGAAAGTAACAAAAAAATGCATTTCACCATGGGGAGGAAGAGGCTCACAATCTGCTTGGGCACCCTCTCACCCAATTTGGGTCATTTCCTCCAAATTACCCACAGCACCCCATCTTCTTAATTGAAGTGACTTTGCTCTTATTTATCAGACCGCTTTCTAAATACAACTATTTGTTATTGGCTTATTACCAAAAAGCAACTAGTTGTATGTCACTAATCACTAGAAACCCGTTATTCCCAAGCTGGGGTGGGGGTTGAACATGAATGAACCTTCGCAAGCACAGAATTAATAATGCAAGACTGTAATTTAGTTATAAGGAATTTTTAGCTCTCTGATGGAGCTATAAAACCGATTGCCCTTAGGACGATGAGTGTTCCTACGCCAAAAATAAAGAAGGCTAACTTTCGTCATCAATTTGTCCTTCAGAGATCTTCAAGCAGCTTGTGAGACCTACCTTGTACGGCCAGTCACTCCCAGCAAAGCTGCAACCCCTCACTGAAACTTGGAAAAGTTACTTTTGTTGGGCTGAAACTCTCACAATCCTTCGGGTAGCATGGTGCGTTCTGGGAGCTGTCACCATCATGTGCCTTCACGTCAGCTCAGAGTTATGGCCGCTCTTCTAGGGTTTTTTTCCGTAAGATTTGTTCAGAGGGGTTTTGCCTTTTCCTCGGAGGCTGGGACTTGCGCCGGGTCACGCAGTGGATTTCTATGGCCAAGCAGGGATTCGAACCCTGTTCTCAAACCACTATACCGTGTGTGCTCTCTACATAGCCCAAAATGCATTTGCAAGCTTAAAAAAAGCTGCATTGCAATGATTTCTGATTTTTAACAGTGCTCTGGTCCCTAACAAACTCAGACGGTTACCAGCTCAATCTGGACAATAGTAACTGTTCTAAAGCAACGCATGGTGTTTTCGTTGTTTTGCAAAAATTTCACTTTCAAGTAGCCAAAATTAACAATGATATACCAATGTTGAAGCCCCCATACACCTTAAAAACACTTCTGGGGCCCCTGTAGAGAAGGCACGGAGCCACGGGCAACAAAGAAAGTCAGGACACACAAGCACAGGAAGGACAATTCTTGTTATGTAACTTTTATTTTTGTTGCTACTGCATTTTTTAGAAAACAGAGGAAGTGTCAGAGAGAGGGAAAGAGGGAGACAAAGACAGCTGGTACATTTGGATGCAAATCCCTTGCACTGGAGATGCTGGCGGAGGAACTGAAAGGATTCTCTGTGGTTCTCTTCTATCCCGGACATTTAAAAAAAAAACAATTCCCCAAAGGAACACATTCTCTTTATCAGGTTAAATGGGCTTCGCACAAAGCTTTAACAACTAGGTCTCATTGGGCCCATGGGATATTTCACTCCAATTAGCACAAGTTTCATAGGACTTAATTACAAAAGAGAGTAATTCCTAGGTAAATATCCCACACTTTGGGCCTATTTGGTAATCACTTCCCCAAATCTGATAACAGCTTTCTGGCAGGTACATATAAAAATATTTTTAGTACATGGATGAGTCTCATGGGCGGTGTTTGAAAAATCATCACAGCTATTTAAAGGCAGGAAATAACCTGGATTTAATCATCAATTCCGGCTAAAGTAGAGCTGCTGAATCACTAAAACTTCCACAAAAGGTTGGTTTACAAAGTTTCTGTTGCTAAATTACTGATTTACCAAGTTACTGATGCAGTGGCTCTATTCTAGTTTGGACAGACAGTTGGAGTTAGGTTGCTGAAATATTATGTCCTCTCTTCCTCCAATAAGTCTCCTGTTTCCTCCCTTTTTCAGCTCTGAGACTGGAGCCTTCAACTTCTGAATTTCAGAGTCCAGTCTTTGATAACAAGCTTCAGAATTTAAAGGGGAAATGTTGGCAACAGGGCCTGCCAGGGTCCCACTGATGGCAAGAGAACCACAGGGTCAAGGAGGTATAACGAAAACACTTGCCAACATGCTTCCTGTTCAAAGCCCCATAACATAGAACCGGCTCTCTCTCCTGACACTATTTCCAAAGAGCATGCACAGAAACAGCACACAATGCAGCTAAGGCCGCTCTGGAAGGTCTGCACAACACAAGACCTTCCACAAAATTTGCAGTATGGGTGCTTTCAAAAGAAAATGTAAAGGATTTTGGCTCTAGTGGAGGTTACAGATAATAAAGCCTGAACAGTCATTCTGGGGCAGGAGCATGCCAGCTGCCTCTGGATCTTAAAAGAAAGGTAAGAAGGTAGAAGCCTCTACAGCAAGCACTATTTCAATCATTTCTGATGGACTTCAGCAGTCCTTACAGCTATTGCTTTTTCACACAAAGTGCTAAGGGGACACTGTTCCCCGTTTTCTTAAAAAACAATGCTTCCTTCATATTACATGGCGTCAGTCTAATCTGATTTCCAACACAAGAGCTCTGCCTGTTGACTGACAAGGTTGACGGCATGGCCAATGTCCATTTTGCCCTGAAATGTGTTTTGTTAGCGATTAAGAAAATGCCAGATGCTATGCACCTTTTTCATGCACAGAAGACCTCACCAGCTGCATTCTCATAGTTGTGTAAGTCCAAAAGTGATTTTGCTTGATGGTGTGTGGAGTGCCTAGGGGTGTCATAAGCAGCTTCTCATCCTAAACAAAGACAAATTTTTAATCTAGTAAAACTTGCAAACTATATTTAAAAAAAAAAAAATTACTGAATTTCTCATATTGTCAAAAGAAACCGAGCCAGCTTCAAAAAGAGGAAGCAAACACCACTTCAAACTCAAACGCCTCTCTAACAAGACACCCATCGACACGCAGATATAGGTGGTGTCAGTACAGGAATCGAAAAGGTTACTATAAATATCAGCAGTACAATTCCTAATGGCAATTTTTTTAAAAAAATGCAACACAAAACAATAATAAAAAGGGTCCTTTCTGCTTGAGAAAAGAGGAAAGAAGTAAAAAAAAGAAGGAGGGAAGGGGAAGTATAGCAGGATTCTTCTGAATTCTCCACATCAGAGAGTGGGCTGTAAAATAGCACAGAACTCTAAAACATTCCCAAAATGGGTCGGTGATGTCAAAGGACGCATGAACTGACTTCCAGGCTGGCCCTTAAGAGTACATGGTGAGCTGCAACCACTGCAATGAAAAGAGAGAATAGTCACCTCTGCATCTTTTTCAAGCGACTAGTCCTCACTCCTTATCCCTCCGCAACTCATCTTCCTTTCCTACCTGTGCTTCTCTGTTTCCACACAACCTTGCCCACCACTTCCCTAACAACCACACTTTCTCATTTTTTATTCCCCAAAATGTGCCTCTACCCATTCTCAGTTCTTCAGGCGTTCCCTCTTCAGCTAGTCAATGATGAATCACTTCCTTACTTGACCCCCCAATCTTCAACAACCCTTCTTTGGAGGTTTTTAAAGAGGCTGGATGGCTAACTGTTGGGAGTGCTTTGACTGTGCCTTTCTGATTAGCAGAATGGGGTTGGACTGGACAGCCCTTGGAGTCTCTTCCAACTCTAGGGCCATCTCCGCACTACACTGTTATAGTGCTATTATTCCACTTTCAACATCCTATGGAATCCTGGCGTTTGCAGTTTAGGGAGGGAGATTTAGAATTCTCAGCCAGAGAGCTCTTTGGCCTCAAGAAACTACAAACCCCAGAATTCCACAGGAGGTTGAAAGAGGAATAATAGCACTATAACAGTGTAGTGCGGAAATGACCTAGGGTTTTATTATTCTATGAACCCTCTTGGATTACACACAAATGGGCTGCAGCAACTCAGGAGACATGCCATTGTGCAAAACATACAACAAAGGTTTAAAAAAAAACCCTGAAAGTTAAACTGCATGGTTCAAAATTTGCACATGTACTCTTCAGTTGTTGCTGTGCAAATCTTTCCTGTTTCTTAAAGGCCATTCCCTTGGAAATCCTTAATAAAGCCCCCTCCCCAAGCCCTTGGACTCTCGCACACGCGCTGCTGGGTCTTGCTTTCCTCCTTTCATGCCTTGCTTTGCCTCTCAAAGCAAACAAGAGCTGGACATCCTTCTTACCTCCCTCAAGGTCACACGGATCTGTCCACTGCCATCTCTGTCCAAGGATTTGAAGGCACCTGAAAGCAGAAGGGGTTATTTTTTTTCAGGTATTAATTAGACATCCAGTTCAGAGAGCCCTGAAGTCCAGATACAGCAAGAGCTTTTAAACAAACGTTCCAAAGTGGTGTACCAAAATAACTGCATAGAAACATTTCAGTGATCCATAAATGCAACGTGGATGGAGGCATAAGAATTTCATCAGGCTGCAGAGCAGCAGATATAAAACCCACTGAGAGCAGCCTTTAAAACTGCAGTTAAAAATAATACCACTCTACCATCCTTATCTACAGGCCTGATCTTGCCTGATTTCAGAAGCTGAGCAAGGTCTGGCATACTTAAAACTGGGATAGGAGACCACAAAGATGGAAGAGAAAAATGGATGTTCGTGTTGGAAAAATTCAACCCCTGGATGCATTCTGGAAGAAGTGTTCAAGCTGTTTCTTGAATGTTCAGAATGTTTTTTGTTTACTCGTGCAAGGTTTCCCCGGCCTGGTTGTTTCAGTTCACACAGGCATACAGTTTTGAATTTTTAAAAAAATCTTTGCTGAAAATTGGTGAACTGCTCTTCTTTTTCGTGATGTAGGAAACTTTCCGTATTCTTTCAGTATTATTTCTTCCACTGGTACCAAATTTTCTGTCATGCCCAGGAACACATGAAGTTTGTAAACTAAGGTGTTCCACTACTAACCAGGCCTGAATATTGCTTAGCTTCCAAACTCAGATGAGGTTGGTGTGTTTGGATTATTAATTTATTAGCTGTAAATGAAACAAGCAGTCAAGTTCACAATTAAAATTACAATCAAAGAATCAGAAAAGGAGGAAAAACTATAACTAAAACTAGAAATCATACTAACGCACTAAGCTAAAACACTGAACACTAACTAAAACACTAAACCCAGTCAATTTTTAACTACGAATTTTCATTTACTATATTTTAAATGGTCTTATGTGCTTTAATTTATGATGCACCCCACCTCGAGCTATAGGGAAAAGTGGGTAAGAAATAAAAATTTATTATGATTACGATTCGTAGCTAACCTACTAAAACACAAAAGGGCTCCAACCCCCGAAAGCCAAATTGTGATGAAAGAAAAAGGAAAGAAAAAAATACATTATTCTACCATTACAACTCCAACTAGGTAATCCTGCCAGAATTACTACTACCCATAATCACAAATTATTGCATGCTTAGATTCCTTATTGCTCAAAAAGTCTATAACAGATTCAGGAGCATCTTGTTATGACCACATCTCCTTTTCATCAACTGGGGCAAACCTGTAGCTCTTCGGGAAAACAAATAACCAACAAGGGGCGACCTCGAGCTACTTACGAAACATGGCGTCCAGACGAACTAGGCAGCTGATGAAGTTGTCAAAATCCATATTCCCATTTTCATCAGAATACCTGCGCACAATCATGCTGTACAATTGCTCGTTGAGCCGAAAGCCTGACATGGAAATAATCAATACGTGCGGGGGTGAGGAGGAAGGAAAGTAAAAATTCTTCACAGAGCAGACAAAGCTTTATTACAACAGCCTTGCAAACCCTGGGGATCTCCCCACCTGTACAATGAACCACGGAAGGAGATCTACTGGAAGGACACTCCTCTATGTCCCATCAGTGGGGAGAAGACACTGTGTTAAGGATGTGAGAGGACCCTGGTGCCATGGCACCCTGGTTCTGGAATGCCCTCTCCCTCCTGGCACCAACACTGGCTTCATTCTGCCAGCGTGAAAATACTGCCGCAGCCTCTGAGGAGAGAGGAGCAGCCGGGCTCAGCTCCATCACGCCTTGGTCCCGACGGCTGGTGAGAGGCCCTCCCTCCGTGTTCCAGCTGCCTCTGAGGGAGAGAAGAGCAGCCAGCATCTGCTGGACATAATCCATGCCACCACTGCCATCCCCTTTCCTTTTTAGATACAAGAGCAGCTAGGCTCCATCATGCCTTGGTCCCAACAGCTGGTGAGAGGCCCTCCCTCCTGGGAGCAGCTACTAAGAAGGCCTTGTCTCTGGTGTTCCTATCGGAGGTACCCTGAGGGTGGTGGGACATAAAGAAGGATCCCTTTCCAACTCCACCACCCTGGGTTAAACATCAGCTCCCATTCAGGAGAAGATCTCTAGCTGGCTGTGCACACTTAAGGTTCTTTCCATGTTTCATGACAGTGATTTTTGCATCAGAGAGCAAGAGGTGCCAGACTACAACTTCCAGCATCCCCAGCCAGCATGGGGGAGGAAGCCCTGCGAGTCTGGCTATGGACAGAAGATATTTCCTGGAAGGGAAAGAAACCCTTTGTCTTTCCAAGCTAGCCCGACTCAAGTTGCTATAACAAGCTATTTCTTTTCACAGTGAGCCTCTCTTGTCTTCCTTCCTTCTTTCCACCTTACCTGCAGCCTCGAAAGCTCCTGGGAGTTCATTGCTGCCAATGGTCCCAGACCGGTCTGTATCAAACCGTTTGTAGATTCCCTGAGGATGAAAGAAACCAAAGGAGAAAACGAATGCATGTCAGCTTCGGAGAGGGTAGGCAGACAGAAAAGCACATTCTTACAGCCCAGTTCTCCTACAACCCCAACCGAGACATTCTCCTTGTTACCACTCCAGCCACCCCCAAACTCACCCATAAAGCAGCACGGAGCAAAAGAGAAGAGTGGAGCACTGTTCTGCTTACCTGCCACTTCTTGATATTATTCCAGAGGTACTTGAATTCATCAAACCCTAGTTTCCCAGTTGTGTCGCTCTGCAGGGAGGAAGGTCAAGGGAAAAAGAAATGGAGACAGACCCCTCCAAACCTACACATCAGTGGCCATTTCCACACTAGATTGTCACAGTGCTATTATTCCACTTTCAACATCCTATGGAATCCTGGGGTTTGCAGTTTAGGGAGGAGCCTCAAAGGCCACCCTCAAAGTATTCCATAGGATGTTGAAAACGAAATAATAGCACTATAACAGTCAAGAGCAGAAATGGCCAATGTCTAGGGCGGCCAAATCAGAAGCATCCCAGACCATGAGATTTCGGGGCCCAAACACAGAAAGCGTTGGACAAAATCTGTCTGTCAGAGCAAAAGGATACGTCCATGACAGCCACCATGCTGCGACAGGTGTCAATCCCAAACCCATCAGTCTTCAGGTCCGGATCTAGAAAGCAAACAAAACTAGCTGAGGCATTGTCAAAAGACACCGGAATAGAGGAAGCTGCTTCACCCTGTGTCAGATATTTGGGCCATCGAACCTAGTACCAGCAGCTAAGGTTTCAGGCAGGATTCTCCCCTAGACCTCTCCAGAGAACACCAATACGCCCTTCTTTGGTAGTTTCCCATCCAAGAACCAACCAGGCCCAACCTGGCTTAGCTTCCAAAATCAGATTAAACAAACAAAATTATGGCTGTTCGACACCCCTCTAGTTACCACGATTCTATCCCACAGAATACTGGGATCTGTAGTCTGATGGGACATTTAGCTTTCTCTGTTGCATTCCCTTGAACTACAACGTTAGCGTTTTCTTAGAGAATTCTAGCTCATTAAACTACTTGTTCCAGAATTCCGTAGGTTGGAGCCATGGCAGTGGAAATGGTACCGCAGTGCGCTAACAGTGCAGTGCAGATACACCCCACAGACCACAGAACTGATAGTATGGAATTATCAAGCTAAACCACAGAATCACTGAGCCAGTAGTATAGAATTACAGAGTAGAAACACAGAACCAAAGAGTTGCTAGTACAGAACCACAGAATAAGGGGATCCAATGTTGGGAGATAGGTGGGATATAAATCAAGTAAGTAAGTAAATAAAATTATACAGGAATCACGAACGGCCCATAAGAGTCCACGATTCCGTAAAGGGAACAGGGAGAAAAGGCATAGCTCCCACCCTAGGCCCAGTGATCAAATAAAATACGTCCTCCACTTACGTCTGGTAACCACTTTGTTAAGGATGTTCATCAGCTCTGTAGCGCTTACTTCCATGTCCTGCAAAAACAGGAGGGAAAAAGAGAACTGTTGGGTATTATCTGTCGGAGGTCTGAATCAATTTGTTATGCTCTGTTTAAAGGAAGAATGGGCACTGATCCTTTTCTCTTCTGCTTTACTTTTTAATTTCTAAGTCTCATGTCTTGAGTTTTTTCCCCCTTTTCTCTTATGCATTCATAGAATTTTAGTGTTTTTACAAACTGTTAATAAAGACATCTTTTTAAAAAAATATTTCAGGAATGTATTCCCCCGGGGGAGTTTGCACAAGAACCTACAACCCACTCACATCGCCAGCCAGCTGCGTGAAGAGCCTCCGGAACTGCCGGACTTCTTCGCTTTCGTTGCTTTCGACGTTGGAGAAGTGATTGCGAGGTGGCTGAAATGAGGAAAGAGAAAGACACACACACACAATTTAAAAAGAAAAAGAACAGAGTGTAGGCGGAGCGATTCTTCCTTAGTTCTGGAAAACTGGACCACAACAGACGCCAAGTGATTCTTTTGCAAAAGAGCAAATGACCTTCTCTTGTTGATTTATTTTTCACATATTTTACAAAAATCACACTTATATATTTTATGGGCTTCACTCCTATAAAGTCCCAGCAATGCCTCCCAAAGACCACAGGAAACAGCAGATTTCTCCTTCCTCTCTCCCATAGAAAAGTTTCCTTTTAGAGAGAGGACAGGACAACTCCCCAAATCCCCCAGTCACGTAATCAGTGGCCATAATTTTCATCTTGTTTTGGGGGAGCTGATATTTACCATGGGGGAAAATATGGCCCGCTATCTGTAGGGTTCCTCACCCATAGCAAGTTATTCCTTCAATTTATTTAAGGTGCCACAAGATTCTTAAATGTGGAATAGGAAGCAAATCTATTTAGAAGTAAGTCTCACTGAGTTGAAGTGGACTCATTTTGAGGTAAAAGGTATGGGATTTATTTCCTAACACTACATAGATGCAACAACTGAGAGGAGTAAGTCCCATGGAATGCAATAGGACTTACTCCCATGTGTAGAGTAGTGTGGCTTAAGGTGCTTTTATTGCAATAATTATAGTATTGCAAAAAATCATCCGAATAGCACACCATTAATAGCAATCAAAATAGCAATCCAAAATGCCCTGAAACTTTCTCTGGATAATGTTGAGGTCACCTGACAAGGAAGAGATGCCAAGCAAATCACTTCTGGAATTTGGGTGCTACCCCTGGAAGGCCCTGCTGCCAGTTCCCTAATGGTGCGCACCGTCAGAGCCAAACAGCCTCTTCGGATGAGCCCAAGCGCAACTGAACACGGAGGATGATGGAATGAAACCAGAAGCTACACCACTAGACTGTTTGGAGGCTTAACCAAAAACAGGGTCTGGAACGATGGGGTCATATATAACACATTCACCCATAACAAAATACTTCCCCTTTTTTCTTATGAAAGTGCAACAAAGCTGTATTTCGACAGTAACATAATACATGGATACCAAGTTATCTTTTTGGTATAATACATAACTTTTGCTAGTTACCTTGCAGTGCTATTTTTAAAGAGGAATTACAGGAATTTTTCAAGTTTTGTGCCTCTCTTTTATCAATTTGATGCTATTTTTAAAAATAATAATGAATATTAAGAGGAAAGTAGAGAGCATTTGAGCACTGGCCTATGACCCTGGAGACTAGAGTTCAATTCCCTGCTTGGCATGGAAACCCACTGGGTGAGCTTGGATGCATCACACTCTCTCAGCCCCAGAAACCCCTATGATAGGTTTACCTTAGGGTTGCCATAAGTCAGAAACGACTTGAAGGCACACAACAACGAATGTGTTCAGCAACGCAGCAAACATTCAGAATTACGTCTTCAAATTTATTTTAAAAACACATTTGAAAATAGTAACAGCAAAGATTTGCTTTTTGTCAAACACCGCAATGGATTTTGCTGTTGTTGTGTGCTTTCGGGTCATTTTGGACTTGTGGCAGCTCTAAAGTGAACCCATTACAAGGTTTCCTTGCAAGATTTGTTCAGAGAGGGTTTGCATTGCCTTCCTCAGAGGCTGGGAGAGTGTGACTTCCCCAAGTTTATTCCCGTGGGATTCTGGGGTTTGTAGTTCAGAGAGGCTCAAGAACCCTCTGGCTGAGAATTCTAAATTCCCATCCCTAGACTGCAAATCCCAGGATTGAATACAAAGTTATCACGGCATCTAAAGTGGAATAATAGCATAATATAACTGTAGTGTGGCGTTTGCCTGGAACTTTTGCAAACGGGAAGGAAACACAGAAAAGAAAGCAAAGGCTAGCCAAGATGGACTCAACTTCTTCATCAGCCCAGGAGTTCACAGATGTTTTGACAAATAATCCCTTGCTGTGTAATGTGGATTTTCTGGACCAGTAACCCAGCATCCTTTCTCCAAAAGTTTAGAGAGCACCAAATAAAACAATCAAGATAGGTGACTCACCGGAGGCTCGGGGTTATATTGAGCTGCTGCTTCACTATTATAGGGCAAAAGGAGAGAAAAAAGAAAACATCATTAAAGAAATGTTCTTTTTAAAGCAGCCAATCTATCTTCCAGAGCTGGAGAATTGCAATCCTGCATTTTTATCCTGCAACACCCCTGTGAGGTAGGTCAGATTAGGAGGGAATTACTGTTTTAAGGTAATCCAGCTAGCTTCATGGATGAGTAAGGATTGAGACCCGGGTTGCCCTAGCCATAATCCAACACCCGTACTCTAAATGTCTGAGTCTAGTCTGAGCAATGGGGTGTCCACTTTATTGATTTTTACAAAATGTTCATTAATGGACTTTTTTTAAACGAACACTCATGATTGCTAAAGGACTGAAACTTAGTATAAAAATGTAGAGAAGAAACTGGGGAAGTGACACATAGGAAACATTTTTAAAATATAGTTTTAAATTCTAAAAAGCAAGCTTCTAGCCCTCATTGCAACTGAAGAAAAACCTGGAAAGTTGGGAGGGAAAGATCAAAACCAGGGCTTTAGAGGCATAGCTTTGTCCTGGTAACTTGCAGCAACTTGCTTTGTGCCGTGGATTATTTGCATAAGGGATGCCAGGAAAATGCCAGGTATGATTCAGCCGGCCAGAGAAAGCAAGAGGAAACACAATGCACAGAAAGATATTTCAACAGATCCTTGGTTCTTGAATAGAGAAAAGGCTTTTTATCTCATTATATGCATTAATCAGATAACTTGTGCAAAGATTTCTGCACTATCATCCAATTACTTTTGATTAAGAGATAATTAAGGAAATTAAGGCTGTATTTTTTGCATTTCATTCCACTTTCACTTCACTGATTATACCCTCCTCACTCACACCAACCTGTTTCATACAGGTAAAAAACAAGACATGTGGGGCACACAACATCAGAGTCTACTGGGAAGGGCAAGACTTAATTCAATGTAAACTCCTTTTGCACTTTGATTGCAGCCACTGAAGTAAGATGAGGACAAAGGGGGAAAATGAGAGGAGTAGATGGAAACTGGGACATTTAAAAAGCAGCGGAAAAAGTGGGATGACAGAAGATTCATCAGAACTATCCCTGCCAAATTAGGAGCAGCTGGAGGTATTATTTGTAGTAATTTGCCCATATCAAAACTCAGACAATTAACTCTACAAATCCCTTCGTGAGCGACCATATAGGGAAGGCTCTGGAACTCTCTTCCCCCAAAAGTAACCTTTTCCAAGCTCTTATCTGGAGTTGCTAGCCTAGAGATCACTGCTGTACAAGATTTTCAAAGAAAAGGTGCGTTTAAGAAGGTGCACACTGTTCTACCTGTAGCATTGTTTGAACTGCTTTTTAAAATCATTTTTAACAATATGTCTGAAATTTGTTTTTAAAAACTGTAGGTAATTTCCCTGCATTTCGATGCTGATCATTTTCATGTTTTCATTTTGTTTTATTCTGATTTGTCTATGTCCTCGAATCCCAGTTTTGGCAAAAAGGCAGAGCATAAATTTAATAATAAGAACACGGGCTTATTCAGAAATAAGTCCATGCTGCTGAGTCAGGCTCAATCCCTCATTATGTGTGGTCAGAACATTTCTGTCTAATTCTTCTTTGGGCAGAGAAAACAGAAGGTCGGCCTAGGGGGTGACGGACTTTTGTTTGTCTCCGCAGCTGATCCGGGTCTCCCCGTGCTGGGAAACCAGTCTGACAGTAAACAAAAGCCAAGCGGAGGGCTCAATAAGGCCGCCCTGGTGCTTCTAATGGAAATACATCCAACCCTCTACATCCGTGGGTCTAATATTTGCAGATTTGATTATCGATTATTTGCTGCCACCTTCGCTGTTGCTCTATGCCATGTAAAAGGGACTTATAAGTTTTGCCTCGTATTTTCAGTCTCTCTGCAAGCCCCACAAGACTGAGAGAGATTGCATGGGACTTCGAACGTGAGGCTAGGCTTTTAAGTCCCTAATAAAAATGGCATAGGGCAGTCGTGGTGGAGGCAGAAGCCCCCCCCCAGCTGCCCGCTTCTGCCCTGCAAAGGAACCCCACCGCCGCGAAGGCAGAACTGGGCGGCTGATGTGCCCTTCCACAGATTCAATGTATTGTGTACTGTGTATTTTTTGTGTGTTAAATGTGGTTTTTTTGGGGGGAGGCTACAGATTCCTTGCCTAAGAAAACCTCGTGAAATTCATGGGGGTCTCCCTAAGTCAAGAGGTGACTTGAAAGCACATACTCTTTCACACACAAACATCACAGCTTGCTCCCAAATTCTCATCCAAACACAGAATATTTTCTTGCCTGGAAATTAAGAAAAGGGGCTATTCCTAGCTGGAGGTAAAATTAGGGAATTATTCCTAATATTCCCCAGTCACCTGTCTCAACAATTTAGCACGACAAGTATCTTGTCACACAGTGAACAAAGATCTCCTATATTCTGACCTGTACAATCCCGAGTCTTTGGAAACGCAAATATTTCAGAGAGCTGGGCTGTCCGAGCACTGCAGTGTTTTCATGCTGACACACAGGAGTGTCAATGCACAGCGGGGCAAAAAAGGTGCTAGACCACAAGTTTCACCTGCCTGCTTTTATGTATTGACGTCAGCCACTCAGGACATATCCACTGCCTGAAGGAAACTACTAACAACTTTCTACCGGTTTACACAATCTGGTTACCTGGAGGAGAACTCTTTTTCGCCAGAGGCACCCAGAAAAGCGGACATACCTCTATGAAAGCTTGCTACAATAGTCACACCATGTACTCACCTGATGGCACTGATGACTCCGCCCAGGATGCCCATGGCTCCGCCTCCTCCTCCTCCTCCTCCGCCGCCGCCGCCGCCGCTTAAAAATCCTCCAATGACATTGCCAATGTTGATATTGCCGCCACCTCCTCCGCCACCGCCTCCTCCAAGGAAGTTTTTGACCAGGAACATTTTCAGAAGTTTTAAAGGACTAAGCTAGCACAGTTGGCCTAGGGAATAACAGAAAATAAAAGATCACCAAACCATAACATGGACTTAACACAACCCCAAGATGCTGCGGTACTGAGCGCTGCCAAAGCAGAAAAATTTAACCGACATATTCCATATACTGTAGAATACAGAATATTCTTAATAAGTAACACCCATGCCAACCGGCTTAGCATAATAACCAACATAGCACAATAAATGTCATAATAGATTAAGAGATCTCTAAAGTGTTTACCAATCGAAATAGATCTATATGTATCTAAGCTAATTCATAGGTACCCACTGCATTATATATATTCATGTGCAAGCATGTGTGAATGCACATATATACACACATTTCCTTAAAACTTGTGTGGAATAAAACGTGTAATATTTATTTGGGTTAAGTGACATCTAACCAATGCTTCAGAAGCAACAGAAATAACATAATGCTGCATAGTTATTTAGAAGTGTGTGAACAAAGGATGCCAGGGTGCATTACTTAGCAATCCAAAAAAAGTACCAGGAAGGATCAAAGAACTTTCTGTCAATTGAAAAGATGTATACAGACCGATTGTTTTATTTATTTACCTATTTTATTTATTCATTTAGCTTCTGTTGCTATAGTCAACAATCTCTGATAATACACCGATTTTGTACAAATTGCTGTATGACTGCTGTATGACAATATGACAGTAAATAGGCAGATTTATTACTCTTTCTTTATATATATATATATATACATACGTATATTCTTTTTTTCCTTTCTTTTCCCTCTTTTTCTGATCAACAAAACATATATTTTAAAAAAAATAAGTTAACACCCATGCCCATGATGTATACAGAGGATATGCTATCTTTAAACCATATATTTTGCAAATAACACTCTTGCTCTTTCTCCTACACAGCAAGAATGAGAAGATTGTTCACAATCTCTTTAAAAAAAACCCTGAAAAAATAATAAATATATCCTCCCCAGAAATAAGTAAAAAAGAATCCAGGAAACATATTAAATTAGGGTATCTCCCAAAAAAGTATACACTTTTTAACAGCTACAGCTGAGTTAATACGTTTACACTGAAAAACAAGTGTAAGAGTAACTATTTAATCAGAGTTACAAATTCCATCTTAAATTACAATTTTATGCCAGGCGTTCAAATTGTCTCCCCTGCCCAACAATGCACTGCTGGCATTTTTAAAGGACAGAGCTGGAAACCTCACTGACAGTTTCTCTCGTAATTTTGCTACAATTCTCTACTAACCAGAATCTTTAATCCTGTTAAGGGTGTATACGTTTTTTGGAAAAAAATGCAAAAAGAAAAAAGAAAATCCAGAATTGTAAGCTGTCAAGCGCGTACACATTTTTAAAAAAACATTAATTACAGAATGATAAACTCTTAAAGATGTACACAAAGGTGTATTTCTATCCTCTATCCAAGGGTGATGTACAATAAAAAATCAGTTTTAAGACTTTAAAACAGTAAGGGTCGTGTGAGTTAGCCAAAAAGATGTTTACACAACTTGACTAGTGAAAACAACACACACACACACACACACACACACACAAGATCTGTCTCAAAGTTAAGGTGTGATGCAGGTGGAGTTTCAAAGAACCTCAAGTGGGAAGCAGAAGATTTGCATGCCAAAGGTACCGGGAAATTGTCCATTGTGTAACCCCCGCAAAACACAGCGTCCCAACAAAGTTTGCACGGAGCTTTGGTTTAGTGCACACCCACTCGCTGTTAACACCAGGAAGGAAAAGCAACTGGTGGTTTAGTTGTCTGGAAAAACAGAATTAAACCACTATTTTGTGGTGGGAAAGACAGGCTTAATTAGAAATCTTAGCCTCGAGTTACCTTGGTTTTGATGTGAAAAGAGTAGGAAAAGAAAACACGGAGACACGATGATTCACAGGAAAAATACCACAGTCCCAGGTGGGTGAATTGGAAGACAGGGCCACGGAAAGGACAGAGCAGGCCTTTCCTGCTCTAACCATTGGCCTTTCCTGCTCCCCAAACTGCTCTTAAAGAACTCACGGGGCTCCTGGGGTCTACCCTTGCCAGACCCCACCTTGGGGAAAGTGGCCCTGACTGCAGAGCAAGAGGGAGGAAAGTGATTTTTTTTTTAACAGCAACCTTCCAGCCAACCATGGTAGGGGGATTCTGGGAGTTGTAGTCCAGCTGGAGAAAGAACAGAAAAAATCCCAATTTCCTAATTGCACATCTCTCTCTCCTATTACCCACTCTACCATCGTGTCAGGGGCCCATTCACATTACCAAACTGTAGCAGTATGATTCCACTTTAACTGCCCATGGCAACTTCCCATGAGATTTGCAGTTTATGCAGAATATTCTGCCAGAGAGCTCTTCTAATGCCTCCTCAAACTACAAATTCCAGGACGCCATAGGGTGCACCTATGATAGTTAAAGTGGAATCATAGTGCTGTAATTTTGGAGCGCAAAAGGGCATCAGGGACCTTAGCTCCTATCACCAAACTTTTCTTCCATGGATCATTGAGACCTGAGCTGAATCTAGCCTCGCTTTGCTGGCTCCTGATTTGGAAACACGCCAGGTTGGTGGAGAACAGAAAGCTGAGGTTTTGAAGCATGTACAAAATTCATATTGGAGAAGAGGTAGCTGGGCAACGTGCCAAACAAGCCATTTTGGAGGCTTAACAGAGGAAAACAAACTGGCCGCCCAGATGGCAGAGTGGAACCGAATTCACCCACCCAGGTGCCTCAAAAGAAACTCTGGGAGATGTAGTTCAGAGATGGAGTTTAAGGATAAAGCCACCAGAAGGTTATGCTTATCGGCCTGCTTCAATTCGATTTATACCCTATCTTTCTCCTAACATGGAACCCAAAGCAGCTTCCAATCTAAGCTAAATTTCAAAACCAATACGTGGCACCAACATTTCAAAAGGGAAAAAAAAAAACCAATCCAATTGAAACATTTAATTGAACCTTTTTTGGAAAGGCGGAAATGGTTTGGGGATTACTTGTTGAACAATAAAAAATCCAGTGATATAATAATCTCTGTGGTTAAGATTATTAGTAATTCTAGCAAGATTAATGTATCTAAATCTGTCACGGTAAGAATGAGATACGGGGTATTAATTGCTTTTTCCTTTTTACAAGTTTGTAGATGAGGGCATCAGAATCTTGTGCTGCGGTCCGTGTACCACGGTCTAGTGGTTTCAGCATTGCGCTACGACCCTGGAGACCATCCCCATCGGATGACCTTGGGTAAGGCACACACTCTCAGCCTCAGAAATGCCCGTGATGGGGTCACCATAAGTCGGAAACAACTTGAAGGCACACAACAGCAAGGCAGGATGTTTTTTGTGTATCAGGCTCTGAGCAATGGGTTGTGTTCCCATGTCTTAGGGAGGCCATTTCCGCACTAGCCTGTTACGGCGCTATTATTCCACTTTCAACCTCCTATGGAATCCCGTGGTTTGCAGTTTAGGGAGGGGCCTCAAAGGTTCCATAAGGAGGTTGAAAGTGGAATAACAGCACTGTAACAGGCCAGTGCGGAAATGGCCTTAGTCGTAGTTTAGTTCAAGGTAGTTTGGTTTAGTTTTAGTTATACACGTATATTGTTCATGTACGGTTTGTTCTTTCCTCTTTTCTTTTCTTTTTTTTGTAGCTGGTCTGAACCCTGGTTGTATCTCTGTACTAAAACCAACAAACATTAAATCCAGGAGGGGAAAAAGGCACGTTTTGTACGTCTGGAATATCACACGTCTTTTTAAAAACCGCAGCCATTGCATTTCCTTCCAGATCAACCATTAAAGGCTGAAAGTCCGTTTGAATAAGGAAGTCTTTCCCTACGGGTGAAACGACGGCAGAGCCTCATCCCCTTTATGAAACTACAAATCCCAGGGTTCCCTACGTGATGTTAGGCTTGTCAAAACTGCTTTCTGTTCTCACTGTGACCGGAAACTATCTGCCCATTTATCTCAGAGGAAGCTCCACCAAACTCAGATCGAATTATTTCTTAATAAGCATGCACAAGCCTCTGCTGGAGGTTGCTTTAGGGGCAACTATCCCATCATCCCCAGGCCATGATGGCTGGGGCTGATGGAAACTAGTGTCTAACAACCACTCCAAAGTCCTAAGTCTTCCCTCCTTTATTTAGGATGCAAGGCCCTCGAGCTCAGCCTTCCCCCATGTGGCATCACCCAGATGTGTCAGACTACAACTCCCATGCTCCTCAGCAAGCATGGCCAAGAGCCAGCTAGTCTGGGTTAGGGGTGATGTGAACGTTTGAAAGGTGCAAACAATAGGCAGAAATACCACGTACATGAGGTAAAACTGTCACAAAATATTAACATTTCTCCAGGATTTGCCTTAAGGATCACTGGGGATCAGGCAACAGATCCCCCTCCATAGAGATCCAGGATCATCACCTGGAGACAGCAAGGCTGGGGAAAAAAGTGTGTCTGCACTGAAGTTATAGCAGTTTGATACCACTTCAACCATCCTGGCTCTGTGGCATGGTATGCTGGGATCTCTAGTCTGGGGGAGGTACTTGGCATCCTTTGCTGGAGAGCTCTAGGCCCCTGGAGAGGAAACTGGAACTCTCTGCCAGAGGAAATGCTAAACCTCTTTCCAAACTACAAATCTCGGGATTATATAGCACGGAACTAGGACAGTTAAGGTGGTATCAAAGTACTATACATGCGTAGTGTAGACACACTTGATCCTAACATCTCTTGAGACTGTAGCAGGAAAAGGGAAAAAGACCCACAGCAGGTGAAGCCAGGGGGATCCAGAAAGTGTGGAGAAGATCCCAAAGATCAGAAGGCTGATCAGAAGATCGAGGAAAAGGAAGTGGGGCGGGGGGAGGAAGGGAACCAGGAAAAAGGGGGCGATTTCTCAGAAGAATGGGGGAGGGAGTAGATCCCAAGGGATCCAGCAGATCCAAAGCAGTTAAGGAATTCGTAAAGGGAGGTGGGGAAGATCTCTTTCAAACTCGGCCGCAGTTTTACAGCAAGTAACGCTGACCACCGACTTTGGGGGATCTAGGGAGCGGGAAGTGATCCAAGAGGCCAGAAGTGTGTGCAAACGGATCCCAGGGGATCCCTTTTTTAAAAAAAATAGGGGAAGGGAGGGAAGAGGATATGGAGGGAAGGGAGCGGAGCAAGCCCGGGGTGGAGGCCGGCGAGGGAGGAAGCGGATCCCTGCCAAGGGGGAGGGGAGGGGAGGGGGGAACCCTTGGATCAAAACGGGATCCCTGGGATCGCCAGGGACCCGCTGCGAGGGGAGCAGCCCCGGGGGGCCGGGGGGGCCTCCCTCTGGGACCCGCCCCACTTACCTCCCGGGAGCGGCGGATCGCGCTCTCCCTCCCTCCCTGCTGCAGCTGCGGCGGGCGGATCTCCAGCGGCTCCTCCGCGGGATCCACCACGCCCGGGCGAGTCACTGCGGCGGAGCGGCCCCGAGGCTCCCGCGGGGTCCTAGCGCCCGGCGCCTCCCGCCCCCCGCCCTTTCGCTGAAAGAAGAAAAGGGGACAAGGAACGCCGCCTGCCCGGTCCAGATAAGGACCCCCTTTGCCCGGGCGGGACTGTCTCCGGAAGGAGCAACGTTCGAAACGTTACTTCTCGAAAGTAATTCGTTACTCGCGGCGGTGGCCCAGGGCTGCTCTGATAACGGCCACGGGGAAGCTCGATTTTTTTCCCCCTCGAAGGGCTAAAGGCCTCAGAACTTCCTGCCGACAAGGGTCTTGAAATGCCTTTCAAGTTACTTTAAAATATAATAACTAGAAATTGCAACTCGTTAGAGAAAGGTAACTTTCTTTTGGTTGGTGGATCTTGGAAAGGTCGCTTCGGCACTGCTCCCTCCACGAACGAGTTGCGGTAAATACCGTTAGTGGTGGCTCGTTGGTTGCGGATTCGGGGAGCGACTCGTGGGCCTCTTAATCACAGTGGAACGACCGTCTTCCCCTCCTCGTTACACTGTTTCCAAACCAGGCCAAGTTTCCCCAGTCTGATTTCCGGGCTGTTGTTTCCAGTTGCTAAAAAGACCCAGAAGCCTCGCCGCCGGTGGCAGATCTTCAGTTAAAAAGTAACGCCCGCGGACACACCTGCTTTGCTAACTGAGCTACGGTTGCCCCTGGACTCAGGGAGACCCCATGCATTTTCTGAGGTTGTCTTGGGCCAGAAGTGGTTTTGCAAGTTCCTCCCTCTGAAACGTGGCCTATAGCACCTGGCGGTTCCTCAGTGGTCTCCCATCCAAGTACCAACCAGGGCTGACCCTGCTTAGCTTCCAAGATCGGGCAGGATTTGGCGCCTTTAGGGTATTTATGTGGTGGTTTGAGAGTCGACTTACAACTCTGGAGACCAGGTTTCAGTGCCCTGCTCAGCCATGGGAACCTATTGGGTGACCTTGGGTGTGTCACACACTCTCAGCCCCAGAAGCCCCCCTGATAGTTTGGCCTGAGGGTCACCATAAGCTGGAAGTGACTTGAAGGCACGCGACAACCACAAAGGTGTACATGGGCCTTCAGGTTGCCTCTCAACTGACGGCAACCCCATAAAGCAGTGGTTCTCAACCTGTGGGCCCCCAGATGTTTGTGGGCTTCAGCTCCCAGAAGCCCCAGCCACTATGGCCAATGCTCAGGGCTTCTGGGAGTTGAAGTCCACAAACATCTGGGGGCCCACAGGTTGAGAACCACTGCCATAAAGCTTCTTCAGTCGAGGAACACTCCGGGCCGGTTTTGCCATTTACTTGTTTAAACAGGACTCCAGGCCTAAGAATCCAAAGCCACTCCGCATTATTCACACCACAACCTCTGTCCCCCCAACCGAAGAGGACCACCCCCCCCCCAGTTTGTTCAAGGCGGTGACACTTCTTGCTTCACCGGTTGTCTTAAAACTTCCTCCTGTCTCTTCTCGGTCCTGAACCGGCTTTGCTAGTTTTCCGCTAAAGAGGCCGAAAAAAAGAATTCCAAGCCCGGCCTCCGGCTCTGAATCAGCCGTGTGGAATGCCTGCGTCCGTATAACGGCTCGGAAGGGTGGCCGGGTGGGGAGAGAGGAGGACACACCCTGTCGCAGGAACTTGAATCCGGGACCTGTTTTGGCCAAAGTCCATCTGCAGAATTCTACCATGGCCACTTCCGCACTAGCCTGTTATAGCACGATGATGCCACTTGCAACCTCCTATGGAATCCTGGGGTTTGCAGTTTCGGGAGGGGCCGGCCGGCCCAGGATTCCATAGGAGGTTGCAAGTGGAATCATCGTGCTATAACAGGCTAGTGCGGAAACGGCCAGAGATGTATCCATTTGGCCCCGTTTACTAAGGATTTTCCGATGTTCCTCCTTAAGGTATCGTCTGTTCCTTCATTAATCGAGACTTAATCTACTCCTTAGCTTTCCAAGAGGCTGTTGGTGGTCCCAGCCGATTAGCTCTGAGCTAATCCTTGGCTCCTGTCCTGTCGGCAGGCCCTGACTCTGAACCCATCTCTGCAATTTGGATATTGGCTATTCCAGCAACGCCCCTGTTAACCATTTCAGCAAAGCCCATCAGGATGGCGACCACTTTAGTAAAGCCACCTGACACTTCCTAAATAACAGCCACCTCCTCGTTTGCATCCGGATTTGCATCCCATTGCATTACCGTATTTGCCGGCGTATAAGACGCACCCCATTTATACGCTGGCAAATACTGTTTGCCAGCGTATGAGATGCACTGGGGTATAAGACGCACCCCATTTCCAAGCAGTGTTTTTCAGAAAAGAAAGTGAGTCTTATACGCCGGCAAATAGGGTATATGTTATATATTACACATGATATAATATGTGTATGTGTGTGTGATTTGCATCTCGTTAGAGTCAATGTATGGGACATGGTGCATACCCATGGCAGCACAAGCAGGCACCCGTTGGATCCATTGTCTGTGGCCATTTGCACCCAAGACTGTTACAGCGCTATTATTCCACTTCCAACCTCCTGTGGATTCTGGGGTTTGTAGTTTCCTGAGGCCAAAGAGCTCTCTGGCTAAGCATCCTAAATGCCCTTCCCTGAACTGCAAACCCCAGCATTCCAGAGGCTGTTGAAAGTGGAATCATAGCACTATAGCAGTGGCCATGTCCGCACTAGTCTGTTATAGCACTATTATTCCACTTCCAACCTCCAATGGAATCCTGAGGTTTGCAGTGTAGGGAAGGGCCTCCCAAGACTGCAAACCCCAGGATTCCATAGGATGTTGAAAGTGGAATAATAGCGCTACAGCAGTGTAGAGCGGACATGGCCTTAAACCACCGTCTCCTTCTGGATGATATTATTATGATGATTATTAATATCTACCCCGCTTTTCTTCTCGAGAAAACTCAAAGCGGCTTACAAAGCTCAAAAGAAAACATAGTTAAAACCATAGTAAGTAAGTCAAAACACATATTGAACAATGATGGAGATTGAAACAATATTAAAATATTAGAACACGTATATTAAAGACAGATACGAAGCGCTGTGCCTACTAAGAGCCTTCCGTCTCTCTTCCTCTTTTCGTTTTTCGCCGGGGTTGCCTCTTTGCAGATGGTCCCTTGACGAGGCGCCGGCGAGGGGGCGGGCCCTCGGCGAGGGGGCGGGGCCGCGGGGAAAGTGACGCGCCGCGGCCTCCCGAGAGGCCGCGCCGCGTCACTTCCCCCGCGGCCCCGCCCCCTCGCCGAGGGCCCGCCCTCCCCTGGCCCACGTGACTGCCGGTTCCGGAAGAGGATGGCGGCGGGTCGGCGCCTGGCGCGCTGCGAGGGGAGGCGGCTCCCGTTTCGGCTCCTGCCGCTCCTGCTGGGAGCCCTGCTTGCCCCGGAGCTGGCCGGAGGCACCGCCTCGGAGCCCGGCCGCTGGAGCGTCACGGCCGAAGGCGTGAGTGTCGTCGCGACGAGAGAGGGGGCGGGGCCTGTCGCGACAGGGGGTGTCACGTGGGAGGGGCGGGGCTTTCTCTGGAAGAGGAGGGGGTGCGTATTGGAGGGAGGGGGCAGCAGGGAGGGGGAGATTGCAGGACCCCCTTTCCCCTTCTTTGGGGCTCCTGGATAAGGAGCAAAGAGAGGGAAGAAATATATATATATATAACGGTATATGGAATTATTTCAATTTTAAGGGAAGGAAATAGAGTTAATTTTGTTTTCCTGGCTTATCTCTTTTCCCTTCATGCTGGGATTTGGGGGGGGTGCATGGAGAGAAAGCCCTCTCCCAAAATAGTAAGACTCAGGGAGGCCCATATAGCAGACCCTTCCTTCCTTCTATTTATATTTATTTGTGTCTTGTCTTTTTTGCGATCTTGGGACTCCGGGCAGCTTCCAAGAAACAAAATTTAAAGCAGAGCCAGGTAGAAGTTCCCATCATGCATAAGTTAAAAATATAATTAAATTGTCTCCCATGCCAGGTAATGCAGATGAAGAATTATGATATTTTGGCCTGTCAGATTAAGGGTGTTTCTAATGGGATAAAAGATGAATGGGCACCACTCATGGATTGTGTAAAGGAGAGGGGGAAAACTGACATAACAGATGAGATTTAAGATTCAAAAATGTCACTTTATTCCTTGGTTGATATTATTTATGTAATAATGATGGAAGCTAAATACAGTATTCAGTTTGCTAAGGCAAATTACTCGTGTGGGGACAGAAAAGGAGCAGGTCTTATCGTAGAAGGAGTGGGAGTGGGGGATTTACCAACAGTAGGAGTTTGTTTAATCTTGTGATTACAGATATCTGTGTGATAGATAAAAGGAAGTGGTAAGGCGACATGCACCAGTAAGACCATAATGTCAAATAAATTACTATAAATATTCAAGATTGCAAATATCATTTTATTTCTATCTCATGTCTCCCTTTGTTTTCTTTTTGTGTTAGAAAAGTATTATAAATATGTGTATACACACACACACACACACACACACACATATATATGCGTGTGTATTTGTTCACACAATCACGGACACATGTATGTGTATATATGTGTGAGTGTTTGCATATATATGTGGGTATATGTACGTATACGTACACACATATATATATGTATATGTATATATACATGTGTGTATATGTGTGTTCACGCAATCACACACACACACGCACACACATATATATATAATTAAACTGTCAATAAAGTTGGAAGCAATTTTAATTATGGTCTGCAAGTTGGAAACTGTTAAAAAGTAGGTTGGACAAATGTGTGGAAGGTAGAACTACCAGGGGTGAGTACAGTCATCCCTCCATGTTCACTGGGGTTAAGGGCATAGGATCCCTGTGAAAGTGGGAAAAAAAGTGAATAACTCTCGGCCCTCCCTAACACACAAACAAAGTATGATCACCATATTCAACGCACCGTGGATTCCTTTGAGGCCAAGGGTTCCTTCCCAAGGGAGAAGTGGGGGGCTGATGAGGCTTATGACCACCTCTGCTGCTGCCCCACACCATTTTTAAGGGGGACCTACAAGCCTTGTTCGCAGTTTCTCAGTCTCACGGGGCTTGCAGTCCCTATTAAAAATGCCATAGAGAGGCGGCAGAGGTGACAGCAAATAATCCATGAATAATCAGATCCACAAAAGTGAAACCTGCAAATGTGGAGGGCTGACTGTAGTTACAATAGTGATGTATTACCTCAAGTACTAGAGATGGTGTAGCTCTACATATCAGCTCCTGGGGGTAATATGAGTGGGAAGCTGTTGCTGGGTACCCATTGTCCTGCTTGTGGGCTTCCCTTTGGAGCAGTTGGTTGGCTTCTTTGGGGGCAGGAGGCCAAATCGCAGAAGCCTGTCGCCTGATGCAGCTTCCGAGCTCACCTAATGTTCTTATCAGCTGAAGATGTCCTGCCTTTAGGCCCCAGAAACCAAATGCACAGGAACAGGAGGGAGGATACTTGGCATTACCAGTAGAACATGTGGAAAGACCTTGGGGATATTGTTCATCTTGGGCTAGATGTGAGCGAATGAACCTTTTTGGGGCAAGGGAAAAAGCCTGAGGAATCTGGAGTGGTTGAGGGCCACAGAAAGAAGTTTGGAGGGCCACATGTGGTTTTGGGGCTGCATGGTGCCCAGTCCTGCCATAGAAAAAGTTATCAGAGTACTTTCTGAGGGGACAGACTTGGGTATTCCAACTAACTGTGTTAGCCTTGGCTGGTGTCAAAAACTGCAGAATTCTGTGCATGCACATTTATTCTGAGTCCTTTTGTGGGGGGTTTTTGGGGATCACTTTGTTGGTGACAAGCATGAGAGAGGAAAATTGCAGCCTGCTTGGGGGTGTAAAGTCCGCCCTGTGTAGAGGGCAGAGGGGTCAGCTTTAAAATGAGGGTCAGACAGAGGGAAAATCACACTCGGAGAAAGAACCAAAGGGTCTTTTCTGTTTGGAATCGTTTTCAGAATAGGAGAGCAGGTGTTTCTGCAGCTCATGACACTGGAAGAGGGAGGCTTCTCTCTTTTTAGGAGCATCTCTCAAGTGCAATTTATTGAGGAGAGTGACTAGAAAATCTCCTGTGCAGAAATGAAGAGGAGGCAGTAACCAAGGCAGAGAATGACACTGCAGATAGCATTGTTTGTTTTCCTAATGTTTGATGAATTTTCTGTTCAACCTAATGACTCTTTTCTTTGGAAGGTTATCCTCTAATTTTCAGTTTTCAAAGAGATAGCCATGATAAACTGTACCAGCATAGAATGGAAGGGAGAGGGGAAGAAATAGGGACTGCAGCCGCTCCTTTAAGATGCACCAGTTTCTTTTAGCATGAGCTTTCAGGGGTTTCAGTCCACTTTTCCAGATGCTCTGATTTATTTCAGATGCTGTAGTGGCTGATGCAAATCAGTTAGTAGTAAAGACGTGGCTACATTCCTTCTTTTCTTTCCCCTTCCTGTTTCAGGTGGATTTGTTCAGGAGATCCAATGAAACAAAGAGTGGTCGAAGTTGCTGCCTCACGGTGGGCAACTACTGGAGTTTGTTGTGTGCTTACAAGTCATTTCTGAAGTGGGGCTACCCTAACGCAGGGCTTTTTGGGGCTTGGGAGTGCAACACACCCAAGGTGTGTTTCCACGGCCAAGCAAGGAAGCAAGTCCTGGTTTCCAGGGTTGTAGCTCTCAAACCCCTAGACTATGTTTAGGGGACCTAATTTGCTTCTTCAGTTTTGCAGGGCTGCCTAAGTATTCCTTGCCTAAGAATACCCTATGAAATTCATGGGGGTCACCGTAAGTTGTCAGGCAACTTGAAGGTACACACACAGCTCCCACTGCACCCCCTGCAAAAAAAACCCTCTATGGTTTTTTTGTCCAAAATGCTCCCAATTCAGCCCCCATATGGGGACATTTTTGTCATATTTCTGACCCTCTTTCAACCAGGAGAAGCCTTTTTTCCTCCCAACTATGTTTACAGAAAGAGTGTCCCCATTTTTCTTGTTCCTTTGATTTGTGTGTCCTTAAAATCCAACATCCCTTGTAAAGATAATTAAAGCCTGATAGCAGAATAAAATTCCTGTTCAGCAAATAGATTGGCAGATGAAACTAAAATGTAAACTCAGGAGAGTTAAAATACTTTCTCCACAAGCCCTTTGAATGCGTGAGTGTGCGGAAAATATACTACTTCGCTTCTGAGATAGGACTGATGCACTCTGCAGAGACTGATGGACTCTGCAGAGAAGTGAAGTGTTTGTGGCTTGTTTCCTCCCTCAGGGTGAGAAATGCAGCTTGCTCTACTTTCCATTGATCTTCTCTGGTAGATGGAAGATTGGGAAGAGGTGAAGTTGAAAGAGGAGCTATAAATCCCCCTGCAGCCATGACGCTGGGCAAGTTGTGCTTTCTCTTCCTCTTCCTTTCACTCAGCCATGGAAGCCCCCAGGTTGATCTTGGCCAAGTCACACTCTTTCAGCCTCAGGTTAAGACAGTGGAAAACCTCTTCTGAAGAAATCCTACTGAGAAACTAGTTTTGCCTTAGTTGCCATAAGACAGAAACAACTTGAAGGCACACAGGAACAAAAAAAACAGAACAATATAAGGAATACAGTTACAATAACTAAAATTAGTTGAAAAAGGAACAGTCAGAAGTGGTCCAACGCCCACTTAAAAGTCCTTTCTTTAAGAAACATTCAGTTCTCAAAAGTCTGTTGGAATAGAAATGCCTTTCCGTGGACCAGATATTTTGGTCAAGTGCAGGTTTTCCATGGAATGACGTTTGAGCTATAGGAGCTTCTCCATAAATGAGCTGTAGCCATCTGTTTCTTAATGCTTTCTGGCTAACAGGCTCTTTTGACAAGGTGCTTTTTTCTGTCATTTCCTGAATCTCTGTGCCTGGGCTTGCCAGTCCTGGCCAGGTGCTTGTTACTCTTGCAACCAGATTTTCCATCCGTGCAAGATAAGGGCTGCTTTGTGGTCTGAGCTTCCTTTATTGATTTTTTGGCACAATAAAGCTACATCTGCCCTCAGAAAACAGTAAGTTGCAATGCTAATTTGGTTAGCAAAAGAATGGCTTAAAGAATGCAGGTCTTTTTTGTTAGAACATAATTTAATATGAGGGTACCAGGAGGCTTCTTTATGCATCACACTCTGTTTTCTCACTGCCTTCTTACAAGGGAAGAATGGTGAAATATTTCAGTCTGTGTTACGGAGGAAGTCTAAAGTTCAGTTTACCCAATGGAATTCAAATCCTAGTAAAGGGATTTTACAATGCACAGCTCATTCACTGTATCTGCATCAGCACTTGGAGAAGTTATCCCCCTTTTTGGGGGCGCCATGCTCACTGAGGGCTTCTCGGGGTTGTAATCTGAAAAAAAGTAACTTTTCCACCCTTTTGAGTGCATCTAGATAAGAGCATCTGTAGATAAAACGTAAGTTTATGGTCCTTTTGTACCCCCTGCTTCTTTTTCTTTACTAGAAAGAATCCTGTAAGACAGATATGGAAAGCGTTTAACAAGGGCTCAGACCTCCAGACGATGTTGGATTCCAAGTCCCAGCAGCCCTATTCAGCATAGCCATTGATGAAGAAATCTGGGCGTTATAATCCAACAGCAAGTAGAGGAAAGTGGGATTCACATCCCTGGGGCATTGATTCCGGATTTGGGGAAGAATCAGTGTGTTGCGGGGATAGGATAGTGTAGGGGGGGGAAATCTCAATCAGGGGTGAGAGTTGTGTGGCTGTGACTTGTGTAACCATCCAGGGGGACAGTTGTTTGGCTCACAGCCCCTACCACAGAAAGCCCCCTGTCCAGATATTTCTTGGAAAGAGAAACAGAATTGTGCCTCCAGGATTTCCAAGAGACAAAATCTTCTACTATGTCCCTGTTTCACAATCTGAAACACACACACACACGAAAAAAGAGAACTTATAACAGCTCCAAACGACAACTAGAAAAGACCAGAACGTTACTTCTGGTTTTGTGCCAATAAGAGTGTACAACCCCTGAAAATCTGGAAGACCCCAAAATGGGACCAGCGCAGTCCTCTGAGACTGCCTGTCTCTTATCTAAATTCTGAGCAGTTGCAGTGAGAGCTGCAGTTTTCGTAAAGTTTTTTTCCCCTCTTTTTACCTGTTTGTCTGGGAGGGATGTGTAGCTGTACATAGGAGTTGTTCTTTCCAGTCTGGTGCTAGAGAGTGGTTCAGCAATGGAAGGCGTTTCCAGGGATATTGTGGTATCTTTTTCCTTGGAAAATTCCAAAAGAAGATCGGGCAAAAATACTTGGGAGTAATGTGGGATGTCCCATAATGTCTGGAGTGAGTGTCAGATTCTTTGGCAGTTCTGATTCTGTGGGTCAGATATGCTTGAAGACCTATAGTTGTGAAGAAGGTAGATGCCACATCTCATGGTATTGCCCTGCTTGATAGCATTCTGCAATTCATGTGCTATGAAGCATCACACCAGGGGTGAGCACTCTTTGACCTGTTTGCTTTGGACTACAATTCTCTCCACTCCCTGATCTTTGCCTCTGATGGATGGGTTGATAGGAAGTGTAGGCCCCAATATCTGGAGGAACAAATGTTCCCCACCCTGCATTACTTAGTACAACAACTGTGTGTTGGACGCTGTTCGGATTATCTTAGTAAACAGATGGGCAAACTGAAAATAACTGTTTGCCCAAAGCTGCACAGTGAGTTCCTATCTAGCACGTGATCTCAACTTGAAACTTCCTAGTGTTTATTCTTGTCTGTTTGGAAACTTTACCCATTGGAGAACAGTGCCCATAATGCATACCATCAATGCTTTCTCTTCCCTTCACCATCTCCTCCTTCCTGGAGTAGTCCTGAGGATGACATTTTCCACTGGAAACCCAGGTTTAAATGTTTGCTTGCATTATGAGTCAGAGTGAAAGCAGGATTCTTCCACTGCTGCGTAAACTGGTTTGTCTGGGAAAGTAATGGCCCAAAACCAGAGCTGTGGGTACCTCTCCACAAATGCTTTCCTTGTTCTTCAAGTTTTTTTTATTTTTTTTCCACAGAACCGGACAGAAAATGTGTTCATCTTCTCCAAAACTATGTTTAGCGGTACTTGGATTATCCTCAAATGTAAGTCCTAGGGATTCTACAAAGTGTGTGCACAGATCTTAATATGTCCCAGCCAGCTTTCCAAAGAACTTACCTCACTGTGTTTTCCTTTACAGTTCTCCATGAGCGCTGCAACAGCTCCGAAGTGGTCTTGAACATCACGTGGTACCTTCGCAGTTCCCGTTGCCACAATGAGGTCTACATAAATGTGAGGATCTGGCTTGCTCTTTCTGATAGGAAGGGGACAGGGAAAGAGGCAGGGGCCTGTGGCGGAGATATTGGGGATTGGATCTCCTCCCAAGCCCACCCCAACCCCATGGACTACACATCTACAACATTTCTCATGCCTACCTTGTTTTTTTTCGTTGGGGGAGCCATCTCCCAGCCAAAATGGCAACTGGAAGTGGCACACATCACCTCTGGTCACCCTTTTGTCTAGAAAATGCCTGGAGGTATTTGGGGGTAGCAAGATAGAGAGCTGAGATGGGGGTTGTTATGCAATGAGGGCAAAAGTTTCATCTCAAAATCCATTTTTTTATTTGCTGCTTTTCTTCCAGGATAAGAATCAAGGTAGTTTACAGTGTAGAATTAAAATATTGTTACAAAAATATATGGTACAAATTTTCTTAAAAATTAAACAGGCTGTCATATTGAAATAAAATATTTCAAATATTTAAAACTGTCAAATATATAAAAGATAGTTTTTAGTTTATTATATATAGTTAAAATATTCAGAACAGATTAAATATATACAAAAGGTAAGATAAAGCTAAAATAAAATGGGAGGTTGGGGATCTATGTCAGATTGTTGTGTGCTTTGGGGCCCCAAAAATCAGATCTGTGGGCTGTGGGACCACCCTTGTCCTGCCCTCTGACCTATGGGATTTCTAGGGTGGGTGGAAAATGAAGGAGCCCCACAGCTGCGGTGCTACAGAACTCGGGAGCGTAGCCACAGGACTCTAAATTAATTTCCAGGTTCTTAATAGTTTGAGTACTTTATGACATTCTCCCTCTCTCCGTGCAGGAAAATGAAGCCATTTCCTACCTGAGGAATTACGAGGAGGCAGCCAGCACAGCAGGGGATGGCCAGTACATTTGGCAGAGCGCACAGATTCGGTGTGGCCACCTCCATGAGGTAGGAAATCCAAAATGGCGGACACATGCCAGAACATTCAGAGTGGGAGAAATGGAAGGTCATTTTAAGGAGGGTTCAGATGTCTTTAGTGAGAGAGCGTTAGCACAGAGGTAGGAGGAAGATGCGCATTAGCGAGAGGGAGAAGTTGGGATGGTTTCGGGAGAGAAGGGTTTGGGCCAGCAAACTCTGAGGCAGAAAGCCTGTCAGTGAAGTGTTAATGAGAAAAGGGTGATCTGTGGAAGAGAAAAGAGTTTGGGCAGTTTCTGGGAGGGAAGAAAAGAAACCAAACGTGGGGGAAGAAGAGGCTGTGGGCCTCACTGTATGTTCGAAGAAGATGTAGGGGGCAAAACATGGGTGGGGGAACAGAACCATATTTTTATTTGACTCAATGGAGAGAAGAAATGTTGGCTTGCTGGAAGCTTAGATGGCATACTACCTCAGAGCTTGCAAAGTTAGGCTGAGGAATGCTGGGAGTTTTTGTCCCCAGAAATACAACTTTTCCGTGATCTTTTCTGGAGCATGAAAGAAAAGGCTGGTTTCTCTTTTGACCAAGGGGAAACAATGAGTTTGGCCTGGAAATACAGATATCCCCACTTATCTCACAGGTTAGGGACCAGAGCATGGTCAGCAAGTGGAATTGATTGAAAAGTAGAACCCAGTCTTTTGTCATTTCTTCTCGTCCTATCTCAGTCCTGGCACAGCTGATAAATCAAACAAAACAAGCTGAATATCTCCCAGCTTGTTACTTACTTCCAGGCAGTAAGCAAGGAGTCATAAATAAAGTCCAACATAAGCAAAGTCTGACAGGATTTCAGGGCAAGGCTGTGTCCAAGTTCAATCCAAGCATTTGTCAAGGCATCCAGCAAGGTAGCAGGTCAGATAAGCTCTGATGACTCCTGGAGGGGAAGGATGCCAGCTAAATAGACCCAAAGCCTAGTGCAGCTCACCTTGATTGATTGTTGCCGGTTATAAATTCTGAGACAGCAATACTGGGTCTCTCTTTGCTGCCTGTGCTGTGTGAAACTGGTTACAGGTAAGTGCTCTTCTGTATCTGAAGAGGCAGGACTCTGTGTTGGAGCTGGCACTGCCCCCGTTCTGTTTCCGGCACTGTAACCTCTCTCTGTACAGCAGGCCCTGGCATGCCTTCTGTTTCAGCCTCTGGCATGCCCTCTACTTCAGACTCTGAGTCAGAGTCCACGCTCTGGAAGCAGGGCATGACACTTCTCCACTTGCCTTTTTTGTATAAGGAACATGAGGGAATTACGGCGGCTTGCTTGGGACCGTGCATGTGATGGAGGGCGCATGTGGACGAAGGACACGTGAAGTCCCAAACGAGCCTCCCTGATTTCCTCATGCCCCCTACAAGAACAAGGGAGGAGGAGAAGATCTGATGAAGGGTGGACCCTGAATCAACAGAACAGTACATGTCTATAATTTATAATGATTGAAATTGTGGAACGTTGAAAAACAAGTTATCAAAGTGTAGGGAAGAGCTGTATCCTTGAAACCAATATGGAGGTGAACGTTAAAGTCATATTTAGAGCAGTTTTGTTTCAAAGTCCAGAGGAAGTGGGAATTTTTGCAGTTTTCCAGATGCTGTTGGAATGTACCTCCCATCAGTCCTACTTGACAGACCTGATATTGAGCAATGCTGGTAGTTGCAGTTGATTTTGTCTCCTATTCCTCTTTTTTTTAGTTGCACTTCCCAGAACCCCCAAAGCCCCGGAAGCTGAGGCCTTTACCAGGGCAACAACCTGTGGCCAGTTTGGTGAGTTGAGATACTGGGAAATGGAGGAGAAAAAGAAAAGGCTTGTGGGTAGGGTTGGTTTGGCACAAGGACAGCTTTAGAAGGTGACTGGATAAATTGATAGGGAAGATGGGTCCATCAGGGGTTACTAATCAAAACGGCTATGCGTCCATGCCAGTACCAGAGGCAGTGGATAGTGTTAGATTGGTGGGCACACATCATAGGGCTTTGTAGGAACGCCTCAACTGTGGAACTCCATGCCTAAGAAAGTTAGTCTGGCCCCATCTCTTTTAGCAGAAGAAGCAAATACTGGAGAGAACCCCATGGAATCCAGAGGAAAAGGGGAGATGTGTCTGCAAATGCTCAGTACAGTGTGTCTGCTGTATATGTGGGGTTCTGTTCCAGGAATCCCTGCATGAAACAAAAACGCAAAGCCGCATGTCTGTCTGTAGTCAAGAAAAAAATAAGCCTGCAAGTACTGCAAATGTGAAAAAGAAGGATGTCCATGGGTACACTGTTGAGGATTGCCTGGTCTCTGCCAAAGAGCAGTGCAGAGCACCTTCTGCTGTTATGCCTTCTTTGAACTCAGACATAGCAAAAACTGGCTTCCCTATTTTTATGCTTTTCTCATTCAGCTTCTCTGAATGTTTTGTTGTTGGTGCAGCAGGCACATGCTCCTTAGTGACCACGAGGCAGTTTCTCAAGAGGGGGAGAAGGAATTGAAGAGAGGAGGCAGAGAGCACAAGAACTCAGTGTTAAGATGGAGGGCACGTGTGGTATGAGGAGGCTGGGAGAGAGAGAAGGGGAGAGAGACCTGTAGGATGGGACATAAGGAGACGCAGTGTCCTCATGTAGATGTAACATGGGACACAGGGCTAAAAAGTTTGAAAACTCCTGGCAAAGGGTATTTGCAGAAAGAAAGCTGCTTTCAGATGGATTTTTTAAAATGACTGCCTCGTGGGTCTAGTTCTTTCTGAATTCTGCAACAAAACGAAATTCCTGGGAAGATAAAATGCCATTTTTGGTTACAGGAGGATTAAACAAGAACAGCAACGTTGTCAGCAATAACAGTTTGCTGTGTGTGTCATCATTTTCTGGTGCCCGTGTGTGTGTGTGTGAGTGAGAAAGGTTCCCCCAGTTCTCACATTATGTAGCTGTCACAAGAACCAGGGGTAGAGTAGACTCTGTCCTTTTCCAGTCCCTCTCCAACACTGCCAATGTCCATTTTTCAGCCACAGCCACAGCCTGGAGTGGGAAAACGGGATGCTCCCAAACCTTCAGGTGACAAGAAAGGTGAGAAGCAAAAGCAGACTGGAAGCAGCCAAGCTCCTAAAGAAGGACAAAAAGCAACAGAAGGGGCCCAGGCGGGGAAGCCCTCTGCTCCAGCCAGTGGCGAAGACTCAAAGAAGAAACCTGATGTGAAAAACACCCGGCCAGAGGTGTGTACGTTGATAAGAAGCAAAAGAGAGCAGACCTAAGACTCCCATTCAGACCAGGGGTGTCGCGTTGTGAGTGAATCTTGTCTCCTTAGAGCCAAACCTGGGTTCTGGATGGAGAATCTGTTTTGGCTCAAGGGCTTGAGTTCACCTTCAGAGGCCATGTTGTCATCTGTCGCTTGTCGTAATGCGGTGCCTTGGCTGACCCAGGATGTGTTTGCTTTTCAGCATTCAGCGATTGCAGAAACCTGGGACGATGGCCCATACGTCTTCATCCTTAGCATCAAGAGCCAGTCTCTTAACTGGGAGATCGCTAGTGAGTGATATCACCAGTTCTGGTGGGCGTCAGAAGGTTTACTATCACCCCGGCTTAGCCTTCAATACAAAGGGACCTTTGAGGAGGAGGAGAGGGATAGATTTGCTCTCGAGGACACCCTTTCAATACCTTGTATCAGGGTGGCAAGTGCATATGGGGTTGGGGCTATTCCCTCCTGTGACCCTCTTGCAGGCTGCACTGTGTCATCACTTCTGGCCACCATTTTGGCTAATTTTGGGGTCGCGGTCCCGTGTGCGCATACTTGTGAGAACTCATTGGGACTGAAGCATAATAGCTGTGGAGAAGAAGGGAGGAGATTTTGAGGGCGTGGTATCCAGAGATGGTCATTTTTACACCTGATTATATCTTCCTCAGGGGCGCCATCCGCTCAATGCCCTTTTTATCTACTTGTCTCTTTTCCCATTTCAACCTCCAGTTGATGTCCAGATGAAGCACCCTACCTACCAGTACATCTCGGCCTCTGAGTGGCCCCTGATGGTGGTGAGTTGTGGGGTGGGACAGTACCCCTTTTTTCCCCCACTGCAGAGGTGGATGTGAGTGTATCAATCTTGGTGCAGGGTCAGTATAGTTTGACTTTGAGCCCTTTGACTAGTTCTAGAATCATAGAACCATGGAGTTGGGAAAGACCACAAGAGCCAGCCAGTCCAACCCCCTGCCATGTTGGAATATACAGTCAAAGCACTCATGATCAAATAAAAAGAGTCTTTATGTAGAGGCGGAAGGAGAACTGTGGGAGGGGGCAGCCTAGTTTCTTGTGTTAGAGAGTTCCATAGCCTAGAAGGAGTCACTAAGAAAGTTGTTTTCCAGTGTCCTCATCAACCATACCTGTAAAGGTGTGGAGACAGACAGAAAGCCCTTCCATGAAGATCTTATAAATTGCACAGCATCCTATGAGGAGATACAGGTTTTCCAATAATTTGGACCTGAGCTGTAGAGGACTTCAAAGATCATAAGCAGCACTTTGGATTGTGCCTGGAAGCAATCCTATAATGATACGCATGCTGCATACATGCTAATTGTGGACCTAGGCCATTTGCGCACTAGACTGTAATAGTGCTATTATTTCACTTTCAACCTCCTATGGAATCCTGAGGTTTGCACTTTAGAGTGGGACCTGGTTGAAAGTGGAATAATAGCACTATAACAGTCTAGTGCAAAAATGGTCCTAGAAATCTGCGCTCCTCAATGATACATTTTCTCTGTGATGCCTGAAAAGACACTCTTGGTTTTTAGTCTCCCAATATGTCTACCAGTAGTGGTGGCATTGACCCAAAATGGGCTTGTTTGCCCTCCCTCCCGTTTGTGTTCACCGCCTCCCCATCTGTATGTTCTAAGCCCTGCAGCTGCTTGGCACACTGGGTAATGAGTGAACTCCTGCTAGCTGCTTTGTTCTTTGCGCTCTGCCAAGAGCTGGACTCTCCAGCCCAAAGGAAGCAGACTTTTTCCCCCTACTCTGCCATTGCTTTAAATAGTGAGCTATAGATCCTTTTGAAATTTTATTTATTTATTGCCATCAACCCTTGGCGTTGGCTGTGATGATCTTAAAATCAACAGTTTTGCTCTTGCATTCCACATCCTCCTTTAAAAAAAAATCTACTCAACGAATTTCATGTAGATATGGATACATTAGTCTTGGTGCCTGTCAGTTAAGTTTGACTTTGAGGCCACTGAATGCTCCTGGCTCTTTCTGCCTTACCATTTTGGGTGAGTGTCCTACAACTCAAAGAGCATGCTGTGTAATTTTTTAAAAATTGGCTGGGATTTTGTATCGCAGTTATGGGTGCATAATAGCTCTGTATTCACTGGCCCTATATTGTCATGAATGTGGCACTGTTGTCATGATTGTAAATACCCTCCCAAACCTACTTTTACCAGGCAGCAGGTCTGTTCAGCTGCTGATCAATGAGGAGGGTGTTGCCACTTCCCCTCCCACCAGCAAGCAAAGCTTTGATGATCAAAAGCAGGACCCCTCTCTCAAATTCTTGCCTCATTTTTGGACCCCAAACCTGCCCTCGACATATTCATGAGATTGACTTATTGTCAAGTAGATAAAGTAATTCTCTGGGTCCTCCAACCTCAGCCCCCTCCTTCCTTTCCTCCCTTTTTCCTGCATGGACTTCGCAGTTTTACATGGTGATGTGCATCGTCTATGTGCTCTATGGGGTCCTCTGGCTCGTCCTGCTGGCCTGCTACTGGCGCGACATCCTGCGCATCCAGTTCTGGATTGGTGGTGTCATACTGCTGGGCATGTTGGAGAAGGCCGTCTTCTATGCTGAGTTCCAGAGCATCCAGAGCCAAGGAGTGTCGGGTGAGTGGAGCTCATTTTCTCCTCCCCAGCCCAACTAGAACTGATGTTTTTCCTTTTCAGAGTGGAGACTTGTTGAGTCGCCCATTTGGTTTGCTACAGTGCAGTGCAATATGGTGTGTGGTGGAAAACTCCTCCCTGCCTCCGATTTTAATATCCAAGAGCAAAGCTTAAAAATCAGGAGCATGCCCTGTGTGGCCCATGAGATGCATACAGCTCCTGGAGTCCTTGTTTGTGGACCTGAACTTCTCCCCATCTCCTCAAGTTCCCAGGTCCCCATTTTTAAAAATTCAGTGTAATTTTTTCAGACATTTTTTTGCCCACTGTCCTTGCAGAACCCTATACTACCCCCCAAAGTAATGTTTTTTTTCCTCTGTAGTTCCTCATGTCCATCTTGGATGCCATTCTGGCATACCAGAAGTGATGTTTCATCACTTTCAGCTGTCTTTAGAGGAAAAATAAGGCATTTCAAGGGAAGTGGTCTGTAGCAGCTTGGAAGGGACTTATCTAATCCCAGCAGAAAATAACCACTAAATAGCCAATTTATTTTTCATAGAGGTTAAAGAGGGCACCTGAGGAGTCCCAAAGAAATTTCACAGGGCCTTGTGCGGCCTATAGGCCACAAAATGCCAGTTTCTTGGATAATTCTGTTTACTAGGATCTGTTAAGCACAGAGTAGCAGCATCTCAGTGGAGCATTCTGGATCATACCTTCAAAGCCAGCCACCTGTCCCCTCCAGCTCTCTCTCCTCCACTGCAGCATATTTTTTCTCAGGGGGATTCTTTTTCTTCTTCCCATTTTCCAGTTCAAGGGGCTGTGATCTTCGCAGAGGTTTTGTGTGCCGTGAAGCGGATGTTGGCCCGAGTGCTTGTCATCATTGCCAGCCTGGGATACGGCATTGTCAAGTGAGTGTCCCAACCGAGGAATTGGGGAGGGAGAGATCCCCTTGCACTGGAGGAGGGGAGAGCATCGTAGCTGAAGAGCAGAGTGTACATTTAACCTGAAGAAGCCACCTGGACCCATCATCCCTGGTGTCTGCACTTAGAACAGGGATGGTCAGGTTTGATAACAATCTGGGAGCCATGGTCTCTCAGTTTTTGGTCCTCTCTCAACTCCGTAGGTCACATGCCCTGGCATTTTTCTGCAGCATCTGGTGATGTATTTGTTGCTTCCTGTGTGTAAATTTTGATGTTAAGAGCCTTATTGTAAGTGGGCAAGGGAGCAGCATTTAATCAGAAAATTAAATCACCTAGCTTCAGAATGTGACCAGTAGCACCACTCGTGACCAAATTCTGCTTCTCTTGCTTTCAGACCACGCCTGGGAGCCCTCTTGAACCGTGTCGTGGGTGTCGGACTCATGTACCTGATCTTCTCCATCATTGAAGGAGTTCTGCGGGTGAAATCGGTAAGGGGGAAGACAGCCAAGATGTGGGGTGGGGGTAAGGTAGGACCAGGAGTATGTGCGTTTGCGTGTTGTACAGGAGAATCTGGGGTTTACAATCTCAGCATTTGATTATCCCCTACCTCAGGAGCAAACAAATGTAGCCACCCTCGCCTGTGAAATTTTTCTGGCTTTTGTGGATTCCTGTATCGTCTGGTGGATATCCTTTACCAGGAGCTAGGGGTGTGTGTGTGTGTGTGTATCTGTATCTGTGTGGGTCTTATGTTTGCAGCATGTTGACAGCTTTCTTTCTTCTCCATTTTACAACACCCCTGTGTAGTCACGTGGCCAGCAATTCACACTCGCCCTAGGTGATTAACGGTTGATACATCCCTTATTTAACAGCAAATGAATCCAGCTTTTTGCTGCGCGTTCCCCTCCTCCTCTTTTTATCTCTCCTCATCAAAGATCTCTTTTTGTCCTTTTCTGTCTGTCTGTCTCTCTTTTTTTTTCTTCTCATTTTTACCCAGGCGCAAGATGACTTGGTGCTGCTAGCTGCTATCCCCTTGGCTATGCTTGACTCTGCCCTCTGCTGGTGGATATCCTCTACACCTGGCTGGCTGAGGCAGGCCTGTTTTGGTTTATCCTGATTGTTCCTTCCCTCCTCCTCCTCATTCCTCTTCCTTCAAACAGTTTTGGGACCGTCTAACACTACAAACATTTGCTCTTTCTTGGGCCGTTGACCCCTTTGGCCCTCATGACATGGATCTTCCTTGAAACTGGGAAGGGGAAGTTGATGACTCTTGCAGTGGGGAAGACAGAGAGAAAGGAATTTTCTGGGACTTTGATTCATTTATAACTCTTGCTCATTGCAGGCCTCTGTCCCAGTAATCAGAAGGCAGGACGGTGTGGTCATATGTTCTAGATGAGGATTTTTTCTACATGATTTTTATGGGGATGGTGAGCAGAGGGGTATCTAGGGTGAGAGAATCGGACACTTGCCCCAGACACTAAAGCTGCAGGGGTGCAAAAAAGCCATGCATATAGGGGCCAGGGGTGGGCGTAGGGGCAAGAAAGTAGGGGCACAACTGCCATGCTTGTGCTAGCACTGTTTACGCTAGATATTCCACTGATAGTGAGATTAGTAATGGGTGATTTGAGAGCAAAGGTCTGCAAGTTTTTGTCCCAAAATTGGACAAAGAGGAGTCTTAAAAGCCCTGTTTTTGAGTTGTGGAGCCACTGGCTGGCATCTTGTTATTGACTTAAACATGCACACACGCAGCCTATACACATATAAGTCACTTTTAGGATGGGACGGAGAGGGCTATTTATAAGTGGCTCACTCTTTAAAAAATACCATTAAAAACAAAAAGTGAATACTGAAATAGAATTACAGTCTTCCTTCCACATTCATGGGTTTTACCTTCATGAATTTGATTATTTGCAAGGCACACGTGTGCCTCCCTGCCATTCTCCTCCTCCCATTGCCTTGGATTTTGCTGTGCCCGACTTCTCTGCACGTGGGCAAAAGGCAAGGGGATGGGGTAGAGGACGACTCCATGCAGAGAAGAAAGATGCACGCAAGCCTGCCCCCCATTTCCTTGCCTTTTTCCCAGGCGTGGAGAAGGAAGGCAAGTGTGCCAGGGCAAAAGGCAAGGGAATTGGGGGGAGCCACGGAAGGGAAGGGGAGGGGCAGTGCAGGGGGACTTATTTGCAGTTTTTCCACTTTTGTGAGGGTTCTGCATGCCAAACCCTCATGAAAGTGGAGGGGCTGTTGTAACCTGCTTATAGTATTACAACAGTAACTCCTCTGTAAAGAATAAAAATGCAATTAAAAGGATAAAAAGCTCTTAAAAACAATGCAACACCCCATTGTTTAAAAATGTTCTATTTTAAAGGCTTGTCTGAACAAAAAGATTTTAGGCTGCTGCCAGAAAAACTAGAAAGGGGCCATTCTGGCCTTCTTGGAAAGGCACTTCCAGAATCTTGGGGCAGCCACTGAGAAGCCCCTGTCTTGTATCCCCACTAACTGTGCTTGCAATGGTGGTGGGACTAAGAGAAGAGCCTCTCCTGGTGATCTCAGAGCCCATACACTTCTTGGAGGGAGGCCCAGTTCCCCTGTTTTTCTGTTGAGCCATGTGGGTGGTTTCTTTATTCCCCCCTCCCCGTGCACATGATGCCGTCTTCCTTAACGAACAACACATCCTCATTAGCCTGGTGCAAACCATGAAGCTACTGAAACTGCGTCGGAACCTGGTCAAGCTCTCCCTCTACCGCCATTTTACCAACACTCTCATCTTCGCCGTCATTGGTGAGATGTCTCTTGAGAAGGGGGCGAGGGTGAGTGGGAGGGATACCCAGCCCCTTTGATATTATGGGACTTGTGGTCTGACAACTGGAGGCCACCAGGTTGCGGCAGTATGTCCTACGTATTCAGATTTTTTTTTAGAGGCAGTACTGTGAAATGGTTAAAGCATATGTCTAGTATTTGGAAGAGCAAGGTTCTAGACTCCACAGAGCTGTGGAACTCAGTGGGCGACCTTGGCCTTGTGCTGCCCCCTCGGCCTGGCTTACCTCGCGGAATTGTTGTTATTACAGTGTTTCAGAGAGAACTCAGAGGCAAGCTGTGTATACCATTTTGAACTCATCGGAGGAAAGCCCATAGAATGAACATAAAGGTTATTGATAAAAAATATTTTGCTAATAATGAGTTCGCTTCTTTGTGTGTGGGTTCTTGTATTGGTACCATACAATCCACACAAAAGTGAGACACCAAGAAATTTGTGGAATCCCTCCCCAAAGAAAACTGTACTGGGGAGAAACACCCCCATGAGTAGGACACCCAAAACAGCCCTGGTGAGGACTGAGTCTGTTCAGTAGACACAAAATCCTGGTTGACTGTTTTGGAAGTTGGGAATGGAAAAGGGTACCTTGAAAAATGATGCAGCTGAGAACCAGCATTTCTCTGGTTCTCTGTTGCAACCTTTTGTTGCAGTTCCCACTTGTCTTCTACAAAATTTAAGATTTTTGCAGTGCTAGCAGAAGACACTGACATACACTCCATCCTCCCAATAAAGTGGTGCCTCAGCCCCTACTGTTAGACCTGACTTTCTGTGTAACGGTTTTTCCACAGCATCAGTTATCTTCATTATCTGGACCACAAAGACATTCCGGTTTGCTACGTGTCAATCTGTGAGTAGGCATATCTGTTATGGGGTGGGGAGTGGGGGAATTGGGTAGTGGAGGTGCAGGTTGGACCTTTACCTTCCCTGCCTTTTTAATTTTTTGACAATTATCCAACTCCTTGATTTTTAAAGTGTAGTTTTACCCTTTTCCATTTTCTCAGTGATCTTGCAGGTCTCAGACATGTTGGGTAAAAAGAAAAAAATGTGCATGTATATGCCCTAAATGAAGACTTGCCCATATGTCTCCCTAGTAGGGTGGGCTAAAACAGATCTCAGGCAGTTTTTTTTCTTCTGAAAAGACACTTTAAACTGGGATTGAGGGTGAGAAGAATGTTTACAGCAGTGGTAGGTAACCACTGAGAATTCAAGCCTGTTTTCACCCTCTCCCAGACCTCAGCAGGCTCCCCCCACCTCAGAAAACTCCAGAAAAATAGCAGATAGCTTTTCGAGAAGCCCCTGTTTAGGGCAGAAGCAGGCAACTGGGTGGGCTCCAATTTTTCTCCCCTCCACATCTCCTGTGGGCTGCATACCCTAATAGTTGTCTCAAATATTTCCGCCCTAGTCAGAATCCTTCCCAAAATGGTGGCTGGAGGTGATGTTGCATCACTTCCTGTTGCAATTTTGAGAAGGTCTTTGATGACGGTAGAGATATGTAGGGGTTGTAAATGGTTTTCCATGTAGGGCTGGGAGTATTTTTTAGTGTGTCTACAAGATTTTAGGGCAAAAATTGCACATAACAAAAGTGCAGTCACACTTTTCCTTGCCTTAATTCCTTAGGATTGGAGGGAACTCTGGATTGATGATGCCTTTTGGAGGTTCCTCTTCTCCATCATCCTTCTGGTGATCATGTTCTTATGGAGACCTTCTGCCAATAACCAAAGGTAAAAAAACAAACCCCAGCCAGTGCTGCTCGCTTTGTAATCCAGTGCGGAATCCCTTGTCTGCTTGCGGAGGTTCAGACTTTCAGACTCTGTTGTCACTAGATGGAGGAATCTTGGATTGCAAGGTTGGAGAAGACCCATCTCTTCTCAATAGGTGGGGCAGCAAATTGGCTCATTTCACTCTGAACTTTAAACTTGCTGAACTTATTTTGCAACTTCCATCAAAGTTTGAACTAAAAGCCAGAGTGGATTCCCCATGTCCACACAACATGGAAGTCCCCAGCCATTGCTGGAAGCAGGGAATAGAACTGGGGTTAAATAGAATCATAGAATCCTAGAGATGGAAGAGATCGCAAAGGCCATCTAGTCTAACCCCATTCTGCCATGCAGAAAGACACAGTCAAAGTACTCCCAACAGATAGCCACCCAGCCTCTGTTTAAAAACTTCCCAAAAAGGAGACTTTGTCACACTTCCAGGTAGCAGTGGATTCCACTGTTGAACTTGCTCTTACTGTCAGGAAATTCTTCCTAATCTTTAGTTGAATCTCTTTTCTTGTTGTTTGAAGCCATTGCTCTGCGTCTTAGTCTCTGGAGCAGCAGGAAATAAGCTTGCCCCATCTTCCATATGACCTTTAGGAGTGGGCAACCCCATATCTTTTTGACAGGCATCATATTCCATTGGGATGTTCTCTTGTGGGCTGCATGCCAACGTAGAAGTGAGGGTGGGCTAAAACAGATCTTAGAAAATTCACTTTTTAAAAGCAGTTTATTCCGGTTAATCTTTACATTGTTTGAAAATAGTGTTACAGTTTGTCTGTGTTCAAGAAAGTAAGCCATTATGTTGCATTACTTTTTATATTTCATTTTTTTGAAAAAAAAAAACCAAACAGAACTCTTGTATTGATAAGAGAATGGCATGCGACCTGAAAATCACTGTCATAGTGCCTCCAAAAATGCCTTTTGGAAGCGACTTTGAGACTAACTAGAAAAAAATTAGCTGCTGGTCCCATAAAATGCCTTCTTTCCCTTTTTGTTTGGTTACTCTTGAAATGTTACTCATGCCATTGTTACCAAAAAAAGTAAAAGTTTGTGGGTAGCCATGTTACTTATTTTAAATGCTGTTGCTACCAAGAAAAGCAAGCAGCCACAGATGTAACTGTGTTACTTGTAACTTGTTACTTCTACTGACTGCTCCCAAGTTGTGGAATTCTCTTTCAAGGGGGGTTCCATTGGTCTCCCCTCTGTTCTTTCTCTGCCAGCAGGTAAAAGACCTGTTTATTTAGGCAGGACTTTGGTTCCTAAATTGCAATAGAAAGAGCATTTAATAGGCTGTGCGCTGTGCTTTTATCTTTTGCAGTACAGCAGTCCCTCTTTGTCTGTGGTTTCACTTTCCACAGTTTCAGTTACCTGTGATCAGCGTCTTTGCTCACAAACTCACCTCACTCCTATCCTTTGCAGAGACCATTGAGCGGTTTAATAGGGACCGTAGAGAGGCTTCCAACTATCTGGTAGTACGAAGCCTCTCTGTGGTCCCTGCGAAGCTAGAGGGCTTCTTCTGGGGATGGTGTAGGGCTTGGTACTGTCCACTGTTTCAGACGTCCGTGGGGGAGTCTTGGAACATATGGATAAAGAAGGATTACTATATTTTTAAACACATTTTAAACTATTTTAATAGAATTGTTATTTTTATCAAATTGTTGCAGAATGTTTTTAAAATTTTTGTACGAAAGTTATTTAGCTGTACTTCAAAGTGCTTTAACTTGGAGAGGTTTATTTTTTGGAATGAAACAAGGGCCACCTGCGGGGACCCAAGGCTGTTGGACCCATGAATGTTCTGGCTCATCTTGGTTCCTTTTCCCCATATCTTATGAGAAATAGCTGTATGGTGGCAGGCAAAAAGTTCCAGGCTCATTTTTGCCAAATCTGGACAAGGAAGAGATTCTTGGGTCGCAGGACTGGGAACGATGCTGTAGGGCTGTTGGTACTGAAGCACGCAGGAGATGCTCGCATTTTGGGAAGCCCCACTTTCAGTCTGGGCCAAGAGAGCTGTGAGTGCCGGCATCCTGTTTCCTCTCCCCTCCTGGTAATCCCAGATCCTTGGCTTTTCTCTACAGATATGCCTTTATGCCCTTGGTGGACGAAGGCAGTGAACAGGAGGAGGAAGATGAAGAGCACACAGTCAACGAGGCCTATGGTAAGTCAGGCTGGAACGCTTTGGGAGGGATGTCCTTTCCACTCCCCAGAACTTGGGTGGCCTCTCCGATTCTTGGGACATCATCTCTGTTCTGTGGAGCAGTCCTAGTATGAGACTGCTTGCCCTTTCTTAGGAGAGAAGCAGTGGTTTGTCATTCCCAGGCTATGTGTAGGGTGTGTGTGTGTCAGAGAGAGAATTAAGGCGGAGAGGCCACATCACGATTGTGTGACCTCCATATGTGGAGTTACGTGAAAATTGTGCTGCACACCTCCGTCCCCCCTCCCAGTGCTGAGAGTGTGAGCAGCCAGCCAGACATAAGGCAGATGCTGCCTGCTGTTTCAGATTTAAAGAGTTGCTTTTGGAAATCCTTATTTTGTACCTGATTGGGAGAGGGTTTTTGTTTCTTTGCTCATTTTGCAAAAGGGATGAAGATGAGGGGTGGAAAACCTGAAGCCAACGGGATCCTCAAGAGCAGCAGAGTGGTAAGAACCTTTTACTATGTCATCATCAGATGGATTCCAAACCTCCATTCCATTCCATTCCACTCCATTCTTTTTCATTTTAATGTTACATGCCCTCCAACTCTTCCAGTTTGGCAGGGACAGCCACGGTAAACTATTTATATGCCTCAGGAGAGGTGGCATATAAATGTTGTTACAGCAAAATAAATTGAACTGTGTAAACCCTCCCTCATCACTTTTGTAAGATTGTAAACTCCTTAGATTCACACTGTTCTGCTGGTTGTGTTGTGTGCCCCTGCTAATATACAAATAAACGGAATTGTAATAGAGGTGGATTTCCCAACATTTGCATTACAGGTTGAGTATTCATTATTCGAAATGCTTGGGACCAAAAGCATTTTGGATTTTGGATTTTTTCAGATTTCAGAATGCCTGTATTTGTATATATGTACATAATTAGATATCTTGGAGATCGGATGCAAGTTTAGACATGAAATTCATTTACCTTTCATATGCATCTTATACATATAGTCTGAAGGTAATTTTATACAGCATTTTTAGTAATTTTGCATGTGAAACAAAGTTTGTGTACACTGAACCATCAGAAAGCAAAAGTGTCACTATCTCAGCTACCCGTGTGGACAATTTCAGATTTTGGATTTCAGGATAAGGGATGCTCAACCCGTATAAAGGGTATTTGGACAACTTGTGTTCTTTCCTCTGTAGCTGCTTAAAGTATTGGCCTCTTCAACCAGCTTGCTTCTTTTCTCCTTTCCCAGGATGAAGACTTGAAATGGGTGGAAGAAAACATTCCCTCTTCCATGGCTGATGTGTAGGTTTCTGTTTTAAATGTTAAAAAAAAGTTCTCTGTGTTTATTAGGGCAGTCAGACAGTTTTTGGTTCTTTTAAGGCAAATGAACTATGCAGCATTGGGTCATTTCAATGAGTAACAAGCTGCTTCAAGTCCACAAAGCATCTTTTCTCACAACACGATTATAGTTCTAGGATACCCACTTGAATTGACGCGAGTCAGTTCTGTGGAATCCTGGGATCTGCAGTTTAGGGAAGAATACTCAGAGCAATCATGGCACTCATGAAACTTCAGCTCCCAGGATTCCATAGCATGTTGATGTGGTGGTTAAAGTGGATTCTTTGTGCGGTAACTGTGTAATGTGAAAAGCCCCCTGGCTGGCACCTTAGTCCAGGAAGGGAGGATCATTCTGGTTAAGAGGGGACATGATAGCCGTGTTTAAATATATGAAGAGATGTCATGTCAAGGAGGGAGCAGGCTTGTTTTCAGCTGCTCCGGAGACTGGGACAAGGAGCAATGGATTCAAACTGCAGGAAAAGATCCCACTTAAACCTCAGGAAGAACTTCCTGATGGTTAGAGCTGTCTGGCAATGGAATATGCTGCCTCAGTGGAGTGTGGTGGAGTCTCCTTCCTTGGAGGATTTTAAGCAGAGGCTGGATGGCCATCTGTCGGGAGTGCTTTGATGTGGGTTCCTGCATGACAGGGAGTTGGACTAGATGGCTCCTGGGGTCTCTTCCAACTCTGTGATTCTGTGACTCTTGAGCCATTAGAGCAGGGATGGGTTTTTTTGAGGAACGAAGAAGCCAGTCAACTGTCTAAGTCCATCAAATACTACAAACTTGGTCTTACATTGAATAGAAGCACTAATAAGTACTGGAAGACACAGGTAATAAATCAACAGTCAAAAGGAGACTAGGCTCCACACGAAAGTACTTATTTACTGCCTGTCAGTCCAGTTCATAAAGAGAGTGCAGCAGCAACTCCAGAAATTTCTGCCCCTGAAGAAGGCCAGTTAATTTATAAACAGGCCAAAATGTGTTGGGCTTCTTAAAGAATAAACTTGGACCGTCCATAAGCACATGGAGTCTAGTCTCCTTTTCTCTGCTTGTTTTGAGCAGCTGCAGAAGGAAGCTCTGTTACAAAGTGAAGGAGCTGAAGTTCTCAGATGAAGCTCCTGGAACATAGAGCCACCAGCTAGTAGGTTAGAGATAACTGTGATTTGTTTTGAACATAACTCACATTCCTTCTCTCGTCTCTTCCAGCGTGCTTCCCCCTTTGCTAGATTCTGATGAGGTAAGCCTGCTTCAGTTGCATATTTCTTCTCTGTCTCCCTCACCACCACCATTAGATGATGGATGCGATGTGGCTGACCATAAGTTCTGTTGTGGCCCAATGATACAGGCTCAGTGAGGCTGAGAGGGTTGGGATGGGAGACCAACCGTGAATTACAAGCAGTCCCAGGGTAGGGGAAGGAAACCATTGACCTTACACTCAAAAGCCTATGCTCCTTGGACTCTTGTGTAGGATAATCCAGTTCGTCCTCCTTCCCTGCACTCTGTGAATTACTTTCCATTCGCCATTGCAGGCTTTTTTTTTCACATTAGAGTAAAAATCATACAGCCTTCCAAAATCATTTTTCTGACCAACAAATCTTCCTTAGGAAAGGGGGGTGGAATCCATCCAAAATAACTAGCTAAAGAAAGTTAGTGGAAGGGCTTCTGCTGTGCCAGAAAGGTTATCTGTCTGTAATTCAGCTCAAGGGTGATAAAAAACGGGAGGGGGGAATTAGCATGCTGGGCTTTTTGTAGGATTTGTGTCCACAGTAAAGTGTTCTGCAAATTTGTTAAATGCATGATATAAAGAGAAAGGACCTTACGATTTCTTTTCTTCTTCGTTCCTTCCCCTCTCTTCCTTGTGACTCTTGCAGGAAATAGTAACCACCAAATTTGAAATGTCAAAGATGGAATAAAATCAAGATCCAGACCAGTTGCTCTGCCATCGTCTCTTCCTGACGGGGTTTTGTATGGATGAAGATGGCCATCTCCTCCTTTTTCATTTTCACATGCGTGTGTATATATATATATATATATATACACACACACACACGTACATACATATATATATATATTTGTATATGGTTAAAAGATTATTTTATTACCTTTTGCCTTTCTAACTCTGGAGCTTTTCCCAGGCCAGGACTTTTGCCTGCCCCACCAAGATTGGAGGGACAGGAATGTGAAATCACCATTGCCTCCGGTTGGAGAGGAGGATTGTGGGACAATATGACTTCACCTTTTTTTTTCCTGCTCTGTTTGCTTTTCTTCCAAACTAATATTTGGAACACGGGTTTTCCAGTGTGGAAACACAGGGACTGTTTGTACAGTCCTTCTGTCAGGCCTTAGGTTTTGCCTGGCATGGATCTCTACAGTGATCGGGCCTGTGTGGATTGCAGGAAGTATAAGGTCTGAAGGGTGTGTGTACATAAAAATCTGGAACTGAAAGGAGTGTTAGATGCGTGGCTTACCTTTTCTGCTTGCCTTTCCCCAGGTTGCACTGTCAACCCAGCCTTGCTCAACCTTGATGTTGGAAAGGTGACTGTGAACCACAAGAGGGTGCATGACTTTCTCTCCACAGATGGTTACCGAGTTGTATTTTCAATAGGAAGGACAGAAGGAAAGGTGTTGATGTTGGATGCTTGGTGAATCCCTGTCAAAGAGATTTCTTGAACAGTTGTAAGATAAGAGTAGCTCTCCTTTTTTGATGGTGGCATGGCTGTATTTGCAGAGAAGGGGCCAACAGAGAAGGGAGGCTATAATTTTAAAAGGAGTTGTAGAAAGAGGGAGGTGAGTTGGAAGGACAGAGTTGCCTGCCGCTATGCCAAGCAAGGAGGCTGTGGCTGAAAACCTAGGAAGTTCCAGCAAAATGGAAAATCCTGGCCTGCATTTCTGTATCAGATTGCTTAGCAGGCTTGGTTTGTTAATGCCTGTCTTTTGGGTATCCTGTGAGCCAAGGCACGAGAAGGCTGGTTTGGGAAATCACCTGTCCAGCAATTTCCCAAGCCAGCCCTCTCAGAAGTGCCTTGGCTCGTTGGGAGCACAAGCTGATTTAGGAAAAGCCAGCCTCTCTGCAAAAACCGAGTGTCTGCTTCTTCCACTGGCAGTGGGGTGCAAGTTTCCCGCTCCTCTTCTGCTTGTGTGCAGGGAATGACTTGGTGATCTCCCTGCATGAGTGACAAAACAATGTGTTCCATGAACAGTTTGACACTCCAGCATCTTATCTTGCAATTCTGTGTGGACCCAGTGAGTCCAGGGGTTCATTTGACGGCAGGGGAGTGAAATCTTTGCCTCTGAAATGTAGCAGTTGTCTGTATTGATGTTACCTAATACTGAAACGTAATGGAAAGTGTCAATGAAGGGAAGCTTAAGAAGGGAGCCCCACTGCTGAGCAAGGAGCTGGTTGTGTGTGGTTTTCACTCGATTAGTTGAGGCCTCTTGTATCAAATCTTGTGGCGGCAACTCCCCCATGTGTATGCGCCAGGCCAGGGGCATCACAGCGACTTCAAAAGCAGAATTTCTTAACTGAGAGGAAGAGAGAGGACATCCCATTTTTTCCCATTTGAGTCTAATTTGGGAGTCAACATAGTACAGCCTGTGGACCACAAAAGGGCAGAAAGAGTCAAAACATTTTCGAATCCTTTTTCAAAGACATTTTTGCCTCTAAATTTCCTCTAGGGAATAGGAGGCATTTTTGCCATGTTTTTGACCTTCCCCCAGGCCATTTTGGGCCCAGGGGAGGCCTTTTCTGAAATAGGGAGTGAATTCTGATCACTTCCTGTTGATTAAAACAAATTTCTCCTGGGTCTGAAATGGCTGGAAGGGGGCAAAGACCATGGCAAAAGACCCCCACACTTCCTAAAGAGTGTTTGGGACAAAAAAATAAAAATAAAAATGGTTAGGCGGTACAGCTCTCCAAGCTCTCTTGGAGCGGGGGCAATGCAGCCCAGTAGGAGACCTAGTTGCCCACCCTGGTCTAATTTGGAAGGAAACCATGTCATTCAAAGCATGGTCACTTTTGCCCTACTCCTCTGATACCTTTGGGTCCAAAGTGATGCTTTCTTCCAAACCTGGACCACTTGACATAGCATATACCCAACCTTTGTTCTGCATTTTAGAAAATGGTTTTCTAAAGACAAATGAAATCCATCTGGAGCCATGGAAAGAGTTTTCCACTTCAGAAATTTGCTTTGCCACTGGCTGTTTTTTTCCTTCCCATTCTCCGCTTTCCTCTGATCTGATGTGCTTTGACTTTACCTGGACAATTCAGGGTGGGAGGGAAGGAAGAATAAAATTTCTTCACAAAGGACCTTTATTTATTTTGAAATTGTACATATATCTTCTGGGAGGGGAAGCTGTGTGTGTTTTATGCGGTAATATTTAAAAGAAAAAAAATCATACTCCCAGAATCGTGTCTTGTGTGTGTCAAGAAGGGACTGTGTTTGGGGAAGGAGTGAGAGTACAGAAGGTGATGTGTTTCTGGAAATTGCTTTGACAGAAATTTTGGAACTAGAGGCAGAAGTAACACGGAAGGAACAGGGATAGTTCCTTTATCGTATAAAGGAGCAGTTCATGTTTCAGCAGACTTTTTATTCAAAACAGATAATGCACACATGTGAAAGGAAACAACCAGGCCTAAGTCAACAAAAACATTTTGAACCTTCCAGAGATACTTGCAGGCTTCTTCCAAAATGCATCCAGGGATAATTTATTCTTTCACTGGCCTCTACTTTTCTTACTGTTTCCATTTGGGGCCAAGTGGTTCTCAAACTGTGGGACAGGACCCCAAGTTAGAGAGGCGTGAGAGTTGCTCAAGGAGGTGGGACACACCACGACACAAGAAAATTCAGCCTGCAAGGGGAGCAAATGTGAAAAGGAAAGGCAGCCCCCCCCCATATATATCCTGTTACAGATTGACTGGTCTTTGCAAAAGAGCGACATAGCAAAAATCAGCTTATCCTTTGTAATGCTTGTCCTGCTCAGCTTCTCTGAATGTTTTGTCGTTGGTGCAGGAGGCACACGTCCCGCGGCGACCATGAGGCAGCTTCTCAAGTGGAGAGGGAGGGAAGTGAAGAGAGGAGGTGGAGGATATGAGAACTGCATTAAGACAGAGGATGCATGCGGAACGAGAGGCCTGTGAGAGAGGGAAGAAGAGAGAGGGATGGGACAGAACGTGAGGAAGTGCAACATGGAGTGGGAGGCACAGATTCCTCATGTAGGTGTAAAGAGGGTCATGGGTAAAAAGTTTGAGAACCACTGTTATGTATTTGTGCTTTTTTTAAAAAAATGTATATGCTGGAGGTAGCTTGTGAGGCCAGCTTTTCTGCTTCCTCCTTGTCTTTCTGTTTTGCTCTTCAGACGTGCTCTGTGAGAGTCTCTAGAGGCAGCTGCTGTTTACCTTGCCTGTTGTCGTCAGGCACAGACAGATGTAGTAGAGTTCTGTGCCAGCTCAGACTTTATTGCATGTATTTTTTTTACTGTGGACACGCAATCCAATACTGAAAGTCTGGATTTCTCCCACCTTCCATCACTGTCCTCCCAATGTTAATACTCCTAAAATCACTTCCAGCTTGATAGAGGATGTGGAAAGAAGTAAGGGGCTAGGTGGGTATAGAAAGACTTTGTAAAATAGAGCTTCTTTGTCAGAGGCTAGATTGACTGAGATATGCTTGTATCTGTTTTACCTGCAAGAAGGTCCAGGGTTCTATTCCCAGAGTCTCAAGTTTAAAAGCATCAAGTAGCAGGCGACGCCCAGGGCCCCTGACTAGCCCTTGCCAGAGTATGCTGATTTAGACAGACAAGCCATTTGACCCAGGGCGAAGTAGTTCCCATTGTCCTACTGGGCTTAATTTTGGCTAGCCTTCAGCCCCAGAACCTGTCACCAGTGCTAAAATTCAGCCAAAGCGAAAGAAGTAAGTGTTCCAACTACTAATATTTTGATTTATGTTTGCAATGCAATATGCATATCTCCAGTTACCCAAAACTAAGCGAGTGTGTAAATATGCATAAAAGGATTTTATCAGGTTAGATAAAAGTAAACCCACACATGAAAAGTTTGCAGTGTAGAATGCCCATTTCAGCCACAAGGGTGGGAGAAATCACCAGCCGTACGGCAGGAGGAAATTGACTTAGAACATTATCCTTAAGCCCTGTCAATGAATAACATTGCTCGTCTTAAACAGAGTGGTTATGCTCACTCGCTGCTTATCTCCTTGATTTTTCTTCTATGAAGATTTGGTTCGGTTAAGGTAATTAAGCTTGCCCCTTTGACAGATGCTGGCGCATAAAAAGAAATCATATATTCACATATGGGTTTGTTTTTATCATACCTGATAAAATTCATGGATATACGTTAGTTGTTTCGTTGTTGTCTGGAAGATTCCCAGCTGCTCTCAAACTAATGAGACTGTATAAGGATGTGGCTTCTTCAGCCCGAGGGCTAACCTGTCTTCAGAACCAAAGGCTGCCTTGCGTAGCAGCAGGCTGGTCGATGGTTCAGAGTCACCGTCCTCATAGGGTGAAACCTTGCATGTCTTAAGAGGCATCTTTAAGAACTGTGTGCAAGATTTAGCTAGGTATTAGCAAGTCCCTTATTCAGTGCCAGCCTCACACTCAAAATACAACAGTTGCAATCAAGCGCATTTGTGGTTCCTGGCTAGATTGTGACAAGAGGTCTTCTCCCTGACAATCTAGTCTTCTCCTTGCAGGGAGTGTTTATATTTGAGGAGGTGGGCTCCAAGCTGCATGCAACATGCACCCACATGTGTTACAGACTTCCATAATCTCTCTTTTTTGCTTCATTCAGAATCCATGAGGGCAGGGATGGTGCATGAACATGACAAAACAAAAAGTTTGTGCTTCTCCTGAATGAGGAACTACTTTAATTAAATTTACTACAAGGAAGTCAAACAATCCTTTGTTCGTTACCCACTCCACCCAGGGCAGGCTCTTAAATATGCTTTTTAAAAGGGACTCTGGTACACAACAGCAGGGCAGTGAAGTAGAGAGGTGCAGGAAAATCTAGGTCACAGCCTGCCCCCTCAACATAGCTGTGAAAAAGATCTTGCTCCCGTGTGTCACTTTTCCTGAAAGAACGGCCTCAAGAGACTTCTTTACTAAACCCGGACTCTGCTTGCTCTTCCTCCTCCTTCTTCCTTGCCAGCTGCGTTGTGGCTGCATCGATAGCGGCACCCACAATTTCCACGGCTGCCATGTAGATCAGCTGCTTGTCCTCCTTGGCTCCAGGCCCCGTGGCGTCCCACCACACCGTGGCCCTGGGGGTCTCCCTGTCAGACAGCAGCAGCTTTCTTGTGGGAGTCGTCTGCCCTTGTGGGCCTTCGCTTTCATTGTCCGCAGCAACCGCATGACAAGGCTTGGATGGCAGGGGGCTTAGACGGCCCTGCTTTGAGCCCTTGGTTGAAAAAGGTGAGGGGGACAACTCCAGAGGTTCCCCTTCCTGTGCAAACAGGGTTCCTTCTTCCTCCAGGATGGAGACCCCAGATGTATTGTAGTGGGAGAGCATCACAGAATAGCTTTCGTTGCTTCCTGAGGCACGTGGCGTAAGAAAGAAACCCTCTATATGGGCCACGTCAGTGGCTAGGCCTAGTGCGGGCTTGTTACGTTCACCTTCTCGGGCATCCACTCTGATTGCCTTTTCTTCACTCTCCTGAGTTTCATGTACTTCTCTCTCCATCTTCTGTTCAGTCTTTTGGGACTTTGAGCCTCCCAGTAACTCACTCTTCAACCAGCCCAAATCCCGCATCCCCATCAGCATGCCCTGCCCTCCTGGGTTCTCGGCAAGATCGGCCAGATCTTGTTCCTCTTCTGACAACCCTTCCACCCAATAACCACATCCTTCTTGTTCCAGGTCTTCATCTTCCATTGCTGTTCCTTGTTCCTCTGGTCTGTTTCCCCTGGAAAGATGATAAACCTGTTTCTGGAGGCTCTCCCATTCAGAAATGCTCTTCTGGGTTGGGTTCTGTTCCCAGTGGCTGCCTTCTAGAGTTAAAAAGACACTCTTCCCCTCCTGGGCTTCTGTGTCAGATTCCACAGTGTCATCTTCGGCCGTTCTGTGGATCTCCAAGCCATGCCATGAGACTCTGTGGCTTCCTTTGTTCTCCTGGATGCCTCGGGCATTATCCACGCTCGCTGGAAATGCTCCAGATGGCTTTGAGTCCCGAATAGCTGCCGTGTTGCTCAGTGGTTCTCCAAAGGCTGTGTTTGTCTTGATGAAAGAGGATATTTCTGATTCTGTGGGATCGCAAAGATCCCCATCTTGTGGTGTCCCGTGGTCACTCTCAGGGCCTGGGAGAACGGATCTTTTCTTGACCCGGGAGGTAACTGCAGCCCTGAATGTTCTCCATGGCTTGGTGACCCATGATTCCTCTGGCTTGGCGGTGATGTCTGTCACCTCTACTTCAGCACCGCCGGAGGTAGCCTCTGCTGGAGCCTGGTTTTCAGCTCTGGGTTTCCACCTCAATGGAGATTCTCCTTGAGGGTCTGCAGTTCTGCTGAGGGCAGCGACAGGCCCACATCTCATACTTGCTCTGCAGAGCGGGGACGCCTCTGGGCCGTGAGGTGGTTTCTTTGGCCGGGAGGACGCAACCGTCAGGCACAACAGTTTCCTGAGTAAGGAACATCCTGGTTTTGCCCCTGCAGATGCCTTGCCTGGGTCCCATCCCAAACCTTCCTCCTTTGGGACTGGCTTTCGGACAGCCGGGATGGGGCTTTCATGGGCAGCTTCCACACACAGGCGGCTCTTGGAAGCTGCCTCTTCCTGGGGCGACTTGGCAGCCATCTTCTTTCTCCCCCAGAATGGGCACTTTCTCTTGAAGAAACCGCTTTCTGAGGAGCTCTCTCTGGGCGGTTCCACCTTGCATGTCGAAGCTTCAATCCCTGAAGAAGCCTTCGAAGTGAGGTCATTACCTGTATCACAGTGAACGGCGCGGTCACGGGCCTTTGTTAGCTGCTCTCTCATGTTCTGTTTGTTTCCTTCCATGAAGCTCTGGTCAATTTTTCTTCCTTATCTACATGATTTCGCCGCCCAGAGAAGGTTGTGGTTTTTATTTTAAAAATGCTTCAGCTTCTAGTCCTCAAATGTTTGTGTAATATCACTCATCCCCATCCAGGGCTCCATCTCTCTCATGGCTTCTTAGGCCATCCAGAAGAAGACATCCGACTTCTCAAATTCTACTTTCCATCTTCAGAAGGTTCCCCGCGTTTGGGTGAACGGGGAACTGTCCCTCGACAGTTTCCCAACCATCTGTTACCATTTGCACAAATAAGAGAGCCGTCTTTTTTTCTTCTCAGATGAAGGAAACCTAGAAAAAAGGTTGGAAGTGGATTTGCAATGCTTCTTTGTAATTTGTCCTGTGAATACACACACACACGTGCACCATATACAAAAAACATACCAATCAGATCAGTCAGCCATTGCGAATGCAAAGCTCAGCTAATAAACCAAAAATGTAAAACCATATTTACAAGTATTTACCCAGCTTAAAAAAAAAAAATGAAAGTTTTCAGATATGCTAAAATTCTACAGATATGCAACAGAAAGGAAAAGATTAGAGAATAAAGAAAAATATGATTTCCATTGTTCCTTTCAGTGATGTATAACATTCAAAATAAATTATAAGCCTCTCTAAATTAAAAACCCAACAGATCTCCTCTTTTCGTCCCCTGTTACATTATTTCTCCACAGCCAAAAATATTTTCCTTCTTCCCAAGGTTGACTTACCTAGCATTAAAATATCAATCAATATATTTCTATAGTCCTATTAAACGTCTAAACCATGACATCATATTATATCACGATAAGTGGTGTTACTTTTTCTAACACAGTTGTGACATAGGCACAGACTTTCCCCTTGCGAGAAACTAAGAATGCAAAAGTCCCTTTTCTGCTGACGGAGTTTGACATTCAAGAAGGAGATGGACAAACACTAGAATGAATCAACAGAGATGGGGAGAAGAGGAGAGGGTCCAAAATTCCCAAAAGAGGCAGAGCCATATCTGAAGAGCTTTCAGGTTTTAGTGAAGCCCACCCCATAGGTAGGGTTGCCGGATCTCGGGACCCTCTTCTCTGTTCCTCAGGGCAACGGGAAGGAATCTCAGCTTGAGAGCATTGCCTTAGAAAGTGTGTCTATTCAAAGTACCTCCTCCCTAAATTGCAAATCTCAGGATTCTGTAGGACGGAACAGTGAAAGTTAAAATCATGACCCCCTAACTGGGAAGCATGAAATGGCCTTAGAAATATACCCCTTATAGATAGAGGTGGCTCGCGGCTGCTTTAAAGACATTTTTGTTGACCTGCCTTGACAAATTAAATTTTATATTTGATTTTATTAAGGAAGGCTCTGCTGTATTGCCAGAGCTCCACGGAATTGAATTTCTCAGTGCAATCTCACGTATCTGGCTGAGCTGATTATTTAATAACAGAAGATCTATTACTCACTGAATAGAGAGACCTATTGGGAGAAGGAGACACATTGCTTCCACCAAAAGAGCTATCCTCAGTCTCCCCAATAAAAATTTGGACTCTTAAATTTTAAAACTGGCTTCTTCCATTATGCAATAAACTAAAGCATATGCGGATACTTTGGTTTATTGGCCACAATAAAGCCTGTAATTAAAATGTTGGCCTAAATCCAGTTGTTACTGGCAAACAAGTCAGATCCATTGACCCAAAGGGAACATGGAACTAATGCTGGATTTAGGCACCAGTTTCTAGTCTTTTTTCATACTGGCTTAAAGTGGACACAAGATAAAATTTGTGGTGGTGTTTCCGTATATATGAAAACTATCTTTTGGTTTTGAGTGGCTATTTTTTACTGGACAAAGAAAAAAAATCACACCATGGTGCCATTTCCCTGTTGTTCTTTTAATCACTATGGGACACAAAGGGTGAATCGGTATTTTGGCAGACTTAAGGCTGGAATGATCTACTTTTTTTTTTACTTTTCTATTTTAATTAGAAGCCCAATATTTACCAAACCAGTGTATTTTACTTAAAATTCAGCAATGGAAACTATGCAGCCTGCTGGGAGACTACAACTCCCATCAACTCTAGCCAGGATGACTAAGGCTGAAGAATGCTGGGAGTTGTAGTCTGGCAACATCTGCAGGGCTGCAGGATTCCCATGCTATGCTTTGCTCCCCTTCGCCAGGAGGATCTGTACCTGAGTTACTGCAGATCAAGGAACCTGAAAGCCATGGAGAGCCAGTAGGTGACCTTGGGCAAGTCTTACTCTCTCAGCCTCAGAGGACGGCAGAGGCAAACCCCTTCTGAAAAATCGTGGCACGAAAACCCCACAATAGGTTTGCCTTAGGGTCGGCTTAAGTTGGATATGACTCAAAAACACGGAAGAACGAAGCATGTTATTGCTCTCAGAGATCAGCTGGTGCTTAACGAGAGGGATCCGTGGCAGGCATCCCATGTTCACCTCAGATCTTTCCTTTGCCATAACCCACTGGCCTTTAAGCTTCACGTCTATTTCTAGCCTTCCTCCTGCTCCTTCCTTCCACTGGATGCGTGCATTATGTTGACAGAGTCCTTGTGGCATTTCAGATGTTCTCTAAAAGGCCATCCAGCATTCCAGATGTTGTTAGGATGGAAAGGAGAGAATACAGTCCAGCCATTCCTTACTCCTCTGCTCAGAACTGGACAGGCTGAGATCAGAAGGAAGAGACTAAATGTTGGATTTGGGTGTAGATTTGGAATTAGAGAAGTTTTGAGCCTGGAATGTACGTGCTAGAAAGAGTACCTCTAAACATGGGCAGGGAGAGTTTGCAGCTCTTTGCTGCTGCTGCATCATTGGAAGTTGCTTGCTTTACATATTTTTGGGGCAGGAATAGTATGGCCCTCTGGAAGTTGGTGGACTGCAGCTCCCATCCGCCCCAGCCAGCATAGCCAAAGATGAGGAAAATGGGGACTTGCCGTCTCACAACGTCTGAAGGGCTACAGAATGGGAAGGTGGAGGATTTCCGGATAAAAATGAAGCCTTCCGACAGCAACAAGCCCAGCACCTTCTATTTTTAGAATCAAAAGGAGCTGAAAGGGGTAAGAGGCAGTTCCTGTTTCTCACCACATTCTAAAGCTGTTCTTACCGACTTCGTCAAAAAATTTTATTGGGTCAATTAAAAATCAGGCTCATGGTTAAATTTGCATATTTCAAATCTGCATCTTTCTTGGGTGACACAGACACTATATTCAGTAATCTGGGTTTTTAAAGTGACCCCTCCACCCCAATGGAAGAGCTCTCTTTTTAGGGGACCAAGTTCGATATGGCACTTCCAGCCACCTGCAGTTTTGCCGGATCTTTAAATTGTTCTCATTGTAACGGAAATTAAGCATACTGCTGGAGTTGATTTAAAGATTTCTTCGATTAAGTTAAACCGATTAAAAGGTTGCAGCCCTAATGCCACCAGACATTTTAAAGATTATTATAATCTGGATTAACTAATGGAAAATAATTGGCTTTCCCCCCGTCCCCCCAAAACTCCTCACAGTCAAAGATGTGGGCTTGGAAGCCTCACTGAAACTATAAAGCATATTTATAGAAAAGTTTCATTTTATATTAGCAAGAGTCCCCCGCCCCAGTCGTATAGTGTAACAACGTTTTGCTTCCTAAACTTCTTCCTGATCAATTGGTTGAATTTCTGATTCTTGGTAGTTATGTGTCTTCGGGTTGACTCTTGACTTATGGTGATATTTTCCTAGAGTTTCCTCACCAAGATTTATTCAGAAGAGATTTACAGTGGCTTTCTATGATTCTGTATCGTGTATTCCTGCTTACAAGGGCTTGGAGTCAATGGCCCTTTCAACTCTATGATTCAGCTCAATCATTTCAACTCTCTTAGGCTGAGAGAGTGTGGTCTGCCCAAGGTCATCCAGTGGGTCCTTGTGGCCAAGCAGGGATTTGAACCCAGGTCTCCTGGAGCACTGGTCTGACACTCAAAGCCCGCATCATGCTGCCTCTCCTGATTCTGGGACAGTTGCTAAAAGCCTAAGAGGCTTCCGGGACAAAAGCCCCAGATACGATAGCCATTTTTAAATACCGGGAGGGAGTTCTACAGCTATCACAAAGTGCTAAAAAGGCAAATAAAAGCGTCTGAGACCAAATCAAGCCCGAACAGCTCTCCCTAGAAGCAGAGATTACTAAATTGAGACCACCATACTCTGGACACATTGCAAGATAACACAACTCAGTGGGAAAGAAGATTTAAACCTAGCTCTCGTGTCACCTCTTAACCTTCTCTCCTCCAGGCTAAACATTCCCAGCTCCCTAAGCTGTTCCTCATAGAACTTCATGATTCCCAGGCCTTTGGTCACCAGCCTCTGGACACCTTCCGATGATCTTGGATTAAGCCTAGAGCCATAAACACCCACGTTCCCGGATCCGTTGACGTGCAACACGCTGAGACCTTGCAAGAGGAGGCAAGGTGTGCCGTCAGTGTCCTCCATGGCAATGCTACCTCCTCCTCTGCCGTTTCCACGGGTGCCTGCCTCCCTCTGGCCGAGCATCCTCCCCATCCTCTCCTCCATACCTTGGAGTTCCACGGCAGCCTTCCTCTTACCTGAGCTCCCTCCGCCTCTGCTGCCGCTCTCCCATCGGCTCTTCCCCGACTGACCGTCCGAGCAGCCCTTTTTCTGCAAAGAAGAAACCACGGGCAGAGCCCACCCCGTCCGGCTCCCCCTCCCGTCCCTGCCCACGGGTTGCCATGGCAACCCAGCTGCTAGAGGGGCATTAATGCAACTGTGCAGAAACGAAGGGAGTGCGGACACTGGGGGGATGCCGGAGCAGGGGAAAGAGAGAACACACAAGCTCATCCTTGCTGCGTTTTGCAAACTGCACACACAGCTGTCTCCAGATTTCTGCAGCGGTTTCTGTCCTCCTGGAAGGAGGAGGACATTCTCCTCCTGACAGAGGGGTTGCCCGAGCCTCGGACACATCCCGGTTTTGGGAGAGACTGTGGAGCATCTCTGTTTTCCCACATTGGAAGACGGGATGGCTCAATGGGTACAGGGGGATTAGGAGTGGGGTGGGGAGTCTTAAGAAAGCTGCTTTCAAGGGCCCGAGAGCACCCCCAAACCTCCAAAATATACACCCAGCCTCAGTTTTTCCCAGCTGTAAAATGGACACCGTTGTGGAGAGTCCCAAGAGGGTGACCATTTCCCATCCATGTTGCAATATCTGGAGTCGGCCACAAGCACAAAACCTCCAACTTCCATTCCTTGCCTCTCTTTATTAGAAAACCTTTGATGCCAAATATATGCATAATAGCAATGGAAGGAGGAAGACGACACCCCTCTAAAGCTGCAACCGGTAAAGATCCTGCTGTGTTTGAGCAGCGCCGACTGAAGAACAAACCAAAACGCAGGGCAGAGATTGTCAGAGTTGTAGTCCAAAGTCCTCTGCTCAATGCCCTAAGTAGCTGTAGCCTGCGGAACTCATGGCCACAGGAAGATGTAAAGATGGCCTTTAAAAAAAACCTATATAAATTAATGGAGGAGACAGTCTAGGGCTATTGTTAGATTGCCTTGCTAGGAATCAAAAATTTGTGTACGGAAACAGTTCCATCAGAATGGCACAGCCTGGCTTTGAGTGGATGAACCAACCAGTCTTTCAGAGGAGCAAGCCCTCAAGGAGCCTACGGAACTCCAGGACACAACTGTCTTCTCCATTACTTTTTGCTCTGTCCACAAGAAAGCGTCCCTCTTCCGCCCCGCTTGCTAGGTGGGTGGCCGCCCGCTGTGCTTCAGCATGAGGTGGAAAGACCTGGCGTAGCCGTTCGCCTGAAGACAGGAGGGCTTGGAGAGGGAGAGGGAGGAAGGGCTGGCCAAGAGGAGGAGAAGGAGCAAGAAGGCCAGGAGGAAGAACACCGTCGGTCTGTTCCAGAGGGGGAGGGTTTTCAGGAGCGGCGGAGATTGGATGGGGATGTTGAGCCAAGGCCGTGGTGGTGGGTTGTATCTGGAAAGAGAAAAAAGCAGAACTGTAAAGATGGAAGGTCAGCGGTTGGGACTTCCCTTTGCAAAAAGAGGTACCTATAGATACAGGCATCCATGTATACAGCAAAAAGGCAACCATCTGGGCTTCTGTTGCCTTAAGATAAAGGATAGATAAAGGGGCTGGAATTCCACACCGGCTACGTAGCAAGCCAGTACCCGCTCGTGGCCAAACCTCTCCAAGCCTGATGGAGACACCGGCAGAATGGACCTTCTCCCTGTGAAGCTGGTGTCTGGTCAAATAGGTTTAAGAGGCAGTTGCAACTATGGCAACGGTGCCGCAATCATGACTAAGTAGTGATGATGAGTACAAAAGAGGTACAAATGAATAAATCTATGCAGCTCTTCCATATTCATGATCACTAATCAGTCACAGTTCTGACAATTCTTCTAACAAAGTAGCTGATGACAGAATTCTGGTTGGGATCGCTCAGTTAAATCAAGCCTGCAAGCAGCAGAGAGCCAGTGTTGTGCGTTGGTTTGAATGGAGGATTAGGATTCTAGTGACCAGGGTTCAAATTCCCGCTTGGCCATGGAAACCCACTGGGAGACTTTGGGCAAGTCACACTCTCTCAGCCTCAGAAGGCGGCAAAGGCAACCCCCCTCTGGACAAATCTTGCCACAAAAACCCCATGAAAAATGGACCTTGCAGTAGCTGTAAGTTGGAAATGACTTGAATACGTATAGTCACAACAGCTGTGAGCCAGCGCATGGTAAGATTGTGGGGGTTTTTGGACTGCCACTCCCAGAATCTTCCAGCCAGCATGATAGAGAGATTCTGTGAGCGGCACTTCAAAAAAATAACTTCTCCAAGCTCTGACTAGTTGTAACAAAAGACAACCTAGCTAGTCTATTTTTAGCAAAGTCTTCTTTTGTGCACGTGTGTTCTGTCAATCTGTTCATTCTCATTTCCAATTTAAACTTGGATTTCTTCAAAAATCCACAAGAAAATTTGCATTTAAATAGACATCTAAGTAATATTTTCCTTCAGACTGGGCAGATAATACACACGGGAGGCCAGAGAGAGAGGGGAGGCTACGGCTTATTTTGCCTTGGCCAGCAAAAATGGCTTGGGAAGGATGGTGGGATAAGAAGCTGTGGATATTTATGAATGAAGGGAAGGCACTCTGTAGATGCTCAGAGGATCTGGAAGCCATTCTTCTGGGGCTCTCCAGCCTCAGTAGTTTCCCAGGACCTCCTCCCTGTGCTTCCAGCTTTCTGCATGGTGCTGAATGAGTACATTAAACTGGGGAGAATGAACATTTGGATATTTTAAAAATGCACCACAGACAACAATGGACAGAAGCCAAAGTTTGGCCAACTGTCTAAGTAACTTGTCGTCTTAGAAAGCCATGTGTCTCCTTCCAGCTTTGGGCACCTTCTGACCCTCTCATGCCCTCTCCTTCCTTCTCATCCCTTTGTCTTTTATGCTTGGGTTCCTTTGTGAGGAGCAGTGCTTGGACTGAATCACTCCTCCACCCATGACTGTCTGCTTTATTCAAATAATTCATCTCAGATCAAGAACTTGAAAGTTTGAAGCTGGAGAGGAACACAAGGAGGGCCCTGCTAGATGCAAAAATTATCTACATTCTGTAAATGCAAACATTACATTTTAATAATTTTAACCATGCCCTTCTACCAGTCCTGAATCTCTCCCCACCGTTCAGCTTTATCATGATCTAGCATTGCAAAAGAAAGAGAAAATACATCTCTTTATCAATTTTCTCTCAGAGCTTGGAAGAAGTCCCCCCTTTTTGTGTACTACAGTTCCCCTAATCCTCTAGCCAGAATGGGCATTCTGGGAGATTCTGGAAGCTCTAGCCTGAAAAAGAAACTTGGTCCAGGCTGTGCTCTAAACTTGAGCCATTACACTCTTATAGCTCGATTATTCCACTTGCAACATCCTAGGGAATCCTGGGGTTTCACAGATGCCAACCAGGACCCATGTGGCCAAGCAACATCAGAGTGTGGGCAAGACTGGCAAAAAGTTATTCTCTCTCATCCCACTTTTTCAGCCGTTTTTAAAACATCCTGGTTTCTCTCTCCCCCTCCTTCCACTTTCCCCTGCCTGCTTTAGCTTACTCCAGTTGCTGCAATGTGAGTTCAGAGCACGGAAGTAGTTTGTGTTTGGTTAACTCACAAGGAGGCGGCAGAATCTTTCCCTTCCCCGTTGGCTCAGGCAAAAGCAAACCACTGCACCCCCTCTTTGGTCTTCTGTTTTTCCTGATTAATAACTTTTGCCTTCTGGACCACGTTTCAATGTTGCTGAGCCACACGTTTCCCGGTTCTCATCTGTGAAATGTTGGAGGGTGCGTCTCTGCCACAAAAGGGGAATTAAAAAGGAGCATCCTCAGAAAGGAAAAAACGCCTCCAGAGAGCCTCTTACCCTTTCTCCACGGTTATTGCAATTTCTGCAGGCTGGGACTCGAGCCGTTTCTCCTTGGAGACCTACGAACAGATGCACAATAGAGGGAGGGCAAATTAGAGAGAGGGAACACAGGCAAGGTCTGTCTCTTCACATTTCCATCTGAGAAAACTGTTTTAAAGCACAGGGAGTGCATCCAGGCAGGAAAATATTCACGTTGATTGTTTCTAATGGTCTTGTTCTTTTAAATTTTAAGGCACTTTGGATCCCAATTTTGGAGAAAAAGTGAGATGCATGTGGATACAACAACAGTAATTTTAGAAAGCCAAATGATGAAACAGTTCTCATAGGTCTTTCGCAAAACCAATTATTCTTGCCCACACCAGGACATCCCAAACACTTTGGATTACAACAGGTGTAGCTCATAGCAAGACAGAGTTGCTGAAAAAACCCCCCGATTTTTCCTGCAGCTATGCTGGGAATGGCAGCTGCATCAAAGCTTTTAAAAAGAGAATCCAATGGGGCTGGCAGACAAGCTCACAATACCTACTAAACAAAAAGTCCCCAGACATTGACCTTGAGAGACCTGGTTCTATTACAATACTGAAATCCTCTCCGAAATATTACTGAAAAGGTGAGTCTTGAAGTCATTCGGGATTCTTTGTCATTTGAGATGACAGAACCACAACCCAACTCTGATTTAGTGATTCCATTTTTTGGTTTTACTCATGGATCTCATGGCTACCTTCCTCTTTCCTCCTTTGCCTTTGTTTCATTTTTTTAGTTGCCATCCAAGGTGGTTCAACTAAAAGCCTTCAGGTTACATCCTGGGGTTGCTCTCCTACCTGACCGTTGCTCACCAAACCAGGTGAGGAGATGAGGGTAGGTCTGGCTTTCTTTTTCGTCCGCTGCTGTGGTTTCTGTCGCTTTGCTTGGCGCCCAGTTGCAGACTGTACTGCATATTTCCCCATGGCAGGTAGGGGAACGTGCATGCATATTTCAGCACCCTACAAAGCAAACAAAAGAGGCAGTGCTGCAGAGGTAGTATTACTATAACAGCAGCAGCTTCATCCCATGGCCAGAATCCTATTGGTGGGTTAAGTTTTTATACTTCTAAGTACACTGTAGAAGGAGGTACTCAATACCTCCTTGCACAATGCCTTTGGCTTTGGCTTCAGGTGCACAAGACAGAAGTTCCTTAGCACAACTCATCCCTTTCACTGGCCCCAGGGATGTGTCCACTAGAGTCGCCAGATTCAGGACCTGGCCCTGAATCTCCAGCTTTCATTGGTTTTCTCTAAGTGGGAGATAAGGGTGAAAATTCTCCAGTTTGCGGAAGGCGGGGGCACAGCCTTTCACAAAAGAAATGCCTGTGTGCAAATTTCTAGCTGGATGAGCCTGTAAAGAGCTTACTTGTTCTGGAGTCTCCACTCGCATTCTCCTCTCCTCCTGGCAGCTCTGGCCCAGCCAAGACTCAATACGTTTTGGGTCAAATCCTGTCGGCTCAGTTAGAGGACAGCCGCTTCCCTTCTCTAGCGTCTGGCTTTGGGGCTGCTGGCACCCCTCAAGTTCTTCCTGAGAAAACGATTTTCCTATCAGAGAGAGGGAAATCAGGGTTGAAATTCTGCCCCTAAAACACAACTTTAACCTCCGGAGCAGTCAGCCTCAGAATCAGAGCTTGGAAAAGTTACTCTTTAGGATTATGGTTTCCAGAATTCCCCCATGGCCGTGGGCCAAGCTCTCCAGAAGATGGTGGAAGCTGTAGACCAGTGGTTCTCAACCTGTGGGTCCCCAGATGTTTTTGGACTTCAGCTCCCAGAAGCCCTGAGCATTGACCATAGTGGCTGGGGCTTCTGGGAGCTGAAGTCTACAAACAGCTGGAGACCCACAGGTTGAGAACCACTGCTGTAGACCAAAAAAAGGTCATTCTTCCAAGCTCCGTCAAGAATAACAGCAGACGGACAAGGATCAATAGTGGCTTTCAAAGATACAATCAGCTATAGAGATGTAAATCTTCACTAATGCCATTTTTACATGCAAGAATTAATTCTTTCCAAAGTTTTTCCTGGCGGTGTGAGCTTATGAGAGTTTTCTCTATGTGTGATTGATAAATAGAAATTTCTGCAAAAATTACACTGTGTTCTGCCTAGAAATGTCGGGGTTTTTTTTGTTGTTTTTTTTTGCAGAAAAACCCAAAGCTTTTCTTTTTAAGCAAATGATCTTTTTACACATAAGTTCCAAATGTGAAAAATCTACATCCTTTCTCATTGGAGCATCTCAGTCTCTTGAGCTGTCTTTCCTGTTGAAGGTAAGAAAATATATGTCTCTATGCCTGCCACCGTGCCATTTTTGGGTATTTAACTTCAGAAAGAAGGGGGAACACCAAGAGTTTTAATGGAGCTTGTACAGAACTTTTCCACTAGATTGTCATGTAGAACTTCGAAGTTTCTTTCTTTTTCCTCCTTTTTTTGGATGACAATTCCCAGAATCCCCAGCCAGTATGGTTAAAGTGACTGACTCTTTGACTTTTTTGTTTGACTTTGAAAAAAGTGTCACTTAAAGATGAAGTTACGGACTTACCAAAACTGCACATTTTTTGTTCCTGCTTTGCTACAGAGCAATCCAGCTGTTCCCACTCCTCTCCAAATCCACTTTGCGCCTCAAAAATGGAGAAAAACAAAATAAATACTACTAATAGAAGATTGATGTATAAAATCATTTGATTCCAGGATTTCATTCAGAAAATCCACCTGAGACTCATACCCATAAATCCCAGCTCCTGTCAACCAACCTCCTGGCCGTTCCCTGGTACCTACCGTGAAGCCTTCTTCACTGCCACATCTCAAAGGCAAAGAACTGGATACCCAACGAGATGACCTGTGCCTTCGGCGAGGCTCTTCCGAATGTCCCACACCTGTAAGGTGTAAGGAGCCGGTGAAAGTGATCTAGGTCTTTCTTGAGCGATAAGAAATGTTTGAAGAACCCCAGCAAGAGCTATGTATAACATGCTGGGATTTTATTTGTTTTAACTGGTTTGGTACAGTGGTTTGTGCATTGGATTACAATCCTAGTGACCAGGGTTCCATTCTCATTAGGCTGTGGAAACCTACTGGGTGACCTTGGACACATCACACACTCTCAGCCCCAGAAAATCCCAGGAAAGGTTCACTTTAGAGTCACCATAAGCTAGAAATGACTTGGAGGCACACCGCAACAACAATTAACTGCCTTTTAACTTTTGCGTGCTGTTGATTTTTAACCTTGTTTTAACTGCCTTGAGTCCCAAACTGCCAAAAAGGTGCCATCATCACAAGCACCTTGAATTCAGACCAGAACTGTATTGGCAGCCGGCACAATTCTTTTAAGATTTTACTACTTTGCTGTCTTTACACTTTCCAAGTCACCTTCAGTGGCAGTCCCCCGTAAAGTGCATTCCAGTAGTCTAATTGGGAAGGTAACCGTGCACAAAAAAAAGGCTTAAGAGGTGACATGATAGCCATGTTTAAATATTTGAAGGGAGAATGGAGCAAACCTGTTTTCTGCTGCTCCGTAGACAAGAGTATGGCGTAACAGATTCAAACTTCAGGAAAAGAGATTCCGCCTAAACCTTAGGAAGAGCTTGCTGATGGTAAAAGGAGTTCAATAGTGGAATATGCTGCCTCAAAGTGTAGTAGAATCTCCTTCCTTGGAGGTTTTTAAACAGAGGATGGATGGCCATCTCTTGGAAGTGCTTTGATTGTATATTTCTGCATGACAGGGGGTTGGACTTCATGGCCCTTGGAGTCTCTTCCAATTCTATGATTCTGTGATCAAACAGGGACAGGTGGTGGTCCCAGTGTTGGTGGGATAGGGAATTTGTTCCAGGATTTAGTGTGAACTTTAAAAAGGAACCATCTAAGATACTAACCTGTTTGGGGGCGAGGTATGGTTCAGCATCCTATATAGCCCATTTAAAGTTCAAACTAAAACCCAGAGTGGATTCATTGACTGTTGACCTGGAAGCCACCCAGTCAGTACTGGAGCTGAAACTCTTCCCAACTCCACATCCCAAACAAGAGCTTTTTTGCTCTCCCAGGCCTTGCACCCACCTGTGATGGCACTGTAGTATGACGAGTCCTCTTCGTCATGTGAGGTGGATCCTCCCACGTCCACTGAAGGATCCCATTCCAAATCCATAGTCCCCCCTACGTTGGGACCGCTCCTCTTGTGACAGAGGGCCTTCTGTGGGGTGGATTGGCACAGGGGACCAACGGGAGGCAGGGGCTGTCCAGAACCCCCCTTGCCCAGCTGCAAGGAGTCTTCTGAGAAGCAATCAGACGCCAAGTCACTGTCACGGTCAGACAACCACTCGTCCTCAAAGACCTGGGAACAAGACGATATTGGCTGGTGTACTGTCACTGATGTGTAAGACTGCTTACACATGCCTCAAATCCCATTTTGGATGGGATGCAGAGGACTGTTTGCCGTTGTGCTCCATCCAGAACCCTTCCACTGCCCTGCAAGTATCAAGCACCAGGAGAGACCCCTGTTGCTATTTCTGACCAGCGTGGAGCAGAGGAAGGGGAAGGCAATTCAGATCATGAAAATCTGGCTGCTCTAGGCTCCTGGGGGAAGGAAAAGGCAGGTGAATACCCTTTGAGAGCATGCCCTCATGTCCGCCCCTACCAAGCTGAGGCCAGCCGCTTCTTCATGGTTTGAACTGCCTCTCTCATGCCTCCCCTCCCCACCAGTAAGTAACACAGTATGGACCCTCCTGGAGCATGGCAGTTGACGGGTGGGGGGGACCGTGGAACACTGCTTGCAGAACTATGTACAAATGTAAGAACTTGCACTCTGGCTATGAAGATGCAACAAGCTCATTTTCTGCTACTCCACAGGGCAGGATCCGGACCCAAACCCATGGATTCAAATTACAAGATAGGAGATGATGATGACTATGTTAGGAAGAACTTCCTGGCAGCCCTTGAGCCCTAAATATCTATGTGTGAGCTTCCCCTGCTTGTGACAGTCCCCTTCTACAGTGCGTTGAGGTTGACGTGCTGGGCCTTTCCGCACTACACTGTTATAGCGCTATTATGCCACTTTCAACATCCTATGGAATCCTGGGGTTTGCCAGAGGCCCCTCCCCAAACTGCAAACCCCAGGATTCCACAGGCTGTTGAAAGTGGAATGATAGTGCTATAACAGTGTAGTGCGGAAATGGCCACTGTTTCCTGGGCATAAAATGCACAAAATCCCTCATGCAAATTTTTCACAGAATGAGTCCCGAACTGCGAATAGTGTGTGCAGTTTTGGAAGACTTTCTGGCGTCAAGAAGAAAATTGCTAAAATTACTTCTTGGTACTTTTGAGAGAGAAACTGGTGACAAATTATACCTTGAGATTAGACGCCTTGCCTTTGCCAGCCCCACCTTCCGTTCCAGCGGCCCTCAGCCACCCCTGCCCTTCACATACCAGGCTCATGCTGACAAGTCGCCGACGAAAACGGAACACCCTGCGGAAAACCACCTGGCAGAAGCAGCTGAGGTCTTGCAGTTCCTCCTCCAAGGTTTCAGCATCCTCTGGGTGGCTCTTCTGGATCAAACTCTCCCCGTGCACCAGCAGACGGTCAACACGCTCTGCATTGGCTTGCACGTCTTCCTGGAAGGCCTGGACCTCAGGGAAAGAGATGGGGCATGGTCAGGAATGGGGTAGCATAAAGTCAACCCTTCCATAGGGAAGCCTGCGAGGGCAGTGGATGATCACAGAATCCTAGAGTTGGAAGAGACCCCCAGTCCAACCCCATTCCACCAGGTACGAAGACACCATCAAAGCGCTCCTGATGGACGGCCATCCAGCCTCTGTTTAAAAACCTCCAAAGAAAGAAACGCCAACACACTCTGAGGGATTGCAGTCATATCGATCAATATAATCTTGCTGGAGTTGTAGGATCTTTGGGAGATGGTTTCTCCTCAGTCCTACCACCGTCGCAAGCACAAGTTGTCCAGATTGTGGCGATTCCAAGCAAAACAATACACTGAGAGTTAAATAACAAATCCTGCCAAAAATACTTCCATGCCACAAAATAGTCCCAGCTATGGAATTCAGGGGCTACTGATGGCAAGTTCCAGTCACCTTCATGCTTGAAATCTTGACATTTGGGGAAGGGGGGGCGTAAGGAGGGCGGGTGCTTAACAGTTCTGCCTGGACCCGAACTGAAAAGGAGAATGGAAAGGGTTAATGATCCCATTTTGTAGGCAGGATAGAAGTCAAATAAATAAATAGATGGCGTTCGACCTGCACACCATCACCTGTGAAAAGAAATTAAAAAAATGCCTCCTGCTAGAAGCTTCCAGGTGTAAACAGAGCAGCAGGTGCAAGGGAAGAACAGCTCAGCTCCATTACAATCACCAGGATCCGTGTGTGGTCCTCCCGAAACTCTCTTCTCCTGTAGATACCATCACCTCTTTGAAAGACCCAACGGCTAAAAGGAGGGGAAGGATGACATAAGCTTCCTTGGAAGCCATATATCTTCTTATATCACATGGGGTGGCGGAGGGGCAGTATTATTTCTTACCTCTCACTTTGCTATTACAAAATGCTCCAGATGACATGTTGTGGTTATTCAGCTGGTGGGAGAAAAATGTCTTTTGCCAATGTTTAGGGTTAACCTTGTTGCTAAACTCCCGGTCTGGACCCTGCCAACCAAAATCTAGTTCCGGCTGTATCTCCCAAAATGCCCAGACCATGCCCAGGTGACTTTGCACACTGAAAAGAGGGCAAGCCCCAAACATCTGAGCAAAGCCACCACCGTCTCCCATGAAGGCTTCATGGGTCACAGAGTCTCACCTTCCAGGCAGGATTGAGACAGATAAGCTGTTTTCCAAATCAAAGGAAAGGGTATGCCTCAATTCTTTCCCATTTTATAGATGGGAAGATGTGTCTCTCTATGCCAAGGAAACAGCTAGTGGGGTGATTAGGGAAAATGCAGGAAAGTAACCCATCTTTCGTAAGAGCCAGTTGGATGATGTCCCTGGAGACCGGGGTTTGGCTCTCCTTTGTTCGGCCACGGAAACCCAAGGGTGACCTTGGGCGCTTCACACAGTCTCAGCCTCAGAAAATCCCATTACAGGTTTGCCTTAGGTGGGGTCTGACCAAAGCAAAATAGGGCGGCACAATTCCTTCCCTCAGCTCATATAGGGAGATACGGTCTTGCATTTTTACCTGTAGCTGGATCATTTTTTCCAGCGACGTGCCACCTGAGAAGTACTCTACGTTGGTGAGCCGGAGGTCCAACTCCATCAGCCACAGTCGGAGGGTCTCGCGCTCCGATTCAAACTCTTCCCATTGGTTCACAAAGTGCTGAGAGAGGAGAAGAAAAAAAGCAGGAAGATCACCTGTGCTGCTCTGCTTTGTCCAAGCCACCTTCCTACTCCATGCACAAGGCTGCTCTCTCTATTCCCTTGCCTAATATATTTCTATGTAGAATTGTAGAGATAGTGGAAACTGTGTTTTGGAATATAAATGTATCCTTCAAATAATTTTTTTGAAAAACGGGGAAAAAATAATAATCAAACTTGTGAAGATCAAACCCACAAATGTGGAGGGAAGTCTGTATAAAAAAATCTTAAGACAACATTAGCTTTTGCTGGTTCGAGTGAAAAAAATAACAGAATCCACAGACAGAATCCAGTCTCAAAATACCAGGGCAAGCAAAACCCCCAGTCAAGCAACACTTTTATTAGGTTTAACAAATATGGAGAAAAAGCAGTGAAATAGGAGGAGAAATCTCAGGGCGAGAGCACTGCATTGAAAAGCCTCTGTCCCTCCCTCCCTCCCTCCCTCCCTCTTTGTATTTTCCTCATTTGTTAAACTTAATATTTTTATTTGAATGACCTACTTTGTGGAACTGATGTTTTAACATCTCGTCCTCAATGGAGCCTATACCTCCAGCGACATCACAAGACGTCTTCCCCAGGCCTCTGCTTTTGGTCCTGAGGCCATCTCAGTCCTGAGACCGTCCCGAGTGGGCAACCCTGCTCACCTTCAGCCTCTTGTACACGGCAGCGGCCCAGGTCTTCAGAGCATCCCAGCGCTGGTTGACATCCTGGACGCGAGACCTGAGCTGCGGACAAACGCTGCCTCTCCTCACCAGCTGATGGTACAGCCTGTTCAGGGCTTCCAAGGGAAGCAGCTTGTCTGAGACCTGCCTTTGCAGCGCCTGGAGAGGAAAATGCAAACTCTGGTCAGGTGAGAGATCAAGGGCAGACTCTTTCTGCTCTCCCAGAAGTGTACAAATGAGGAATGCTGAGGCTAAGAGAGAAGTGCTTAATGCAGAGTTTCCTCCTGCATCCCTAGGCTTCTGTGAGAAGACCCAAGAGACTGTGACTGAAACCCACCTCCACCTTTTTGTTCTTTGCTGTAGAGATCAGAATTTTTATATAGGACTTCCCTGAGACCTGAACATTATTTCAAGGGTTCCTCTAGCGCAAGGCTAACACAACACTCATTATAACAAGGGTGTATTTCTATCCAGAAAACCCTTTTGATTATGTAGCTTCTAACTTTCCACAGATCAAAAATTGGGACCCGTGGCTCAGAGTGTGGTCAGAGTGTGGTCAAAATGGAAAAAACTATTACTGGGGGTGAACGCATAAGCTAGGAGGGGCTGCAGCAGTTTGCATTTGCCTGAGCTTACTGGGAAGGGTAAGATGCTGCTGCTCTTCTCCTTTCCCCTCTGCTGAGTTAATGGAATGCAACCTAATCTTGCCCTTTGAACTCAGTTTGCAGTGATTGAAGCAAGCTGAGGACAAAGGAGGAAAACGGGAGGAGGAGAGAGAATCGGGGACATTTTAAAGCAGCTGAAAAAGTGGGCCAACAGAGGATTAATGCAGGCTGTACCTGCCAAATCAGGAAAGGTGGAGGGTATGATTTTGTTTGCTATTTAGAAATTTGTGGAAGCCTGAAATCATTGCTGATCCCTTGCGTGCCACCCAAAATCTAGGAAATCACCCAGTATTTCCTGATAAACTTTTTATCCGTTTCCTGGGAGAGTTCAGAAGGGCTCTTTTTGGATTACAACTCCCACTCCCCACCCCCAGCATGGCTGGCTGGGGATCCTGGACCTTGTAGTCCAAAAAACAACAACACTTCCTGATTTTTCTGCCGCCTTGAGAGAAACACCACACCCTTCCTTTATTAAGCACTGTGATGGGATTCTTAGATAGCCGTGAGCCCTGAGAGATTTTTCTTCTAGCAACTTGACCCCCCTGGCTGGCAGTCAAGAGCGGCCTCACTTGAGAACTTCGAACGTCTCTAAAGCAAACCTGCCTAATTTTCCCTTTCTTTTCTTCCTGCCTCACACCTGAGGCAAGCAGGATTCCTGTGGATTTGCAAGGTGGAAATTCACACAGAAGTGTCAATGGAGGGAGAACAAAGCACTATTCTCTCCCTCTCCCCCCTCCTCACCCCACCTGGGTTCCCTTCCGACGGCGGTGGGCAACGAATCCTAAATGCCTCGTTTGTTTGCTCTCTGTTGTTTTTAGCCCTCGGCTGCTCTTTTGAGATAAAAAGACTACAACCCTCTCTGCCCGTCCCAGGCTATCACGTGCTTTCCTTCCCTCTCCACTAGGAAAGTTTAGCAAAAGAACATTAAAGTGGCCAAAAACAATGAGATAGCTGGCCTACTTTTGGAAGGTTACTTCCCTTACCTCGAACCTTTGGAGCTCTTTCTTAGAATTGGCGTAGGAGACCTGTGATGAATCGGGAGAGGCCGCCATCGCCTCAGCGTTCCACAACCAGTCCTGGAAGCGGAAAATCAAATCCTGGAGGGTCTTTTGGAGCTGCCATGTTTGTTCATCCCTGGTTCGGGAAGAAGAAATGGATCAGAAGATGACTAAAGCCGGGATGATCTGGGAAGCTCTCGCAACTACCAGGTGGTCCATTTTGAACAGAAGAGATGGTGTGTTTGACTGGAAGGTTAAGACGAATTAATCTTACGACACATGGAAGCCATCCATGGCTGACTTGTGGTAAGGATGATATTCTGGGATCCAGAGCATCATCACACCACTGCTCAGGTAGGGACGCTTCAGTTAGGAATCACTTGTCTGAAGTTCTATGCATGCTAATAAATGAGGATAGGAGTGACTCTCTACACTGAAATCTGTATAGGAACAGACTGAAGCACCAATGATGGAAGCGTGGATTGTTAAAGCGGCAGATCTTGCGACAAGGAGATCCGTTGCAACAACAGCAACATCCTAGGTACTGAACTCTGTCCCCCTTGAATGTGGAGAGAGAAGGAGACCTTTCCTCACCTGATCCGTTTCTCCACAGCCACCGTGCACAAGTCCTGAGTGTCTGTCTCTGGCATCAGCTCTTGACCATCCAGGGGGAGAGGATGCCACCGTAAACTGGCTCTCTGCATTCTTGGAGACCCGCAGGAAAGAACTGAACCGGCTATTTCCTTGGTTTGTGATGCACCAGGCCTCTCCAGGTGCGTACGGAGCAGGGGAAGAGCATGATGGCCTTTGGAGGAGTGTGTTCAGGATCTGTTTGTCGGTCCTGCCTGAGAAGAAAGAGTTTCTTTGCTTAGAAGAGGAGTGGGCAACTCTTGGGAACGGAGGGACTGGATTGAGCTCCCTGGGGGACCTTTGTCTCCCCGGCAAAACAAAACAAAACAAAACGCTTTGCTCCCAAATGCCCCCCAATGGGGCATTTTTGCCAAATTTTCAGTATCTCCTGGTTCATTTTGAACCCAGGAGAAACCTTTCTTTCTTTTTTTTTAAACACAGGAAGTGACCCGAAAGTTACTTCCAGTTAGTATTGCTGGGTGTTCAAAACAGGAGAAAGGGACAGTCAAAATTAATGACATGCAGGGTTGACAATCAGGCAGAAGTTATTAGAAAGTTGATGTTCTGCCTAAATACCAAAGGAAAGCATTGCTTTCAGTTCACTCAGCTGTGTGTTTTTTCTCTGTAAAATTAAGATATTGTCTATTCATATATTACACAATGTACACACTTCTGTCTTTATGATGGACCAGCACACCGAAATACAGGATGTTTTTTAGCATCTTGTTTGGTTTATACAAAAGTGAAAGCTTCCCAGCCCTCAAATAAGGGACATCCCTTGACACACCTATTTCCAATTCTCTTCCTGTTTTATTGTTCTCTCCTACAAACCCCAAGATTCCACAGGATGGAGCCGTGGCAGTTAAAACAAAACCATTTTGCTGTAACTACGTAAAAGACCCCAAGTTTTGGCAGTTTGCTTACCCCTGGATGAAGCAGAAAGCAAGCACTCTCTGGGCACGTGCAGAGTGCCTTTCTCCGTCCACAGCCTCCTAGAGGCGCAGGGAGAGACCTACACACAAAAGGCTGGATTGAGAATCAAGTCACTCTCCATTGAGGAATGAAGGAGAACACCAAGCAAGGAGGGCAAAGGGCTGTTTGTTCTGGAAAGTGAAAATCTAGACGTGAGGAAGAACTCTGACCCTCTCTAGACAAACACATGCTAGCTCTCTAGTTTCGTGCTTAGGGAGCCAAGTTCACAACCGCCTATCTGCTGCTCAGCAAACAAATACTCGAAGGTTTATTGCCTAGGGAATCCATAAAAAGAAACCGGTAAGAGAATTTTCCACATCACCTGCTTGGCAGGAAAGAGTATATTCCTCCAGGAATATGAAAGGAGAGCCACATCAGAGATCCGCAAAGATCCTAAGACTGCCGGGTGAAAAACAGGCCAGGGCTCCTGAACCTTTAATAATGGCAAAGCCTTTGATTGTGTAGATCACAAAAAAACGACAGGTTGCTCTTAGAGAAATGGGTGTGCCACAATATTTGGTTGTCCTGCTGCGTAACCTCAGGACAAGAGGCTACCATCTGGACCGAATATGGAGAAACGGAATGGTTTCCAACTGGCCAGGGGGGTCAGGCGAGGCTGCATTTTATCACCCTCTCTCTTTAACTTGCTCTTTGTTTCAGTACCGTGTTTTAATGTTGTTTCGTGTCCAGGTTAAGAGTATCAGTTGGTGTTCATGTTCCTTTTGTGTTAAAATTAATCATCAAAATATTAAGAAATAAAAAAGGCTTGTCCAAGAAGTTTAGCAGAAGAGACAAAAAATCATCTCCCCCATCGGTTCCCAGCCTTCCTCTCCTTTCCCAGCCTCCAACTGCAAAGGGAATGGAACAAGCGGCGAGCGAAAAAGTCACTCGCGCGAACGAACCCTTTCCTGCCGACGGTTGATGTTTGCCCAGGATGCAAATAAGGACTCCAAACCCTATCTGCCTGGTGGCCAAGGTGTAGCAGACGACAACGGATTTCCCACAAAGACCTCCCTCGCTTTTGCTTCGTGCCCACCCCGTAAGAAAGAGGAAAAGCAAGATTGCGACCCATTCCACACTGGACTGTTATAGCGCTATTATTCCACTTGCAACATCCTATGGAATCCTGGGGTTTGCAGTTTCGGGAGGGGCCGGCCGGCCCCTTTCTAATAACTTCTGCCTGTTGCAAGTGGAATAATAGCGCTATAACAGCCCAGTGCGGAAATGGCCTGCAAGTCAAGTCAGTGTTCATCCCTGTCCCAAACCAAGGCACAAAGAAAACACAACCGGATTTTCCCCTCCGCCTTGTGCTGTGTGAGTGTTTTTGCTTTCCAGTAACAGATCCCACCCTGAGGTGTTGCCTCGGAGGGTGGGAGGGACGGCATTTCGCACAACAGGTCTCTCTCTCGCTCTCTCTTCTTCGTTGACACACAAAAGTTTGAAAGGCTAGGCTTTCATTAGTAGCAGAGAACCCAAAGGATATCGTTGTGAGAGAAGGGATTTAGTGAGATTACCAAAAAGATGGGGAAGACAATGCCTTTCCAACTGAAAGCGTCACTCTTTTTTAGAAGGAGGCAGAAACAAATCCCTTGGGACAGCAAAAAATTAGTTCCATGCTAACCTTTTCCCCTCCCGCTCATCTCTACCAGCTCCAACAATTTTGGAAGGAAAAATATAGGCATACTTCAGCTAACGAAGCCTTTGACGGCAAAGGCCCCTTTTCACAATATCTTTTTAGACCTGTTCAGTCCCCTCTCCATTTCTTCCTAGTCCTCTGTGTAGTCGGAGTTCTTTTAGCAGCATCAGTAGGGGGGAAATGGTGAAAGTGGCTAGAGAAACACAGACTTTAGGTTAGAAACACAGACTTTGGGTTAGAGCAGCCTGTCTGCAGTGGAGAATGCAGCATGCACAGCTTGAGCTGGGAGGGAACCGGATTCTCCTCTAGAGGGTTTTATTGCAGCCACGTGTGCCACCCTATAACAGGCCAGGTAAGCAGCAGCTGCTGCCCAAATCCCTGACTGAGCCTGTGTGAACAACAAAATGGAAGGAAGGGAGGAAGATAAGCCTGCCTCACCAGCAAGCTCCAGCATGTTTTAAAAAACATCCCTCTTTAAATTTTAGCTATTAGAATGGAAATGATAAGAAAAGTGAAGGTTGGTGAAAGAAAGAAAGAAAAAAAACTATCCCTGGATGCATTTTGGAAGAAGTTTTCGAGTGATCTCTAGAAGGTTGATTTTCCTTTCCTTATGCAAGGCTTACCAGAACTGGTTGTTTCATTTCACGTGTGCCTGTTGTTTAGCTTTGCTGAAACATGGCAAACCGCTCTCTTTTTGTGATGCTGGAACCTCTCCCTGTTCTTTCCCTGGTATTCCTGCCTCCGCTACTACATTTTCGGTTAAAAGCAATGTCTTCCTGGCCAGGATGTTGTTAACTGGACTACGCCTGTGGTGGTGTTGTGTGTATGCCTCCCACAAGAGTCAGCATTCTGTAGTGATCTGAGCATCAGCCTACGACCCTGGAGACCAGGGTTCGATTTCCTGCTCAGCCACGGAAGCTCTTTGGGTGACCTTCGGCCCATCACAGACTCTCAGCCTCAGAAAACCCCATATTAGGTTTGCCTTAGGGCTGCCATAAGTGGGAAGTGACCTTAAAGGCACACAGCAACAACGATGCTTCCTATTTCTTAGAGCTTTTCCCGTGTGCACGGATGCAATGCTTACTCAGGTTTGGAAAGAGGTCACCGTCAGCTTATTGCCCGTTCTGTCATATTTGTACTTAAAGAAAACAGGATGGACCTAAGTGGAAGCAAACACCTTTGAAAGGTTTCCAACCGCTGCCAAAGCTCACGGCTGCCACATCAGTTTTTCAGGAGAGAGAATAGCATTTAAAAAGGCTTAAAAAGTCCTCGGTCTTTCCCTCGGCATCTTTGTCAATCTCATCGTGAACTCCAAACCGACCCCGGTGGCAAGAGTGGAAGGCATGGCCTCCTCAAATAAGAATTCTTCCCCACTCCGTGAAATTTTCTTTCAATTTCTAGCACTGCACAGAGAGAGAGAGACCCTGAAAATCATTCACACCTAGAATTCTTCTATTTGCTGCGTTGGCATTCCCCTGGTCCCTTTTCTTTAGAAGCTGAAGCTGCATTTCTAAAGGCTTAGCTGACATTTTAAATCACTGCAATGCTGGAAATTTGGAGAGAGAGACGGAGAAGCGCATGGAGGAGGCAGAAATCTCATTTAGGAGGTCAAGGTCCTTATTTTGTCCTCCTCCTTCCTCTGCTACATCATAGCTTGATGGCTTTCTATATAAATTAGAGAAGAAATCCGTCACAATATAATTAAATAATCAAAGCTTTCAAACCCAGGGATTAGACTGAAGTGGGGCTCAACAGAGCTCCCCCTCCAGATTTTTATTTTCAGAGCTTCACTGCAGGAAAAAAACATGCAGTGGAAACAAATTAAAAAATGGCCTCTGAGCATGTGCAGAGGAATTTTTGTGTCACCACGGTTTGTCCTCTCCGCAAGTCTGGATAAAAGAGGCAGAACTTTCAAGCTGAAGCCTGCAGATAGGTCCAAGCAGGGCCTCTGAGCATGTGCAAAAGGACATTTAGATCCTTCCCATGGAAGAAGCTCTGTTTGGAAACCACGTACCGATAAATGTAATATAGCAAAAATGCTATGAAAAATAAAAGAAGATCAGGGGCCAGTTTGCCTGAAAGATCCTGAAATCTTTCTAAACTAGGAAGGCCTTTGCCTAATCCTGACCTTTAGTGATAAAGAAACAAATTGGCACTTTGGACATGCTCAAAAGTACTCTTATTAGTAGCTCTGAAATTCAATTGCAAAGCTCATTCCCTGGTTCACAGTGAAGCTCTATTTGTCTCTCTCTTTTCTGAAATAGAGGAGGAGGAGGAGGAGGAGGAGGAGATGGTGACGGTGTTAGGTTTAAATGCAACTCCAGACTGCTTTCCTTTCAAGCTCAGGTCAAAAGCTGTTGGAGTCAAGCCTTGCCTTATCGTTCTATGTGAGTCTTTTCCCAAATATTGCAAATATTTTCAGAGCAGCTAAAACAAACAAATTCTGGCAGTTGCAGAATTCTCCCTGAGCAAAAGCAAACACTCCAGCCGCCTGCTCTTGAGCCGCCTCCGGCATTCCATGCTGCCGACACACTTGGCAAAAAACGTCCCCGTCTCCCGAAGCTGAGTTTGCTCACAGCAGATGGCTTTGTGAGACACTGATTGCAAACTGGATGGGCTTAGCTGGAGCCTCAGAACCGATCAGGAACAGAAGGGAGTGAACCCTTTGAAACAAGGAGAGCAGCTCTGAGCATGCACAGAGTAAATTCATCCCCTCAAAATCTCCCTCACCCCTCACTCTGGGCACAGAAGATGGATCCAGCAATTGTTATTTATTTATACAGCGCTATTGATGTACATACACCTTGGGTTAAATGTTTTGCATTCTCCAACATTTCACAGGCGAAATCTGGGAAGCATGCGGCCAGCAACATCAGAGTGTGGTCAACATGGCAGATGTTATTCATGAGGAACAACACATACGCTAGGAGAGGCTGCAGCGGTTTACTTTGGCTTGAAACGACTGGGAAGGGCAAGATTCCACCCTTCCTCTCTTCTCCACTGACTCCTCTGGGTGCAAACCACTTTTTTGCACTTTGAACTCAGGCCAGTTCTGCACTAGCCTGTTATAGCAGTATTATTCCACTTTTAACTTCCTATGGAATCCTGGGGTTTGCAGTTTAGGGAAGGGCCTTTGAAGGGAGGGCCTTTGAGGCCCCTCCCTAAAGTGCAAACCGCAGTATTCCATAGGATGATGAAAGTGGAATAATACCACTATAAAAGACTAGTGTGGAAATGGCATCAGTTTGTAGCAACTGAGGCAAGCTGACAAAAAAGGAGGAAAGGAGGAAGAGGAGGAGAGGGAAAATGGGATATTTCAAAAGCAGATGGAAAAGTGGGATGGTACAGGAGTAATCGGGTCTGTTCCTGTCAAACTGGGACACCTGGAAGATATGGAACTCCCTGAATTCCCCACCTAGCATGGCTAGCTTAAAAGCAATTGTTTAAATATTTGAAGGAGGGAGCAGGCTTGTTCTCTACCACTCCAGAGACTAGGACAAGGAGCAATGGATGCAAGCTGCAGGAAAGGAGATTCCACTTGAACCTCAGGAAGAACTTCCTGATGGTCAGAGCTGTCCGGCAGTGGAATAGGCTGCTGCCTCAACGGAGTGTGTTGGAGTTTCCTACTTCCTTGGAGATTTTTAGGCAGAGGCTGGACGGCCATCTGTCGGGAATGCTTTGATGTGTGTTCCTGCATGGCAGAGGGTTGGACTGGATGGCCCCTGGGGTCTCTTCCAGCTCTATGATTCTATGATTCTAGGATACTGGACTAAGGGGTCTGATGGCTTTGTGTGAAGCCTCAGACTTGCAGGGGCTGTGACTTTGTGGTAGAGCCCCTGGTCCAATGCCTACTGCCTCTAGATGGGCCTGGGGGAGACCTCTGTATAGGGCTCCCAAGTCTCAAGGCCTGACCTGCTTCTTTGGTCAAAAGGCAAGAGGGAGGAATCTCAGGGCAAGAGAACTGTCTTGAAAGTCTGGGTACATTCTCCTCATTTTTTGGACGTGGTGTACAAAACTTTCGCCATCTTGACCAAACTCTGATGTTGTTTGATTACATGTGTCCTGGTTTTGATCTGTGAAATGTTGTTGGGTATATAGGTCTGGTTTCAAAAAACAAACACCAAAACAAAGAAACTTTCCCAAAGAAACTCTGCTCCAGAACTTCAGGTGGAGAGGAGAAATTTCCCTCACTCAAAGCCCTACTGAGGAGTAGGGACTGAACAGCCATGGGCTATGGGTCATCCATCCAGGTCTTTTGAGTTGTCCACCAAACTCACCTGCAAAACCTCTCATTGCCAAATTTTTCCCTTAAAAAAAAGGAAAAATTTCACCTTCTGAAGCTCTCAGGAACTACAATCGGGTGTAGCTTTGGGGGGCACAAAATGTAGTTCTTGCCCCATTGCTAAGCATGTAGTTACAGCATGGAAGAGGGTTCCATAGCAATTCTGCCTCCCAAAAGAAAAATTTCTTCCTATCCCTGAATTTCTAGCATGAAGGGAACTTTAAAGCCAAGTCAAGCATTTTGCAACAGAGTTTGGGAATCCAAAGAAAAGGGAGACAGAAAGACCAAGGGAAGGTAAATGCAGCCAAAGAGAAGAGTTCTCGGAGTACATGATTTTCACTCTCTCACTCTGCAAGGCCAGAAATCTGGGAATGAAAGAAAATTTCTTGGCGGGGGAGAATTCTTATTGAGAGGAGCAAAGCCCTCAGCAGCCCCCCCCCCCGCTACACCCTTAGCTGTGCAATGCTCAGCTAAATCAAAGTGTGCCGGGGCGAGAATATGCTGCTTTAACTCTCCAATGCGATTTTGAAAACATGGAAATGACCTTCATTCCACTCATCTCTAGGGAGACTGAACAAGGCCACGGTTGCAACACTCCTATTCTAAATGAAGGGCCGGGGACAGATCCCTGGGACTTTCGACACGCAAAGCACGGTGCTATCCCGCACTGCATTTGCTGCCTGCCAAGGTACACGCGGCCTCTCGTGTCTTCTTGGCTCCCAGGCTGGTGAGACGTGGAATTGTAAACAGCAAAGTACAGCTTTCATGGCTTCAGTGAACCCCGCCGCTGTCCAAACAGCTGTTGGAATTGCACATTCGGATATCTCCTGAAAAATACTCCTACTTGGACTGCATTTCCCAAAACTCAACAGCCCCATTTCCCAGCCAGATTGCCCATACTGTCAAACATTTTACAGATGAAAATTGGGACGAGTGTGGCCAAGCAACGTCAGCTCTCAAGAGAGCAAAAGGTATGAATGAAAAAAATGTACGCTACCAGAGGCTGCAGCAGACTGCTTCTGCCTGAGCCTACAGGGAAGGCAAGACTTTGCCCATCCTCTCCTCTCTCACCACTGAATGGAATACGGTCTCCTTTTGCATTTTGAATTTTGTTTGCAGCAATTGAAGTAAGCTGAGGACAAAGAAGGGGGGAGGTGAAGAAAGAAACCGGGACATTTTAAAAGGAGTTAAGAAAGTGGGAAGGCATGTGGCCAAGCAACCACAGAGTGCGGTCAAAAGATATTAATGGGGAAGAACACACAAGCCAGGAGAGGCTGTGGCATTTTGCATTTGCCTGAACCTCCTGGGAAGGGCAAGATTCTGCCCCTTGCACTTGGAGCTTAGTTTGCCGCAACTGAGGAAAGCTGAAGACAAAGGGGGAAGTAGGAGCAGAAACGGGGACATTTTGAAAGCATCTGGAGAAAAAATGGGATGATAGAGGATGAATCAGGACTGCCCCTGCCAAATTAGAACAGTAGGAGAGTTTGTTTGACTAGTCTGTCCTCTTTTAAACCAAGGCTACTCAGCTACTTTTGGAAAGCCCACAAGCTGGATACTGAAAGAGCAGCCTTTTGCTTCTTGTTGTTTGTCAGTTGCAACTGGTTATTCAGACTGCTTTGGGACATGGAGGTTCCATTTAGGTATAAGAGATCAGCGCTATCATAAGATCTCTCTGGCTTCATGAATTCTTTGAGTCTTTTGTTTATAAGCCATTTCAGAGAATGAACACGGGGGAAAGCCTTCTCAATGGAGAACCCCTGCTTTGCACCCAAGGTGCAAGTTCTCATTGGAGAACCCCTGCGTTGCACCCAAGGTGAAAAGAAACCCACGGGTCCAACCTTGCCACGTAGAAGTAAAAACATAATAAAAGGCTCCCTTCCCTGAAACCCTGGAGAGCTGTTGTTTGTCGGGACAGAGGATACTGAGCTAAAAGGACGGATGCTGCGGTGAAGATTTAGTCCATACATTAATACCCTGTGGCAATGAGTGCCCTAGGTCTTTTTATTATGACAGAGGTGACAGAGGAATACAATGGGCACCGTCCCTGCCAAATTGCTACAGTTGGAGGCCATGCCTCCATCACATTCCAGACAGACGTTGTTGGACAGGGTTCCAGACAGGGTTGGACAGGCTGTTCCCTAATTCTGGGAACTTGCCATTGGCCCTCCAGGCAAAACGTGCTCCATTCCTCCCACGACCCCGTCTTCTCCCATCTTCTCCAGGCTTAGCCGATCGTACCGCATCTCCAGGGACACCGTGCTGAGTTCCAAATCGGTCAGCCACCAAGAAAGAGGCTGCCTTTTGGCTAAGGAAACTGAGACAACTCCTCAGACCTGAAGAAACGAGGGCCATTTCCACACTAGACTGTTATAGTGCTATTATTCCACTTTCAACATCCTATGGAATCCTTGGGTTTGCAGTTTAGGGAGAGGCCTTTGAGACAAACCCCGGATTCCATAGGATCTTGAAAGTGGGATAATAACACTACAACAATCTAGTGTGGAAATGGCCTGGGGCTCTCAGCCAGAAGGTGGAGCATCCCTTATCCAAAATCCTTGGAACTGGAAGCGTTTCGTATTCTAGATGCTGCCTCGAAGCAAAAAGTTTCAAGTTTTGGAGGTTTTTGGATTTCTGGATAAGGGATACTCAACCTGTATTTTTTTGGAGATGGAGATGCACCACATCTCATCTGATCTCAGAAACGAAGCAGGGTCAGCCCCTGTTTTGTATTTAGATGGGAGATCACCAAGCAATTCCAGGTACTGTACGCTATATTTCAGAGGAAGGAAAGGGCAAAACCACCTCGGGTTGCCTTAAATTGTCAGCTGGCTTGAAGCCCCATGTGCACACACTGGACTGCAACATCCAAAATCTCCCTGTGTCCATGTTGGTTGGGGGATTCTGGGAGTTACCACGCAAAAAGAGAAATCTTTACCAAGCTCAATTACACCCTTGTGTCACTCATTTTCAGAATGAAAGTCTTCTGGGGCACAGGGTCAGAAGCATATCCAGTTTTCACACGCTTTTAAAACAACAGAAAGCTTATGCCTGGAAGCTTAATAGAGCTCAGCCTTCAGCACCACTAATAGGTCAAGGAAAAATAATGAACTAGCCTCTGAACATGCACAGAGTGCATTTATTTTACTGCCGTGTAACCATGCCCATCTCCATGTATTTATCTGTTTTGGAACGAAAAGCTAAACAGTGCTGCCTTTGCAAGGAAGGAAGGAAATGCAAGGGAATGTAGTCTGTTAATAACCAAGATTTGCCACTATTTGTTAAAAGCCAATATTTTAATTTTTTACACTCATCCCCTTTTACTGGGCCACAAGGGAAACAAAAATAGCTCTGACATATTTAAAAGCCAGAGGCCTGCTGGTTAATTTGATGGCCTTCCTCTCCTTAATAAGCCTCCTGCAATTAATAAAGTAAAGCTTTACGTTAGCTAATCTCCCAATTAAGCCGCAACACACATCACGGAAATCGAGGCTAAAATGTCAAATTAGATGACATCTCATTCACAGCCCGGCTGCCTTGTAAGACATGGATAAACTAAGGACCAAGTTTCATTTCACATCAGACTCACCTGAAAAGACCCCCAGAGAGACACAACTTGATTTGGTCGTACAGTCCCCGCAAGAAGAAATCCAGCACCTGCCTCCCGCTTGGAATCTGAAACCCTTTGCTCCGGAGCCTGGCCTTTTGCTTTCCCTGCTTGTCAGTCATTAAACAGGTGTCCTCTCGTCCCAGCAATCCGTTGCATCAGCTGCAGAGAGGAGCTCGCAAAAGGGGCAGAGCCCTCCATTCCCTCCCCCCCCCCGATCTTGGCACAGAAGAGGGACTGGTTGCACAGGATGGCAACCCTTCCAAACTAACTAACTAACTAAATCTCCGGCCAGGTGTTTGGCTTCTGCCTCCCAAGCCGATGAGCCGCTCTCTAGTCTCTACAGATACCTGCACAAAGAGGAACTGGGAACTGGGAGGGGTCAGGTTGTCAGGTAACTTGATTCTCCAACGGTAACACAAGGGGAAAGAGGAAAGAAAAAAAAGCCCAACCCATGGAGGCGGTTCACTCGCAGGCAAGTCAGGTGTGCCTCCCTTTGCCGCTTCACGCAAACTAAGAGAATGAGCATGCTCAAACCCGGCTCGTGCAAACGAGGGTTACAGGATCGGGGCCCTCAGTAGTAACCCTTGCACGGCCGTGATCTGTGATATTTGTTTGTATGTTGTTGTTGTTAAGCGCTGTTAAGTTGACTTTGGCTGTTTCCGCACGAGGCTGTTTTAGTGCTACTATTCCACTTTCAACGTCCTATGGAATCCTGGGGTTTGCAGTTTAGGGAGGGGCCTTAGAGGCAAACCCCAGGATTCCATAGGACGTTGAAAGTGGAATAGTAGCACTGAAACAGTCCAGTGCGGAAATGGCCTGAGTCTATCCATCTGTAATGGGGTCTACCTCTTTTCCTTCTACCTTGCCAAGCCTTACTGTCTTTTCTAGTGAGTCACGTCTAAACTATGATAACCTCAGTTTAATCATCTTGGCTTCTAGGGACTGATGTCCCTTTCCACCTAAATTTGCTAAAGCAAATGAGGAAGATCTACCACCTGTACTCCCATCACCGCCACCATCGCAACCCAAACCACACCTGAGCAAGTCTTCTGGTAATTAAGCACACTTTTTCACTGACTCGGATATTCGGGGCCACCCAGGGCTACAGCCCTCCTGCAGAGCCTGCTCTCGAGGCCAGGGAAACTGTGTGCGTGCATCGTTTTAATTGTTCCACCAGAGATTGCTGATTGCAAGGATAAGAGCAGAAGGAAATGTCCCAGGAAGTAAACAAAACAGAATAAGAAACAGGGGAAAGTTTATCAGGACAGAATCAGAGGTGGGGGTATTTTTTCCCCCTCACCACCACACAATGGTGATCAGTTTCATAACAAAGAACATCTAAAGAGGTATGCGCAAGCCCCAGAAAATGTACTAATGTAATAATAATTTCATGTAATCATAGAATTATAGGAGAGTTGGAAGAGACCTGAAGGACCATCCAGTCCAACCCCGTTCTGCCATGTAGAAAGACACACTCAAAGCACCGCCAGTAAATGGCCATCCAGCCTCTGTTTAAAAACCTCCAAAGGAGGAGACTCCACCACACTCCCAGGCAGCAGTGGATTCTACTGCCACACGTTGGAAGGTTTAGGTGGAATCTCTTTTCCTGTCGTTCGAATCCATTGCTCCATGTCCTAGTCTCTGGAGCAATGGAAAACAAGCTTGCCCCACCTTCCCTATGTGGTTGATATTGTTGTGTGCCTTCAAGTCATTTCCAACTTATGGTGACTCTAAAGTGAACCTACCAGGAATCGGTAGAAATGTAGCTTCAAAATAAAAACTTATAACAATATATGGTAAATATGTCATTTTATACCTATATTTTACCTCTTTTTAAATCTATTAACTACCTAGTTTGTTGCATATTTCCTTTTGCAGGAACTTAGGAAAGTTTCCTTGTTCAGAAATTTCAATCAAATATTTTTTATGTTCTGTCAATCTAAGTAGCCTGAAAATCCATGTGGTGGTGATGAAATGCCTTAAGCTACCCTTTCACTACAGTTAATTTGTCATTACTAATTAATATACATTTGCCATTTACGAGGGAACTGGAGTTGGATGGTAGACAAACAAGAGGATTCAGAGTCAAAGGTTTGGTGTACTGACTCCACAGCACTTATTATCAGACAGAGGCAAGAAAGTACACCACTTCTGCCCAAGAGAGAAAACAAAATAAAAACTTCTGCTCTTATTTTTATTTTTGTGTATTTATTGGATTCTGGTCTTATTTTATTTTTATGCATTTATTGGATTTATATCCTGCCCTTCTCTCCAAATGGGATCCAATGTTCTGTCAATCTAAAGAGTGTGGTGAGTCCTGGGGAGGTGATGAAATCCTTGAGCTACCATTTCACTGCAGCAAATACTAATCAATAGACACCTGGCATTTATGGAAGAACCGGACAGTAGGAAAATGGTGGCGGGGGATGGTGGAATTCAAGTCAATGGTTTGGAGTATTCACTGCACAGCCCTGCTACAAATTCACACAAGGCACCTTGTAGCTTTCCAATCTCTTCCCAGTATAACGGCAGATTCCCACAGCTGATTTCCCCCAGAAATCAGTACTTCGCTAGGAAGGGAACCCTGGGGCCATTTCTGCACTAGACTGTTTTAGTGCTCTGATTCCACTTTCAACATCCTATGGAATCCTGGGGTTTGCAGTTTAGGGAGAGGCCTCAAAGGCCAGGATTCCATAGGATGTTGAAAGTGGAATCAGCACTGTAACAGTCTAGTGCAGAAACGGTCTGGGTGTTTTGGCTCTCCGGGCTCGCCGGGAATATAATCCAAGAATCTCACCTTCCGGCTCATCCGCCGGACCACACTCCATGCTGTGTGTTCTAGAAGATGCTATGCATCAGAGCTACCGCCTCCACTGCCTCCTCAGCTTTGTCTCCAGGGCTTACTATTCTGGTCTCTCCCCCTCTCTCTGTCCCTCTCTCACACACACTGCTCCTCCCCTTCCCAATAGCTCATGCAGATTTATGGTTGCTAGTGGCTGCTCTTGCAAAAAAGCATGTGCATTTTACAAGCTCCCTCTCCAGGAGTGGAAGAGACGGTAAAGCCATTGCAGACTGTGGGGGAAGACTGGCAAGTGGTATGCAGTGAACCCACAGTATCCATTGAATTTGGTTCCAAGATCTACCATGGATACCAAAATCCACAGATGCTCAAGTCCCATGGTGTACTAAAATGACATCCCTTATATAAAATGGTGTACAACTCTTTGGATATCTATCTATCTATCTATCTATCTATCTATCTATCTATCTATCTATCTATCTATCTATCATAAATCTGCATGAGCTATATATATATATATATAGGAATATTTTTGATCCATATTTGGTTGAATCCATGGATACAGAATCTGTGGATACTGATGGCTAACTGTATTTTTGCATACTGAACCAAAAATCTTAAAGAGAACTGTGATTTGCGTATTCCCTGAATGTCAGAAAAAGAACACCACTTCCCTGACTTGCTAGCTTTCTACACAAGGGATATTTTTGTATTTGCATGGAAGAACACCTCACTGCCAAGCAGAACAGTCACTTCCTTTTGCCCAGAATAATGGAAGTTTTCAGCACTTTGGGGACGTGACGGATAGTGAGCGACACCCGCGTCCCCCGCTGCAACGTGTCCCCAAGTTTGGAGCCGCACACGACTGCGTTGGCCACTTTCTCTGTAACAGTGTCCTCTGTAACGAAGCGGATACCATGAAGGTAACGGGTGTACATGTCTTCCCGCAAGACCAAGAGGCTCCGGGGCTTGAGGAGCAAAGATAGGAAGTGGCGTTGATCTTCTGTCTGCGGGGTGGGTTCCTGGGGAAAAAAAGACAGAACCAAACCTTTAGGGTTGATGTTTCTAGAAGCAGGGATACATGGTGTGGAAGTAAAACATTACAGCATCTGATTCTGATTTTGGAACTGGCTGTAGTTCCAGGTCTCATCAGGACATCATTTGGTGCCCAATAAAGATAATCTATAACCTAATCTATAAAGGAAAATGTTCTAAACCAGAGAAGTCATCCAGCCCTTTTGCTGAGCACCCCACAAAGCCAATGGTAGAGCTGGGCCTTTATATAACTATAGGCTCTGCTTAAGTCCTATCCTTGGGAGGAAGACTGGATATAAAGCAAATACATTTGTTGTTGTCGCTGTGTGTCTTCAAGTCATTTCTGACATGCCAACCCTAAGGCGAATCTATCATGGGGTTTTCTGGGGCTGAGAATGTGTGACTTGCCCAACGTCACCCATGGTCAAGCAGGGAACTGAATCCAGTCCCACTGAATCATAGCGCTGTAAAAGTCTCATGCGGAAATGGCCCTGGTCTCCAGGGTCATAGTTGAGCATTCAAACCACTACACCACACTGGCTCTCAATAAATACATACAGTAAACCAACGTTTGGTTTGCCAGATATTTTGGACTTCGTTTGGACTTCATTTCCCAGAATTCCCGACCACTGGCCACACTAGCTGGGGCTTCTGGGAGTAAGATCCATAGCATCTGAAGACCTAAAAGTTGAGACCCATTGCAGTAAACAAATCAAAGCTGCAAGATCTACAGTTCTGACCAGCCAGAACCAGCGAACTGCAAGGAAGCAACTAAAGAAGGTGGATAATATGATTTTTGACTTTGGACAGCGGTTACCTCTTTGCCTTCCGTTTGCTGCCCTCTGCCGACAAGATGGTAGAAGTCAAGCAGAGTATGAGAGCCTAAGTTGATGGTTGTAACTGTAGGAACATATAGTGGTCCGTCCTCGTGCGGCTGTAAGGAAAATGAAAACCGATTACCAGCAAAGCTGTGGAGCTGGAGACATGGATTTGGAAGCAATTTTGAGTGGAGTCGAGTCGGCAGAAATGTATCAGCTTTCACTCCAGCTTCAAAGTAAAAAGTTATAATATTACAGCAGAATACAACAAGTATATCACTGTATGCTTGTATTTTCCATTTAAAAAAATTATTAAATGCCTAATTTGTTACATATGTTCTCACATGGGAATTTCAGAAAGTTTTCTTGCTCAGAAATTTTAATCAAATGAATTTATTTTTTTACATTCTATCAATTTAAGTTGCCCAACATTTCACGTGGTGGTGAAGAAATGCCATGTGCTATCATTTAAATATGGTATATTACTAATATGCATCTGCCGTTTATGAAGGCATTGGAACCAGACAGGACATTTCTGAATTAGACTGTTATAGTGCCATTATTCCGCTTTCAACATCCTATGGAATCCTGGCCCCTTCCCTAAACTGCAAATCCCAGGATTCCATAAGATGTTGAAAGCAGAATAATAGCACTATAGTGTGGAAATGGCCACAGTTCTGAAACAGAGGATTTGGAGTCAAATGTTTGGCTCTGCAGCCCTGATCTATCAGACAGAGGAAAGAAAGCAGATTGCTTCTGCCCATGAGATAAGAGCAGATCGGAGATAAGAGCAGAAAAGCAACTCCCCTCAAAACACACACCCACGGCCTATTTCCAGGCACGAGAGCAGTTCAGTTACCATGATGCCTTCGCCAGGGCGGTACTCATTCACCAGGACGTGATTGGCCTGCTTCCCTCCAAAAACGCCAAGGGAGGAGACTTTGTCCGTGTACGCCTGGAGCCAGCCAGGCAGCTTCTCCGGAACCATACCCTTGGGATGGGGCAGCCCTCCTGAAAGACGATGACCCACACAACACTCAGTACAGAAAGATGACAGCAAGAGCAACAATTCTTGTGTGCATATCAGACCAAACAGGCTCCAGACGCAACACATGCGTCTCTTCTACACAGCCATTATACATTATTTCTTACTGACTCACTGGATGCTGCTAAGACAAAAAAAAAAAAATTCTTTTGTGGCAAGGGAAGGGCTTGACAAAGAACCCATCACTAAATTAAGTTTCCCATCCCAGGACAGCCTCGTTGTTTGTCTGAACGTTTGGAAATCCACTGGCCACTGGGGCCAGAGGAGTCATAACCCTAAATCAGAAGTGGGAGTCATGCAGCCCTCCGTATCTTACTGGATTGTAATTCAAAGTATCCCTAGCCAGCAGAAGTAGTGGTGAGGAATTCTGGGACGTGCAATAAAGAAAGATCTGGAAGGCCACGTGATTCTGACCCTGCCCTAAAGGATAATAAATTTAGTGTACGCTCCCTGTCTTAAGCACAAACCTAGACACACACAAACTTTACCCCAGTTCTGCAGCCTCCTTCCAGACAACTGAGTCCACTTTGGCTTCGGGGCCCCATAAACCTGCAGACAACAAATACAGCAAGTTCATGGATGAGTTGCCAGACTTTGATCCCTGCCTGATCTTCATCCAAAATACCACACAGATGGGTTACAACTTTTTAAAGTGTCCTCTATCGTGGACGGTCAAAATGGGAATGGAGGCACGGAGGCTAAACAATTTTGTCTACTCTAAATTGTCACTATGGTCTATGATGCCAAAGTATTTCTGATTTCTCTGTAGGGCAGGGCTTTCCAAATGGTGTGCCGTGATGCGTTAGTGCATCACCTGAAGTGTGTAGGTGTGTCGCCTACAATCTTGTAAAGGTATGTTATTATTTATAAATCATATATTTTTAAAAATATATGAAAGGTTTTCATGAGATATGTTGTGTCCCCATACATATTGTTATTACAATTTATGTATGTGCCTGCATCTCTTATAGGGGGTTAGTTTAACCTCTGGTTTGCTAGTAAAACTGAATTACTGTGTCTCGAAAAGATGCATGTCTAAATAAGTGTGTCACCAACATGAAACGGTTGGAAAGCTCCGCTGCAGTGACATGAAAGTTGGACAGTGAAGAAAGCTGCCAGGAAGATCAATGCATTGGGAACACGATACTCAGGGAATACCCTGGATTGCCAAAAAGACAAATGAAAGATTCCTAGAGCAAATCAAGCCTGAACTCTCACTTAGAAGCCAAGATGACTAAATTTAGGCTATTGTACTCTGGACATATCATGAGATAAACAATGATAATGCTCAGTAAAGTTGAAGGTGGTAGGAAAACAGGAAGACTGCATGGATGGATGGACGGACTGATTGACTGATGGATTGATTCAATCCAGTGATTCATAGCCTTGAACTTGCAAGACTTGAGCAGAGCTGTTGAAAACTGGGACTTACTGAAGTCTCTCTCATTCACAGAGTTGCTATAAGTCAAAGTCAACTTGATGTCTGGCAACAAGAAGTTTATCCACGGATGGAGACTTAGGGCCTTTTCACACTACACTTCAACTGCCGTAGCAACATCCTATGGAATCCTATAGACCTCAACAAAGGTCACTAATACATGCTAGATCTTTCACAGCACTGGACACCTGTTAGTATTTGGCCACGATCCTAACAAGGACTCCAGAACCCATCTGCCTAGTGCAGAGGCCCATCACGCTACAGACTACTACACCATGCTGGTTCACTGGGCACAGCAGGCTGCTACACAAGGCCAGGCGAATCTAACAAGATGCTTATTAAAACTCCACATGAAAGTCCCAATAAACGTGCCTACCTGTTGGAGAAGATAGGTCTCCTCTGCCTCAGAGATGAAATCGGGAATATAATAGGCAGCTGAGGGACACTGTGAATGAAAAGGAGAATTTTGGAGTAACGAGAATTTGATCGTGCACTACCCTAGGATCTTAAGGCAAAGGCCATTTCTGCACTAGACTGCTATAGTGCCATTAATCCAGTTTCAACATCCTATAGAATCCTGGGGTTTGTAGCCTTTCCAAAGGCCCCTCCCTAAACTGCAAACCCCAGGACTCCGTAGGATGTTGAAAGTGGAATAATGGCACAATAACAGTCCAGTGCAGAAATAACCAAAGATGAAATACGTAAAATAATATTTTAACGAATATTTTAATAAAGTAAAACCAAATCTTTCAAACCGAATAGCAAAGAAGTTGGAGCAATCCAACAGAAATGAATTGCTCCTCTCTCAAGACGGTTACCTTCGCCACACGAAACGCCTCCAGCTCCACAGTGCTCTTGCCCGTCTCTGACATCTCGCAAGCAGGCCAAGGAGACGCCAGTCTTTATCAGTTGTCTCTTCTCAAACCATCACAAGTCCGTGGCTCTGAGATGGGACAGGCTTGGGAAGGGAGTTCATGTATCTCTGGGAAAGACACAGCAGGACGGGTTTGAAAGAGGCTTGGAAATACCGGGCTGAAGGGAATCAGTTTCTCTCCAGGTGAGAAAAAGGTCTTCACGGAGGTATTTGCTCACATCTAGCCCTCGCTAGAGCCAGTGCAATGGAGTGGTTTGAGAGGACTCAGGAGATCAGGATGCAAAGTCCAGCTCAGCCACGAAACCCCTTGAACAAATCACACTCAGTGGACTGAACTCAGTTCACTGCAAAGGTAAAAAGTGGGAGGAAGAGAGGAAACTGGGCCATTTGAAAAGAAGCTGAAATACTGGAATTTCCTTATTTAATTATTCACCTTATGAAAGCTGAGAAGCTACAAGACATTTAATATTCATGTCTTTGATATAGGAAGAAAAGAACTATCTGGCAATTGGTTTTGCATCTGGACATTTGTATGTAAATACATATATATATATATATATATATATATTGCTTTTGTTCTTGATTGCACTGTGGAAGTTTCAATAAAATATAAATATATGTGTGTGTGTATGAATCAGTAAAGCAATAACGCATACACACACACACGAATCGATAAGGAAAGCAATAAAATTTTACAAACAAGAATCATTAAAAATAAAAAAAGCTGAAAATGTGGGACGACGAAGGATTAATGGGGAATTTCCCTTGCAAACTGGGGCCATTTCTGCACTGGCCTGTTATAGCGCCCGGCCCCTCCGGAAACTGCAAACCCCAGGATTCCAGAGGATGTTGAAAGTGGAATCATCGCGCTATAACAGGCTAGTGCGGAAATGGTTTGGGACAGTTGGAAGGTATGCCCTCCCCGGAAAACTGATGTTGAAGGGTAGCCCAGAAAGTAAATAAAGCCATCATCCTGCACGATGGCATTAAGCTCTCCCTGTTGAATTTCTGCCTGCTCTATCAGCTGCCAGGACAGAAAGAAAAATAGCAACCCTGGAACTCAATGGCGTTCTTCTCCCTCTCCATTCATCCCTCCTACCCCCAAAAAAGAACCCCAAGGGTCCTGAGCCCCCTCGGTGTCCGACTGTGAAGCCCCCCAAGGCGACCACTCCCCGGCCACGCTCACCCACTCTTTCCAAAGCAGCGTACGCTTCCGGGTGCTTCGTGGAGTGGCAGCGCTCCTGCCCAATGAAAAGCAAGATGGGTAGGGGCTCGCCTCTTTCCCACCGCAATGCACCAATGAGCGCCGCGCACAGCAGGGGCGGGGCGGGGCTTTTGAGCCCAGGGCTCTTTTGGCTCGAACATACTCCATTTCCGCACTACAGAGTTAAAGTGCTGCTGTTCCACTATCAACCTCCTACGGAATTCTGGGGTTTGTAGTTTAGGGAAGGACACTTCGAATTCTCAGCCAAAGAGCTCTTTGGTCTCAGTAAACTACAAACCCCAGAATTCCACAGGGCGTTGAAAGTGGAAGAGCAGCAGTTTAACACTGTAGTGCAGAAATGGCCATAGCCAGACTCTTCCGCACTAGCCTGTTATAGCGCTATTGTTCCACTTTCAACATCCTTTGGCATCCTGGGCTTTGCAGTTTAGGGAGGGGACTTTGCAAAGGCCCTTAAGGCCCCTCCCTAGACTGCAAACCCCAGGATGCCATAGGGTGTTGGGAGTGAAATAATAGCACTATAACAGGCGAGTGCAGAAATGTATCCCATTGCTATGAAAGTCTGTGTAGCATTATATATGTCAGTACTTCCTGGCAACCGATTGCTCTCTTTGTTCTCATGGAGGAAGAGCCCCTTCTTTCAGGTCCAGCCCATTCATAGGTGGGACACAGGGCAGAGCCTTCTCAGTGGCCGCCCCGGGATCAGCATCCTCCCCTTTTTCTCCCAGTGGTCTTATGGAGAGCCAACTCAGTGTAGTGCTTTGAGCATTGGGCTGTGACCCTGGAGACCGGGATTCGATTCCCTGCTCGGCCATGACCCCCTCGGGTCAGCAGTGAACATGAGTTAGCAGTGTGATGCGGCAGCCAAGAAAGCCAATGCAATTCTCGGCTGCATCAATAGGAGTATGGTGTCTAGATCGAGGGAGGTACTGGTACCACTCTACTCTGCTTTGGTTAGACCTCATCTTGAATACTGTGTCCACCCCAAATCTAGGCACCCCAATTCAAGAAGGACATGGTCAAACTGGAGCACGTCCAGAGCAGGGCGACTAAAATGGTGAGGGGCCTGGAAGCCATGACCTATGAGGATAGACTTAGAGAGCTGGGGATGTTTAGTCTTCAGAAGAGAAGGTTAAGAAGGGACATGATAGCTATGTTTAAATATTTGAAGGGATGCCATGTAGAGGAAGGAGAGGGCTTGTTTTCTGCTGCTCCAGAGACCAGGACAAGGAGCAATGGATTCAAGCTGCAGGAAAGGAATTCCGCCTGAGCCTCAGGAAGAACTTCCTGACAGTCAGGGCTGTCCGGCAGTGGAATCTGCTGCCTCGAAGTGTAGTGGAGTCTCCTTCCTTGGAGGTTTTTAAGCAGAGGCTAGATGGCCATCTGTCGGGAATGCTTTGAGGGTGTTCCTGCATAGCAGGGGGTTGGACTGGATGGCCCCTGGGGTCTCTTCCAACTCTACATTTCTATGATTCTATGATTCTATGGATGCATCACATAGGCCATTTCCGCACTAGCCTGTTATAGCGCGATGATTCCACTTTCAACATCCTCTGGAATCCTGGGGTTTGCAGTTTCTGCAAACCCCAGGATTCCAGAGGATGTTGAAAGTGGAATCATCGCGCTATAACCGGCCAGTGTGGAAATGGCCTTAGACTCCAGGAGACCAGCGTTCAAGTCCCTGCTCGGTTATGGAGACCCGCTGGGTAACCTTGGGCCAGTCACACTCTCTCGGCCCCAGAGGAAAGCAAAGGCAGACCTCCTCTGAACGAATCTGGCCGAGAAAACCCTGAGATAGAGTTGCCTTGGGGTCACCGTTAAGTCAGAAATGACTTGAAGGAAGAATATTGTCTGTTCAGACCTGGAAACACCTCGAGGCGCTGGCAACAGAAGATTGGATTGTTGAGGTTGCTGGTCGGTCCCAAAAATGTCCAAACTAACGTGGTTTTTAAAGGATAAATCTATGGAAGGTTTCTTTTATAAAACTGGAAACCATTTATGGAATTTTTGAGTCATAAAAAAACCAAACAATGCAATGATTTGTGCATATGGTTACTAGTAGATTGTTTTGGTGGCTCTGTAATAGTAGAATAATATTTTTCTGCCTTTGCTTATATTTGCTTTCTCATTACAGTTTGGTTGGTGGGGTCAGAAGCCTTTTGTGCTATAGTAAGTCACCTTGGGCAAGTCACACTTTCTCAGCCCCAGAAAACCCCAAGACAGGTTCACCTCGAGGTCGCTATAAGTTGGATACGACTTGAAAGGACACGATAACAAGTTAGTGTTTAGGTCTAGTGTTTTTTTTTAAATTTGTTTTAGTACTGTGTTTTAATTTTAGCTTCTGTTTATATTAAATGATAGTTGGTGTTTTTGTTTTATGTTAAAATTGATAAATAAATACAAATTTTTTTTTAAAGTGACTCAAAGGAACACAACAATACGTTAACTTTGGCTTTCTGGCTATTGTTTGTAAGGTGGGCTTTTCTTTGTGGCTACAGAGCTGGATATTCTCCATTCCATCTCCGGCCATTTCTGCACTACATTGTTATAGTGGTATTATTCCACTTTCGACATCCTATGGAATCCTGAGGTTTGCAGTCTAAACTGCAAAGCCCAGGATTCCATAGGATGTTGAAAGTGGAATAATACCACTATAACAGTCTAGTGCGGAAATGGCCTCTGACAGAGAAAGCAGAAAAGAAGAGTTCTGGATGCCATGCACATAGAAACACTTTTTATTAATTTCTTAATAACAGAGAAGAAGCAACAGCATAGTGATATATGTATATATGTATATATATATTATATATATTTAAATCATGCTAAAACTTTTTTTTTTCCTTTTCTTCCAGCAAGCCTGGATGGAGGGGGACCAGGGAAGACAAAACCATGCAAGATTCAACAGAGAGCTCAGCAGAGGGCGTGACAAAAAGCCATCTCGCGCAACAGTTTACAAAGTTATTTTTTTTTTGTTTTCTTTAAAAAATAAAAAATATACATGTAGGCAGAAAGAACACAAACTCGGTGTGATTTCTACAGAAAAGAGAGGAAGGAAATATTACGGGGAAAGCCACCGCAAAGGGCTGCTGCTGAGGTTGGCACGTGACCGTCTTCTGGAAAGACAAGGCAACCGTAGCTGAGACTGCAATGGCAGGGGCTACCCAAGATTTAGGGTGCATCCACACGGCAGAGTTATAGCAGTTTGATGCCAGTTTAATTGTCATGGGTCCATCCTATGGAATTCTAGGATTTGCAGTTTGGTGAGCTATCCAGAAGACGCCAAAGGGACCTTGAAAAGAGAGGGACTGAGAATTAAATCAATTTAATTCTGTACTAGAGACAGGCACTCAGAGTATTTTGGGAATTCTAGTTTGGGGCAGTGGGCAAAGAATTTCAAATCCTTCACCAAACCACAAATCCCAAGGATGGACCCATGACGCTTAAAAGGGTACCAAACTGCTGTCATTGCACAGTGTGGACACACCCTTAGGAGGAGAGAGGGGAACACAGGGTTTCGCCGGACGCGAAGCTGAAATCAATGGAAGGGATTCATTATTGCTGGTCGATGAAGGATTAGCAAGGGGTTTCCTAAGAGGCTAACAGTGGATCTACAAGGCCGAGAGAATGAGGAGTAGGAACACGCGTGTTTACGGTGAAGTGGTAAGATGAAATCATGGTGAAAAATGTGGGTGCAAGGTGGGAATCACCCTAAAGCACAACAACCACACAGAGGATATAAGGGGTGTTAGGATAGTGGAGTGAAGGATTCAAGATTAATAGGCTAGAATTCCTAATATATCGAATATATTGGGCAGAATCTTCTGTCACGGTCTATACTGCGTAACCTCATGTACACTTAGCTACATAGCAGAGGCACGAGGGCCATTTCCGCACTGGCCTGTTATGGTGCTATTATTCCATTTGCGACATCCTATGGAATCCTGGAGTTTGCAGTTTCGGGAGGGGCCTTTGAGGAGGAGCCCCAGGATTCCATAGGATGTTGAAAGTGGAATAATAGCACTATAACATGCTAGTGTGGAAGTGGCCTTATTGTCTGCAGTCTTCTCTCATGTCCAGGAGATAGTCACGGAATCTCAACTCATCCTGAAATTAAGTTCGGCATGCTTCTTCTTGTTTGTTTTTAATTGCACACTTTTACTGGATTAAGATACAGCCTGGGTCTAAAACTAATTTCAGTCTAAAACCTCACAAGATCTGAAGAGTGCAGAAAGTGAAAAGTTGCACTGCACAGGGCTGGAAACTCTGGGGCAGTGGAATCTGTGCTGTGTTTTAGTCTGAACTCTGAAGGAGATATCCAAGGTGCTGTACCCTATCCCCAAAATGGACAGCACGTTTCAAATTCAGACTAAACCACACACCGGTTTACCACCCCACTGACCTGGTATACAGTAGTTGGCACAATCATTAAAAATTCCAGAATTTTTCCTTCTCCTTTGTTAAAATCCAGCTTTCTTGATTTGCCAGAAAATGAGATTTCATTTTCAAAATTGAGGGGCTGAGGAAAAGAGTCTTCTTCTAAAACTGCTAAAGGTTGACACATTCCAAATGTGTGTATTTTGGACAGCAAATTCGTTTTCACATCCCCTTCTGGTTCTTGCCAAACTTTCTGAATCTCAGCCTCAGGAACTCTGCTCCACCCAGCCCCAGAAGTGCTTAGGACTGGCACATTTTGCTCCATAACGCTTCCAATTTTTAACCCCTTTTTTGCTATCCCAAGACATCAGCAACAACTGAACAAATGATGTACGTTTGAAACATGAGCTAGATGGAATGAGCTTTAGCAGATAAATGAATGAGATTAAAATTCAAGTTACAATATTCCTCCCAACACACACTTTTTTTTTTTATTAAATAAAGGAAAGTGACTTCTGGGAATATAGGTTTGATATCCACACAGAGAGACACACACACTGCACACCATCAAAGGCTGTTAACTGGGTGATTTACTCTTCCCTGTATATTATCTGAACAAACACACGGTAAGCGAAGTACAGCTGCCAACACACATGGCACGGCACTCAAGGTGCCTTCCTGCATCTGTGCTCCGGACCGGACAGGTATCTTTTCACCAGAAAGAAATGTGCCGCTCAGGATGCATCCATATAGAGGGCCAGCCTCCTGGCTTTAGTGGGAAAAGGTACTGCTTGGACTACAACTCCCAAAGTCCCCAGCCTGCATGGCCACTGTAACTGGAGTAGTGATTTAAAATAAAATAAGTTTCCAAGCTCTAAAACTCCTGCTCCTGTTAGGAATAAACAGGGGTGGGCAAAGAGTGCACCTTCGACCACACGCAGCCCTCTAGGCCTGCTCGTGTGGGTCCCCAGGCCCTCCCCCAAGTATCATTTAAACAAAAATTCAGAAAGATATTTTTGCCTCAAATTGCCTTCTAGGGGACATTTCTGTTTCTACACCAGGAAGTGACTTCTGGTGACATTTTTTTTTTCTTAAAAAGAAAAACCTCTCCCATGGCAAAACTGCTCCCCTCCCACAGCTTAGAGGGCTTTGGGGTGCAGCTTTTGCACGAGGGTTTATTGGGTGCAGCACGGCCCTTCAAGGTCTCCCAGAGAGCTCATGTGGCCCCCTGTGATAGAGTGCGCCTTAGCGCTTAATGCTGCAATCCTGTATGCGCTTAACTAGGAGTCCCATTGAAATGAAGAGGAACTTTTGAGTGGCCAGGTTCAGAACTGTACATTAAGGCCATTTCCGCACTAGCCTGTTATAGCGCTATCATTCCACTTTCAACATCCTATGGAATCCTGGGGTTTGCAGTTTAGGGAGGAGCCTCAAAATGGCCAAAGAGCTCTCTGGCTGAGAATTCTAAAGGCCCCTCCCTAAACTGCAAAGCCCAGGATTCCATAGGAAGTTGGAAGTGGAATAATAGCACTATAACAGGCTAGTGTGGAAATGGCCTAAGAGACACCAGGAAGCTACTGGAGATGGTGCTTTGCAGAGGACAGCGTAAAGAAAGAGAGGATAGCATAGGGCTGAGGGCAGATAAAGGCTGCGTCCACATCAGGCAAAAAGGGAATCCTGGCTTATTGTGAACAAAGTGAGTTCTGCACCCACTCTTCCAGTTTGTGCAACGCTAAACAAACCTAGATTGTTTAGTGTGTTGCCTGAAACAGGGATCCTGGCTCGTCACTGCCGTGACAAGCCAAGATGTGAACCAAGGTCTGGTTTTGGCTGAGGAGCTTTGTCAGGTGGCAGCCAATGGAGCTTGTTGTCGAGAATCTTGGCTTATTGTTCCGTGTGAACGTGGCCAGTGTGGATCTCGCCTTGAGCAACAGAGTTCAGCTTCTATCAAGAGGCTGTGGCTTGCATGTGTGTGTGTGTGTGTGTGTGTGTGTGTGTGTGTTTTCCCTTCTAGACATAATTAAAGACTCTTGATTCTTTTCTTTCCACATCAGGGGAAAAGAGCAGAGACTTCTCTTGAGACCATACCCGCTCAGCCTGCCCCCAATAAATCCCTTACTTTTAATTACATGAGCTTTTCATGGCCAATCATGAAAAAGTAGGAGACGCTAAAAGAGACCTATTTAGCCAAAATACCATCATGGGTGTGCGTGCCAGGAAACAGAAGAGCTATTAACCAAGAATAGCATTTCTCACAAACTACCTGGGGAAGTGGGTGGGATGGTGTTAATATGTTTTAACAAGGCACTGGGGTTCACTAGAACAGCCATCAGGGGAGGAGAGATGAGAAAAAAAGAACCGAACAGCAGTCTTGGATTACTTGGAGAGCGAAGAAACAGCAAGGGGAAGAGGAACCGCGGGGAGGGAAGGAAGAGGACACGGGGTCTTTACGACTGCATCTCAGCACGGAGCATCCACGGGAACCAACAGCAGAAAAGTAACCTGCAGGAGACAGAGAGAAAAAAGGTAGAGACATCTCTCTCACGACTATTGATGAAGCAGCAGAGACAGGTAGGAAACAACGGAGCTGGGAAAAGGAAGAGAAAAGCTGCCTTTCCAGGAATTAGAGAGAGTGTTTCCACCCTGCGGAATTATAGCAGTTTGATTCCACCTTAACTGCCATGGCTGCATCCTACAAAATGCAGAATTGGAGTTTGGTGAGCTCTCTGGGCATTGGACTACAACTCTGGAGATGAGAGTTTGAATACACACTGGGGGGCCTCAGGCAAGTCACACTCTCTCACCCTCAGAGGAAGGCCAAAGGCAAACCCCCTCTGAACAACTCTTGCTGAGAAAACCTCTCTGATAGGTTTGCCTTAAGTCAGAAATGACTTTAAGGCGTGCAGAACCAACCACAAGCTCTCTGATGAAGAATTCTAAACATTTCAAGCTACAAATGCCAGGATTCTACGGGATGCAGCACTTACAAGAGGAACTAGCCTGCTATAATTTGGTAGTATGGACAGAACATGAAATGGGCCAGGAACCTCCAGCTCTGGAGCTGAATCTAGCTTTCTCAGATTCGAAATCCAGACCCCTGGCTAGACAACTCCTGCCATATCCTGGGCCTTTTGGCCAAGCCGGAGGAGAATGTAAATATATTTATCAAAGCTAAAGAGCCAGTCTTGGGCCATTTCCGCACTAGACTGTTATAGTGCTATTATTGCACTTGCAACATCCTATGGAATCCTGGGGTTTGCAGTTTAGGGAGGGGCCTTTGAGGCCTTCTCCCATCCCAGCCTTTGAGGCCCCTCCCTAAACTGCAAACCCCAGGATTCCATAGGATGTTGCAAGTGCAATAATAGCACTATAACAGTCTAGTGCGGAAATGGCCTTGGACTAAGACTCCAGGAGACTTGGGTACAAATCTCCCACTCAGCCACCGAGACGCACGAGGTGACTTTGGGCAGGTCACAGTCTCTCAGCCTCAGAGGAAAGCAAGCGCAAACTTCCTCTGAGGAATCTCCAGGAAAAACCTATGATTGCGATAGGCTTGTCGTTAAGTGTAAATTGCCTTGCAGACACATAACGACAACAAAGGAGAGAGGCATGCTTCGCTCCGATGGCTCTTACCTAGAAATAGAGCTTTCCGACGTGATGTCTTTTGGGGTTCTGACTGCTGTGAAGCTGCGCTTTGGCTGTGAAACTGTAAAAGAGAGGAAAGGTGGAGGTAAAGCTTTTAAAAACCAAGGAGGATGAAAACTCAATCAATGATCCTTCCTTTCCTTCATGGGTCCCTCTCTCCTCTATTGCAAAAGGAAAAGAACCAGCCCAGATTGAACCGTCCACTCTCTTCCCATCTGTTTTTAGATAAGTGAGGACATGCCGCAACAGTTCTCCCTCCCATCCTTTTCTCTTTTAAATTAGCGGTAGGAGAGATCAGGCTGTTTCTATCCAAGAATTTCTTTAACAAATGTTCCTCCTGTTGAGGAGTCTAAGCTTATTTTTCTGCCTGCACTTTTGTTCTTTCAAGCTCATCATCTTAAGATGGGCACCTCTGCTGTGACTGGAGGCTCCACCAGGCCTTTTGTTCCAACAATAATCTCTCAGCATGCATCCCCTTTAACAAAAGGGCCCTTAGCAAAAGCAAATGGTGATGAGGAGCCAGTCCAGGGTGTACCTACTAGTAACTTGGTGGACCTTCTTTGACGAAGTGCCGTCTCCCTGGGCATCCTTTGGGCCTCCGATTCTGCAGCAGAGACGAGCACCATTAACTCCCAGTTTAAGTAAAATGAAAGCATCAAATGGAACTGATACTTGGAAAGCCCTCCCACCCACGCAACCTCTGAAAGCAGTGGTTTCATCAAGACAGGACCCTGAAGTCCAGGGCCTCAGTCAGCAGAATGACCAAGTCGGCCTTCAAATGTAGCTGACTGGGCTTGCCATAACTTTGCAGCAAATGATGCCACTTGGATAGCATCTTGTTCTGTCTGAGACCGCTAATTCCATACCCTCCAACTGTCCTGATTTGGTAGTAACAGTCCCGATACACCCCCTGTTGTCCCACTTTCTCAGTTTCTTCTTAAATGTCCCAATTTCTTTTCCCTGTTCTCATGGCCCCTCCAGCTTGCTTCGACTGCTGCAAAATGAGTTCAAAGTGCAAAAGTAGTTTGCACTCTATTAACTCAACAAGGGGAAAGGAGAGGAGGTGGTAGAATTTTGCCCTTCTTCAGCCTCATCTAGCTTGTCTGTTCTTTCCCATTTTAATAACTTTTGCCTTCTTGACCACAAACTGACGTTGCTTGGCCACATATATCCCAATTTCATTTGAGAAATGTTGAAGGGTATGCAGTTCCAGAATCTAAAGTTAGCAATAGCATGCACTCCCTACAACCATGAGATTTGTAGGTGATTAAGGAAATCTAATAGAATATATTGATAAGACTGGCAGACAAAGAAAGTACAGTTGAATTCACAGCTAATATTTACAATACGTCAAAAAGAGAAATTTTGGAGAATCTTTGGCACCTTGAACTCTTTCATCTGTTGTAGTTGCTCAGTAAAAAAAGGAACAGAATTCCCTATGTGTTTGGAAGGAAACTCTGTCTCCCCTTTAAGTACTTCATGAGTTTCTGGCATTCGGAACAAACCAACCTACCTCTGGACTCTGGAAGGTGGAGCAAAGACTCCATGCTTAGGGGCGCACGTGAAATAGCGAACTCCAAAGACAGAGCCATCGTGTTTGCCAGTGGGTTTGTCAAGTTCAATACCAAACCAGTAGCCTGGAAAGAAAAGGAGGAAGGAGAGATACAGATGGTCGGTATTCACTTTTGCTAATTCTCTGTGTTGTGTTCTTGTCGCAGTGCAGCCTCTATGCAATTAGCTGAACCCATAAACATCTCCCCAACTCAGGGGATGTTTGCAGTACACTTTCTCTGAAGGAAGGGAAAGTTGTCTGTCTTGTCTTGGGATAGCGGATAAACTTGCAGCCCAGAATGTACCACGGGGTCTGTCCTGTCTTGCTCTTCACAAGGAATCCAAGTGGCACACTGGGCCAAGCAAAGCAGGAAGGAGGCTTTTAGATAAGCAATTTGCTTTGAGCATACAACTGCCAGGCCATTTCCGCACTACACTCTTATAGCGTGATTATTCCACTTTCAACATCCTCTGGAATCCTGGGGTTTGCAGTTTTGGGGGGGCCGGCCGGCCCCTCCCGAAACTGCAAACCCCAGGATTCCAGAGGATGTTGAAAGTGGAATAATCACGCTGTAAGAGTGTAGTGCGGAAATGGCCCTAGAGTTGACTTTGACAGAATTAAGTACTCTACGTTTCGAAGGGGACTTACTTCAAAAATAGTATACTGAGACCAACAGCTTTAATCCTCCAGGACGTTTTGCAACTTTTACCATTGTAAAATAAAAAAACCAAAAAGCAACGACAACCATGTGAGGTGGGCTGTTATTACTCCTATTTCAGAAAGGCAGTTTGACTACAACGATACAATGAACCTATAGCAGACAGAATAATGTTGCGGGAACATTTGCAGTACCATTTCTGTGCGGGAAGGAATGCTAAGCCTGAAACTCAAATCCATTTTATGCTTTCCAGCATGTCCTTTTCAAGGACCTTGAAGACAGTCCCAATTCTTCTCCCCGTTGCTACCAGGTGTCTCCACCCACAGCCCACCTGCCTTTCTTACCTGGTGCAAAATCTGTCTTCCCATAGAAACGAATGACTCCTTGCTTCTGTCCTGCTACCAGGACTTGGTCTCCAAGCTCAATCTTCAGTCCTTCACGGTCCAGGCTGCCAACCGACAAGGACTTCTTCCGGAGAGCTGGACACATCGGAAATAGATGTTTTCATTTGATATATACTTTGGGGGAATTCCTAAGATTTTTTGATGGACAAGGAATTTCTCTCTCCCTCTCTCTGATAGAACATTTTGCCATATGATTGTTTATCAGCATTATAACTTGGGTCAATAGGATTTGTTGATTGCAGCCAAAGACTAAGGTTGTTGTAAGCTCCCCATCCAAGGGAGCTTGGTTGACTCCTTCTCTGTTCTCTGTTCCCTGGCTTGCAAAGACTTACCTATTCAAATAGGCTTCCAGCCCTAGGGGACTGAGCTGGGGGGCACACAAGAGGCCCATAGGTAATTCTTGTTTCATGTCTTTTAATTTTTTTTTTAAATTAATGTCCTAAAAGTAATTTTTTTTAATAGTTTTTTAATTAAGAGTTTTTCAAAATGCAATAAAAATGACAGATATTTTGAAAAAGGACAAAGAAAATAAAAAGCAAAAGAAAAGAAAGAAAAGTAGGATATAAAAAAGAAATACAGACAAAAATAAAAATGGCTTCCAGCTTTCTTTTTGGTGGTTATGCATGCATATAATATACAGTACCCATACTTCTCTCTCTAGAACTACAACATTCATTTCATCCAATACCCAAATCTTACTGCCAGAATTAAAAGTTGCCAAATAGTTTTCTTTTTTTATGTAAAAAAATCTATAGTGTTGTGGATGGGAACAGTGTAGAGAGTACTAAAAGTAGTGCTTCAATGGGATTGATGGTTTAATGGTTTTTAAACTTTCTTACCCCATGCTGCTTTACCTGTTTTGATTTAAGTTATATGATAAGACCCCTTGAGTCTCATTTTGGGAAAATGAGGCTTGCAAATGAGGCTTCCTGATTTTGGGCCTGACATGCCTCCAAGGTTGTTTCCACACTAGCCTGTTATAGTGCTATTATTCCACTTTCAAAAGCCCCTGGAATCCTGGGGTTTGCAGTGTGGAAATAGCCCTAATCAACTTATGCCAACCCTATCTCACAGTTTTCTTGGTCAGATTTCTTCAGAGGAGGTCTTCCTCGGGGACTGAGAGAGTGAGACTTGCCCAGGGGTCATCCAGTGGGTTTCCATAGCCAAGTGGGAATTCAAGCCCTGAGCTCCCAGACCGCTAGTCCAATACTAAAATCACTACATATACCCTGGCACTTTTGGGAGAAAGGCAGGAGATGAGTCAAATAAATAAAGAAATATGAACACAATAATCTGAAGACTGCAATGAGTTCCTAAAACCAGTCCTGCCTGCGTTGCAATCACAGACCTGAGCACGTGAGCCACCCGTGAGAGCGTGAGAAGAGAAACAAACTGCAGGAATCCCACTGGATCCTGTTCTGAGGCACTGACTTCTGGGCGCAACTGTCCCACCACCTTACCTTTCTTGTCTTTGTCCTTCTCCTTGCGGCCCTTGGCGGTCATGCGGGAGAAGTCCATGCGGGGGGTCCGCGGAGTGGAGGTGACTGAAGAGGGTGTCTGGTCAGCAGCTTTGGTGATCTTGGACACAGAGGCAAACACTCCTGAGATAGTGAGGGAGACAAAGAAAAGCAAGAGTCCTTAAGTTGACATGGGCGAGAACGGTTTGTGAATTATTCAATTTAAGATGAGAAGGAACTCTGTGATGGCAGGAGTGGTTCAGCCATGGAAGCGATTACCTAGGGCAGTGGTTCTCAACCTGTGGGTCCCCAGATGTTTGTGGACTTCAGCTCCCAGAAGCCCTGAGCATTGACCATAGTGGCTGGGGCTTCTGGGAGCTGAAGTCCACAAACATCTGGGGACCCACAGGTTGAGAACCACTGACCTAGGGAGATGGTAGGGGTCTCTTCCTCTGGTCATATTCAAGAAGAGGCTGGAACGCTACCTCCTGGGAACGTTATAGCTGGCATTCCTGCATTGAGGTGGGGGTTGGACTCTATGGTCCATGGAATCCCTTCCAGCTCTTTGATTCTATGACTTCTATGGTTGCACAGGGAGAGCTGGGCAAATTATTGTAAGGCACAATGCACTAGTGGCTGAAAGTAATGACTTACAGTTAACAATTAACTGTTTTTATCTATGTTTTCAAAGCATAGCCGCTATGCTGGTGGATTCCACGTCAATAGGGAGAGGAATCTGCCCTGGATTTTAGGGTTCTGAATCCTAGCCACAAAACAGCACCTTGGATAGGGGCAGGCTTCAAAGGATCTCTCCACAGTGCTGAATGTATTTTACAAGTAAGATTCGGCACGCTGGATGGCTCCTAAGCCTGCCATGCTTTGCCGTATCAGCCCAGGAGGTAAGCTAAAGCTGATGCAACTGGCATCTCAGCTAAGGTAACCTATATTTCTCTATTACTTTGGTATTTGGTAGGTGCTGGATCTGAATAAAAGAGCCTGTTGGCACTGGATGCCCACGGAGCTCTGTTTCAAACTTACCATGCTTTGGGGGGCAAATAAAGTAACGGATTCCTCCCACGCTGCCATCGTTCTTGCCGTCGGGTTCGTCCAGTTCCACACCTACCCACTGGCCGCTCGCAAACTCAGTGGTGCCGCAAAAACGCAAGGTGCCCACCTGTAGCCATGCATGATGGGATCAGGAGAGGAAAATACGACCATGAAAAATACAGCCGCCAGTCACTGAATGTGACTAGCAGGCAATGGTAAGGGTGGACCACAGCTTCCATGCTGAAAGGGGAAATAATTAAACTACTAGATTCTGCAGATGGCACCACGGTAGGCTTCTCAGATTTGTCCTCATCCTCGCAGCCCACAGAGATATGTGTGATGGGAAACTGTTAGCATATGCAAACCACAGAGAGAAACCCTCTTAAGCCTGTCCCGTCCTTACCTTCTGCCCGTCCACAAGGACCCGGTCTCCAAGCTTGAGGCCAAGGGAGATGAGCATGAGATTTCCAGGGATATTGTCATAGTTGGGCAGGGTGACCTTGGGGAGGTTGCAGCTCAAAGGTACAGCATCCAGCAGCAGCTGCTTCAGCTCCTTGGCTATCATGGCCGCCTCCGCCTTATCCAAGGTCATGTCCATGGGGTCCGGCACCACGTCAGCTGGGACCTGGCCTTTGCTGTTCTGTTGGAAGGAAAAAAGTTGTCCTCTTTACAGCCACAAGGGAAGAGGGGGCTGCTAAAGTTGCATCTCTTGTCCATGCTCCCAAACTGACATGGATTTGGAAAGATCCATTGAAGATTTTTTTTTTTTTGGCTGAAAATTGTTTATGGATTTCTGGAGCAATAAGAAGCCTTTTGATATAACAACCTGTGGTTACGATTACCAGTAATTCTAGTAAGCTGAATACATATGGATCTGTAACGGTAGAATAAGACATGGGATATTAATTGCAGTTTGTATCAGGAAGGCAGAGTTCTCTGGTGCTTTAGTTAGTTAATGTAGTTTGGATACATTTAGGGCAATAGATTAGTTTTTTGGGAATGGATTTTGCTATTATGTTTTAATCTTAGCTCAGTTTAATCTAGCTTAGTTTAGTTTTAGTTACACATGTATATTGTTTATGTATAGTTTGTTCCTTTTCCTTTTGTTCTTTTTTTCCTTGTTCTTGCAAACTAGTTTGTATGTTTGTACAAAATCAATAAATATAAAATAGATAGATAGACAGACAGACAGACAGTGCTAACAAGATAAATATACATTCCTTCAGCCCACCCACAGCATGTACACTTCCACCCCCGTCCCACTCATTAATGCTCCCCCATCTTTTCCTCACCCTGACAGCAGGATTGGCTCCGTGTTCGAGAAGACACTTCACGGCCCCCAGACACAGGTTCGAAGCGGCAATGTGCAGGGCCGTCCCGTGGTTGAAATCACTACACGTTGAGTTGAGAACTTAAGAGGAGAAAATATACAGGTCAAGCAGCTATTAGCATCCACCCGCCAGCGTTCAAAATCCTCGGGGTTCACAAAGAATGGCCTTGAGTGCCGTTCTTTGGGGAAAAGGTGGGGTGTTAATCAGATAAGTAGGTAAAGAAATAATGAAGGTACTTACAGTATGTTAGGTTCTGTCTAAAACAAGGATCTGGAAGGAAGTGAAAGCCATGCGATACTGATCTGTACAAGACCTCTTGTCTTTGCATTCTAATTGACGCCTCGTCTGTATGGGGCTGCCCTTGAAGACTGTTCAGAATACTGTGAGCAGAGTACTAACTAGAAGAGGCCCAAGGGGAAGGGAGCTCGTTTTTCAGTCCTGAAAAGCTCCCCTCTAATTTCTAGGCTTGTCCCCAGGTTGAATTCAAGGTGCTAGTTTTGCTCTATCTCTGGGCCAAGGCTCCAGCTGAAATCACGTCCTGTTTTCATCTTCACTGGATGCCCTCTTTCCCGTACCATAGGCCTCACTCATATACCAGAAAGAAGAAAAGGTGTCATGTGCAAGTGCAGAAAACACACCAGGAAAGGCCAGAGACATGGAGGCCTGGGTAAAAGTCAGGAAAAACACTGGAAGCACAAAAAACGTACCAGGAAAAGCTAGAGATGCAAAGGACCAGGAAAAACTTGAAAAAAATGTGAGGAAAAAGCTGTCCTTTCCCCTCTTTCTATGAGCCTTTTTTCCCCCAGAAATATGGGAAATGAAAGAAAAATCAAAATTTTGGAATATTTTCTTTTAGAATGACGCATAAAATATTTTAAGACAAGGTGTTCATATATTTACTCTTCCCGAATTACTTCTAAAAGTTGTGTAACAGGAAGACTTCCATGTGAGTATATAGCATTTGATCATATCATCCTAGCATTTGATCATCCTGGTCTCGGTTTCCTCTTCTCGGTTCTTTTCGTGGGAACACTATGGGAAACTAGAGGCAACATATCTTCTGTTTTCCATGTGTATCACCACCACCCCAAAAATGGAATGTGGTTAGACTTTTTTTCAGGGCTTCAAAATCTCCAGAAATTTTACATCTCTAGCAAAACGTGGGTGCTCCCTTCACCCGTGCATTCCCTATATGCCTCCCCTCCCTGTCTCCAAGGTGCCATCTAGAAAATCTGGCTAAAATCTGCATTTGGCAAACAAATATTTTTGGATCCCTACTAAACAAGCACTAACACATTCAAACTGCATCCAGACAGCCAAAACTCCCAGACCCTTGTTTCTCTTTCATATGGCTGAATCAAGCTCTGAAACGCTGGGTTTTGACATTCTTTTTCATGAAGAAGGAACCAAGCAGAGTCTGAGCGGCACCAAGGACTCCCTCACGCAAGGTTGTGTCTCTTGACAACTGAGGTTGCCAAGGAATGCCCCTCCCCAGGAGACATTGAGGAGAAAGCAGCTCATTACTTCCAGAAACTGCAGCAATCACGCTCAATACTATTAATCAGAGCATCTTACTAAGAGCAGCCGAGGCAACGATTCCTCTGACCCAATGCCAGCTGAATGTTTACAACCCTTGTATTAGTGAGGACTAGTAACTTGGTTTTTTTTTTCCTTTTAAGGCAAAAAAAACCAAAACAACCTCCAAAGGATTTGCAAACTCCCTCCCAAAGTTGTAATGCTCACATTGTAGGGACTGAAACATGCGTAGCTCCTGTGAAAGGATCCTTGAACTGGTTTAGTTATTTCGGTTTGTTGTTTTCTTTTTGGCATTTTGGACCCCAGGATCATAAAACTGGTGCCCAGACATTCCAGACGTGCCTTAGGCATAGAAGATCATGTCTATGCCAAATCTACTTATCTGGAATAACCACTAGTCTCCCTTGTTCTGCATTTACTATTAACCAATATGGATCAAAATCTCTGCTCAGCAGGTAAACCTGCACCAAAAAGGTACAGGAATCTGCTTATTTTGCCACCCAAAATTTGGTTTGTAAACTGATTAAAGAAATCTTGATTGATCTTTGGACAGGATTTTCATACGGGGATGACAATCTCTCTCAGCATGTGGGCTTTGGTTTTTTTCCCCATTATTTTTTTTATTAAAAAGGGCTTTGGTTTTTCAAATGGCATCCATGGGCACTGTAGCAGGAATGATCTTAGAAGAGGTTTTATCTTTGTAAAAAGAAATAAAGGAGTAGAAGCTTGGAGACTTAATAGGAAGAAGAAATTTCTAACCATACACCTTTGTGGACTAAAGTCAACTTCATCAGAGGTCTTCTGTGTGTAGAAGATGCTGGCCATCTGCAGTTTTTGGAAGTACTTGCATTAAAAATCACAACTATAGTAATAAACTGTATTAGGTTAAAAAAGTTCTGTAGGTTTTTAAAAATAGGACACACTTTTACCCAGCAAAGCTTTTTTTTTTTTTAATCATCTACTCTACTAATCAAACATTGCAGCCCTACCCAAAAATGTGAGGAGGAAGTCTGTTCCTCTTTGAAATAAATACAGCCTTAATCTGGCATTTAATGACGTACCTTTGGGCTTGGAAGCCTTCAGAAGAATGCGGATTAGTTCTGGGACATCAAAATAGGCAGCGTAATGGAGGGCATTCATGTTGGTCCAGCGGCTGCGCAGAGTCACGTCCGCACCCAAAGCCAGAAGCTGGTTCGAGAGACGGACGGCGGCGGCAGGGTCACCTGGGAGGGTGGGTGGAAGGAAAGACCAGAAGATTGCCCAGGCATCTTGCGGTATAAGGAGACATATAAATATATAAATATATAAATCAGTCTATCAGAAGATAGAGGGACCGGAGAGCTGCCAGAGGGACCAGAGGGACCAGAGAGCTGCCAGAAAGTGGAATTGCTTGAAATTCCTTTTCATTTCTTCTCCTCTAGCCTTCTTCCTTATGGAATTATGGATGCTCGCCAAGAAGGCGGCAATAAGAGAAAAACGATAGACCTTGCACTCAAAGAAGAGCACAGGTTTATAATTTATAGTGGTTGAAAGAGCGGAATGTCAAAAAACGAGTTGTCAAAAAGCAGGGGATGCCTGTAACAGAAAAGCAGCAAGCTGTGTAGCGCAAGGTTCATAAGGCATAACATGAACAAATTACATTTAAAAAGTAATTGTTGGAGCTCTGATGTAGCCCTTGCGGTTAAGGAGAAACCGACAAAACACAAAAGCAATTTTTCAGGAAATCAAATTTTGAAACAGGTTGTAAAGATGAAGCTGAAAAGTGGGTTCTTCCTGGGAGACCCATGAGAGAAGTACAAAGGGAAGTACACCAGGATCAAAAACCAGGGCTTGACGGTTCTGTACGTTTCCTTACCAACTCCGTGAGCCCCAGCCTTGCAGGCATAATGAAGCAGCGTCATGTCTGTCAACCCATCCCGGTCATTGACGTGGCAGCCACGCTTCAAGATCTGGAGAAGAGACAGGACCAAGTCAAGGACATAAAACGATCATTTCTCTGGTGTCTCCATCTCCCGCTGCTCTCCTGTGGATCTGATGAGCGTGCCAGATTAAGGATCACATCCACCTAAATCTGGGCTGGTCTTCAGTAGCTCTGAAGAAGATCTCCTCTCCCTTATCCTTCCATAGCACCTCTAATACAGTTTTTGTACAGAGACAAAGACTCCCGTGTGAGCCTAGACCAGAAGTTGACGTCTTCACCAAAGGCCCTGTCGTATGCCCTGCCACACTAAGAAGCTAGTTTGGGGGGCACACGAGACGGGGCTTTCTTGGTAGCGGCACCTTGATTGTGGAACCCCCTGCCAAGGCATGTCATGGTTGAAATTTGGGAAAGAGTCATATCGCTTTTGGTTCATAACAGTGGATTTTAAAGTGGTTCTAAATAATGTTCTTAATACATTTTACTGTACATCACTTTAGGGGCTTTGGCACATAGGAAAGTCATTTTTTTTAAATACAGTAATCCTTCCTTATCTGCAGTATCACTTTCCACGGCTTCAGTTACCCATGGTCCAAAAATATTAAATTACATCCGGGCAATGGCACCCTTATAGCCTGCTCGTGCCACATGAAAGAGAGTAACAGAAATAGTCCTCTAACTTGACAGGGATCATATAGAGCAGTGGTTCTCAACCTGTGGGTCCCCAGATGTTTGTGGACTTCAGCTCCCAGAAGCCCAGAGCATTGACCATAGTGGCTGGGGCTTCTGGGAGCTGAAGTCCACGAACATCTGGGGACCCACAGCTTGAGAACCACTGAGAGGCTTCATACCACCAGATAGTAGTAAGCCTCTCTATGGTCTCTGTAAAGCCAGAGGGCTGCTTCCAATAATACCAGAGCCATTTCTAGCTTCTCAGGAACCATAGAGAGGCTTCATACTATTGATGGCATGAAGCCTCTCTATGGTCTCTATGAAACTAGGGGGATATTTCTGGTGAAACCAACATCATTTCTCGCTACGCAAGAACCATAGAGAAGCTTCATACTATCTGCTGGTATGAAACCTCTCCACGGTCCCTGCAAAGCTAGAGGGCTTGGAACTATCCATGGTTCCAGGTATCCATGGAGAGTCTTTGAACGTATCCCCTGAAGATAAGGGGAGACTTATCTCAAAATGAATTGAGATCTTAAGTGGTAGGTTGACACCAAGGCTCCATGTTGTTCCTCCTCTATTGCCAAATGGTGGCTGAGAGTGTCTGGCCTCACCTCACCCCATCTCCCATGGATTATGACGGGCGTGTCGAAAAGAAAGGTGCTACCATTTACAGAAAATGGTTGCTCATCCCAGCACAAGTGCAGTGTTACACCTATTATCTAGGGCCGCACTTTCTTCATTCCTTGGCCATTCTGAACCAGCATGCAAAGCCAAATATGGTACAATCCCAGCGCTGTTCCCACTGCTCACTTCATTGCCGATGATGTCGATCTTGTGTTGGACCTGGGGAACCCACTGCCGGATGATGGCAAACAGTTCTGGGACGGTGGTGATGGGGTCATAGAGAATCTCTTGACACGCTGGGTCATTTGGGTCAAAAAATGTGAAAGCTGCAGAGGGTGGGAGGGTTATGAGGAAAAGAAGGAGGCAAAGATCAGATGAAGGAGAAAGAGAAAAGAAAGGCAAGGCCTGTTAAAATGCTGAGGAATTTGCACTGTGCTCAGAGACCTCCTTGTCTTGGCCACTTCCCATCTTTAAGGAAGATGAATTTCAAAATAGGTTCAGGTGCTCAAATGATAATTTCTAGGGCTAAGGACTGGTGACCCTTGTTCAACGTAAGCTGTAAATTTTGGGAGGGGACACTATCACCACTCTAAACAGGAACACTTGGCTAAATTGAAGGAACTATCCAAGGTGCTGAATCTGTTTAGGAATACTGCTCAACACCTTGGAGAGCTCCCTAAAGCCTGGATTGAGATATGGATTCACTGAGTTGCTGACATGGAAGCCACCACTTGCCACTGGCTTCCCATGCCTGCAGTTCCCCTGCCTGTTCCACCACTCATGACCACAGTTGCCCTTATAGAAATGTTAAGTGGTTTACCTAAAGTCTGCCTCATACATCTTACATACTGGATGGCCCAAATCTCTCTACTTATTTATTTTTTTTTAATTTGGGGTGTCATTGTACCCCTAAAGTGCCAAATCCTGTCTGATCTTGGAACTAAGCAGAGTCAGCCCTGGCTAATACTGGGATGGGAGACTGCCCATAAATAGCAAGTCCTGTAGGTTGTATTCCAGAGGAAGGTAAATGGCAAACCACCTCTGAGTATGCCTTGCCCAAGAAAACCCTCTGAGATTCATGGGGTCATCATAAGCCAACAGGTGACTGGAAGGCACACGTGCGCGCACACATACTCATTTCCACAATTTGTCTAATCCTTTGTGAACTGGACTCAAACCTACACCACATAGATATATTATGGACTTAAAATGAGGGATGCTGAAAGCTTTAGGGGGCATGGGCTCCAGAAGAGGGGGGCAGAGAGGGCTTCATCCTCAGTCTGAATACCATTAAGGCACCAGATCCTTCTCTGATCTTGGAAGCTAAGCAGGTTCAGGTCCGATCAGTATTTGAGTGTCGAGCCACCAAGGAACACCAGGTGCTGTAGGCCATATTTCAGAAACAGACAAATGGCAAATCATCTGTGAGTATTCCTACTCGTCTGTGAGTATTCACGCGGTTGCCCCACATCAACAGACGACTTAGAGGCACCTGCTCACACAGCAATTCTTTAAATAATTGCACTCCAACCATTGCTAAACCTATGAGAAATTCAAAGATCCACAGTCTATTATTTTGACCCTTTCCTATACACTCTACAGTTAATCTCAGAGATAGATTTCATAGATAATCTTCTTTGCATTGTACTCCAGCCTTCTACCCCCCTCCAAGAAAAGGCTGGTCCAGGTTGCTGTTGTTTTAAATTGTACCTGCTGTCTCCTCATCCCTTGCTCTTGCTGTCTTCCAACAATAAATAGACACCGTCTTTTTATGCATTGTCAATCGATGGGAATAGGAGCTCGGCAGAGCGAGAAAGTTTTGACTATCACTACATCCAGTGACTCATCACTTCAGCTTACATCCCTGAGTCACCAGAGCTGTATTTAGTTTCAAAACATGTCATCTGCCCCTTTGGCTCTCTCTACGGACGTCAGCCGAGTCCAATTCTTTATAACAAGCATGATTCTTGAAACTGTAAAAACTGAAGCTGCCAGCAAAGCTGGGGTTGCATTATGTTCGCATACTCTATTCTATAAGGCCATTTCTGCACTGGACTGTTATAGTGCTATTATTCCACTTTCAACCTCCTATGGAATCCTGGGGTTTGCAGTTTAGGAAGGGGCCTCAAAGACTCAAAAGCTTAAACCCTCAAAGGCCCCTCCCTAAACTGCAAACCCCAGGATTCCGTAGCAGGTTGAAAGCAGAATAATAGCACTATAACAGTCTAGTGCGGAAATGGCCTTAAGTCTATATATTTAATCAACTCTGAGTAGTACCCACCTGGAAATTCTCTTAGCTGCACCCTAGAGAAATGCATATTGTTCAATTTCAACAAGGCCTGGCTCGACATAATGAGTAATTTGTAGTCAATTAATCACACACTCTTCTTCTAATAAACAAAATTCAGTTTTAATTAGTGCATAGCACATTACCCCAAACCCAATATGGGTTTCTTTTAGAGAATATTTCCTTTGGTAACGAACCAATATAACTTCCAGTTTAATTAAGAAAAGCTACCATACTCTGCTAGAAAGCAAAGTTTTCTCTTTTTCTTAACTGTAATTTCCTTGGAACCACTCAAATAATATAGCTTTGATGCTAATATGCAGCCTCACCAATTATTATTGGCTTACTGCTGATTCAAAGTGGACCAGATATGATTCCTCTGCGAATTAAGCCAAAGGATCTAACAAGGGAATCTAACAAATCTAAATGAGACGGCACACTTCTACCTGGTGCACTTCAGACTGCAATTGAGGGCTCATATAATAGGATGGCAGTTCATTCAAAAAATTCTCATATGCAGAAAAGTAGGGCATTAGGGGAAAGATTATGAAGCCATTCTCCCTGAGATGCTAGATTTCTACATGCAGGATTTTCCTCTCCATAGGAAAAGACTTTCAATCTCACACTTCTGCACCCACAGTCAGACGTTTCTCATCTCATCTAGTTTGAAGGAACTGGGTCTAATTTTAATCATTTAAACAGGCATCATACAATCCAAGACCAAAGGGTGCACATGAATGTATATTATATTTATTTTTCCCATTTCAATAGTCAGAGGCAAGCAGCAACAGTGAAAGGACTGGGTCCTTTTCTCTTGGAAGACAGAAATGAAATACAATAGCATAGCTGGCACAAGAGAAGTATATTTTGCGCCTGAGACTGCAAAGCTGGCCTCAGATTCCTTTCGTGTTCATGAGCATTAAAGGAGTTCCTTACATCTGAAAATGCTGAAAACCATCAATCAGCCTTTTCTAAAAACCTTCCTGTGACCATTTTATGCTGAGGACAATACATTGTGAAAGGCCTAAACACCCTAAAGGCACCAGAGCCCATCTGATCTTGGAAGCTAAGCAGGGCCAGCCCTGATCAGTACTTGGATGGGAGATCGCCAATGAATTCTAAGTACTGTAGGCTCTGTTTCAGAGGAAGGGACTGGCAAAACCACCCCCTTGTGCTCCTTGCTTGAGAAAATCCTATGAAATTCATGGGGTCACCATAAGTTGACAGGAACTTGAAGGTACATATAAACACGATAGATTGTCTTCCGGCATTGCTTTGGAGTAGGGCGGCCAGATGGAATAAAGGACAGGGCCCCTGTACGTTTAACAGTTGTGTAGAAGACAGAATTTCGGCAGGTACAGCTTGTCACACAAGTTGCATTTCCTTCTTCCACACAGCCATTGGAGAGACAGGGCTCTGCTGCTTGTTTTACCTGGTAACCTTCCTTTGGAAAAAGGATGTATTAAGGACATATTGGTTTCCAAAAAAAAAAAATTAATAAAAAACCTACTGTTTCAAGTAAAGAGGTTGGCAGACTACAAAACAGCCACAGTCTGAAGATATTCAGCAGCATTTAGTGTCCTTATGGGGTAATTATGCAGTAGAGAATGGAGGAGCACTGCATTAGCATTATCTATTTAGGTAAGCGAGCAAGAATTAACTTAGCCAGAGGTTGCTACATCTAAAAGCAAGAAAAAACAGTACAACAGGTTGCTGTGCTTTATAAGGAATCCCACTGGCACCAGCAGCACTTGAAACCGATTGTGAATAAATAGATTAAATGAATGAAGGAATGAAAATGCCATATTGCCTAACCTTTGACACGTGAAAACAGGGAGACGTTTCCTCAAGGAGCCTCAGAGTGAGTCAACGTGCCCTCCGACTGTCCTGATCTGGCATTCTTAATTAATCCTCTATCATCCCACTTATTCGGCTGCTTTTAAAACATCCCAGTTTTTTTCCTCCTCCTGCCACTCTCCCTCTTCCTCCTCCGTCTTATTTCAACGGCTGCAAACTGAGTTCAAAACACAAAAGTAACCTGTGGTCCATTCACTTGGCAGAGGAAGAAGAGAGAGAGAAAGAAGGCAGCATCGTGCCCTTCCCAGTAGGCTCAGGCAAAAGCAAACTGCTGCATCCTCTCCTAGCTTGTATTTACTTTCTTGATAATAACTTTTGCCATCTTGACCACATTCTGATGTTGCTGGGTAGTATTTGTCCTAGTTTTCATCCAGGAAATATTGGAGGGTATGGCTCAAAAGGGCTGGGGGAACAATTTTCACTGTCTCCCTCTACAATGCTAGAAATTTGGAGAGCGAAGGAGAATTTCGTTTGTAGGGACAGAATTCTTAAGGGAAGGGAAAATCCCTTTATTTTGCCCCCTCCCGTAGCTGCCACATTAGAATTGGCTGCAACCGTCCCTTCTGCAGTCAGCAAGAGGGGCCGACGTTGGGTTCTTCTTGTCTCTATAGCAACTTCCAGAATCCACCACAACCGGCCCCTTGTCCTTCTTCTCCCTCCCCGTCTGAGAGTCTGCATTGTGCCCCGTGCTTTTAATTCTCCTTCAGATCTTGGCTTTCTTGCAGCCTGCTTGCTGCTTTCTCTCTCTCGTCCCTTTTCTCTCCTCAACCCTCTTCGCTTTCCTTGTTGACGGCTTTCCCTGCGAGCAGCGCCAAAACTGAACACAAAAGCCCGTAGTCGACGCCCAGCCGGCACCGGATGGAACAGAGCGAGCTACACAGAGCGTCTGTATTCGTCCCTGAATGCTTAAATTATTTGCTGTATCATGTGGAACGGGCTTGCAACCGAGCCAGCCTGAAACTTGTGGCTGGTTTTTTTTCTTCTTCCTGATGCTAGACCTCACATCAATACAGGTATACTTCAGTTAACAAAACAGATGCGTTTCTGGTATGGTTGCCATTTTGGAAACTGGAGAAGGCTCCTGTGCCTTTAACGGTTCCGTCGAAGAGGGAATTTCGGCAAGTGTTGCTTGTTACCTGGTTGAATGACAAGCCACAAAATTTCCTCTCCAAGACAGTCTTTAAAGGTGCAGGGGCCTTCTCCAGTTTTTACTCTGGCAACCCTTGCTCCTGGGGATTATTTTAACAGGAAACTTGGTTCCCAAGGCACCAGACTTGGAAATAATAGGTAGAATTTCCCACGTCACAAAAGAAGAAGAGCGGTTCAACGTTTTAGCAAATTTTTAAATTCAAAAATTCCACTGATGGTTTAAGTACAAAGCACACGCAGCTGTCTTCCGTCTCAACACGCTGTTGTGTTGTTTGCAACATCACACCAACTGGGCGTGCACCAATAACACAATTCCAGGCACGTTTTAGCCGTTCTTCTCCCGCCTTGTCACACCAAAACTGGACCCAACTGGAACTCTCACACCACTTCCCCACCCAGCCCAGCAACTGCTAGGCCTGATTCCTTGGAAAGAAAGACAGGCTCACCATAATCTTTGGGGAGCGGAGCAGGGGCAGAGGGGTGGACGATGGGTTTCTTCCTCCTCTCCAGGACAGGGCTCTGGAATTCCAAGGGCTGGTGGTCCTCCTCAGAAGGAAGCTCCGCCGAATCGTCTTTAGTCATGATGGCTGGAAGTTATTTTTTCTGCGTCAGCACGAAAAGAGAGAAGGGGGAAAAAAAAATAGGGATTTGAGTCACGCAGGAGGAGAATTTTAAATCTCAACAGATGTGAGCCTATCCCAGATCTAGAGAAAAAGAATCCACCAATTTCATCGTCTTTTTGTTCATCAGAAAAATGTGGTCAGGATACATAAAGGCAATAATAACAAAACAAAACAAAAAAAAGAGACAGTTTAGGAATGTCTGCAGCATTCCGCTTTTGCCTGAACCTACTGGGAAGGACCTAAATATCCTAAACGTGACAGATGACATCGGATCTTGGAAGCTAAGCAGGGTCAGTGCTGCTTAGTACTTGTGTGGGAGATCACCAATAAATACCAAGTGCTGTAGGCTATATTTCAGAGGAAGGAACTGGCAAAACCACCTCTCAATATTCCTTGCCTAAGGAAACCCTACGAAATCCATGAGGTCTGCATAAACTGACACAGACACGCACACGCACGCTCCCATACTGTGAAAGACAAGATTCAATTACCGCTTCTCCTCTCCCTTCTGCTTAGTTAATGGAGTGCAATCTACTTTTGAACCCAGTTTGCAGCAATAGAATCAAGCTGAGGACAAAAGGGGAAGTGGGAGGAGAAGAGAGAAACTGGGACATTTTAAAAATGGGTGAAAAAATAGGACGACAGAGGTTTAACCCCCTGAGCATAGGCCATTTCTGCACTTGCCTGTTATAGTGCTATTATTCCACTTTGAACATCTTATGGAATCCTGGGATTTCCCAGGATTCCATAGGATGTTCAAAGTGGAATAATAGCACTATAACAGGCGAGTGCAGAAATGGCCTTACTTCTAAGTAGATGCATAGATGCTTGTAGTGGAGAAGCCTACATTATGGTCTTTAACGTATGAGAACCAATGTCTCAACAAGGTAAAGATTGATTTCAAGGTCCTACAGCACTCTGCTGCTGTTATTGTTTTGTATAACACTCTAACACAGTCTCGCTGTTGATATCTGTTTTAAAGAAGAAAAAAAATATCCCGCAGCAATTTGGAGCAAAGCTGAGAGGCCCAACCCTTCACTGTGAAGTATTATTGCCAATTTCAGACTCCAAGGACTGCTCTCTTTCTAAGAAGTAAGACATACATCAAGGATGCATTGGTTTTGCAACATCATGATGAGACAAGGCATAACAACGATAATAACAATACATCACTTAACACTGATTAATTGCTAAACACAGATTTTTAAAAAAGACTATCCCTCATTTCAGGTTTATAATTAAGCACTCACCTGGTTGGCAACATATTCTCTTCGAAAGGATCGCTAAATTTGGTAACTCTTACAACTAGTAATATTTTTTTCGTTCACTCCTACTAGCAGCAGTCTATCAGGCATTGCCAACCCAGTTTTTGGATCATCAGTGATGCAAATTCTGTCAAAGACGCTGAGAGTCATGATGCATAATGTGACACATTCCAATTTTGTAATTGTAATAGTATTAATAGATTTGTCCTCTGCCCTTCCTCGTTACAAGCTCAGAGCAGCTGGCAATCTGCATAAACACAGGGAACTAAAATCACCAATTCCAAATATCTAAGATAATAAATTAGAAACGCCTAGTCCAGTACAATCAAAACCAATGCAAACAAGCAGCAGCCAGAGGCAAAGGGAATGTTTGCTTATTCTCCAAAAGCATATACAAATGAATATATTTTTAACTGATGCCTGAAATACACAAACAGGGGGAAATGAGCAGATCTTTCACAGAAGGGAGTCCTGTAGCCATGTGGGCATGCGTTATTTATAGTACAGACATATGCCCAGAGGTAGAAATGAGAACGAGTATGCCTCCCTTCTTCCCTCAAGCCGTGGGAACAAATGGATGATGTGGGAAATAATGTGGCTTGTTTTGTCCAATGAGGATACAACCAGCAAGTTGAAGATGTTAACTGGGCAGGAGATGGCGTACCATGCACATCTTTCACATTTCACAGGTTAAAATAGACCCTTTTTCATGTATCCTCGCACAACATTTTCCTTGCTGCCCACTATTCCATCCTGCGTGCATGTTTTTCTCCACTTGTTCTTTCTTTGCCCTCCTTTTCTCCCTTTGCTCTGGCTTCCACCGAAGCAGAACGTGCAACTAAGCTCACTGTAATGGTTTCCCTTAAAAAAAAAAAAAAATCCTTCATATTTCTGTTGTTGATGTGGCATGCCTTCATGTTGCTTCCAACTTATGACACCCTAAGGCAAAGCTATTTTGGGGGTTTCTTGGCAAAATTTGTTTGGGGGTTTGTCTTCATCTGAGGCTGAAAGAGTGTGACTCACCCAAGGTCACCCAGTGGATTTCCATGGCTGAGCAGAGATTCAAACCCCAGCCTCCAGTGCTCCAATCACTATACGATGCTGGCTCTCTGTGCAACGTTTAATTGCACAAAGCATAGCTGCAACCTATTTGTATGTGTGTTGTGTACCTTCATGTCATTTCTGAGTAGTAATGCCAACCCATATGCAAACCTACCGAGGATTTTCTTGGAAAGATTGGTTCAGAAGGGGCTTTGCCTTTGCCTCCATCTGAGGCTGGGAGAGTGGGACTTGTGCAAGGTCTTGTCCTAGATTTGTTTGAGGGTGGGGGTTGCCTTTGTCTTCCTGAGGCTGAGAGAGTGTGACTTGTGCAAGGTCACCCATTGGTGTTCCAATTGGTGGCTGGGAGGGATTTGAACTCTGGTCTCCAGAGCTGTAGTCTAGCTCTCAAACCACTACCCCAAACTGACAGCCTATTTACTAGGGAGTAAATCCCTTTGGATACAGTGGGACCAGTTTCCAGGCACAGGAGTCCACTGTCTATCTGACTTTTTGTATCTTAATAAGGGTCCAAAGGAAGGCAGAAAAGGAAAGCCACTCCTTTGTGCTATCAATTTAGGCATCCAAATATTAGAGGATGGATGGGGTGCAACTACAGAGGGACAAAAAGATGATATTGCTCCCCAAATAATAATTCTGTATACCCAGACTGAAGTTTTCCTTAAGGCCCCCAAATTTCTAGCATTGCAGTAATATAAAAATTCACTCGAGCATTTAGAAATAGAATTTAGGCACCCAAAGAACAGGGATCCATGGGGAAACGTGAACACAGCAAAGAGAAAAGTTCTGCAGAGGTGAATGCTTCTCAGTGTTTCTGCAATGTTAGAAATTTGAGGATTGAAAGAAAATTTCATGGACATTGGGGAATTCTTATTTGAGAAGACAATGCCTTCATTTGCTTCCCCCTCTCCCCTGCAGCTACATTCCTAGGAGTTAGAAGAAAAGAAAAACAATTTGAAGCCAGAATTAAAAGGGATTCACAGAGCACCAGATACCGTCTGATCTGGGAAGCTAAGGAGAGTCAGCCCTGGTTAGTCCTTGGATGGGAGACAGCCAACAAATCCAAGGTGCTGTAGGTTATATTTCAGAGGAAGGAACTGGCAAAACCACTTCTGAGTATTCCTTGCCTAAGAAAACCCTATGAAATTAATGAGGTTGCCATAAATCGAGAGGGGACTTGAATGGACGTACATACGCAGAGGCCTCACGGTACCGCTTCAAAGTAGCGTGGTGCTTAGAGCGTTGCGCCTTGACTCTAAGTCCCCATTGAGCCATCAAACTCACTTGGTGATCTTGGGCCAGTCGCTCTCTTCCTCTCTGTTTTTGCTCAGCCTGATCTACCTTGCAGGGCTGTTGCAAAGATCCCCTTTTGACCCCAGTTAAAACAGGACCTCTGATATCAACAGGAGATAAGCAAGCATTGGTGGCTGAGCAATCTCATTCATTTCAGTGCTTCTGTTCTGGGATTAACAATTAGATTGAGCTATGGTGATGATGATGAAGATGATGATGATGATGATGATGATATTTATTATTATGCATAGCTCAATTACAACAACGTGGCAGACCTAAGCAGTTTGAGACCTCAGCACCTGAGATCTCTCTGTACACGCTGGGCTTATTAGTCCCCATAAGTAACTGATTAATATGTTTAAATTTTTTGTCTTATCTATTTAAAATATTTCTATTGTTTTCAAATCCCCCCCCATTTGTATTGATTTTATTTGTATATGCCCCCACCAAGATCTTTTGATACAAAGCAGGACAGATACGTTTAAAAAAGCAAACAAATAAATATTGCATTTCAGCTACCTTTTACGCTGCTTTAAATGAATGTTTCTAATACGATTATTTGTTTTTTGTTTTTTTTTCAAGTTTTGTGTCATCTATTGTTTGAACTGCATAATGCTTGAACAACATGTTGCAAAATTCCTTGGGTCTCACGTTGGAAGACGTGGGATGGGTGGGAGTGGAGCTATAAAGAATGGAATAAATACATTTTAAAAATCAATATAGCGGGGAGGAAGAAGGCTGTGATGCCCCCCGCATTCGTTGGAGGAAACTAGTGGGAGAGGGAGAGAGAGAGAGAAGGATTTGAGGATGGTAAATAGAAGATGAGAGAAGAAAGAAGATATTTGGGGTGCTGTTTATAAGATTAGGGGATGGATGGATGGATGGATGGATGGATGGATGGATGGATGGATGGATGGATGGGGTGGCCTAGAAGTATTTTGGGGGGAGGGAGTAGCTAAAGGCACCAGATTCCATCTGGTCTTGGAAATTAAGCAAGATCAGTACTTGGATGGGAGACTGCCAACAAATACCTGGTGCTGTCGGCTATGTTTCAGAGGGAGGAACTGGGAAAACGACCTCTGAATATTTCCTCCCCTAAGGAAACCTTATGAAATTCACAGAGTCGCCATAATTCAACTGGAGACTTGGATGCACACACAATATCACACACACACACACACACACACACACAGAGAGAGAGCAATCATGGGGAAAGAGGATATGGGGCTGGATGAAAAACAGCAGCAATATGGGTGCGATATCTGTCACGGGAGGCAAACCTGGGGAGGAATAGGTGTCGACTTAGTCCTGGATTAGAGGGTGGGTTTATGCTGGAAATATGGGAGACGGGGAGGGGTGGGGCTAGGACATCTGGGAAAGGAGAATGAAATAGCAAGGAATCCTGATTGGAAATGGAGGAGAGAGGAGGCAGGTGGGGTGTGGCAGCTTTGGGTCCTGCTAAGGGGGTTTAGGAGCACGGAATGGGGCGGGTGGGCTGGAGAAATGGAGGCACAGAGGGAGGGAGAGGAAAGATTCCCTGTCTCCAAGGCGGTTCAGGTAGAGAGGATGCGCAAGGGGAGGAGGCGGGGGCGAGCAGCATCCTTGAAGGGAAGGAGAAAGGCCTTAAAGAGGGAGAGGGGGAGCCAATCCAGCCACCTCGCCCCCCATGGCGGGTTCAGAGAGGCCAACTGACTATCTTCCCACCCCCACCAGGGTCTGAAGCCTTACCACTTACCTTGGAAAGCTGGGGCGAGGCAAGGCGAGGGCTCTCCACTCTGAGCTCCTGGGGATGCGATGGGGGGATGAGAGGCTGGGCAGAGAAGAGAGACAGAGCGGAATGATGGAGGCGTCTCATCAGCATCCACGCTCATGCGCAGCATCAGCACCACGGCTCCCCCTCCCCGCCTCCTTGGCGGAAGGAGGAGGAGAGGAGGAAAGGGGCAGAGCTGGGCCAGCACAGCAGCCGAGGGTGAGGCAGGGCACCCCCTCGACAGCCGGGTCCCCCAGCTGTGGAGGGGGTGCCCTGCCTCCCCATCCCCTTGGCAGCTATGCAGGCCCAGCTCTTCCCCTTTTGGGGGCTGGGGGTCTCCTCCTTGGCACAGGTTCTCATCAGTTCTGCATCCTGGCAGGTCCTTGCAAGGGGAGGGGAAATAACTGGTCATTTTAATTGAGGGGTTTGTGGTTTCCTGAGGCCAAAGAGCTCTCTGGCCGAGAATCCTAAATGCCCCTCCCTAAACTGCAAACTCCAGGATTCCATAGGATGTTGCGATTGGAATAATAGCACTTTAACAGCGTAGTGCAGAAAGGCTGATTGCTCAACACTCAGAACTACTACACCACACTGGCTCTCCTGTTGAAAACTAGTCCACAGAGAATTTTGCAACTTTTTGGCTGGCCTGATAAAGGCGTTCCTGCAGGACAGACTTTGAAATTTGTTTTACGGTCAACAGGTCTAGACCAGCATATGTGTATCTTTTCATCTCTGCTTTTCTTCCTGCATGTCCAGCTACTCCATAGTCAAGTTCCCCCTTTTTTCCCCCCTCTTCGGTCTGCTAGTATCCCATGCTATTACCATACCTGGGTGGGCTCAGGTGCAAGGTGACGTTCTTCTCCACTAAATTTTCCCACCCCTGAAATTTTTACCAAAAATCTTGATCATTCTGCACCCACACAAAACTGGGAATGCATGAATGCACTTTAGGAGCAATAATGCTTTGAGTGGCATTGTATTACTTGAAATCTGTATTTTTCTTACCTGTAGCTCCTTTAAAAAAGAAATATAGTCTAAATGTGTTGGGCCAATTAAACAAAATATTCATTTTTGTACCCACTTTGACTTTTGTCTCCTTGCTTTCCCTCTCAATTTCTTACTCAGTCAACCACTGTTCCCTAGCATAGCCTATCTTAAAAGATTGTTGGAATGATAATACAATAACAATAACACCCGTGGGGAGCTTGGACAATGCTGAGAAACCACAGCTTGGAAACATTACTTTTGCAGACTACAATTTCCAGAATCCTTCAGGCAGCATGACTGCTGGCTGGAAAATTCCAAAAGTCATGGCCCAAAAGAAAGCAAATTTCCCAACATCTGCGCCAAAGGTCATTTCTACACTAGATTGTTATAGTGATATTATTCCACTGTCCACTTTCTACTTTCAACATCCTATGGAATCCTGGGGTTTGCAGTTTAGGGAGAGGCCTCAAAGGATAGGATGTTGAAAGTGGAATAATACCACTATAACAATCTAGTGCAGAAATAGCCAAAGGCTGCCCCATTGCTTTTTAGTGGCACAGTTGTTGTTGTGATGTCACCTCTGACTTCTGGTGGCCCATCGTAGGATTTTTCTTGGCTAGATTTATCCGGAGGTTTGCCATTGGCTTCCTTCAAAGTTTTTCTTAGGTCTGGCTGCTCTACACATCCATCTCTGTGCTTTTAAAACCAGTTTAAAAATGGAATATGCTTCTGACTCTTTACCCCTTAAGATTTTAGAATACAGTACCTTTTGGGAATAACCTCATGTCTCCTTTGTTCACTACTTGTTGTGTATGAGACATGAGACTGGAGAGACACTGAGGATCTGTGAAATTCACATTCGATGTGAACCCGCATTTCCTGCCATTTCACAGATCCTCAATTTCTCCCTTTTTTGCCGCCAGCCAACCGCCTTCCCCTTCGAGGCGGTAGCTGCGACAATCCCACTTGTTCATTTCTCAGATCCTCAGTCTTTCTCTCTTTTTCCACCAGCCACTTCCACCTTCAAGGCAGACCTGGGAGACAAATCAGCAGGCGTGCCATAGCTGTTATTGCTAGATAACGGAGGCTCAACCTGCCAATACCAAAGAGACCTTTATAAAATCACAATGGATTTTATAACATCAGAAAAGTTGTCGTTGAAACCACAGGAGAAGTTAATAAAATCAGGACTGGTTTGGAAACAGGAAAATACGAGCAGGGTAGAACTCATCTTTCAGTTCCACCCTCCCAGCTTCTGACATCCTCAGCTTTCCTATCAGGCCTTTGGAGAATCTCAATTTTAATTAAGAATTGAAGACAAAGAATTGACAAAGAATTGAAGACAACGGAGCCAATGTTTGGGAGAAGAGATACAAGAGCCAGATTGGAGCTGCTTAGCGTCTGAAGAGAAAATGAAGATTACTGATTGGAAATGTGAGCTGGGTTTATGATTCTTTCAATACGGGAGAGGGTTTTGCCGGTAACTCGGCTGGCAGCAAAGCAGCGTGCAGCAGAGAATCCATTACTACAAATCAAATTCAATCCCATTCCTCCACCCCCAGCCTCTCTAACGTCAAGGGTTGTGATATATAATATGGTGTTCTGGTAATTAAGCTAGGAATCCCACAAAGAAGGGCTGGAAGAGCTTTCGAAGAGCCATTTGGGAACAGGGCCGGCTCTTTAAAAAGGCTGCAACATGGAAAGGGGATCAATAGAAAACTACAATAGTAATGTCAAACTTTCCTAAGAGGATTTTCCTTGCGTGCAGTAGAAACCTGAACACAGAACACAGGAAAGGAAAATAATTGCTACACAAGAGTGGTTTAGAGAAACTGAAGAAACAGATCATTTTAAAGCAGGGTGGGCAAAATAGAACCCAAGGGCCACATGTGGCCCCAAGCCCATTTCATGGCTCCCAGCGGCCAAAAACCTGCTCCAAAATACCATCTAGGGAACATGGAGGGCATTTCTGCCATGTTTGGAAGTTTCCTGGGCTCTCATGAGTAAACAAAAAATGGCAATTTATTTCAAAAAAATATTTTTGCTCCCAAATGGCCTCAAAGGAAGCATTCCCATCATATTTTGCCAAACTACACCCCCCAGGATTTTTTGAAACAGGAAATCAGGAGAAAGTGACTTCCTTTCACTTATTGTTAAAAGAAGGCTTCTACTAGACCTAAAATAGCCCAAGAAGCCCCCCCAATTGGTTAAAATTTCCCCTAAGTCCCCTAAAGGGAGCTTGGGAGCAAAATGTGTGTGTGTGTGTGTGTGTGTGTATTTTTTTCAGGAAGCTTTTCCTAACGTTTAAGGTGGAATCTCTTTTCCTGGAATTTGAATCCATTGCTCCACATCCTAGTCTCTGGAGCAGCAGAAAACAAGCTTGTGCCATTCTCCATATGACATCCCTTTAAATAGTTAAACAGAGATATCATGTAGCCTCTTAACCTTCTCTTCTCCAAGCTAAACATCCCCAGTTCCCTAAACCACTTCCCATAGGGCAGGGTTTCCATGCCCTTTGCCATTTTGGTCACCTTCCTCTAGACAGATTTCAGCTTGTCAATATCCTTATTCCATGCCTTGTAGGAATACACACCTAAAGAACTCTGGAGAGATGGCAATCCAACATCTGTTTAAAAACCTCCACTGCAAAGGAAAATCTCCTCTAAACAAATATTTCCACAGAAACCCTAGGGCAGGGTTGCCATAAGATGGAGACGATCTGAAGGCATATAACAACTGAGCCTGCGTGATGTAGTGGTTTGAGTGTTCGACTAGTTCTCCGAGAGAGCAGGGTTTCAATCTCTGCTCAGCAAGGAAACCTGCTGGGTGACCTGGGGCAATTCCCACTCTCATAGGCTAAGAGGAAGACAAGGACAACCACCCCTCGGAAATAATCTTGCCAAAAAAACCTGATAGCGTCACCATAAATTGGCAGTTGACTTTTGAGGTTCATTGGATCAACAGTTTGGGTTTGTCCATCCTAAGAGGAAATTTGGCTGTGAAGGACATTTGTCTTTGTCCGCTGGAATACGCACTAAGCTAACTTGTCTGGCTTCTGAACCTGCAACAGGTCTGGGTCGCACTCAAAATCCACCTTCAGAGCCCAAAAGGATGCAGGTGTGCCCCTTGTTTGTAAAAACAAAGGCAGGGGTCCTCTAGAAAGGGAATTCTGCACCCAGAACAGTCTTTTGTACTTCTGTAGAATCATAACATACTGCTCAAGTTAGGCCTTCCTACTTTAGGTGGGGAGGAAGAATACTAAGAACAAGTACTCTATCTTCCCAGTTTGAATGAAGCCAAACCCACCCCCTTTTTACAGAAGGACTTGCCATTTTCTTCCAATATATTCCATTTATTTATGTTTTAAAATTACAGCGCTGTTACACACACACGTCACTGCTAAAGAGGCTCTCCTCACTCCGTCTTCCCACCTATCAACCAGCAGCAATCACATCATCATTTATTGGTATTTTTAGCCTCTTCTCCAATACCCAGGTTAGTTTATAATCACAGGTACCCGTGTTAAAAAAAAAAATTAAGAATTAAATAGGAATTTTTTAAAAGAGGATTTATAATCACATTCAGTCAGTCGCTCACTCAGGAAACAATAATTTCATTTTGCACGCAGCTGGAAAGATGTGCAGTCTATCAGAAAAATAAACTAGTGTATGAGATGGAACCTTGAGGGTGAGTCCACACAGGCCATCGAGCCACATACACCTGAGAAGAAAACGCTGAAAGGAGTCTAGATACTCAGCAAGTCTGAAAGAAGCTCAACAGAAAACACAAAGACAATAAAAAGCAGGCTGTACATCTTTCCTATATAATCCTTCCTATTCAAGACAAATCCTTAGACTCAGTAGACTTTAATTCTAGGTGTACGTCTTTTGTACCCCGCTCTAGTTTAGTGGCTATCAAGGGTTCTAGTAAAAAAAGAAAATTGAAGTGAATCTTCCACCTGCCCATCCCTGCTCTACACACCAGGATCTTGCATCCGATTTTGTATATGCTGTTTTCTCCTTGGCTTTTTTCCATTCATACATATATGGCAACTGTAGTTCCTCAGTTACCGCTACAAATTGTTCACAGAAGTTTTCCTTTTTCTGTTGTTAACCTACTGAAAGCTTTGCAGTCTCCTGCTCTCCCTGTATCTTGCCTTCTCTGTGCAGCATCTCATGGTGATGAACCTTTTCCCAGCCACCCCATTTCCCACATGTGCAAAAGCAACTGAGGGGACCAGCGACAAACAACCAGGGCTCATGACTAGATGCTCCTCTTGCAAAAGATGCTGAGATACCACTAAGCACTGCAGTGCTTCTGCTGGAGGTGGGAAGAGGGTGGTACCTCTTCAGTCTCTCCTTCTCTCTCTCACATACACACACATACACACACCAGTCATACACACACACACAGACCCTGAAGCCAAACCCTTTTGAAAGGCCCTGGGGGTGGACATGCCAGCAAAGTATGAGAACTCTAGATGTATGAAACACAACATAGCAGTGTTTCACCTCCAACAAGGGAGCTTAGCTGGTTACTCTGCTGCAAAAGTAGAGCCAAGAAGAGTTATTTTTCTAAACTACAACTCCCAGAGCAACCTCAACTCAGCAAGGCCAAAAATGTCGTCACACAGACCCAAAAGCGAACTCTTCCAAGCCCTGCGTAAAGGTACAGGCTAGCAAGAAAACACAGCAAGTCTGGTTTATCACCAAACCACAATGGGAATACCAAAGTAGGTTAAAACCAGCAGCACCCCTTGCCTCAGGTACCAAGAGTGAGCCAAACACACACACACACAGTCAGTGGTTCTTTCCCCCACCAAGACAATTTTATATGCATTAATCTCAGATAAGGAGGGAAAACAAAGAAAGAACCCACAAGCCTTCCCTGCAAAATAAGGTGCCATAGCAATAAGGCCATAAAAAATGCAGCCGGAATCTAAGAAAGGTCTGGCGGGGCTGGCTTTGTGATTCTGGCAGCCGAAGGGCACAATCTCTCTGGAGATTTCCTAGAAAGGTGCCTTTCTGTTCTAAGTCAAACAGAGAGGGGTTGGCTCCCGACTGTCCCATGCCTTCTCCCACAAGGCTACTGCTCTTCAACGTGGATGATAGTCTCGTTCCCTTCTTCGGGAAGTTGAGGTACGGTGTAGACCAGCGCCTGGTCATTCTCCTGGCAGATAATGGCTACTGTGCTGCCGGTCTCCGGCATTATAGTGCTAGACTGCAGACAGGCCTGGGAAGGAGAGGAAAAAAAAAGGGCATTAGAGATCTTGGACGCCTCTAAGAAACAGTGGGAGTACTTTTCTCTAGCCTGGGGTGGGCCACTGTGAACCTCCAAATGCTTTTGGTCCACATCTGCTATCAACCTAGCCAGCACAAGCACAGCAAGGAATTGCGGAAGTCACTCAAAACCTACCTTCCGGTCACTTAACCCCCACAACCCCAGCTGTTCAGGGGTGGTGGCCACCTTGGTGCAGTGGCAGTGGGGGAATAAGGGGAGGCTCCCACAGCTGCCACTTCTCCATTTGCCCTTGTGTGATGGCAACTGGCATTCTGCCCCCCCCCCGGCCCTGCAACTAGCTCACCATCTCCAGGAGCTTCAGCTTCTCCTCCGACACCAGGTTCTCCTTCCTCAGCTGCTCCACCACCCCCTCCATGGCTTCCAGTTTGGCACAGTGCCGGCGATGCCGCTGCTGCAGCACCTTCACTTTCTTCTGCAGGCCCAGCACCACCTCCGCCAGCTCTGCCGTCGTCCCCTCCTCGTTCTTGTGATAGCGATGCTCCTCCAGCTGTTCCTCCAAGGACTCCACGGAACTCAACTCTCCCAGTTTCTCCTCCTCCTCCTCGTCTTCCTCCTCTTCTTCCTCCTCCTCCTCCTCGGTTGCAGCGGCCTCCGGAGAGGCTTGGTTGGAGACGATGGGGACGGTGGAGACGATGGGGACGCTCAGGGCAGACGAAAGGACAGTCTCAGGGGGAGTCACCCCAGAAGAGGCAGCTGCCGTGATGGGAGCGGTGGGGATGGTCTCAAAGTAGGCAACCATCTCCGTGGAGGAATCCTGGAGGGAGCTGAGGACGGCGGCAGCGGCGGCGGCAGCAGAGGGGTCAGCCTCCAGAAACGGCTCGATGGCAACGTTCTCAATGATGAGGGCGCCCTGCTCGGCTGCCATGGACTCGTCGGCCACCAAGGCCTGCAGCTGTGGTTGGCTGGCGGCTGCGGCAGCGACCACCTGGCACGGCGTTGCCATTTCTGCACAGAACTGCCCAGAGAGCCCCACCGAAGAGCTCGGCATGGCCTCCAGGGCAGGCGGCGGTAGAGAGGCCACCAAGTCGACCAGCTGCTGCTCCACCGGGTCAGGCACAGGCTGGCCTGGCACGGCCTCCACCGGGGAAGCCACAGTTAGTGTTACGGCTTTGAGGGGCTCCATGATTTGAACCAAAGGGACGAGGTTCACGCCCCCAACCAGAGGGCCGGAGAGGGTGTGGAAGTCTAAGTCCGAGGCAGAAGACTGGGTTTCCACATAGATCGGGGTGGTCCCCACCCCAGGATCTATGGCGATGGCAAGCGTTTCCAGTGTGTTGGGCTCCTGGCAGCCCCTGGCTTGGGACCCTGGCATGCTCCTCTCTCCCTGGCACTTGAGGATGAGTTTCTTGGCTGGCACCTCAGAGGGCGGCTTAGCAGAGTTCTCCCTCTTCTGCAGCAAACAAACAAACAAACAATGAAATTTATTTTCTTTTTTTTTCTTTCATTCTTTAGAACATTTATACCTCACCCTTCAGTCCAAAAAGCCTCCCAGAGCAGTTAACGAATTGTGAATTTTCCCAACCCTCAGGCTTGCAGTCTGAAAAAGACAACACACAAGGGAACAGGGATAGGAGCAGGGAAGGGGATGAAGTCCAGCAGATGCTGGCTGTTCTTCTCTCCCTCAGAGCCCAGAGCAGCAGCAATTGGAACATGGACAGAGGGCCTCTGACCAACTGCTGGGACCAAGGCCCCGTGGAGCTCTGCCTGGCTTCTTCCTTCTCCCTCAAAGGCCACACCAGTGACAACTGGAATTGTGGTAAGACTTCTCACTGGCCTTAGATATCCTCCAGAAATGCCATGCAGCCTTTCCCAATCTTCTAGGTATAGCAGACTACAATCATTTTATCCTGAGTGGGCTCAGAAAAAAAAATAATGTAGAGGATATGTACAAGATGGAAAGAAGTCCTGACCTCCTCAAAAAAATTCATTCTTATTAATAAGGGAAGAAACAAACAAACAATGTAGGAGTGTGTTCATCTGCTAGTCTCTTCCTCTAAGCAGTAAGGTTTGTCAATGATTGCCTCCTTACGGCAGCTTTGTTTCCAATTAGATCTGTTTTGTTAATTATGTTGAAACCAATCTTGGGTCCTCAAAATGGGGAAAAGGTAGACTATTAAATAAATAAATGCTTCCTTCTATAGTCCCTCATGGTGCCAACCTGAACGAAAACTGTCTTGTTTGCAATCAACCCAAGGCAAGCTGCTCCGGGAACCTTTCTTGGCTGGACCTGGTTAAGTTTAAATTTACTCTCCACCTAAACAAAAAGCGACTTAATTCTCACAAAGGCATTTTTCTCCCGAATTGCCTCCCCATCAACCCTTTGGCTGGCGGGCCAAGACTCACCAGTGGGCCATTGGACGTCTGGAAAATGGTGGGAACAGCATCGGGCTTCAAGTAACGCACTCCCCACCGGTATTCGAAACAGGATGGGGCAAAGTGTTCACTGCACAAGTGCTGGTGTTTTGTCGGGATCCATTTCTCTTGGTTCATCTGGGACAGCCATTGCCGGAGACGTTCAGGATTGTGCAGGGGAAACCTGTGTGGAGAAAAGGGGAAAAAATCATAGAAACCTCAAGTTGAAATGTACCCCAAGGGCCATTTAGTCCAACCTCTTGCCACGCAGGAGCACATAGGTAGAGCACACAGTGTTCCTTCCAGCTCTATGAGTCTATGAATGAGATTAGAATCAAGCCTTGGGGAAGAGGCTTAATCCTTTCCTGCCACATTATTCTCCAGTCTAAACACCATCACCCCACTAAAAGAAACATAAAGAGACAAAAGAACCACTCTCCAGCAAACAGTTAATCTCATCAAGGTGAGACTGAATTCAGTGCACGTAACAAATTCTGAGTGCCCTCCCATTTGTAAGTGGCCAGGTATTAAAGGGAAAGGAGACAACAACAACTGCAGGGCAAGCAAAAGGCTGCCCCCCCAACAACGATGACAAGGAGGCTCTTAAGCCCACCATCCAACACAAGGGCCAAGTTCACAGCAAGATTCCACAGGTGGAGAAGCTCTGTCTACCCTGGAATACCTAGAAAAGATAACTGTTGATCAATAACAATAGAAAGCTGATGGACATGTCACTTTTCTACAATAACCAAACAGTCTGTGATGAAGACTCCATGAGTGCTAGTATCACAAAATTCAAGGGCCCTCTCCCTGACCCCACAGCCTCTTCCCAAATGTCAGGGGCACTGGGAGACCAAGGGCTTGAATCTCTGCCAGCCACGGAAACCCTCTGGGTGACCTTGGGCAAGTCACACTCTCTCAGCCTCAAAGGCAGACAAGAGCAAACTCTTCTGAATAAATACTGCAAGAAACCCCCACGATAGGGAAATGACTTGAAGGCGCACAGCAACAGCGGGGGTCCAAATATCCTAAACGCGGCAGATCCTATCTGATCTTGGAAGCCAGCTAGGATGAGCGCTGGTTGGTACTCGGACGGGAGCCCGCTGAGAAATATCAGGTGCTGTAATAAAGATTTCAGAGACAGGAGCCGGCAAAACCACCCCTGAGTATCCCATGCCTACGAAAACCCTATGAAATCCACGGGGCCGCCATAGGCCAGCAGGCAACACAAGAGCCGGTGTGGTGTAGGGGTGGGAGGGCTCGGGGTTCAAAGCCGCATCCGGCCACCCCCGGCTGACCCTGGGCAACTCCCGGTCTCCGGGGACGGCCACGGAAACCCCCCTCTGGACGCATCTTGCCCAGAAAGGCCCCCCGGGACAGCCTCAGAGTCCTGCAAGCTGTGCCACCGGACGAGGGGCCATCCTGCCAACGGCGGAAGGGCCGGCTGGGTCCCCGGCGCGCCCCGGGCCGAGCGAGGGAGGGGGGAGGCGTCTGTGCAAGCCCGCCGGCGGGCACACGTTCGCCGGAGCCCTCCGCGTGAGGCCCGGCCACGCACGCGGCCGGCAGAGGGGGGAGCGGCAGGCCGGGGCTTTAAACCCAAGGCCGTTCCCGCACTGCGCTCTTATAGCGCGATGACTCCGCTTGCAACATCCTCTGGAATCCTGGGGTTTGCGGTTTCGGGAGGGGCCGACCGGCCCCTCCCGAAACCGCAAACCCCAGGATTCCAGAGGATGTTGCAAGCGGAATCATCGCGCTATAACAGCTAGTGCGGAAGTGGCCCAAGTCTCATCACCTGGAGGAACTGCACTGCCCCCATCGGCCCCTTCCTCCACCCGGCCGGGGCAGCCATATTTTTTTTTCCCGGGGTTGGGGGCTAGGGAGCTGCCGCCCTCGGTCCCCGGCCCCCTCCTCGCCCGGGGCCCCCTTCCCCGGCTGCCACCGGAGGGGGGCGGCTCTCTGCCAGGCGATGCACCAGCAAGACAGGCAAAGCGGGAGCCTGGGCTCCACCACCGCGCCTGAAGAAGGACTAGGTAACACTCGTGGGGGGGGGGGCTGGAGGAGAAAGCGAAAAGCCGCCCCGGCTCCCCGTGACGTCACAACCCGGCTCCTCCGTGACGTCACAACTCGGCCCCCCGCTCTCCCGAAAGTTTACTGACTTGTAGAAACTGAGGCGCTGGCTGTCCGGCCGGGGCTGCCCCGCGGAGTTGGAGCAGTTGGGCGCCCGGCAGTACTTGGTCATCGTCCCCTGCCGCCGCCGCCGCCGGGGTCCCCCTCCGCCTCGCCTGACCTGACGCCGCAACCTGTGGAGCCTGCGGTGACCCCCCGACTTCCAGCAGGCGTCGGCGGTGACGTCGTGACGTCGCCACGCCCTCTTTCACTTCCTTGGGTGTCTGTTTGGGGAGGGGGCGTGCACCTCCGCCCTCGCGCACGCGCGCTGAGGCACGAGGAAGCCTCCACGGGGCCGAAGACTAAGGGAAGGGAGCCCTCATTGGCTGAAGGCAGGGAGCCGAGCGCGGAGAGTGTGGCCATAGAGATAAACTGATAGAGGAGCCTGTCCTCCTGCACCATGATTTAGAAAAAAGTATTACATGTTCATACCGTCAGCCAGAGTTTTCCAAACTGTGGCCATTTCCGCACTAGGCTGTTATAGCGCTATTACTCCACTTTCAACATCCTCTGGAATCCTGGAGTTTGCAGGCTAGGGAGGGGCCTTTAGAATACTCAGTCAGAGAGCTCTTGGGCCTCACAAAATTGCAAAGCGCAGAATTCCATAGGATATTGAAAGTGGAATAATAGCGCTGTAACACGCTAGTGCGGAAATGGCTTTTGTCATTTGTGGGTGCCTTTGAGGACTAGTCATGGAGGTTACTTGTCTACTCCTTTGTAGCTTGGGGTATTTTTATTGGTGCTATGTGGTTCATTCGCCAACTCGGGCATGAAAAAGGTTTAATAATGAGTATCTTCCAAAAGCACATCTTTCATTTGAAAGCGTCGGATTAAAAAAAAATGTGATAAATGTGACGCAGCGCGACCCGAACCGGCAAAACCTTCCCCTCGGTGGAGAGGCGGGAATAGGCAGCGCCACGTCCCTTCTTATTGGCTAAGGGAGACACAACAGCGCACGCTTCTGAGGAAAACTGACAGCCACGCCTTGTTTCCATTTGCTAGAGTCCGCGATGATTGACAGGCCAGCGCCCCAATAGCCGGGCAGCGGCGTCTTGCCGCGCGCAGTTTAGGACGGTTACGGTTAGTCAGACCGGCGGAGCGGCCCGGGACGGGGCGACGGCGTCGGATGGAAAGGCGTGTTGAGTCTCGGCCGGCCACTTGAGAGGCCCGAGGGAGATGGCTGCTGGAGGCGGATGCTTCTACGCCGGGGCAGCCAGCTCCGGAGCTGACTCGCCGCCGCTCTTCAGCCTGAGGCGACGGTCCAAACACCAGGGGCCGGAGGATGCGGTGAGGGGTGTGGCTAATCAGCGTCGGGGGCGTGGCTAGGCGGTGGGCGTGGCTACGGAGCGCTCGGGAGGGGCGTGGTCAGGCTGAAGAAAAACCAGAAGGACAAGGGGCGGGGTTTAGCGCCGTGGTGGGCGGGGCTAAAGGACATTATAAAACCTATGGAAGTTTTATTAAGGCCAACAGAAAAACACAGATTGGATTTGAGTGTTTTAGGTTCTTCCAAATTGATTCCGACCTAGTGACAGCCCTGCCCCAGGGTTTTCTGTGCAAGATTTTTTTCAGAGGAGGTTGCCATTGCCTCCCTCTGAGGCTGAAGAGTGTGACTTGCCCATGGCTGAGTGGGAATTGAACCCTGGCTTCCCAAAGTACTGATCCAAAGATCAATCCACTACCTCATACTTGCTCTCCAGAAATGTAAGTTAAGTAAATGCAATAGTTGAATAAATGGTGAGTGGGCACATAATCTGCCCCATTTCACTGCTCACTTGACAGTGAATTGGTAGGCAACCCTTTTCTGCTGATTTTCTCATGTCTTCCAAAAATGTCCCCAAAGTGTGTGAGATTTTGAGGTCTCTAGAACTCTTTGGTTAGACAGTGCAATAAGAGCCAAGGAGAGAAATGGTCAAGTTCAAAAATCAAAGCTGAAGAAGATCAAGAGGAGGGTTTTTTTTTTCCTTCCCCACCCAAAAATATTAAGAGGGTAGCTGTTAAGTTTTAGGTTTTCTTTTTTTAAATAACAGCAATGTGACAAGCAGAAATTCGGGAGGCAAAGTTTATCTCATTGTTGTGTTATGTTTTTAGAATTTCGGTACTGTATTCTTCCATTCAGTTGACTTTTTGAAATACAAATTCCTGAATCTTGGGAATTGTACCCCCACACACAAAAATTCAGACTCTTGTTAATATTTTTATGCATGACTGTGATGGGGAACCCCAATCAGAAATGTTGCTTGTTATTCAGTTGTTAAAGATGCAGTCTAGTGAATGGCCTTTGTTAGTTCAAGTCACTCTGAATGTTCATGTCACATTAGCCGTATCACAGTTTTGTATTTGCTAGTAGAGTTTATTCCCTCCATTTCTTCTTTGGGGCAGGTACTGCTTGAAAAAGTGTTCGGAATAACCACTCAGACCAGCAGTGGCTTAGCTTGCGACCCAAACACAGGGCAGATTGCATATCCAACGGGGTAAGTGCTTTGCTAGATTTCTAAGTCCGATATGTAGGGTCTATAGAAAGGCAGCGAAAAGATAAGCACAGTTGTGTGTTACAAAAGAATTGTAGTGGGTCAGGAAGAACTAGTATGGGCTTGTCTGGCAATCTTGAGGAGCGAGGAGAGCTTTGCAGTTGTTAAAAGCACATGCATCGCAGCAGAGAGTGTATTCCAGAGCCAATCTCCAGCTGTCTTAAAGGGAAGGGGCCAGTTGTTTTGGCATTTTGTCTTACTACCAGAGATTGGAAAAAAAGTTATTTTTTAGGACTGTAACTCCCAGAGTTTCCCAGCCAATATGACTATTAGCCATGGTGTTGTAGTCCATGACTTCTCCACATTCTGTGTCACGCTATAGAGAATAAGCCTAGACAAACTTCAAGACTTTCACACCTTGTTTCCTTGTCCTGTCTCATTTGGCTGCAAGCATTTGCTTCTTTTTTCAATTAATCATACTAGTTATGTCAAAGCCAGGAAACAGGGTTATTTTTCAATATGGTCTTCATAGGAGAGGCCAGGATAGCAGGCCATAGCTGGAAGTTGTTTTGTTCACTTTCACTGAAGGCAATCCTCCTTATGTAAATGTTTTGATCTTTCCTTCTAGATGTGTGGTTGTGATTTTCAATCCCAGGAAGAATAAACAAAGGCATATCTTTAATACTTCTAGGTAATAAACATTTCTCATAACTACTGCCAATTTGAATATTAACATTTGTAAAGTTGTTAGGTTGATATGAATTTCTGTCAAAATATGTGAGCAGCTTATGGACACTGATTTTCCCAGATATTAGAACATTATCAACAGGCTTTAATCAATCAGTTAAGTTGCTTAAAATAGAGGCTACAGCTGGTCCAGAAGTTGCACTCATCTTCCTTCTTACCCATCCCAGACCACTGTGGGCTGTACCTTTGGTTTTGTTTTGTAAATTTGGGGTTTAAAGCAGGATGTGGTAGTTGGAGGCTTCCAGAGAGCTGAAAATGACAGTTTTCTGTTGTTTTGAGCATACATGCATGCATGTACACATTCTTATGGTGATAGAGCCACTGCAACAATCCTTATGAGCCACATGCAGGCCATGAAGTGCAGAATTCTCATACCAGGTTTAAACAAATGGAGTGACTTATTGAAAATGCGACTTACTGGTTCGTCGTTGGTATATTCAGATGTATAAATGGAAAGAGAAACCAGATTAACAGTCTAATTGCAATGAATGCTTTGGACTCAGAGTCTACTTCATGAGTGGAGGGAAAATATCAGGCGTAAGAAGATGTGCTGTCTAATATACACTAAGTTTGCCAGCAGTAAATGTTAGTCATTCAGGTGCCATAGGTGTTGCTTAGCTGTAATAGATTAGCACAGCTAGTTCTGTGCCATTCATTCTTTTGTTAGCAAAATAATGGGAAGTTTTTTTTATTTTTTCTTCCAGGAAAACTCTGAGCGCTCTGTCTTTCTCTCCTGATGGGAAGTATATTGTAACTGGTGAGGTGAGTTCTTAGGGATTGTTATTATAAATCTTGCAATAAAGGAAGTGTAAAAATCTCTTCCCTGCCTAAGAAACAAATTCTAACACAGCATTTTTCCCAGTCATCTTTACTGCTTACAGCTTGCGGCAAGCTTCCTTTAGCAAGAGGATCTATGTCACAATTATATGAACTTAAACTGTTGTTTTAAATCTGTAAGATGTAGACTGAAATAAGATAGATTAGGATTGGGCTGCTAGTTAAAGCTGTAGGTTCTTAGTGGTACTCTGTTATACTTGGAACCGAACTTTCTAGTATTTTCCTTAGGCTGAGTATTCCCAGTCAGCCCATTCTAAGTGGTTTTTTCCCCTCTTCTCAAAGCCCACAGTATAAAATCATGGATTATCTTTGTGTAAGAGTGTATTACAAAAATGTAGAAAGAGAGGTTGCCAAAATTTTGTTGGCCTGGCAGTCATGGACTCTGACCTGGAAATTCTATTGTATCATGAAATACCCATCAGCCAGCTGTAATAACTGAAAATTATTACACATCCTTTAAGAAGCCGCACAGGTGTACTTTTCTAATCACTGGTTAGCCTTAGCTGAGATGACGCCTTGTGCCCAATGCTATTCTGAGTTTTCCTCCTGCAGAATGGGCATCGCCCGGCAGTCCGAGTCTGGGATGTTGAAGAGAAGACGCAAGTGTTGGAGCTCCACGGCCATAAGCATGGGGTGGCCTGTGTGGCGTTTTCTCCCAATATGAAGTACCTTGTCTCCGTAGGATATCCTCACGATATGATTGTTAATGTGTGGGACTGGAAGGTAAGAAGCAGCTTTGTGGGATCCATGGGGAGGAAACAGCAGCCTCCTCCACAGGTAGGAATGTTGTTTGAAATACAGACTGTCTTGTTAGGAGAAGCTGTGCAAGGATTGGAAACATTGCAACTTCTGGAACAAACAAAACCAGAATTCTGGATGCCAAGACTGTTTATCATGCCTGTTGCGGGCAAGCACAGAAGGCTACAGTAGGCCTGACTAGATTAGAATCCTGCTCTTTTCCAGCTCAAGCTTTTTTGCTTTGTTCACTGCAGACACACTGCTGTAATCTGACTCCCAAAGCCTGTACTCCTCCAGCAATCCTCCACTACCCTCCCCATACCAATGCAGCTAAAAAACTTCCAGCTAGTCACAGGACAATGAAAAGAGGGAGGGCATGATGGATGTGAAAGCCCTTGTGAAAAATTGCCTAACTATCAGAGCCTTTGTTAACTGAAATATGCTTGTATTCCATTGTTGCTGTTGGAGAAGATACAGCTTGATGGGTTCCATTTTGGCTTACTCCTCTTGTTGATACATCTTTCAAAAATTATTAATGGATATTTCTTTTCTTACCTCACAGAAGGATGCACTGATTGCTTCCAACAAAGTATCTTGCAAGGTTATGGCCATCTCCTTTTCGGAGGAGAGCTACTTTGTGACTGTTGGCCACCGCCATGTGAAATTCTGGTTCTTGGATGTATCCAGGGAAATTAAGGTAAACTCCTCTGTCTGAGAACAACAAAAAATAACTTCTCAAAATCTTTTCCTAATAATCTTCAGTTAACTGGCTATCTGGTGGATCTTTTCCATTACCTGCTAATTTTTCCTTTATGTACCACGTGATTGTGATCACAGATGTTTTGAAGACTCTTGCAACACTTAAGTAAATTCACTGCCATATTATCAGTTTTGTTTTTAGCTGTAAAATAAATAAATAAATAGGAATGTGTTGAGTGATGCTACAAAGCAATGTCTTTGCATTTTCTGCTTCTGGGGAGAAATTGTTGTTGCATTGTGGTTTACTTTTTTAAGTGAAATGCAGGCCGTTTGAAAGAGTATGTTCATTGCAGATTAAAGAGACCGTCCCACTGGTCGGTCGCTCTGGCCTTCTTGGGGAACTTCACAACAACATCTTCTGTGGTGTGGCGTGTGGCCGAGGGCAGATGTCTGGCAGCACCTTCTGCATTTCTTATTCTGGGCTCCTCTGCCAGTTTAATGAGAAGCGTGTGCTGGAAAAATGGATTGATCTGAAGGTAAGAATGCATCTTTGTGAGCTGCTTTTGTTTCTGTTACAGAGCATCTGGCTTCTGCACTTTAAAAAAATTCTTTGTTCTAGTCTAACTCTCTGCTCATGCCTCTTTTCTCTTCTGTTCAGGTGTCTCTAGCTAACTGCATCTGTGTTAGTGAAGAATTTATTTTCTGTGGTTGCGCCAATGGAACTGTGCGCATCTTCCACACCCACAACCTGCATTATCTCTCCGACTTGCCAAAGCCTCACCATCTGGGTGTCGACATAGCTAGAGGAGAAATATTGAGGTACTAAGTCCTGAAAGATTACCACCCTTGTTGGTTTCTTTTAGGCACCAAGGTTGGCATTTTGTTAAAGCCTTTGGGTCCTAATCAATCTGTCTCTCTGTCTCTCTCTTTTTAAGTGTATACATGGTTTTAACAGTTTTAGCCTTTTCTGATGTTTTAACTCACTGACCTCTTTTATATTCTTTTAATGTGAATATCAATGCTTTTCTCTGGAATTGTTTTAAATTCTTTTAACTTGTATGCTACCCTGGAATCTCATCTAGAGGGCAAGACAGAAATATTTCAATCAGTAAACAAATGTACTTCCAAGGCCTTGCTTATGTAAGCAGTCTGTTGCCCACATCTCTCAGACATCTTAAAGACTGCGTGGATAGAGTGTAGTCATGGCTAGTCTAGTCCATGAAGCCTTGGCCAGGTGGCCAGAGGGAAGAGCCAGTGAGCATCACCCATCATGCTTGTGGATGTGTAGACCCTTAAGATTCCAGACTATACCAGGTTCAGTGGGACTCTTATGATTTTGTGCTGGCACTGTGCTGCCACTCACTTGAGTCCTCTGCAGCATCTTTAGGAACTTAAAAAGAAGCTCAGTGTTTTGCCTCCCCCTGTGACCGTAAGCAAGAGGAATATTTCCCTCCTCTCTTTGGTGTTTTCAAGAAGACCAGATGCCACCTACCCGGACACTATCGCCTTGGCTTATGACCCCTGCCATCACTGGCTCTCCTGTGTGTACAAGGACCACAGTGTGTATATCTGGGATGTGACGGACACCAGTCAAGTTGGGAAAGTGTGGTCCGACCTCTTTCATAGCTCCTTTGTGTGGAATGTTGAGGTGAGCTCTTTGGAAGGGTCTTACTGATGCCTTTCTTTCACTGAGTGAGAGGACCCTTGGGAGGGAGCGGGAGAGAGAGAATGAAAGAGAGAGGGATGCCAAGAGGCTGATTCTTTCACAGTGAGGTTGGAATATCCTACCTTTTAAGCTAGTCTGTCTTGATGGTTCTGTCTGCTCCCTTGGATGTATTTTTAGGTTTATCCTGAGTTTGAAGACCACCAAAGCTGTTTACCCGCAGGATCCTTTCTAACATGTTCATCGGACAACACAATACGTTTCTGGAACTTGGAAAGCGACCCACAAACTCATTTTTCAAGGAATGTCTACAGTAATGTAAGTTTCCTTTTTTCCCCCTTAAGTAAGAAGTGTATCAGTCTAGATACAGTAAGAGATTTGCCCACCACCAACTTGCAACCATTAATTTATATCAGTGAATTGCTAGGTTGAAAAGAAGCATTTCAAGGGCTAGAGAGTTTGTTAATGGCTATAACTGATCAAGGTTTAGCTGAAGTGATGTCCTCTTGGGCCATTTCCGCACTAGATTGTTCTAGTGCTATTATTCCACTTTCAACATCCTATGGAATCCTGGGGTTTGCAGTTTCGGGAGGGGCCGGCCAGAACAGTCTAGTGCGGAAATGGCTTTGGTCTGCTGCAGACTGTCCCAACTATTATCTTGGTGGAAAGGGGTCTTTTATTTTATGCTGATCCTGCCCTTCTCCCAGAACCTGGATTCAAGATGGGCTATGACATGATTTAAAAAATCAGATACATGTCAAAGCACAGTAAGTTATAATATTGAAACCACAATGAAATGGATCATCACATTGAAACAGCCAGTAAAAAGGGAAATAGGAAAAGAATAGTAGCTTGAAAAAGCACATAGGGAAAAAGTGTAACGTGTGCTTATGTATGTCTGTACTTGCACACACCATGTTCTTCCTCCTTTTTTTTAAAGAATTTGCTGAAGGTTGTGTATGTGGAGAAGAACACCCAGCATTTGCAGGATTCAACAAATCTTCCTGATCGAGGTGAAAATATCAACTACGATGTGAAATCTGGTGTCCGTGTAATGCAGGTTAGCCCAGATGGCCAGCATTTGGCCTCTGGTGACCGAGCTGGGAATTTGAGGTAGGTCTTGAGCCTGTCCCTCTCATCTGTCAGGTTTGCACTGGGAACGGATATAATTTCAGCTTCAGGAAGGAGCTTACCAACCTTTTAGGTAGGAGGTCTTCAGATGAGACTTTGTCTTCATTTGTAATTTGAATGTCTGTATCAGCCCTTGGATTGAGAACAGATCCTTATTTCAAGTTCATCTGGTGTTCAAGGCTGTGTGTGTGAGAGAGAGATTGAGAGAGAGAGATCCCATAAGTCATTCCAATGAAGGGCGGGATAAAAGAATGTAGTAATTATACTCATGGACGTGTGTCTATCCATTTGGAAAGGAAATGAATCAAAAATAATCTTGCTGTTTCTATATAATTGGAAATTCACTAGGTATTTGGGAATATGTAAGTCTGTAAACTAAATGAGTCCTCTAGAGGGCTTACTGGCTACATTACCATTCAATGTCTGGCTACAGGGATGTAGCCAAATGCTTCTCCGATCTCCCACTGCTCTCACTAGTCATGGATAGGCTGTGTGGGACACTGCAGCAAGTATCCTACAGGTAAGGGGTTGGAGTCAGAGAAGATCATAGAAGCACAGAGATGCAAAAGTCATCTACTCTAAAGCCCGTCAAGGTAAGCTATCAGTAGCTAAATCATCTCTGACAGATGACTGTCCAACCAGTAAAGGAGAGTCCATTACCTTTCAAGGTAAAAGATACTGTGCGGTAGTCCACACTGTATAGAAAGCATTATGAATATGAGGACTGATCAGAAACTTGTGTATTTGTTTGTGTTTTGCCTCAGAGCCCAAGTCTTGTCAGTAAATGCCAAATGTGTGTTTGTTCTACAGGATACATGAGCTAAAATTCATGGATGAAGTGATGAAGGTTGAAGCCCATGATTCAGAAGTCCTCTGCTTAGAATATTCTAAACCAGAAACTGGTAATACGTTAGACAATTTGAACATTTGACTCCCACTTAAGTCTTTTTCATTCATAATTTTTCTCTCTCTCATCAGTTGATTAGCTGGTATTATGTTTTGAAGCTAAATTTTTACAAATACTTTGAGACCAGTCCACAGTTTGGTGTCCTTTCTGTTGCCTGTAGGGATGGCTCTGCTGGCCTCAGCAAGCCGAGACAGATTGATCCACGTGTTAAATGTGGAGAAAAATTACAAACTAGAGCAGACTTTGGATGATCATTCCTCAGCCATAACTGCCGTGAAGTTCACCGGTAAGTCACCAAAGCTTCTACCTCTTAAATAGATGTATTTCTAAACTTTTCTTAAAAGCTTAGTAGATTCCATCTCCCAGCCTGAGACTGTGGAAGAAGTGAATTAAGGATGTTCAGCATTAGTCTCAGAGTCAGCGTCCTGACTGTGAGGCCTGCACAACTGGCAACGATGCTATCCCTTGCAAAGAAAAAAACCTAGAAGTAACTGGAAAAATACTTCTGGTTTTGTAGAACAAGTTTTTTTAAATGCTAGACAGAGCAGGGATGCTGTGTAACAGTAACAATCAAATTAATGCTCTTGGAAGCTTCCAGGAGAGCCACTTCACCCAGATAAAAGCAGACTAGCATAATGTGGAGGGGATGTAAAATAGCCTAGAGGAATTTACTTTGTCTGCAACTTGCTTTAAGTCCTTGGAAGACCAGGGGCTCTCGAACAGTCTCTTCTTGTTTGCTGTCAGTGATGGGAGTTCTAATCTTAACGCATGAAGGTAGGAAGTTGGAGGATGGCTGAAACTTGGAACACTGGATATAAATCTAAATGGTAATGGGAAATGGTATTGAGTTCTTCTGTCAGACTTCATTTTTCCCACCATCTTTTCCCTCCCTGCAGGAAGTGGAGACATTCAGATGATTAGCTGCGGAGCCGACAAAAGCATCTATTTTCGCAGCGCACAAAAGGTTTTTATAGTTCATTTGCATAATTTGTCACAAGATGTAACAATGACCAGTAGCTGTAGGGTTATTTTAAAAGGAATTGGACACCTTAAAGGACAATAATATTAGATGGCTATATGGAACCTCCATGTTCAATGGCAAAGTGCCACTAAATGCAAGTGGCTAAGAAGGAACAGTGAGGGAGGGCTCACGATTTTGTTTCTGGTAGGGATGTGGGAGTTCTAGAGGCATTCAGATGACCATTGAAGAAGCCAGACACAGGGCTAGACCAAGCAGGCTGCTGTTGTATGATTCTGAACAGTTTATCTACTTCATCCAAAAGCCAATTGACATTCAGCAAAAATGGAACAACCCCATTTGTGCATTCGGATAACAATACTCTGAGCTTGAAAAAAGTTGGGAGTTTCTGACTGTAATTTCTGAAATTCCACAGCCAGAAAAGCTAGCAGCCATGCTAGATGGAGGAATTCTGGGAGCTGCAGCACTAAAAGTAACTTTCCCTAGGTCTGATAACGTTTTACAGACAGACTTTGCTTATAACCTACATCCAGCTTGCTGTAAGTGACTTAGACTGCTGGCACACCAGTTTTGTGCACACCTGAGAGCACTGTTGGGTTGGTTCCCTCTGCAGGTCACAGATGGAATTAATTTCATTCGAACCCACCACGTTGCTGAGAAAACAACATTGTATGACATGGATGTTGATATAACCCAGAAGTACGTTGCTGTGGCCTGTCAGGACAGAAATGTCAGGTAAACGCTTCTGTGACCATCGTGCTCAGTGTTTGCAGACACTTGGTTACCCTTTGAAACGGTGAAACTTTTATAGTCTCCACAAAGAAGACCAAACCTTTCTCTGCTGTGGTTCTCCTTGGCGGCCTGGCTTTCCCTCTTAACTGCACCCTTTCTGTTTTGCATTAATCTGTTGTTGTTATTAATAACTTTATTTATATCCCATCTTTGTACCAAGACTGAGAGTCAAGGCTGCTTCCACATTGCAACAATTATGATTAAAAACATAAAAAGTCAACATTATATCCTAACTAAATTGTTAACCATATTAAAACACTTCCAAAAACTTTTTAGAAGTTAAATCAAACTGTGTCAAGCATGATCCTCTTTTCCCCAGAGGCCACAGCAGTGGAAGGCCATTTCCACAATAGACTATTATAGTGTGATTATTCCACTTTCAACATCCTATGGAATCCTGAGGTTTGCAGTTTAGGGCAGGGCCTTGTTGAAAGTGGAATAATCACACTATAATCACACTTCGGATGTGGCCAAAGTCGGAACACTCTGGTCCAGCGGCTGGTGAGAGGCCCTCCCGCCATTCCTCCTGGGAACCTTTTTGGCTGAAGGGCAGGGTAGAATTACTCTAAATTATTCACTGCATAAACCTCCACTTCAATGAATGGGAGTAGTTCTTTTGTATATTTCCCATTCAGTCCACTGATGCTTGTGCAGTAGATATTCCCCAGAGATTGTGGCCAAAGTTACCACACATTTAGGCCTATCAAGTACATGGCATGAACAGTGTGCATTGACAGTGTGCAGGTTTTCTAAAGAACAGGCCAGCTGTTTGCACACTGCAACTGTTTCCCCACTGCTCTTTCCAAGGCTTTGTACACATTAGCAAAGAGCAGCTTTTCTGCCTGCTAAACCGACAGGCTGTTGAACACACCAAACATAACTTTACTGTCCTCCCTCTAGGGTTTACAACACGGCCAGTGGGAAGCAGAAATGGTGCTACAAAGGCTCTCAGGGCGATGACGGGTCCTTACTGAAGGTAAATGAGTTGCATTGAAAAGCTTCATGTGAAAACAGGAATGTGTTTTTCACAGTGCAAAACCAGAGGTTGATTATCTGCCCACAAGGGGACGCCTGTCTTCTGAACAGGCTTAGTGTTCTTGGCTTCCACAAAATGGTCTGATGAATCCCAAGCATTTACTTTGCCAAATGGAGAATAGCTAAGTGTTTTTAAACCAATAAAGTGGTGTTTTTGAAATAAAAGTCGAACATGGGGTGAAATCCCTTGTTTTCAATCCCTGTATAGGTCCAGTTGGATCCTTCTGGAACATTCTTGGCTACTAGTTGCTCTGACAAGAGCATTTCCATCATTGATTTCCGCTCTGGAGAATGTGTTGCCAAAATGTTTGGACATTCAGGTTTGTTCAGTCTTGCTGCCTGTTTCTTTTATTCGTTCTGTCTTTCTGCTTTAGTTCAGTCATTTGCAATGACTATATCTCTGTCTCTCTCTTTGTCAGATACATCAGCAATAGTAGCAAAATGCCAGAAAGCCAGTCAGTGAAAACTAAGCAGAATCTTCTTTACATTGCAGAAGTTGTGACTGGGATGAAATTTACCTTTGACTGCAAACACCTGATCACCGTTTCGGGAGACAGGTGAGAGAACGTGAGCTGTGTGGCTTCCAAAGGCGTGAAGTTCCAACTCCTTACAGGAAAGGATGAAAATGGGAGAATGAGGTATCCATTTAGTGCTCGGTCAGCTGCAAGGGAAGGATCCCTTTGGCAACTTCTCAGTGGATTTCCATCTGCATGTACAGACGGGGGAAGCATCTTGAGACTGAAGCCATTTCGGCACTAGCCTGTTTTAGTGCTGTGATTCCACTTTCAACATCCTCTGGAATGCCTCTGAGGCCCCCCCAAACTGCAAACCCCAGGATTCCATAGGATGTTGAAAGTGGAATAATAGCACTATAACAGGCTGGTGCTGAAATGACCTGAAAGAGGAGGGTAGTGAGGCCTCTGTCCATGATTGTGTCAAATTCTTCCTGCCCCCCCCAGTCCCATTCCTAAAGAGACAGATTTTCGTATTTCATTATTCTCTCTTTTCAGTTGCATCTTTATATGGCATCTTAGCCCTGAAATCACCACTTGCATGAGGCAACATCTGATGGAACTAGACCAAGCCCATGAACAGGGAAGAGCCAAGGAGCACCCTTGGTCTCATCAGCTCAGGTATTGGAACACCCTGACTTTTGAGCGCTCAAGTTGAGGCTTTCTTCTCCTGCTAAGAATACTGGGGAAATTCAGTGTGAAGGAGGAGACCCCTATAACCGTACCCTCCTTAGGCAGGAGACCTGCCTTGCTGTGTCCGGCAGAAAGGACTGTTGTGGTACCCAAGACCTGGCTGACTATGACACAGAAGAGGAGGAAGAGGACGAAATGTCTCTTCGGACTCCCAGTAAAGATGACCTTGATACAGGTGTGTGAAGGTACTCAACGCCCTGTCCGAGTGGAGGGACTGCTGCCTGGGATGGGTTTGGGTAGAAACCACAGCAGACCTGGAGCCACTAACACCTGGGCCCTGTTGAACAGTCCTAGGTGTGGGCTCTGACGCCTAAGATGGGCACAGAATGGTCAGCAGGTAAACTCCGGACTCCCCTTCTGTGACCCGCAAAGCCCGCCAACGATCTCCCCCACTTTTTTTTCAAAAATTTAACACAGTTTTGGGCAGTCTTCTCCCAAAACCACACAGAAAACTTCCTGCAATGTGTGGATACATGAAAGTATCCCTGACCCAATTGCACAAGCACCCCAAAAACCTGTACCCTGCCCAAATACCTCCCTTTTCTCCTTTATTCTTTCCCCAGATGGAGACAGGAGGTGATATGATGTCACTTCCTGTTTGCATTTTGAGAGGGACAGCCGGGGAACATGGAGGTATTTAAGCTTGGTGGGGAGGGGGTGCAGACTGCAGAGGGGGCTGGCGTGGGGAGAAATGGGTCCCTGGTATCCTTACAGTTGCTCTTCGCTGCCATAACATCTGTTTGGCCTTTTCTGTGTTTTTGTAAATGCATTTTTTGTTCCCTTTGGCCACTCATCCTAGTAAAATTATTCACATAGATAAGGACTTCTGAGAATCTTTGCTGTGCTTTTCACTTTTTTTTCTAAATATTTCTAAGTGTCATCATTGTGGCTTCTGAGATTCCATAGGTGAAGCTTCTGTATGATTGAGTTCTGCTTACGAGTGTTTCTTTGCTGCTTTGGTTATTAAATACAACAACGGGGAAGATTTTTCTTCTTGGTGAAGTCTCTTACCTTCCTGGATGAAATATGTAACCTTCCTATCTGTTGCTCATCCTAATATGTGTACGCATCTTGTTTTTCGTTTTTTTCTGTTGCTCGACAGCTCCTGTGTGTGTCCTCACCAACGGCAAACTGCCCATGTGGGCAAAGAGACTGGTAAGTCACACTTGGCAAGATTGCTGTCTTAATATATGGCTGAAAAGGCATAATTGAGTAGAGGTGGGTTTGGATTGTCAGGCCATTTGGGTGGGCTGTGGGACTTTGCCTTCCTTCTCTTCCACAAATTTCCCTTGCTCCCCAAATCAAGTATTACATTACTGCTCCAGAGACTAGGACAAAGAGCAGTGGATTCAAACTGCAGGAAAAGAGATTCCACTTCAGGAAGAACTTCCTGATGGTCAGAGCTGTCCAGCAATGGAATAGGCTGCCTCAAAGGAGTGTGGTGAAGTCTCCTCCTTCTTTGGAGGTTTCTAAGCAGAGGCTGGATGGCCGTCTGTCAGGAGTGCTTTGATGGGGGTTTCTGCATGGCAGAAGGGAGTTGGATGGGATGGGCCCTGGGGTCTCTTCCAACTCTAGGATTCTATGATTGGCACCAGTGGACAGGGAACAGAGAATCCAACAGTACGTTTGAGACTAATTGGTTTATTTCGGTCTGAGCTCTCATGGATTTCAACTCACTTCTTCAGACACATTGATGGAGCATAATATTAAGCCACAGGTATTTAAGAACTCGAGACCTAAATTTGTCGTTAGGTGCTTCCAAGTTGATTCTGAGTTATGGTAACCTTACCCTAGGTTTTCTGGACAAGATTGCCTTCCTCTAATGCTGAGAGAATGGAATGTGACCAAGATCGCCCAGTGGGTTTCCATGACTGAACAGGGATTTAAATCCTGGTCTCCTGGAGTTCTTGTCCAACAATGAAATCACTGCTTCAATACCTAATAAAAATTCTAAACTAAATACTCGTAGCTCAATACTGTACTCCATCACTGCATGCAAAAAAGTGGATTGAAATCCATGAAATTATTCCTGTAGATTCAAACCCTCTTTTTTTCTTCCCTTTGTGTTTGTTTATTCTCATAAAGCAGACTAACACTGAAAATTGGCACCAGTGTAATCCTTGACTGAAGCATGGTTAGGATGAAGAGATCCTTCTTAATCCCAGGGAGAGTTAATTACAGCTAACTTTTCTGCGTAAGCCCAGGTCAGGCAGACAGCAGGGAAGCAGCTGGGTGCACTTGGGATATGAGAGTTCTTAGAGTAGAGGCTTGACTTTGGTATCAGGAAGTATTTGCAAAGATGAGGCTGAGTGCTGATCTACTGGTTGCTGAAGAAAGGCAGGCAGCTCCTTTCAGTATAGCAATAACAGTAAAACCACCAAGAATAACAATGATGACGATACATTACTGCTTTCCACTCTGGGCCCTCAAAGGTATGTACTGTATTTGAAGACGGATCCATGTGGCAGGCTAAAATCTTGGTTACAGGCCTACAATCAGCACTTTATCAAAATCCACACAAGTGAGTCTTTTGAAGAAACGTACCCATGAAACTCTCCCTCTTCTCTCTCTCTCTCTCTCTCTCTCTCTCTCTCTCTAGCTTGGAGAGGCAGATAATTCAGAGAGCAGTTCCTTTAATGCCAGGGTGAGTTATCAGCCACAAGGGCGATGGGCTGAGCGTGCCAACAAGGAGCCAATTAAAACCATACGGGCCATGGACCTTAATTACTTCACCCCAATTAAAAATGACAGCATGGACGACATTGAGCTGGAGCCACAGAATCTAGATCGGCTGCTCTTGGAGGTGAGAATATTCGCTGCTTTGAAGTGGATAAAGAGAATTTTACCTCTGCTTTGATAGCCAGCACAGGATAGTGGTTTGCATGATTGACTTGTTGCCGTGTGCCTTCAAGTCATTTCCAACTTATAGCAAACCTATAATGGGGTTTTCTGATCACTTACAGAGTGCTTCTGAAATTAGACCAAGGGCCATGTGTGACTTTCAGATCACTGTCCATAAATCTATTGTGGAAGCCATTGGGCTCGCAAGGTCATTTATAGTTTTTCTGTTTTCAGCAGTTTTCTTTTAAGCTCTGAGGGCAGACTTCACAAATAATAAATAAAAATAAACCAAGCTCATTTTGGTAAAGGGAGCGATTGTCTTCGTTGCTTCTCTTGCAGAGCGAGAACTCACCAGGCAATGTAACTGGAGACTTCAAGCAGCCGGATCTGTCCTCTGAAGATGAAGGAACTGAAGAGCTGGAATCCAGCAGGCATGGCCTATATGACCCACAGACTGGCCCCCAACCATCTGACAGAGAGAGGTTGGTCTCTGCAGAATGCCTAGGGCTGCAACTGTGAGATTGATGATGAGCCCAGTCCATAGGAACCCTCTTTGCAAAAGCGCTGCTGCTTCTTGTTGTTTTCTCTGCCTTAGATTTTCCCATTACAGCCTCAAAGGGAAACCCTCCTCCTTTCGTGGCATATATTGAATTCTCTCAAAATCTGGAATAAGCATGAGTTGATGAATATGTTTCCAAGCAGCATTCATGTTGTCCTCTCTGGTTTTTTAAAGGGAATACCTGAAGGAGTTGCCTCTTCATCCCATTTACCAAAAGGATGCTGCTAGTACCAAAGAGAAACCCTTAGATAAAACCTGCTCCGTGATTCCCTTGGGTTCCGAGGCATCAGCTTCAGGCCACCAACAGGAAGGTCAGTTTCTGAAAAAACGCTGCCTTAATCCCTCAGTCTCAGAATCCCTTCAGCTCATACCCAAAGCTGTTGGAACTGCAGAAGGCTTTTATCTTTCCCTTGGCTTTTGCCCCAGAATTTCTACAGATTTCCCCAGTGGGGCTCTTGAAGATCTCTTATTCCTGGGGGTCACCCACAACACAGTAATGGGAAAAGGAGACACTGAAGCTGATGAGGTGTTTTTTACAGGCATGGGATGAGAGAGTTTTCTCAGCCGCCTTTGATAGGTGTGATGTGTTGTTAGGAAGTAAAGTAAGGTTAAAGGGAAGAAACTTGTACCAGATTGTTCAGGAGGCTGGGTAAAACTAGTGGGAGCAGAACCCAGAACACGGCCCAGCATCCAAAATTTTCTCCATAGCCTCAAGCCTGAGCTCATCTCTGAACCTTTTCTCATCCACCCCCATCCCTCTACTTGTCTTTGTGCTGGTAGACCAAGAATCTGTGACCCCAGAGGTGGAGATGACCGGCCTGTCTGAACCCTTCCAGCAAAGCAGCTCTTTACCCCAAACCCCAGAGCAAGAGAAATACCTCAAGCATCACTTTGAGACATTGGCTGATGCCCACGCGGAAGGTAGTGCATGAATTGGAGGAAGAAGAAGTAGAACACAATTGCCCAGCTCTGTCCCAATGTCACCATCCCTTGCCTCCCCAACTAGTACAGCCGACCCCTAGAAAAATAGTGGCGATTTCTCACGGTCTTGTTCACTGGCTCCTTTTTTCAGACATCAGACTTGGATGTAAAGTTTGGATGTTAGTATGCTTTTTGCAAGAGAAAGAATAATAATCATAAGATTCAGTAATTTTTTTTTTGGGAAAAGTAGCAGTGAAAGTATTTGAATGCTATTTGTATTAAGAGAAGTTTGCATCCTATATGTGATCAGGAATCTACGCTGGGAAACCTGGAAACTTCCTTTTTAAATATTTATGGTCTTTGTGTTGTTTTTTAATTTACTGTGTAGTGTTTTGTAGGTGGTTGTTTTGGTATAATCTGTTAATTTGGGTTTTTAATTAGTTTTGTGTAAGATTAGTTGTTATAATAGGTGATTTTTGTTTAGTTGTGTAGTTTAAATTTTACTTCCAACTTAAAAAAAAAGGAACTTGGATGTAGGATGGTGGAGCAAATTTCAGGGCAGGCCCTGTTCAGCATGCATCCTACCACCTACAGAAAGATGACTTCCCCAGTGTCTTCCATCTTCTTGTGCACTCTTTCAGTGTCAAATGTTCTAGGAAAACTTAGATGCTTTCTCTCTTTCTTGCCTCCTTTTGTATCCAGAAAAATTTGACGGTTGTCTCAAGGAACTGAAGCCACTTGAAGACAAGGAGGATGAGGAGAGCCTCTTGTTCCTGAATCCTCGCCTGAGCATTTCTGCCAGGTTTCTCTCGCGCTGCCAAAAAAATAGCCGGTTGGGAGATAATTTTTTTTTCTTTGTCCATTAATGAATCCGCTTAATCTGAAAATATGCACTGCTGAAGCTTTGCTTCTTTTGCACAGGTTTTCCACAGCCGTCCTCCCACGGACCCGACAACATGCTGAAATGGCAGCTGCAGAGCTGATTGAGGAGGGCCCAGTATCCAGTGAGCCCAAGAAACTGGAGGCAAGCTGGTCATCTCAGTGGACAGGAGCTGTTGGCAGCCAGCAGTTTTGCAGTATAGCTGGAAGCATGATAGATGTTTGAACGCCAAACCTTGAGCTGGCCCTGACAAGTTTAAGGCAGGGTAGAACCAGAGCTTAGAAAGCTTATTTTTTAACTATGTTACCCAGAATTCTCTACCCACCATGGCCAAAGACCTTGCTGGCTTCATTATTCTGGAAGCTGCAGTCCAAAAAGTAACGTTTCCAAACTCTGCAGAGCACCTGCTTTGCACGCAGTGTTAGCCTGATGCTCTGTTTTTCATTCATAAGTAATCCTTTGCAAACACAGAGGTATGGCAGGGTATGGCCAGTGTTGAACACAACAGGCTTTAACAACAGTTAATCAGTTTATTAATACTTAAAAATAATGCAATCCTTATAGAGAAAATAAGATTGTGAACACAAAAGAGAGGTACAACCCCCTTATTATTTAGAAAGCGTTTGGGGAAAAAATTAGTGGGTGTATATTTCATGAGGAACTAAGCAACTGGGAGATTGTTCTCAGGCATCTTTAGTAAAAAGAAAATGTGAAAGCCTTGTAACCTGATTTCTAATTCTGTCTAAAATGACTGGTTTTAGAAGCCTTCAGTGGAGACTTGCTCAGAGTTGAAGGAAACGTTTGATGCCAAAGTATACAGCGCTTCAGGTAAGGCCCTGGACTAAACTGTTTGATTTGGGGCTAATGCCAAACTCTTTGTTTTGGATTTGTGTGGCAGAAATAAATGAAGTTGACTTTGCTAGTTGGCCTTGAGATACAGCATGGTGTGGTGGTTTGAGTGTTCAGACTAAGACTTTGGAAGACCAGGATTTGAATCCGCACTTGGCTATGGAAAACCCACGGGAGGCCCTGAAGGCAGTCATACTCTCTCAGCCTCAGGAAAGCATTGGCAAACCTCCTGTGAAGAAATCCTACCAAGAAAATCTAGAATAAGGTCGCCAAAAGTCAGAGTCAAATTGGAGGCACACAACAACAACAACAAAGTCAGTGTTACCCAAGGACAATATCAAAGGTTGTACAACTTCTAGTGTTCCTTTGAGACAGAAAAAAATGTACTAGGGTGCATTTCAGAGTTACTTGTTTTTCCTTTCTTCCCTACCAATAAACTCTAAATATGTAGATCTTTAATTTCTTCCTGTTTTCAGAACCACAGGTTCTCATCAAGAACTTTGAAAGGAACTTGCAACCTTTGTGCAGTAGATTTCAAGAGACTTTGCAGCTTTACGATGAGGTAAGATGTAAGGTGGGCAGGAATGTGCAACTGCTCAGGGATTAAAAAATAAAATAAACCAAAGGGAGCCATGCTGGTCCAAGAGTCAAAAACGAAGCCTGAAGTTGGGCAGTGCCATTTTGGCTGGTCTTAATACTGATACTGTCCAACTGTGGGTTTTAATAAAGAGGAATTTGTTTGGATTTTTCAGTCCAAATACTTTCCTGTTCCATATTTTTTTCCTCTGATTTGTCTATTTAGTTTAATTGAAATGCTTAATACTAGTTGCCGCTGTGTTCACACCCTTTCAGTCGCTTTTTCTTTTCTGATAGTGAGGAGAGGGGAGGCAACAGGTACTTGTGGAGTTATTGTCATAGGTAACAATGCTAGAATTGGGTCCAGACCATCAAAAAAAGAATGTATCTCCCTATACGAGTCTGCTTTTGAGATCTTTGGAGAAGAACTTTCTCTCGGTCCCATCATCTTCATCACATCAGAGCCCTCGCCCAGGTGCCATCTTTGCAATTTACTAACAGGGTTTCATTGTACTTCTGCAAGGTAGCTACGGATTTGTAGAGTTTCAAAATGTAGGCTGTGATGTAGGATCTTGGCCAATAACAACAACAAAAACTTCTTTCAAATTAGAGTTGTTTTTAATAGGACTGTTTATTTCATTGTCTTTTTTTTTAAGTCATAATCATAGGGGAACTGTGCTTTGTTTTAATCTATGCTGTGATCCCGCTTGGGTCCCTTGTTGGGAGAAAGGCAGGATGTAAGCTAAGCTAAACTAGACAGAATTTCCACCAAACTTTGAGCACAAGCGCATTCCTCTTTTGCTCTATAGGTGGCTGCCTGCAGTGGCTCAACCAAGGAGGAGCTCCTCCAGGTCAAGAACAAACTCTTTAGTACTTTCTGTTGGATGAAAAATGAGCTGGACTCGCGAGCGATCAGGAACAACGTGGATGCAGCTACAGCCACGGACAGCTTGTCCCCTTGGCCGAGGCACTTTCAAGACAGCGAAACCCGCTCTCTTCTGAAACATTACTCCGACTCCTTGCTTAGTATAGTCCAGAGAAAGCTGGATGAAGTGCACAAAACGGATGTGGCTTGAATAGCCCTGAGAAGCGACCCTTTCTCTCCTCACTGCACTGCTAAGCACAAGAAAACATGGGACCTTTATTTCTGTGTAACTCCTGAGGAGTTGGTTGTTCTTCGAGATAGCTAGTTTGAATTTTACTCGCAGCCTTTATTTTTTCTTTTAGGCAGTTTACATACATACTGACAAGTTCAGACTTCTTTTAGCACTTTCTGGCAGCCTCTTGCAAGCAGCATTCTTCATAAGAGTGCATGACGGAAGAGGAATCAATGAAGTCTTCCTGCACGTTCTGAAATGATTCCTTTGTCTTTTTTCATGTTTGCATTGGGAAACTGTTTTCTCACAGTTGTTTTTAAAATGTTCATGGTTTTAGTTGGTTCAGAAAATAATAAAAAAGCTGTTCGTTAAAAGGTGTGTGCGCCATGTGTGTATTGTACTGTATAGAAACATCAAGAGAAATGGGAGTAATTTTGAAGAACTTCCAGATGGGCAGCTGTCTTAGTCTGCAGCAATATAGCCTTGTAGTTCCTTGGAGGAGTTGTGACATACTCTCCAGTGCAGTGGTTCTCAAACTTTCATCCTCCAGATGTTTGGGACTTCAACTCCCACAGTACCTGAGTATTGGCCATACTGGCTAGCTGGTACTTAATGCAGCAAAATGCTTAATGACCTCACTAGGGGCTAGAGTTTCTGGATCTCAGGTCTTGGGTTGGGAATCTCGGCATAGAACAATCCTGAATTGGCAACCCTGTTCCAAAGTCATTCCTGTACTTGATGAAAAAGGAGCAGAAAATGAGAAGCAAAAATGACCAGGAGCACCTCTGGCTGGATGGTACAAGTCTGCTCAACAAAAACTTCCCTGGAGTCCATGGTCAGCTTCTAGGTGCTGGATTTGGTCTCATCCAACAAAGGCTACCCTTCTTTCCTTATGACTGAGCACGCTCAGTGGGCATGGAATTCTGATGGGCTGTTTGAGACAGAAGAAAGCCTTGCCGGCTGAGACCCTGAACTGAAGCCCTTTGTGCTGCAACATTTTATTGCAGGTCCCACTTGTAATACACAGTGAGCCAGACCTCAGGTGAACTCTTGAGCATGGTTTGTTAACCAAATGAGAGAGAGTGAGCGCTTGCATAAAACCAAACTGCTCAGAAAGCTGATCATGGAAACAGGTTTATTCAAATAGAGGAGCATTGAGCAAAAGACGGAAATGGGGCTGTGTTTGAAAGGAGAGATTTGTTTGCTTTTAACTGCCACGGCCACAGCGAAGAGCATCTGGGCCGACTGGTGGAGGGAGGAGACTCACAAGGCCAAGGCTATCCTGGCCCTTGCTGGATTCTCCAGGTGAACTAACAAGGGTTATGGTTTTATTGATGTGATGGCTAGAGTGAGAAAAGGGTCGGAGATCTCTTGTTACGTAGAATCTGAGGTTGTAGACCTTTGGAAAGTAAATTTCTTGAACCACAAATCCCAGAATTCCCGGCCAGCATTGTTAGAGGCTGTGGTGATTTTGGGAATTCTGGGAGTTGCAGTTTGACGAAGTAATTTTCCCAGGCTTTAGTAACTACAGCTCCATGGACAAGGGGGAGAAGGAGTAAGCTGGATTGAATTTCTGTTCTTTTAAGAAGTATATAGCAGAGGAAAACCTTCCATAGTCATGTTGGCCTTCTCAGCTGGGATGCTGGGAGGTGTTCTACACAATCTGGTTTAAGCGCTAATTAGCAGCTGGGAAAAGTTTGTGTGTTGGACTACAACTCCCATAATCCTCCACCAGTGGGCATGGATACTTTACAAGTAACATTTCCAAGCTTTGCTTGGGACAGGAGGCAATTCACTGATGAAAACCAGAACGTGAATGGCCAGCTAACATCAGCGTGTGGTGAAGCTGGCAAAAATTACAGATGAGAAACAAAAAGACAAGCTCAGAGAGGCACCAGGAGCTTGTTTTTGCCTGACCCTGCTGGGAAAGACAAGATTCTGCCCCCTCTGCTTTTCTCCTCCCAGAAGAGTTAATGGCATAAAAACTACATTTGTACCTTGGACCCAGTTTATAGCAACTTCTGTGAGCTGAGGACAAAATGGGATAAGCAGAGAGAAACTGCGATGTTTTAAAAGTGGCTTAACAAGTGGGTAGACAGAAAAATAATCCAGACTGCCCTTGCTAAATTGGGATGTTGGGAGGGTATGTGGTTGTTGCATCCCAATTGTTAACAAAGTGATGAGTTTCCAGTTTCCTGCAGCTGCCTCGCCATAGAGACCGCCTGTCTAACCGTCCTCAGATCTCTTCCTCGAGGTCAAGTGTAAGATTTGCATATTGCGGATGGAGAGCTTGGGTTGCCTTTGCAGTTAGGAACACAGAATATGCAAAAAAAGGTGGAGGACTCTATTCAGAACATCCAAGCCCTCTCCCCCTCCACTGTGTGGATTCAAATTGACACGACGTCCAATGTTGCTGTTTTAAACAGAGCACTCTGCGTCCAGGCAATCCCCTAGAAATCAGTTCTTTTCATTCCCCGAGTTCGGCTGAGATTTTGGATTTTGCTTGGGACCAGACCAGAAAGTTGGGTTGTGACTTATGGGTCTTTTCTTCCTACCTTTGCTGGAAAAGGTATGGGGCTGTTAGCTTCTGGTCTGCAACCAGGAAGGGGTGGGGGATTTTTAAACCAATCATTTCAAGGTAGTGAACATCTGGATTGGGCATCATGTTTTGGCACCCATAGGGAGTGAATCTACCCCATGAATGTGTATGAAACTATGGGGTGGGATCTTTAAAGGTGGTGGTCTGGGGCACAGATGAAAAGAAGGTAGTCCATCGTTTGATCATCAGCAGTATGGATTTGTGGCACCCAGTTTTCCAAGAGTATTTTAAAACTTTTCCTCTCTTAGGTCGTTGAAGAACAGCGCTGGATGTGGGGTGGAATTGGGGTGAGGAGGGGAGCAGACACACACACAACTAGATTTTTGTGTGAAAAGTCTTCAAAATTTTGGTTCTATTACTGATCACAAATTCAATACAGTACATGCTCAGGGACACCCTGTTCGTTAGTTTTTAGGCTAATTCCTTTTGCCTGAGCTACTCTTTTGTACTTGGTGGTAGATTCCCCAACCATTCTTACTTTGGAGTTAAGGGATTCTGGAACTTTGTACCCTAAAAAGCAAGGTCTGAGCATTACAACATAAAAGACTACGCACCAGGATTCCTAGATTCCAAATGTGCTTTTTCCAAAAAAATTTCCTCCGTATCTTAATATTTTGAGTAATTTTCCATCCCATGGCTGGTTGCAACTCCCTCACCGCTTAAGAAGGTTGTGTCAAAGCCGACCTACGCCTACAGCATCCAAATCTAAGCGTTAACTTCAGCCATGCCCAGATCTTTCCTCGTGAAACGACACAACTCAGTGTCACAGCTGGGATTCCGGAATTGGGGAGAACTCCCAGACCAGCTCCGGGGAGACATGTACATCCCAGGTAGGCCCACTTGTGGACTTTTATTTTTTGGTAAGGGTTACCCAGGTTTAGATTTATCTGTGGGATGTGAACCAGTGGCCACATTGGTCCCCCGGAGGAGGGGACTGGAATTTCTGGGAATGTTGGTGAAGAATGAACGATTGCTGAGCTCTCACATTCACCCTTCATGTGTTTTCTGTGCATAAGAAATGCATAGCTTAGTAACTGACTATTTACTAGTTAACCAAGCAGGCATCTAAATAATAGCAATAGTAATGATACTGATGATGATGCCAGTAACAAGAACCATAGGGAAGAGCCTACCTTGCCAATTTAGTTATCAATGCATAACAAAATTATCGCCTCCTGGCTCAGCCCCTGCAAAGCTACCTTAAGAGCCAGCCTCCGCCCTGAGCAATGCTGATCTCTTCTGCTGGTGATCAAGGAGTGGCAGGATGACCTTTTCAGCTGCAAAATGCACCCCTACAATGTTTTCCTTTACTGTGAATAGCACCCTTGGTCCTGTCTCCAACAAGCAAGGATGGTTTATGCTAGCAGCTCTCTGAGCAAGCTGTTCTCCTGACCTTTCTGCAGGCAGCACAGCCCAAACCTTTGCAGAGACCAAGATTCTCAGAAGCGAAGACGACATGAGCGCATGGGGAACAATCCATGGAAGAGACTTTCATAGCCTCATCCAAAGCCAGCTCCATTCTCAGCCCGGTGTCACAGGAAGATGCCTTCAGATCCGCAGGGTAAGTAAAGATGCACAGCCTGGCTGTGTGGTTAGGACAGGATCTGTGGTTCTACACAGAGCTTAGGGAGGGGGTCCTTTTTTGGATTGCAACTCCCAGAATCCTCCAGTCAGGACAGCCACTGTCTTTTGCCTCTGGATAGCTTATGACTTCTTTTGCTGGGAATATGAGGACTGAGATACAATATACGTGAAGTGTGCTTTGGGCATTCGGTAATGCTTGACATAAAAGGACAAATACCTTTTTATTTAATTGGACTTTTTGACTTTTTAGCTAGTTGTGCAGAAAGGCTTTTTAATAAAGTCTACTGGGCTTTTAATCTTCATTATGTTTTAAACAGCTTTTGAGATTTTTTTTTAAAAAAAATAATTTTAACGGGCTCACTTATGGAGCAGATTTTTAAACATTCGTATTACATTTTACATGTACAGTATCATGTTCTAATCTAATCTAGTCGAGCCACTTTGGGGCCGATATTCATGTGAAATTAATTAATTACGTGTGGCTGGGTATTCAGAATTCTCTGTTTGAAAACCCTAGTGCTTGTCGATAGAGAATTTCAACTACCCCACCAGACTGCCCCAGATAGTTTTAAATTATTTTGGCCAGTTTCAGTCTGTCTTTTTAACTCGCAAATTTGCTAATTTTTTTTTTTTTTTGGCCTTTTAAAATTATTTCTGTCATTTACCCTGCTTTACATTTCTCATAACGGCTTTATTGTATGCTGCCTGACTGAGATCTCTAAATAGTGGGTGGGGTAGAAATATTTCAGTTTATAATTGTATAAACTGCTTGTCCCAGGTGAGACAGATATTTATCTATCAACCAACAAACAAATCAATCCATTAAAATAAAGATTTATTTAGGCTGTAAGCTGCTCAAGGCAGAGGCCTGTGTTAGTGCTCTTTTTCTCAAAGCTGGGAGATAGTCCCCTCAAAGCCGAGGACTATAATTCCCACAATCTGGGAGAGCCTGGGAGTTCTAGTTTTCAAAAAATCCTAATGTTTCCAAATGTTGAGGTGTCACTCTGGAAAGCTTTTTCACACTCCTGTCGGTAAATTCCCCTCTCTCTCCCACCTCTTTCTGCTTCCTCCAGGGCCGGGTTGCTCCGGCGCAAGCAGACTTCCCATGCGCCGTGTGCAGCAAGCGCTTCCCACTGCAGCGCATGCTGAACCGGCACCTCAAGTGCCACAGCTCCGTCAAGAAGCACATCTGCAAGTATTGCGGGAAGGGCTTCAACGACACCTTTGACCTCAAAAGGCACCTGAGGACGCACACAGGTAGGTCTCCTAGCGGCCCTCCCCTTGCCTCTAAATTCAGGGAAAGAAACACACTGATAATGTGCAGGACAGTTGGGCCTCCTAGGGTTGGGGGCACAGGACCCTCGCAAAGGTGGGAAAATCATAAATATCAAAATTGTGTGTGTGTCTGTTGGAAGGGGGGCAAGGCGTGGTAGGGAGAGCAGGGTCCAAACCAGTTCAGGGAAAGGGGGTGGGTTGCCGTGGTAGCCCTATGCATCCTCTCTTTTGCCCATCTCCTTCCTCGGGTGTGTGGGGGGGCATCAAGGGAGGGTTTGTGACGCTGAGAAATCAGACTGCGACTTTTTCCTTTGAAACTTTTAAACAAAAGGTTGGATGCGCATCTTTCAGGAGTTGTGTATTTCTGCATGGGACGGGGTGGCCCTTGTGATCCCTTCCAACTCTCTGATTCCATTTTTCAGGTCAAAAACATTTTTTCCCCCTTCTCAGCCACTGGGGATTCACTCCCTGGCTCTCTTCTCTCCCGAAAAGCAGGGGATTCCTGCACACCAGGTAAGTTAACATTCTGCCTGCTATGAATGTAGCAAGCCTTGCCTCGTTTCTTACCGCAGGAGTCCGGCCGTACCGCTGCTGCGTCTGCGACAAAGCCTTCACCCAGCGCTGCTCCCTGGAGTCCCACCTCAAGAAAATCCACAGCGTCCAGCAGCACTACGCCTACCGGGAGCGCCGCTCTAAGCTCTTTGTGTGCGAGGAGTGCGGCTTCACCTGCAGCGAGAGCGATGCGTACTACAGCCACCTCAACCAGCGCCATCCCACCAACGGCCTCCCCGAGGATTTCCAAAGAGCCATGGCTCCTTGCCGCCACGCAAAGATCCATCTTCTCTACCCTCCTTCGTACTGAGGCCAAGGCCAAGGAGCAGAATTTGGGGGATTCTGGGGATTGTAGTCCAAAAAAGGAGCCAGGTTATTCTGGGAGGTGCAGTCCAAAAAAGTAACCACCCCAGGCTTTGATGGGCACTTAGCTCGTTAAACCATCTGGGCTGATTTCTGATGGCTATAAATTAGCTCAGCTGAGGCCATTCTGTTGCTGGAAACAAACAGGCCCAACACTTCCTTATGACCATGTCTGATGTGTTTGGCTTTGTGGATCTCTAACCTTTAGTGTGCACCTTGGATTATTCTTTCTGGCAATTCCCCTACCAGGACCACTTTTCCCCTTTGGCCCTTGGGCTGTGTCTGGACCAGACTTCTGCTTCCATCAACACCCCGCATATCACCAGGGACTGGCCTGGTTTCACCTGTCTGTGCCTGTGGACTGTAGGTGTGCTCACCTGGCCGTTTGCCAGCATTAAAGAAGACTACAGAGGAAAGAAAGTGATGTGGCATCTTCATTTTGCTTTAGGTCTTACAAGAAGTGTGTGCCCATGCAAAGTGAGGTTTGCCAATGGTCATAAATTGGGTGGGAACCAAGGCAATCAAACAGAAGGAATAAACTTTGCCTTCGCCATTTGAAGTTGCAAAGAACTTCAAGAGAATTCTCTTTGTATCTCAACAGGAGATGGCATGGCTATTTTGCTGGCCATGGAAGTGGCAAGAAGGAATGCGACACACTGGGTGACCACTATCTATGTAGGTTGGAAGCCACGTCTATCTTGTAAGTTGAGGGTAGGCAACTATTGAAGTACTGGCGGGACACACTGGCCCCCTGGGGACCTTGGAGGACTACACCCACTGTAAAACACTGAAAGTGTTGTCTCCAAACTCCCCCCACAAGGCACAATTTTCACTCTTCTGGACAATTCGGGCCCAAGAAAACCCTTTTCTTCTGAACGAAGTGACCCAGATGTCAATTTCCAGGCCAGCGAGACCAAAACCTTGCCCAAATTGCCTCCCATAGGCCCAGCAAACATTTGTGGACCTTCTGAGTCAAAAAAAAAAGAGGAGGGAGTTGGATTTTTTATATAGACTGAGTTGGATTTTGGGGGCCATGAAAAACAGAACTAAGTCCCTATCTGACCTAGTCAGAGCAGCAGGCTTTTTATAAGGAAATAGCAAGCGCACTGAACTTGCTCAGAGACACTTTCTTCTTCTTTACAAACTAGAATCCAGCTGCATTAATCCTGTAAAAATGTGCCAAGGCCTGGCCTATTGAAGGAGGTCTTCTGGAAGCAAACACTTAAGAGATTTCTCTCAAAACTAAAACATTTTTTATTCACAAAGCAAAACGACAATGACGACTCTAAATTCAAATAAAGCGATGAAGCAGAGATGCGGACCAGATAAATCATCTGGCAGTTTCCAAGACAAAGTGGAAGGTAGTCAGTGCGGTGGGATGGGAACAACACTTCCAAATGCTTCACTCCGTCCAACGGTGACCACAGTGTGGGGCTGTGCAGACGTAATACAGCCGCATGGCATCCTGAAAGCCAAAGGACACAGACAGAGGGAAGGTGATCAGACAGAGATGTGGGTTTCCAGAGAAAGCCCCTTCTTGCCTTGCGGGCCCCAGAAGACATTCAGGGAATGTGAAGGCCAGGAACCTGACAGAACCAGAGGCCTTCCTTCCGGATCCTGATCCAAATCTCTTTCAATCGGGGTCCTGCAGATTTGGACTACAGCCCTCATCATCCCCAGTCAGCATACCCTAAGGCTGGAGCTGGGAGAGCGTGAGACAGTGGCTATAGCCCTCAAGGTAACATGGATACAAAGCTATTTCATCCGAAAACAGGCCAAAGTGGCAACAAAGCTTAGGTCACTCTACCCACAGCCCCCCCCCCCAAAAAAGCAAGATAGAAAGAAAAAAGGCCAAAATGGCACTCAGAAGAAACATGACATTATTCTAGCACACCTGCACTCAATGGTCTGGCAGGGGAGGTGGGGCACAGGGTCAAAATCCCTCCTCCCGTTACCTGCCCTTGTCAGAACACGTCAAGAGAAGAAATCTAACCCTGTTGGCCAGGCTTGATGAGGACCCTGGAAGTTCCAGACCCAAGGTATCTGGAAGGTACCAAATTAGGTACCTGCCATTATATTGGCAGGACAACACAGGTGGCCTCCTTTCAGCTGTCTTTGGTAACAGATCTGGATCTTGCTCTGCTGGTGAGAACATGAATGAAAACTTCCCCTTGGAGGGAGGAAGCCTGAAGAGCTTTTGGTTCTGGAAAGCTGTGTCATGACACAGAGACGTAACAGAAGCAAGCGGCTTTGGCAAGCTGGAAGGTGTCTGCGGAGTCTGAACGAATCAAAGCAGAAACACACCCCCTGGGGGAGCTACAAACAGCCCATCCTGAAAGTCACCAGCTCAAGCCACTGTCAAACTGCTTTGAAGCTGATGGACAAGAGGCATGGAACAGACCATACTGGGCTAAACGCTGCCGGATGGGGTATGGCTGCTCATAACCTTTCAGTGGGACATCACCAGTCATTATAAACCATCAGTTTTGCCTCCCCAGGCTAGAAATAAATCTCACCTCTGCCCTTGCACTGTGGGACTGGAAAAACACTGCTTCCTTGTGGCCACACCTGGACAGAAGAGAAAAAGGAGCTCCACTTCAGCTGGGCAGATCTTAGAAGCAATCAGAAAATGGTCTGCGTGGACAGTTTCTAAGCTCTGGAATTTTACCTGTGACTATTCTATACCAAGCTCTATACAGCTAAGGCCCAGGCTATCCGGCAGACCATATCTCCACACGCATAGAATCATAAGAGTTGGAAGAGACTCTCAGATGTATCTGGTGGGGACACAAGACAGGGCCTTCTCCACGGCTGCTCCTAGGTTCTGGGCTCCCTCCCAGGAGAAGCCAGAATGGCCCTTTCCTGGCTGTCCTCCTACCAGCAGGTTTTAAATTGTTTTAATATCATTCATAGTTAATAGCTTAATTCTATTTTAATATTCACTTTTTGTAGGTTTTTAACTGTATTTTAATTATTTTTATTTGTAAGCTAACTTAATCTTGGCAAAAAGGTGATGTATAAATAAATTTAGTCAGTCAATCAAGTTAATAGTAATGATACTAATAATAAGTGCATTTGTCAAATGTTTTAAAACCAAAGTGGCAAGGGCTCAGCGTACTCACTTCTGACAGGGGTGGTCCTCTGTTCGAGGCAGAGTTGGATCTTGCGAAACGTCAGCAATGATCTGGGTTAATTCACTGAAATCAACATTTTACGTTTATAAAATTTATTCTCAGCATTTGGCCTGCCCACTCCACAAAGCCTGAAGCAGCAGGAACAACCACAGCTACCAACTGGTTGCAAAACATCAGTATTCAGAAGAAGGGTTGTGTAGAGGTACTGCCACTTAACTGAGTAAGTGTGGATGCATACTCTAAAAAATCTCAACTAAAGAGTTCCAGCTACAATCATCCTCCCTCCACTCTTTTAGCATTAAGAAAACCAGCTTCCCCACCATTCTTTCACACTGGAGACAGACACCAATACTTACTCAACTTCGTGGGTGATCTTATTGACATAGATGCAGCTATTGTCAGCTTCCTGCTGGTAGTCACAGTTCCGGCACTTGGGCATGCGCAGAGAAGAGGAGAAAAAGAAGCATGGGTCAGCCTTTCCACCTTCCAAACTGCATGCAAGCAAACTTCCCTGCAAAATGGTGGAGCTCACTTTCTGCTAGCGATGCGTCCCTTGTTCAGTTTCCAGGTAATGGGTCTCAAGCAAGCCCAGAGAAAGCTTTGCTTGTGAAACTGGACCACAACCACATAGACTTGCCATTAGTATAAATTGTGCCGCAATACCATAACATTCTGGGCTTTTGGGGAACGGAAGGCAGGCACAAGCTCCTGCCCTCCTGGTTTAATTTAGCCAGAGCTTAGAGAAGTGACTGGATTACAGCTCCCAGAATCCTTCACCATCATGTTTGAAATTCTAGGAGCTGTAGTCCAAAAAGTCATTTTTGCAAGTTGTGAATTCGGCCATATTTTCCCTCCAAAGCAATGCTTTTGGAAGCAGCCTGCAGCCTCCATTCTTCTGCAGAACTTCATCAGAACCAGTCAAATACAGTATGGATCTTGTTCCTGAGGTGGATGTCTGCTTTGTTACTTCAACGGGTTCCTCTACCAATGCCATTACTAGATTTTATTCCTTCTCTGCTGTCATCTTTTGCAGGATTGATGCAAAGAATCCTATCAGCCATCCTGGCAAAGATTCTGTTCTCCATAGATCACACCACAGAGATTTTATCATCTTCTAGTCTTTTGTATTCCTAACAGCATTTCTCTTGGCAGAAAAAGCTCTGACCCAGAACTTGGAAAAGTGGCTTTTCTGGAACGCAACTTTCAGAATCCTTCAGCCAATACAGTGGGTGGCCATGCTGGCTGGAAAATGTGGAAGTTCTGTTTGTAAATAGTCCTTTTAAGGAATGGTTAATTCTTCTTTGATAAATCGAGTGGGCTAATCAGTGAAAACCGAGAGTTGGGAATAAAATATCCTGACTGCCATTAGAAAGAGAAATGAGACAGTATAGAAGTGCATTGTTAATAACAAGAAAGTGACATTAGTTTCCAACAAAGGGAAGACAGGAGGTTATCTAGATTATCATCTTAACTATACCTGTTATTGTATGATAATTCTATTATATTGATTGATTGCATGAACAGTTTAGTGAAATATTGTATTTTTAGATGATCTATTTCTATGGAGATACCTTTTGACATATTGCATTATTACTGACAGCACTGTTTTAATAAAAAACAGTGCCTTTGCACGGACTGTTATCTCAAGCACTCTTCACTCACGGCATAGAGGAGGATCCTGTTCTCTTTGTCTTCCTTGGGGTATAACATGTTGTTGCTGTTAAAAAAGCAAAATGAGACATACACTTTCAGTAAGTATAGATAGGGCATGGAAACAAAGAAGTAAAGAAAAAAAAAGGAAACTTCATAAACCAGGGGATGGAAAACCTGTAGCAACCCAGCTGCCACCAGAACTGCATTCCAAATAGTAACTTTTCCAAGCTGTGATGACAACGATCCCGTGCAGGCTTCCCCAGCAGTCCAGGCTAGTTGGACTACAACCCCCATCATCCCCAGCAAACACAACCAGCCTGGTTGGGGATGATGGGAGCTGTGCTCCCACATATCTAGAGGCCGGCCGGGGCACAGGCCCCTGAATCCCGCCCTGCTTTCCTCCAAGCTCCATGGCCCGCTTCCTCACCATTCCTGGCAGAACCGAATGCCCACGAAGCCCGGCTCGTACGCCCCTTCCGACTCCATGCCCACCTCCGGCTCGGTTTTCAGCGGTAATGCGCAGGCGCGGAACAAACGGGCACCTTCCAGTCTTGAGTTTGGCTTCAAGTTCTTAAACTGCGCAGGCGCAAATGCTGGCGTCTATAGTAGAAATCAGGGCTGCAGCTACGGAAGCCGTTGAGGGCCATGAAAGCTTGGATCAAGATTGTGTAGCAGCTAGCTGATTTTTCTCGCTTGATGCCTGAGAAATAAGATGGAGCCGGAGTTGGAATAATGCATAGAAGCTAGCGCTCTTCGTTAGTTCTTTTGCTTCAGAAGAGACGGGCTGGCGACATTGCTGGTCCAGCCAGGAAGTTGTTTTATTATATTGTTGTTGTTGTTGTTGTTGTTGTTGTTATGCAATTTTATATTTACATTTAGTCCAGCCAGGAAGTATGTTGTCATTGTGATGACATCATGGCCACCAAGGATTAGCAAGTGACATCATAACCAGAAACATCACGCCTTGCATTTAATTCTTTCTTTCTCTTGGTAGCTTCCTTGTTTGTTTAATTCACCCTTATGATCCCTAAGTAAAACCAAAAACAGAGGTAAGTTTTTAAAAAATTAGAGATTCTGATTCCTAAATCAGAATTCCTAATTTTTCTCATCCTGTACGTTTCACAAAGGTAGACCACCACTAATCTTCATGGTGATGGCACTTGATTTGGAGGATCTTTGGTGCTGGCGGTTGGTTGTGCTGAGTGGCCAGCAATGGGTGGGATGGAGGGGCTTTATCCGTATCCTACACCTCCTTAACATGAGTGCAGAGGGGCCTTGTATGACCTTTGAGACTAACTGAGAGAAAGAAGTTAGCAACATAAGCTTTCGAAGACGTAAATTGACTTTCTGCACCATACTGTTGTAGTGCTACCATTCCACTTTCAACCTCCTATGGCATCCTGGGGTTTCCAGTTTAGGGAAGGCCATTGAGAATGCTCAGCCAGACAAAAGATCCTTTGGCTTCAGGAAGTCACTTTTCTATTTTCGTATATTTTTCTTTATATGTCATGTGCTTTATCTGTCTTCATTTTCTTTCTTCCTGTATCAGTTATTCATTTAAAATAGTTATACTTCTTTAATTACGTGGAAGAATCATAGAAACATAGAATCATAGAGTTGGAAGAGACCCCAGGGGCCATCGAGTCCAACCCCCTACTATGCAGGAACACCCATCAAAGCATTCCCAATGGATGGCCATCCAGCCTCTGCTTAAAAACCTCCAAAGAAGGAGACTCCACCACACTCCATGGAGGCAGCCTATTCCACTACCGGACAGGTCTGACCATCAGGAAGTTCTTCCTGAGGTTCAGGTGCAATCTCCTTTCCTGCAGCTTGAATCCATTGCTCCTTGTCCTAGTCTCTGCAGCAGCGGAAAACAAGCTTGCTCCCTCCTCGACACGACATCCCTTCAAATATTTAAACACGGCTATCATGTCCCCTCTTAACTTCTTGAATTTAAAAAAAAAAAGTATAAATGTGAGAGAAGGGTGTTTCCCATGCTATATACAGAGGGTGGAGAAGGCAAATATGTTTTTTGGAAACCTGCAAGGGTGTTGCAGTGAAATATTGTTTTGACACGATGTTTGAGGACAAAGGGTTGATCTTCTCTGCTTGCACGGTTCGTGGATGCGAGGGCTCGGGCCAGGAATGCGTTTGCAAGAGATCCCCAGCCATTTCCGGAGCTGTCTCAAGAACCCACCCTACCTGCTCTGCAGCTTTAGCCGGACTGGCCAGTTGGAAATGAAGGTTGGCAGATGGCTGGCCTCTGCAGCTCCTTAGGAAAAACACACCCTTTATCTTTGGTCTCAATTCCAGGCTGTGCATTTCTGTTGCTGATAAAAGATGGTTATCTGGGTTGCTTGTACCAAAGTTTAGGAAGTTTATTTGAAGAACTGGCCATTTCCACACTAGACTGCTGGAGGCTGGCCCCTCCCGAAACTGCAAACCCCAGGATCCCATAGGATGTTGCAAGTGGAATAATAGCACTATAACAGTCTAGTGCGGAAATGGCCGACGTCCATTGTTACCATTGTAGTTCTAAGTACCCCAAGGAGTTAGTTAGTTACTACTAGTAGTAGTAGCAGTTGGTTACAGTTACAGTTGCCTTTTTAAAAAAATGAAAATAACACACTGCTAAACCATTTTGCAAAACTGTGTCCGATACTTATTTCTAGTTACTTAAGAAGGAAAGGAAAGCAAAGAAGCATCTCAGTGCTACAGGAACTGGTTTGTGATACAAAATGCACTTAAGTAGCTTAAGTCAATACTAAAAATACAGTACCGAGCATAGATTTTTAATACGTATATCTTAAAAATAAGAGGTACATCCGTGCATACAGTCAGCCCTCCACATTTGTTGGTTTGACTTTCATGGATTTGATTATTTGCAAATTTCTCCAACCTGTTCCCCCCACCTCTGCTTCACGTGCTCCTTTTCCCGGGGAACCTTCCTCCTCTGATCAGGCTATGCAAATCTTTAAAAACTTGCATCTGGTTCTTCTCCAGATGCTGCCTGGCCAGCTAAGGACAACTTGTAGCCTGATTTCTCGGCACCCCAAACCCTTTGCCATTATTTCATGTCCTGGTCTCTGGAGCAGCAGAAAACAAGCTTGCTGCATCTTCTACACAACATCCCTGCAAATATTTAAAGATGGCTCCCATGTCACCTCTTGGTCTTCTCGAAACTCATAAGGTCTGGAAACCAAGACCTTTGACCACGTTGGTTGCCCTTCTCTGGACGAGCTTGTTAATATCCTTCTTGAACTGTGATGCCCATAACTGAATGCAGGATTCCAGGTAGGGTCTGGCAAAGCAGAATAAAGTGGCGCTCTTACTTCCCTCTGGACACTATCGCTCCTACTGTTGCAGCCTAGAATTGCATTGGCTTTTTTGGTCACTGCATCACACTGTTGGCTCGTGTGGTCTCCTAAGATCTCTAGATGTAGTCCAACAGATCTGAAGGAAGACACTGCAATGGGAAAAGTGGATTTAGATAATAAACAAGAAGATATTCCACTAGCAGTAAGCTTAGGTTATAGGAAAAGTGCTATAAATCTCTTTGCTGTTTTTATAAAAATTAATCATTTTCTTCTGGAAATGAGCTAAAGAGCATTTTCATCATACATCAACTTGTAGCCAAAACATCTGCTTTGGGCAGATACGGGGCTAAATCTTATTTAGTCCCCAACTAGAGTAGAACCATTAAATCTATGGGATATACTTGTGCATTGGCTCACCATCCAGCTAGTGATTGAATGGGTCTTTTCTAGTCCAGACTAACCAACGGGATTCCAGCCAAGATGTGGAAGTACGGGGATCAGAGAAAATCTGTTGAGCGTTTTATCACTTCTGATGACCCTGTGTTATTTACCAAGGAATTGAGCTTGTCCTGTAACCTAGTGCAGTTAGCTTCCTGCTAATATTACTTCTGTTTGTTCCTTGCGCAGAAAGAACTTGTTTGATCATAGGCTGGCCAGAGTCCCAGGCGTTGTCCCGACCCAAGAAAATAATGCCCCTTTTCTCTTGGCCTATGAGGCACAGCCAGGCTGCCTGCTGGAACAAAGAAATGGAAAGTCTGCACACAGCAGCATTTTCCTGTAATAAAAACTGAATTTAAAAATCTCCAGACTTTCTAGCTTGATCACCATTCACCATTTCCCCCTCTTCTTGCCAAAAGACCAGGAACTTTAAGCACTCCTGTGCACCATTTACTGGTTCCACTTTGCTAAATGGTACTTTACGGTAGTCTTTGTACCTGACTTTTTATTGTATTGTATTAAATAATTTTTGTTAAGAAGAATTTTGTAAAAATACCTTAAGAGTTAGAGAAATAGGGGGAGGAAAAGAATGAAAACTAAAATACAGTATAATAAGAATTTACAAGGATGGAACAAAAATAGAAAAAGAAACGAAGAGGAGGAAAAGAGAGACATCTGTTCTTCCTTTTGTCATTTTTTTTACATACATATATGTATATGCATGTAGTCTCTCCAAAATCCTTCAATAGCCTACTCTTTCTAACCATCAAAACCAAAAATTTACCTTTTTTAAAAGCAAAAAGTCTAGAAAGAGTTTCCAGTCTTTAAGAAATTTCACTAATGAGTTTTCTCTAATTAAACCAGCCAATTCAGGCTGGTGAAGCTGAGGTTGGATCCACAAGATTCAGAGGCTGTCGTAATATTTGGTAGCTGTATTAAGCAGGAGAGACACCGTAGTGTAGAGGTTTGAGTGGTGTACTGGACATTCAGAGACTAGGGTTCAAATTCCCCCTCAGCCGTGGAAACCTACTGGGTGACCTTGGGCAAAGCCACACTCTCTCAGCCTAAGAGGAAGGCAGTGGCAAGCCACCTCTGAAGAAATCTTGAGGGCCAGTGTAGCGTCGTGGCTTGAATTTTTGAATTAGGACACTGGGAGGCCTGGGTTCAATCCCAGCTGAGTCCTGGAAGCCCACTGGGTAAACTTGGGCCAAGTCACACTCTCTCACCCTCTGAGGAAGGCAACAGCAAACCTCCTCTGAATAAATCTGGCTAAGAAAGCCCAACAATAGGGTTGCCAGGCTCGAGAGGCAATGTGGTATAATGGTCTGAGTATTGCACTAGGGCTCAGGCAAGCCAAGGTTTGAATCCCCACGCAACCATGGAAACCCACAAGTCACACTCTCTCAGCCTCAGAGGAAGGCAAACCTCCTCTGAAGAAATCCTAGGGTAAGGTCACAGTAAGTCACAGAGAGCTGGCTTACATAGGTAGCAATATATCGAGCAATATTTCAATTTATCAGGCAGGGTGCCTCAGGGCAAACACAATGGGAGCTTGGGGCAGAGACAGGGCTAATTACTAAAGCAGAGTGACTAACAATTAAATGCCAGATGTACAGGTCGTCTTGCTCTCTGGCTCTGGACTGCCGATAAAGTGGCACGTGCCTTGATTTCCTGGCAAACCTGCAGAGAAAGTGTCAGCTCGAACTTCCTTGAAATGTATGCCTTTTGAAAGCCAAGAGGACTACATCTGTTTTTCTCTGATGAAACACTGGAGCCCTGTAGGGTGTCAGCACCTCGGTCGAAGCAGAGGACGAATCTTTACACCCAGCTAGGGCACGCACCAAAGTCCTGCAACACACACAGCGTACGTGCATGGGAAGACTTCCCTCCAAGGTTTGGTCCAAGTTACTTGCCGGATCACCTCTTTCCACACAGTCCTCCTCATACACTCAGGTCCGCTGGGGGCCATTTATTTAAACTGCGTAAAACTAGACTGGCAACGGTCAGCAGGAAGAGGACCTTCCTGTCAGCTGCCCCAGACTGTGGAATGACCTGCCAAAAGAGGTCCGACAGCAAAATAAGCTGTCTGGATTCAAACAAGTACGAAAGACCCCTCCAGCAGGCCTACCCAGTCTGTTTTTAATTATGATGTATTTTCTATTATCATGTACTTTAACTATGATATATTTGTATTTTAAATAGTTTTATGTATTTTTAGTGTATTTTAATTACAATATGTTTACGCCCCACCTTGAGCCTTGGACTGAGGCAGGTAAAAAATAAAAATGATGACGACGACGACGACGACGACGATTTGATAGAGTAATATCAGCCCTCCACATTTGCGAGTTTCACTTTTGTGGATTTGATTATTCGTGGATGATTTGCTGTCCCCTCTGCTGCCTTCCTATGGCATTTTTAATAGGGACTGCAAGCCTCGTGAGACTGAGAAATTGCAAATAAGGCTTGTAAGTCCCCCTTAAAAATGGTGTGGGGCAGCAATGGAGGTGGTCGTAAGCCCCACCAGCCCCCCACTTCCATCTTGTGAAGGAACTCGGATGCCTCAAAGGAATCCGCAGTGGGTTGAATATGGTGATCGTACTTTTTTGTGTGTTAAATCTGGTTTTTCCACTTTCATGAGGGTCCTGTGCCCCTAACCCCAGCGAATGTGGAGGGATGACTGTATTATACTGAATATAAATTATAATTGTAATTGTTATAACTATTATTTTCTTCCTCTAATGGCTACATGCTGATATCAGAACATTCTCTTTTTAATAAATGTCGAGAAGTGAATGCCAATTGCTCTGTCACAATAATCATAATTCTCAACATCAATAATGCCCGCGAGCTACCTGTGACTCAAGGTGGGAGTACAGAGTTCCCAACAATACTAGCTGGCAATCGTTCTTTTCATGCACTAATGAAGAGTTGGTTCCGGTGCAAGGAAGACAAACTGGTTGAGCAGGTGCCTTTGTGTAGCAGGTGGGACGACGTTTGGTCTCCCCATCAGGGTGTCACTTGGAGAAATCGCCAAGTGACAGAGGACAACAGAGGCAATCATCTGCACAGGGACACTGGAACAGAGAGAGAAAAAGAAAAGACCTTGGGGCTGACTCCCATGGGGAACACGGGGAGCCGAGATGATTTTGAGTGGGTCTACACAGATCAACCGCACACGGACAGAAGGAAGGAGATTCTTGGTGAGTCTGTAACCAATTGAGTACTGCAACTGGTTTTTGGGTGTAGAAACTGGGTTTGTAGGAGCAGAGGGTTGGGGGAGAGTGAAAGAGGATTAATCAGGGTTAGATCAGGAGGAAAGTGGTATTAGGCTGAAATCATGGGCAGAAATGGGAGCAAACCAGAGCTGAGTGGAGGCATATAAGCAGAAGAGGAATCCTGATGTCCAGAATTTGCAGACTCAAGATTGAAGGCAGATCCACCATGAACAGAGACGTGTGTTAAAAATCATTAACCCAGTCCAGAACTGGACGAGAATAGCGGAGAAGGAAGCTGGTGTCTAAGGCCAGGGGTGGGGGCAGATGAATCGAGGTGTATATGGTGGGGAGAAGCTGGTGGAGAGGAAGGAGGGAGAATGTGAAGAGCAGGAACACAATCTGGAAATCGTGCTACCTACCTCGTCTTCTAGCCACTGTGCAGGTCGCCTTAAGGATTCATTCAGCCTCTTGGAGTAGCTTCTAAATGTGCACATTCCCATTTTGCAGAGCGGCAGAACTGAGACTGCTAAAACAGTTGCACTAAAGAGCATAACAAAACTGCCAAGGGGATTATGGGAACTGTAGTCCAAAAAGTGACAAGAACACCTGAGACCAGATTAAAATCATGTGAACCAAGAATGTTTGTTCTTTTTTGTTAATGCTAGAACACCTTGGAGCTGCTTTTATTTTCAAATGAAGGACAGGGTGAGCACTATAACCTTATGCTAATTTTTGTGTTCTCATGTTAGAATCCCATAACCAGAGTCTGAATCTGTCATGAAAAACCTACTGGGTGATAGCAAGCAAGTGACATTCTCTCAGCCTCAGTGGAAGGTCAGGGCAAACCTCCCCCCCAAAAAAAAACCATGCTAGGCTTACCTGAGGAGTTACCATAAATCAGAAACCACTTGAATTCACAGAGCAATAACAAGCCCCACCATACTTTTCAGGGTTTTTTTGGAGACCTGTAACACAAGGTGCAATTCGTAGCACATATCCATCACTTGTCCCAGAATTGTCCCGTCTCTCCTCCACATTCCAGAAAGTGCCTCTGGGTATTTGAAGTCATTTAAAGTGATTCCTCTGCAACATGCGCCATTTGTCATCCTTTCGCCTGAGACGCTATTTGATTCCCTGCTTAATAACATAATTGTTTTGTGACTAAGAACATCATCGTTTGGCAGCGTGAGCTGCTTTTCAGATTTAACCCGGATGCCTAATTAAACAAGATGATTTCCTTTTTGATGGGAACAGAAATCTCTCAAGGAAAATGGATTCCTGTGCTGTTTTATCTCAGCCAAGGGCCAAAAAGGGTGGTGTAGGGGGATTAATTCACAGAATTGTGCCTTTGTCCCATTGAAGCTTCCGGGAGGACACCAAAACAGACTGATAGGAAATTTAATAACTGGAAGCAAAATGTAAAGATGATGATTTTTTTTTCTTCACAGAAACAGGTATTTCTCAAGCACCCCTATGTTCAACATTTTTCTCCATAAATTAGATATCTTCATTCCACATCCTGGAAGGAACTATCAGCAGTGGTATAGTGGTTAGATTATCAAACCAGGACTGGTAATACCTAGGTTCAAATCTCCACCAATTAAAAACTCACTGAGTGACTTTGGGGCCATTCCCTACTTGATCAACCTCCCAGGGTTGTTGTGAGGATGACGTGAGGAAGAGAGGGCCGATTTATCCAAGCTATAACAACACTAATGGTGGTAGCATTGGAAGCTTTGGTTCTCCCATTTCCTCATGAAACAAGACTACATTTACAGCCATCTTAAGAAAAATGACCTCTTCCTTTCTGCATTCTTTCCCCACACCTTCTCCTCTGCTGCAAAAATGCTAACAGACCATCAGATTAGAAGGCCTGTATATATGTCCATATAATATCCTCCAACTAAGGGCCTTTCCACACTACACCGCTATAGAGCTATTATTCCACTTTCAACATCCTATGGAATCCCGGGTTTGCAGTTTAGGGAGGGGCAGTGAGAATTCCCAGCCAGAGAGCTCTTGGGCCTCAGTAAACTACAAACCCCAGAATTCCACAGGATGTAGAAAGTGGAATAAGAGTGCTATAACATTGTAGTGCAGAAATGGCTAAAGCCAGCGGGAGGGACAGCAACACAGACGGGACTGATACCTTCCCCACCTTGTTTCTTTCACAGCTCCTTCCTTAAATGCCACATGAATGAGAGCCCTGCTGGATCAGACCCCTAAGGGTCAAAGGCCCCTCCCGAAACTGCAAACCTCAGGATTCCAGAGGAGGTTGCAAGTGGAATAATGGCACTGTAACAGGCTAGTGCAGAAATGGCCTTTGTCTCCACTTGGCCAAATTCATTGGTGACTGAGGGCCTTTCTGCACTGCACTTATAGTGCTATTATTCCACTTTCAACCTCCTGTGGAATTCTGGGGTTTATAGTTTCCTGAGGCCAAAGAACTCTTTAGCTGGGGATTCTGAAGGCCCCTCTCTAAACTACAAACCCCAGGATGCCAGAAGATGCTGGAAGTGGAATAATAGCACTAGAGCAGTGTAGTGCAGAAAGGCCCTGAGTCTTGACCCCGAATGAGGAGTTGAAGGACTGGGCATGCCTTGGCAAGTTTTGAGTGCCGATGTGGCAGGCACGAGGCCAGCGCAACCATAGATACAATTCAATGGCTGTACTGTATTTCTTTTTCTGACCATAGCAACCAGGCTCACGATGCGCATGACCTCCCACCACGCCCAGCAATGTCTGCCATTTGTGAATATGAGCAAATAAACGGCAGCCTGCAAATTGATGAAGTCATTTGGGAGGGGGGAGTTCATGTGGGGGGCAGAAGATGAGGGCTTGTTGTGCTGAGAAATGGGGCTGCAAGCTGTCCTTGGCTGGCCAGGCAGAGGCTGGTAGAGGAGGAGGAGGAGGAGGACTGGGGTGGGTTTTTAAAAGATTGCGAAGTCTGATAAGAGCCACCGAGGGAGAAATGTCCCTTAGCAAAGAAGAGCCTGAGATGGGGCAGGGAGGAGCAGAGGTTGAAGAAACTCACAAATAATCAAATCCACGAAAATCAAACCCACTAATGCGGAGAGAGGATTGCAATTTTAACATTCCGTCAATCAAATGGAGATAGAGTTTAGGCATCCAAAGAAAAGGGCTGAGGCAAAGGGACCAGGGGAATGGGAAAACAGCAAACAGCGGAGTTCAGGTGTGAGCGATTTTCAACCTCTCACTCTCTGCAACACTAGAAATTTATGGTCCCAAGGACCATTTGCACACTAGACTGTTACAGTGCTATTATTCCACTTTCAACATAAACTGCAAACCCCAGGATTCCATAGGATGTTGAAAGTGGAATCATAGCACTATAACAGCCTAGTGCAGAAATGGCCAAGAACAATTTCATGAGAGTTCTTATTAGGGGACAATGTTCTCATATTGCTCCCGATTGTAGCTACAGCCCAATCTTCAGGCTTGTCTTGTCAGCACTAAAGCCAACTCATGACACCCTGTGATAATTAGAGGCTATATTTATGAAACTCACTGGGTGACCTTTGGCAAGTCACACATTCTCATCCCCAGAAAGCCCTCTGATAGGTTTGCCTTAGGGCGGCCAGAAGTCAGAAATGCTTTGAAGGCACACAACAACGACAACAAAATTTACAACAAAATTTACAATGCTTAAACAACAGCAGAAAGCTCAGTGTCATCATCAAGATGGGCGAGTTATTTTTAGCCCAGGCATCCATGGAGCACAAACCTGCTTCCCCAGACACACTGAGCATTCCTTCGAAGGTGGATGTGGGTGGAAAGAAACGTATTTTGTTGTTATTTATATTTTAAAATCTTATACGTATACGTATACATTTTAACATAGAATGAATTTAAACCACATTCCCTCCTCTTCTTAGCCTCCTATGTCTTCCATTTATAAATTTTAACCTCCACTTTACATTTACATTTCATTCCAATAACTTATTCTTATTAATAACAATTCTACTAAACCTTCTACCATTAATCCTCAAATCCCATAATTGTCCTCTTAAGGTAATATATACAAAAATATATAAGCACGTTTATTAGTGTGTTCTATAATTGGTTCCGACTTTTTTCAAATTCCTGCAATGTTTTCTCTTTGGTTAATACCATAAGCTTTTCCGTTTCCATCATATCCAACATCTTAAATAGCCAATCAGACTGCTGGGGTGTCTTTCCATTCTAGTGCATAGATTATCCTTGCTGTGGTGATCTTGTATATTACAATTTATTGTTTGATTCTAGCTGTCCACCTATTACATTCAATAAATACATTTCACTGTGAATCAGAGTCAGGCTGAAGACAACAACCACATCTTGGCCATTGCTGAAATTCAGCCTTTTCCGCACGACACTCTTATAGCACGATTATTCCACTTTCAACCTCCTAGGGAATCCTGGGGTTTGCAGCTTTGAGAGGGGCCGGCTGGCCCCTCTCGAAGCTGCAAACCCCAGGATTCCCTAGGAGGTTGAAAGTGGAATAATCACGCTATAAGAGTGTCATGCGGAAAGCCTCTAAAGTCCTTAGGTCCAGAAATCAGAAACAACTTGTTGGCATTCCTAGCATAGCTTGCTTGAAAAAACCATATGAAATTCACGGGGTCCCCATCATTCAACAGGCGACTTGAAGGTACGTACACGCACACATGCAAATACACACAAAATTACAAATAATTAATGGATTTTTTTAAAGTAACAAGAATATGACTAAGCCACATTACAGTTATAACAGATCAAGGAGTAATATCCTTTTTGCGATGCAACTGTATCAGTTTTAGTTACTTTTATACGTGCAAGACCATCTTCATCATCCCAATTTACAACATTTAAAATTTACATTGTTTCTGCAGAAGGAAAGGAATCATTAAATGGACGACTCAGCACAAGGGAAGAAAGCTTTGGCATTGCTGGAAGGAAGAGATTTCATTTCTCTGCTTAGAAGGGGGTAGCGTGAGGGGGAAGAAGACACACGATTCTCGCTATCATTTGGAGGAAGAGGGTTTCCTTTGGCTGCTTGGAAGGAGGAAGAAAAAACTGGAATCTTGGGACTTTGGTGTAGATAGAGGGGGTTTCCCCAGCTTGTTTGGGCGGATGTTGAGCAATTGGGATATTACTGTCAGGAAGGAAGGGATGTTTCTAGCCTGGGAAGGATAAACTCTGATGTTTTCCGATTTAATCCTTTTCAAAATTGCTGACAGGTTGAGTAAAATCATCCACTGTGGCTACTTCAACTTTCTCAGAATGCTTCCACTGGTCTCCCGTAATTTGCTATGGAATTGGCTCCATTTACATCAGTCTGACTTTACATTGCAAATCCAAGAATGCAACCCCAGCATGAATCTACACTCACCAGAAATCAAGGAGCTGTTTACCCATAAAAAACATTTTAATAGATAGCACCCAGGCATGTGACACATGCCCAGTAGCTTGTAGCATTCCGCTGTGTTTTTTCTCTCTCTGAAAAATTAACTATTTTAGGTGCTTTTGGATAAAATGAAAGAAATCGTTCCTTTTTAAAATTATGACTACAATCAGCAAATAGTTACCTTTGCACAAAAGAATTAAATATGTAGCTAATTACTTAAAAAAATCATTTCCCAATCTCTGTAATGTGCTGTACACTTTGAGGCCACTGTATAACAAAGTACTTTAATCCATAAAAGCGTGCAGTCCTGATCAGATCACTTGCAGAACTTTGTGAATTCCAAAAATTTGTTCTCTAGCTTTTGTGGCATAATTATGGGATGTCCCCAGGTCATGCACAAAAGAGGCAGCTTCATGGTTGCGTGGATGGGTGGGGAAGATTTGCAGCTTCTCAGAATAGCTTCAAGGCAGGGACGCTTGCCAACAGCTTTACATTTCTGCCCAGGGCCAAGCGGGGATGTGGGTGGAGGAAAAATTTGCAGAATGTTCCCCTGCTTCCTGATTGCCTCACCCTTATTCACCAGAGCAGAGGTCCCCAGTCTTTGGTGGCTGGTGGGAAATTTTCTGATGGTTCCAATTTTGTCCGCTCCTTGCTTCCATCCATCTTTGCTTTACGATGTTTTCATGCCTACTCTCCAAGTGTCCCAAATTGGCAGGGACAGTCCCGATTAATCTGTTTCCTCAGCTGCTTCGAAAATGTCCCAGTTTCTCTCTCCTCCTCCTCCTCCCACTTTTCCCCTTGGTCCTCAGCTTCCTTCAATGGCTGCAAATTGAAGTCCAAATACAAAAGCACTTTGTACTCCAGCAGTGGATGATTTCCTTCACCAGCCTCCACTGTTCTCCTAATTTCCGTTTTGGTGGCCAAACTAATACATCTGTGCTGCTTCAAAGGCTGGAAGGAGCTAGCGAGGCTTATGGGTTTTCCTTCCTTTTTCTCCCTCTTTTGCTATTCATGCATTCTCAGCGCAGGGTTCCAGAGGCAGCTGCTGTTTAGCTAGCCTGTTGTAGGCGGGCACACAGTTACAATGGAAAAGGATCCTGCTCTTTCCCAGCTCAGGCCGTTATTGCATGGCTTGCTGCGGATATGCTGCTGCCACCCAACACAGTCTGTGTTCCTCCAGCCCTCCATCACCATCATCAAAATGCCAAGGCTGCTGTAAACTTTCCAGCTAGCCATAAGACAAGCAAGAAAAGCGGGTCCTGGGGGCAGAGGTTTTGTTAACTGAGGTATGCCTGTATTTGAACAATAAGTCTCACTCTGTTCAGTGGGGTTCCTCCAACATTGCAGCCTTCCCATCAATCTCATGTCATCCACTCTCGGCTCCACCAGCTAACCTCTTTTTCTGGTTTCCTGCTCCAACCCAGCCAAATATCCTGAGATAAAGAAGCTGATGGGCCCCGATCCTCACCTGAAGTGGGTGGTGACCTTCATGGTGCTGACTCAGGTGGTGGCCTCCTACCTGGTGAAGGACTTGCCTTGGAAATGGATCTTCTTCTGGGCCTATGCCTTTGGGGGCTGCATCAACCACTCCATGACCCTGGCCATCCACGACATCTCCCACAACGTGGCTTTTGGCAACCGAATTACCAAATGGAACCGCTTCTTTGGCATGTTTGCCAATCTTCCCATCGGAGTCCCTTATGCTACCTCTTTCAAAAAATACCACATCGACCATCACCGCTACCTGGCGGGGACGGGTTGGACGTTGACGTCCCCACCGCATTTGAGGGCCGTTTCTTCAACTCCCCACTGCGAAAGGTGGTCTGGCTTATTCTGCAACCTGCCTTCTACGTCTTGCGGCCGCTTTGGGTCAACCCCAAGCCCTTCTCCCAAATGGAAATCCTCAACATTGCAGTCCAGTTGGCCTACGATCTTCTCATCTACAACCTTTGGGGGGCCAAGTCGGTGGTCTACATGGTCGCGGGCTCCATCTTAGCCATGGGCCTTCATCCAATCTCGGGGCACTTTATTGCCGAACACTACATGTACGTCCAGGGCTATGACACTGTCTCCTACTACGGTCCCTTGAACTGGATCACCTTCAATGTGGGCTACCACATGGAGCACCATGACTTCCCCAGTATTCCTGGAAGCAGGTTGCCGCAGGTAAGATGCCATTCCAAACCTCCCGTTCCCTCACACAGAAGCGTGGATGTAAATCTTTGGTTCTCACATGCGAGCAAAATTTTTAACTTCAGAAGTGTTCTCCCAGATCAGCCACACTATGAGAGGGCTTTCCCCCCAATATTTTTCAGTGCTTATTTCTGTATTTCAGTTTTTTCTTTTAAAAAGTTTATGCAGAAATCCTTGGTTTTTGTGTAACAAGTTGGCATTGTTTGCATCAGAATAATATTCCAGCATGAAAGCAACCTTTTGAGACAAAACGTTGCATTTTTGTGCAAAATGTTTTTTTGTTTTTGTTTTTTTGCACAAAATTATATTGTTTTGTGGCAAAATGTTTTCTATCTGTGCAACCTTTCTCCAGGGGATTGAAAAAAGATGAAAAAAAAGATGATTTTATTCCTTTTATTTTGTGCCTAGCATAAGCTCAGGAAACACTCTTTTTCAAATCCCTGCCGGCGGTTTTAAGGCTGCATTTTTCTTCCTCTGAAGAAAGGCATCAAATATTACTAGGCTGAAATGCGCTGGGCTTATTGGAAGAATAAAAATAATTTTTTTCCCCAATGCCCTGAAACCTTCTCTCTTCTTTAAATCCCTTCTACTGGGTATCCCCTGTCCTTGTTGCTTTTTTCCCCTTAGTAGTGCAACAAGAAATATATTCCTTGTTGCATTTCAGAATTGTTGTTTGTTAAAAGCATTTTAAGACTTTTTAAGTATTTTGCCAGCAGTTTCCAAGTTATATTTATCAGGCTTTGAATTATCCACTCTAAAGTATGGGTGGTGGTGGTAAGAAATAACAAAAACCCAACAAGCGATGCTGGAAACTGTGCTGAATATCCGCGCTGGCTTAAATCCAATAGCTACTGAATCTACATGTATATTTAATGGCACTTTATAACAAGTCAGCACTTACATACACCCCATTTCTTTAATGACTTTAGATGACAGTGGCAATTGAGTTTGGGCTCTTGCTGTCTTCCCAGGGCATTTCCGCACTAGCCTGTTATAGCGCTATTATTCCACTTTCAACATCCTATGGAATCCTGGGGTTTGCAGTTTAGTGAGGGGCCTTTGAGGAGAGAGGGCCTTTGGAGCCCCTCCCAAAACTGCAAACCCCAGGATTCCATAGGATGTTGAAAGTGGAATAATAGCGCTATAACAGGCTAGTGCGGAAACGGCCCCAGGCGTGATGAGACGGGGGGCTCTTCTTTCATCCCTCGGTGAGCGCATCTTAAAATGAGATGTTGTGTCTTCTGCTATGGGAACGTGCCTCTAAGGTGTGAAGACTTCTGTGCTGGCAGGCTGCCATGCCCTTCACTTTGAATCATGACTGCCCAATAATCTGGGTTTTTGCTGTGGCTGCTTTCCTAGAAAGCACTCCCTCCGTTGCTTCTGCGCCAGAGCCCGTAAGAACAACGCAGCATTGTTTTTGTTGGTGGGCGGGCGGATGTGGTGTTGTCATACCTTTTCTGTTAATGCGGTAATAATTAATCTCTGTTCAAGCGTGCAGCTACCGGAAAGGGGGGGGTTAATGAGGCCATTCCCCCCCAAATAAAAACTCTGATCCCAAATGAAATTTAATAATAAGATTAACGATATTTCTTACCCATCCCTCCCCATGGATCAAAGCTGGGCATAACAACAGATTAACACACAGCATATAACATCAGCTAGAAACCGAACATCAGTTTAAAGCAATAGTTAAAATGCATGATATCCGTTTAAAAGAATACATAATATAAATATTTATTAAAGCAGTCATTACATATTTAAAATTAGTAGTTAAAATTCCCAATTCACAATAATCTGTATGGGCTTGTTGGAAGAGACTGGTCTGTAATGCTGTTTTAAATTTGGACAGTGTATTCAGCTGTCAGATCTCTTTCGGCAGGTCATTCCACAGTCAAGGGTCAGCTGAAGAAAAAGTCCTTTGGGCGACCATTGCCAGGAACAATCTGGATTAAAACTCTGTTCTCAGCTGCTTTTAGAATGTCCCAGTTTTTCCTCTCCCTCTCCCACTTTCCTCCTTTGTCCTCAGCTTATTTCAACTGCTGTAAACTGAGTTCAAAACGCAAATGATGCTCACAGTGAATTAGCTCAGCAAAAGGGAAAGGAACAGAGGGGGTTGAATCTTGTCCTTCCCTGCAGGCTCAGGCAAAAGCAAAGTGCTGCTGCAGCCTCTCTCATTAATACCTTTTGCCGTCTTGACTTTGGTGTCACCCGGCCACGTATCTCCTCGGTCATCTATGAAACGTTGGAGGGTTTGTGATAATGTACATGGACAGAACAACTAGGTTTGTGAGTCAGTGTACCCCTCAGCCCACCCTCTGAACCCAGAAATTTCAGTTGAGTTTATTCCACCTGCTCTGGTCTGGAGAGAGTGGTCATAACCAGTGGAAGCCTTTCTTTTCCTTGTTGCTGTTTGGCCCTGAATTTTTCCCCCTGTGTTTTCTCTGTCCTTGCAGGTGAAGAAAATCGCCGCAGAATATTACGACAACCTTCCCTACCACAACTCTTGGGTCTGCGTTCTTTGGGACTTTATTTTTAAAGAGGCGCTGGGTCCCTTTGCCCGCGTGAAGAGAAAATACAAGGTGGACAACGTCTTATGAAGCAGGAAGGCAATGGGGGTCCCTCTGCCCTGGAAATGGTGCAGTTCGGGGTCCCCCCCGTGATGGGGGAAAGAGGCCGAGAAGAGAGCTACCCGCGTTGTTCTCAAAACCAAATCTAATGACTTTAAAAAAACATTATCCAAAAGAAAGGACAAGTTGGGGAGACTTACAGATGCAGAAAGACGCCTCAACAAATTGTTGAGTCAACATTAACTTGGTGCAGATGTATATACTTAGTTTTTCTTAGACATTCTGCTCAGTCATGAAATCAAGCCTTGCCTTACAGAATGGTGACTTCTGTGTCCCTTGTTTTAGCCGTCAACCCAAGGGATGCGGCTGACAAAATGGTGGTATGGGCCTAAGAATTCCCACTGAGAGTAGCAAAATACTACCAAGATATTTTGAAAGAAAGGGACTGTGTTTATTGCCTAGGTGCATAAGGCATGTTGTGTGTCTGTGTGTAGAAACTAAGAAGGGCTAACCACTCCCCTGGCATCGCTATCAGCCAGAATCGGGCATTTTCTCTTTGGGATCATTACACAATTAGAGCATTGTGATTCTATTTTAATGCCATGGCTGCAAATGCTGTGGCATCTGGAGCATAGATGGGTGGGACACTAGAGCTCTCTGGTTGAGAATTCCAAATCTCCCTTGCTAAACTGCAAATCCCAGGATTCCATAGCATGGAGCCATGGCAGTTAAACTGGAATCGTAGGGCTATAACTGGATAGTGCAGCTATGGAGCCATGGCAGTTAAATTGGAGTCATAGGGCTATAACTGGATAGTGCAAAAGGCCCCTGGGCAAGAGAAGGCCAGCGGTGGGCAAGAAAAAATAAATAAAAGAAAGCCATGAGATATCTTCTCAATCTACCTCCACCTCCAGTTATTATCACGGAACAGAATCACAGAATCCTAGAGCTGGAAGAAACCACAAGAACCATCCTATTTCACCCTAATCTGCCATGCAGAAATACACAATTACAGGACTCCTGACAAATGGCCATCCTGCCCCGTTTAAAAACCTCCAGAGGGGTTGGGTGGGGAATTGGGAACTGGAGTCCCACAAAGGAGATGTCCCAAGCGCTGCTGCTATGAAGTCGGGGTGGGGGACTCAGAACGTTTGGAAACAGGTCATGTCCTGTGATTTCCTTGTAAAATTCTGTCAAAATGCAGGACGATGGTGGAACAAAAGCATTCAGAATCAATTAATAGGTGGGTTCAATTGTTCAATTATTTTGTTAGGCTTTTTGGGTATGGGGGAGAAAAACAGGGGAAAAGAGCATTTAAAAATATATCTGCAGACTCTGACAGATGTTGCACTAATTGGCATCTTTTTTAGAGGAGGAAGCATTCTCCTTTTCCATAATGACAGGGGGCCTCTTCTAAGATGGTGGGAGGACTTGCAGACTTTTTACATGTACTAGTAATAATAATAATAAAAAAATAGTGCTGGCCATTGAGAACTCTGATGACTGGTTAATTAGGGGAGAGGGTGTCAAAATATTTTTAAGGAATAAATCTGCAATCCCCAACAGAAGGATGGATGAAAATGTTTCAGTCCTGTTTGAAACAACTACACCGTATGAACCACGGGCCCCAGATACAAAAGAACATGACTGGTACATTTATGGCACTCTTACTTCCTCTGGTGGCTGTCTCTCTTCACAGCAGTCTGTACAGCAGGGGTGGCAATTGTGCATCTCTCCAGATGTTGGCCATTTCCGCACTAGATTGTTATAGTGCTATTATTCCACTTTCAACATCCTATGGAATCCTGAGGTTTGCAGTTTAGGGAGGGGCCTTTCCAAATAGCTGTTGTTGGAGTGCAGTTTCCAACATTTTGTATCATTAACGGTAATAGTACAGCCACTGGGATCTGTGTTCCAACAACATCTGGAAGGCAGCATGATTTCCTCCCCATCGTACAGCAACACATTCAAGAGGACCCCCTCCAAAAAATATAGAGAGACAGGGCGATGTTCTGTATCTCATACAGATTTCTACAAGGCTTCTATTCCACCAGGAGCAGGTCTTTTGTAAAGCTAATGGATCTTGCTAACTTAAGACCAGGCCTCCTTGAAATAGCTTGGATTACAACAGGGCATCATAAGAAAACACAGTTTCTGGGAAAGAAAATATCATTCTTCTTTTCAGTAACTGTGAGGACTGCAGCCACACTGAGAAAGGACAGGAGAGTTTAGAGGTGGCCTTTCTGCACTGCACTGTTATAGTGCTATTATTCCACTTTCAATCTTTCCATTTTCAGCCTTTGAGGGCTCTCCCTAAACTGCAAACTCCAGGATTCCATAGGAGGTTGAAAGTGGAATAATAGCACTATAACAGGGCAGTGCAGAAATGGCCATAGTCTTTCCTAATCAAAAAGTCATTGGACTTCAACCCTCTAAGCCCAGGTTCCACAGTATAATTAACTATGGGTCACTTCTTTGCCCATTTACCCCTTCTTTCTTTCTTTCTTTCTTTCTTTCTTTCTTTCTTTCTTCTTCCTTCTCCTCCTATCAAACTTTAGATTGCAAGCTGATTGGGGCAGAGACCTGCCTCCTAGTTTGATATTGTGTTTATGAACCATTGCATTTATTTCATGAAATAAACACAAAAATATCATCGGCATTATGATTGTTACTATAACTATTATTAATCATCACTAATATTACTGCTATTATTATTCCATCATCAATCACAGCATCTTCCTATTAAAAGAAACCCAATTGTTCCTCGCACCGCCCAATGCAGACAGCAAAACTTCCCCACACTTTCCCTGGCTTCATATTTTTGCCCCCTTCTACATCCCGCCCTCCCATTGGTCGAGAGTGCTTCTTCCTGGCACAACCCAGCGTTCTATTGGCCGACAACCTAAATGCCTTCAAAAAGATTGGCAGGAGAGGCGGGAAGAAGGAAAAAAGAAATGACGACGAGAGAGTGAGGAAAATTAATACGGCACAAGGGGCTGCGGGGTGTGTGTGGGGGTTTTTTTGGCGAGGCTTTTGATGCTGATTGGTCGGAAAGGTTAACGGAGGCGGGGCAAGCGGCGGCGATTGGCCGAGTGGTGCAGCGACTGGCGGCGGATTGGCTGGGCGGCGGGAGCGGCCCGTGAGGGGAGTCTGAGGCGAGGCGGCCGCGGCCGGGCGCGAAGCGAGGGGCGGCTGAGGCGATTTTGGGGGGCCGGGATGAGCGTGACGGGGACGCCCGCCGTGGTGTCGGTGTCCATTAGCAGCAGCCTCAACTCCTTCCGGGCCCTGAAGCGCTACGCCCGCGGGCTCACCATCGCCGAGTTCAAGGTAAAGGCGGGAGCCCCCCAAATTTATCGCCCCTTCAAACGGAAAAGAGACCCCCCGGCCTGAACGAGAATCCCTTCGGACCCCCCCTTGTATCCTTCCCGTCCCTTGCAATGCCTCCAGAGGGGTGAAGGGAGACCCTTCCTCATCTGGAAACCCCCCTCCCCCAAAATTATGGTCATATAAAATTATAGACCCCCTTTTTAAAATTGTATTCCTCCCTCACCCCTCCCCACAACATTAATTTCCCACCCTCCTCTTTTTTTTCTAGGGGACAGATTTTTCCTCCTACCCCCCGATATGAAAATGTAAATAATCGTGATTTCTGTAATAAATAAATAATTTTTTAGTGACAAGTAAATGAATTCCAAAGATAGGGGCTTTGAATTGCCCCACATTTTGCTTCTTTCCCATTTATGGGATGATAAAATTTTTATATATTTATTTTTATTTATTTATTTATATAGATAGATACATAAAATTTTATAGATTTATTTTTATTTATTTATTTAGATAGGTAGATAGATAAAAGGTCTTGCTTCACTACGCCAAACAAAGAAGTAAATACATTTTTTGTTACAAATGAATTGCAAAGATAATGGAATTTGAATCCTCCTTTCCTTTGCAGGCTAGGAAGAAACATAGCTTCTCTCCCCCTCATGGGACAGTAAATTTTGACAAAAATAAATATAAATTCCTTCCCCTGCCCAAGATGGAGTTAGAATGCTTCCTCTTCTGCATAGGAAGATGCATTGCTTTCCTCAATTTTTAGAAATGTGCGCTGTTAATCTCTAAAGGAGTAGCTCCTCTTTCCAAGGAGACACAATTTGGACTCCTTGTCCCACCCATGAAAGGGCAATACATTTTGTATTAAATAAAAGGCTTTTTGCCTTAAAGGGGTGGAAATTGTCTTCCCCTGTCACAAAAACAGAAGAAGAGAAAGAAAAAACATTGTTCCTTCTTTGTAATGGGACAATAAATTTTTTAAAGAAGCAAATAAAAACTCCCAGTCCTAAGAGGAGGAATTTGGATCTTCTTAAGAAAATTAAATTTTGATCGGCCTCCTTACAAGATGTGTTGATGCCCTTTATTATTGGATAAAACAAAGATGGCTTTATTCCCATAAATAATGCCCCCAAAGAGACAGAGTTTGGATTCATTCCGTTCCTCCTGTAAAAACTAGATGTGCTTGTATTTCCTTTCAACATCTTGTCTTGTCATTTCTCCTCTCTGCCCCATTCAGGTGGTCTTTGCCCCCCTCCCAAGAAAGAACAGCCTCCCCGGCAGAAGTACTAGAATGCCCTCCCATCCATTCCACATGCTTAAGGGTTTCTGACTTTCCTCCAATCTTCTAATGGTCTCTTCCTGCCCCAAATACATCCCCTGACACCTCAATGCAAGTGAGGGAGACAGAACCAAAAGCTGCCCCTCAGTCTTGATCCTCTTCTTGTTTCACAAACATGTTTGTTTCCTTGACACACATGATATCCCCTGTAAAGTCTTTTACCAACCTGATCTGGACAAAACGACAAAAATGATCTCCCTTCTAATCGCTGTGACCAATCTCACTCAAATTATCCTTTTCTCCCACATTGATGCACTAGCCAGAATTCCAGCATTGCTGGTCCAACTGGACTCAGTGAAAACGACCCCATAAAACATCCCCTGTCAGATAGGAAGCTTACCCGTAGCATTCCTGTTAAGTTTCAGTCCTGGACGTTGCTACAATTCCTCAGTTTGTTGTCTGCCTGCGTTCAAGGTTAATCTGTGTATTTGCAACCATGAGGTCTAGAGGCTTGGTTAGTGTTTTTAACAACCAGTGTAAGAATTTGCAAGCTGTTGTTTTGGGCCTCTGCTACCTAATTTTTCCTTTTGATGCTGCATGTATGGCTATGACTACAGCCAAATCAATATTCACTTCAGGGAAGGATTGGCACCAAATATACTGCAAAGTTGCATTGAGCTCAAGTGCTTTATTGATTTTGAGGGGGCTGAGATCTGTGTTATTATTAAGTGTTTTTGAAGAATGAAATGTAAATGTTATGCATAAAGCGCTTGTCGCTATACTGCTGGGGTCTGCGTGACTAGAAATCACTCAAAGATGGAAAACAATGAAAGATCCTGCACATTGTTATTGGTTGGGCTATGTGTGAGGAGTTCTTGCGCATAAACTGACTTGTAGAATCCAAATGGTTAGAAAGGATTTAAAAAAAAACACAACATTTTGCTGCATTATTTCATCAGTGTCTGAGAAGAATCATTTGCAGTCCACCATCCCATCAATGAACATTTGGGGTCTCATTTATTTAATATAATTGTGCTGTTAAGGGACTATTGAGCAATCATTTTTGGGACAGAATTGAATTTAAAATCAAAACTTTTGATGTTTGGTTGGCTGTGTTGTTCTTTTGGGTTTTGGTCTTCTTTAGTTATATCAATTTATTGTTTATTGTCATAAATTAAATTTTCTAAAAGCGTTTTCAAAATTGTTTAAATGCCCACATTGTTGTTGCCACCAAAAGAACATTTCAGCTTGACACAGTCTCTGCTGTGGTACCAGGGAGGTACAAGTTGTTTAGTATGGTGTTCTGCTCTGTCAAGCGGCCCTTGCAGGGAGAGTCCTGCAACAGAAAAACAAATTTCTGCCCTGCCAATAGTGACCTGTCCCTTTGCTGCTTTGCAGGGACATCCAACTGCAGGCTGTGTGCTTTGTGTACCCACAAACTGCAGTATCTCTAAGGATGCAGAGCACTGGCCTCTTCTACTTTCTGAGAGGCATTGCCATACAGGCAGATTTCCCTACTACCAGTGTGGTGGGGAAAAATGGAATTCCTTGTAGGAAAATGCATCCTCTTTGGGTCCTGGAAGACGGCGGAGTTTGTCCTTCCCTGCCTGATTTTGAACTGCATGGCATGCTCTTGATCATACAGATTTTTACATGGATGCGGCACCCATGCAGTGCCCCTCCAAATGGCACCCTTTAACTTGCCACCCCCTTTCATTTGCAAAAGTTGCTATTTGGCGCCATCCCAGCATCTATCCCCTGCTTGTTTCAAGTTCCAAACTTGCTTCTCTGTCTTCCGTCTTCATCCCAGGACAGGTGGGATGAGAATGGTGTCTCTTGACTTTCTGGCCGTTTTTAATACATCCCCATGTCCTCTGGTGCATGGCAGAGCATCATGGAGAGGGGGGAGGTCACCATTTTGAGCTGCCCATCCACCAGCAAACACTGTCAACAGCAAATCCTTTTGTGTGCCACACATCCAAACTGGGATTAACTGCGGCTTGTCAGCTGGCAGCCTGTGCCCATCTGAGTGCGCCAGCCAACCAGCTCTTATGCTTGGCGCCCCCTCTCCTCCCTGTCAGGAATGCAGCATGTGGCCGTATGCCAAAGGCTGGCTTTTGTTTCCTAACAGCATTCCCCCCCCCCGCTTTTCTGGCAGTGAGAAACTAGCATGGCATTTTGAGGTTAGGGGTTTGCGGACAACATTCACCTGGCTCATGAACCCTTCCACCTTTGTTATTGGTACCACATAACCTCTTTTTTTAACATGATGTGCTATGAGTTCTACAGACTGCATCACACGAGTGATCAGCTGGTTGCTCCAGTTGGTTCTGGAGCTCTGGAAGCTGGTTGCTTTCAGAGCTTTGTTCAGCAACTAGGGATTTAGAGCCTTAGAGAGCCATTTTGTCAAGCAAATTAGGGATGGGTGGGCCAATACTGCAGCAGCAATAACAACAAAGTAGCATGATATAGTTGTTGAATACTGGACTAGGAGGCCAGAATTCAAATCCCCACTGACCCCTGGAAACCCACAGGTTGGCCTTAGGCAAGTTATATTCTCTGAGCCTCAGAGAGGGGCAGTGACAGACCTTCTCTGAAGAAACTTTGCCAAGAATACCCCATGATAGGGGTCACCATATGTTGAAAATGACTGGAAAGCACAGGACAGGAACATCACCATTGTTCCACTTTTTTTTCTGTCCAGGACTCAGATGCACCCCCCGTAGGTTCTGTTGTCACATAGGATGGCAACAGCAGAAGGCTGAGAAGCACCTCTGAACACAGTCATCTTAGGCCCAAGGCATTTTGTTGCTGACCCTGGCTTCCCTTTGCCACGACTCAGTCATTGCCGTGAATATCAGCCGCTGAGCTTACCTCTGTCCCCACAGGATTCAAGTGTTACCAAGTGTGTTCAGTAACTCCGTTATTGATCTTGGTGAAGGCAGTGAAAAGGGAAGTGGTGACATTACCTTTTGTCTACAGGGATTATTATTTACCCGCTTCTGATGGGCTCTGTCTGTCTCAAACAGTGTAAGCTGGAACTGGTTGTGGGGAGCCCGGCATCATGCATGGACCTCGAGCTCTACACTGCAGACGACAAATTTGTGATGAAGCTGGACAGTGATGAGGCCTTGCTGGGGTCTTACCCCATTGATGACGGGTGCAGGATTCACGTGAGTGCTGAGCTGTGTGTGTCAAGAGAGAAGTTGAAAGTTTGCTCATATGGCTGAAGAGCTTCTTGAGTTATCCAATGAAATATTGGTAGCCAATCCTGGGAACCAGTAAAGATGTGGGGTGGAAAATTTCCCAGTACTGTATTTTTCTATATTCACCCACAGTTGTCTAGGCTGTTATGTTGCAATCAATCATGTTAGATGGGCTAAATATAAAATATGATGATCTACTTAATTTTCCAGGGAGACAAGCATTGGCAAATTCTGGTCTTCAGAGGAACAGACTAACAAATTAATGCACTGTTAAGCTTATTTCTGTTTTGTAAAAGTGTGTTGCAATCACCACTCCACAGCTCCCTGATCTGCAGCACCTTGGAAGCCCTTCAATTAGGGTGCTGCCTAGCTTAAGAGGTCAGCTTTTGCGTTCACATTCAGTCATTAATGACAATAAATGACATGTGAATCTGCAAAATTACAAGATCATAAGCTCAGCTTAGGATTCCATAAATTTGAATAGGATGCTAGCCACTGTGTCCTCTTAATTTTGATGGAACATTTAATAGATACATTTGCTCCTGGCAGTATATAACATCAGTGTATGTTGTATATAAATTAATCCTTTAAAGAGGCAAAACAAAAGATCTAACTTAGGTTTATTGCAATTGAGGCAGCTATGAAACTGAGGAGGGCTTCACCAGTGGCATGGGGGGTGCCAACTACTGCTCTTCTGTTTTGTTTTTTTTAAATAAAATACCAGTAACACAAGACAACTGTTCTCTTTGGATCTATATATAGGTTATTGACAGAAGTGGTGCGACCATTGGGGAGTATGAAGATTTGTCAAGGGTGGAGAAATTTGAGCTGGCCGATGCTGAATATGACAAGAGAACAGGTGGGATCATCAATGTGAAAGTGTGATTGCGAGAGAAATGTGATCTTATCCCAGAAATGGTGTTTTGAGGTTGCAATCCCTTGGTTCCCAGGAGGGTATCCTAAGCAGTCTGATATATTCTTTTATTGCACTTTTTCCTGAGATTAGAGAACTGGCTCACATGCTGCCTACCTGTGGCTGAAGGGAAGTCTGTGGTAACTCAGCATCTAAAGCCCTCCTCTTTCCCCAACACATTCCTGGAACAGTGAAAATCTTTGGGAACTGTCATACTGGTGTAGTTCATTTCCCTCTTAAGTGGGAGAAAATGACATTTTGGCAGGGCCAAAGAAAAAGGCTACAGTCTGCCTCTTGCCTTGCTGGGTCTATGCCCTGTAAATGTTCTTACAGTTTATTTTGTTTGTGCAGTTAACTTGCATGTATATCTGATCTCTGGTATCAAGGGTCACGTTCTTAATTCTTGTTGCTGGTTTCCTTCTGTGAACAACTAGTTTATAGGAGAGGTCAGCATTGTACTACAGATGGCTTTGATTCAGACTAAAATTTCTCTCGAAGGAAACTCATTTATTATTTCAAAGGAAGCTAATTAATTCCTTTTAATGGATTCTTCACTTTAACCACTAAAGCCTTATAAACTGACAGACTTTTCAGTTCTTGTTAAGTCTCTAGTCCCTATGAGTAGATTTCAAAAACATAAAAGTGGATGATGTTTGAAGTAAAGGTTCAGACTTAAGTTATTAGTCATTTTTTTTAAGAATGAGAGTTTTGCAGCTGTGGAGAGATGGGGGGCTGCATTAAGGGGCTGTGCTCCCCCTCATGACATTGGCTCTTCAAAAAAAAATAAATATTTATTTTTTTAATAAACGTTTTGTCCCCAAAATGCCCTGTAGGGGACAAAGGAGTCATTTCCACGATGTTTTCTTTCCTTTCTGGGTCCTTTTAGGCTCAGGAGAGGCCTATTTTAACAACAGAAAGTGAGCAGAAGTCACTTTGTGTTCACTTCCTGGTTGAAAAAGGCCTCTCCTGGAACTAAACTGGCCCAGGGTCCCCCCAAAAGGTGGTAGAAATGTGCTCCACACTTTTCCCACCGCTGTTATAAAGAATGTATTCATAGAAATTGTTAATGTTGTAGTGTGTTGTGTTAAGTACTTTGGTTATCTTTGTGGAATGATTTTAAAATATTTGGGAAAGAATGGGTTTCTAAGAAGGTGTCTGCAAATACATATCTCATACAGAGGCTAGTACCACCCTTATTTCTGGTCCACAGACACAGCGCGCTCCTTCATGAAGCGCAGTAAGTTGGGACAGTATAATAAGGAAGAAATGCTGAGGAAGGAAGCAGAGCAAGAGCAGAAGCTGGCGGAGGAGAAGGCCCTGGCAGAGGCCATTTCTGTGGGGGCCAGGTGTGAGGTGCGGGCGACGGGGCAGCCCAACAAACGAGGGACTGTGATGTATGTTGGTGAGTATAAGGGAATTCCTGTTTCCTGGTTCTTAGAATTTGGTTCTTAGATGTCTTGAACCTCAGCTGCCCATATCCCTGACCTTTGGCTGTCCTAGCTACGTTTGTGGGAGCTGAAGTTCTACAGCTTCTGGAGGACCAAAAGTTGGAAACCACTGGTCTAAAGCAATGCATTTCAAGCTGTCTGATGGGGGGACTGGCAGTCCCTCTGCACAATATGCCAGGGACCAGTGCCATCTTTGTGCCCCTGGCTACAGTTGTTCCTGTCTTTCCTGGAAACTCTTCAGGGACTCACACCAGTCCATGGACCATTAAGTAAAACCTGCTAGACTTGTGCCTGAGTAAGGATGCTTAGCAGTGGGTGGTGAACTTCCCCAACTTCACAATTTGTTGTTATTAACTGCTGTCAAATTCACTTCGACTTACAGCCTATGAATGAGAGGGTCACTCTGTCATCAGCAGCCCCAGTCAGTCTTACAAACACAGGGCAGCTGTAGCTTCACTCACTGAGTCTATTCACATGGCAAACTGCTCTTTAAATAAGAATCCAACCCCATTAAATTTTCCTTCTGTCTGCAAATTTCTAATACTGCACGTGAGCACTTAGAAATACAGTTTAGGCATCAGGCCTGTGGCTTCCTTGATTGTGTCTATGATGCAGCCTTCTTCTTTTTCCTACTGCCTTCTCCTTTGCCAAGCATCTAGTGAGTCATGTCTTCTTGTGATATGGCCAAAGTATGATAGGCTCAGTTTAGTCACCTTGGCTTCTGGGAAGAGTTCAGGCTTAGTTTGCTCTAAGACCTTTTTTGGGTGTCCAGGGTATCTGTGAAACCCCCCTCCAGCACCATCTTTACCAGAACTTTCTTTTCATTTCCCATAGGTTTAACTGAGTTCAAACCTGGTTATTGGATCGGTGTCAAATACGATGAACCTTTGGGCAAGCACGACGGCAGGTAAATCCTTCCCTTCAAATAGCGCTACCTTCTGTCTCCTTCAGGCTGCTCAGTTGGAGCCTGTCCGGCTACAGCACGGGGAATCAAAACATGGCTGTTTTAACTTCTGGCACACCGTCTGCAATGCTTAGGTACACGGACAAAATGAGCACACAGCTGATGAAAGGAAATCATGCAGAGTCACTAAATGAAAAATTCTGCTTTATTGATCATGCTGATTGATGCATTCCATGCCAGCTCAAAGATAAAAACAGAAATGGTTACGTTATAATGCCTTCCAAGAACTGTCAAATTAACAATTTGTAAGCCAGTCTGAGAGCCTTTGTGGCTGAAGAGTAGGGTATACTTATTTACTTATACTTATTTACTTTAAATAAGGAAAAACACCAAGCTGGCTCTTCATTTGGCCTGCTCCTGGAGAAACCAAAGAGTTTCCTTATAGTTTAGGTGTTCCTTGCATTTCCAGACCTTGTAACTCCATTTCTAACAATTAAATTTTTTTAGCAAGTCAGTTGAATTGGTACTTTTATGAATAAATTATACATTTAATATAGAAACCGTGATACCTCTTATGCCACATTGCATGTAATTACATTTGATGTTCTGCAAGTAACAAAAAGTGTCTTTTTGATCCAATTTTGCAAAAGCTCACTTTTTCTTGGTGAGGGGAGATGAGCCCCTCCATGGCTTTTACATCTTTTATCCCTTCTGCTATCTTTTTTTGGAGAACATACACAACACTACATTTGTCTTATTTAATTTTAGCATATTTTAAAAATCCATATTTAAAAAAAATACAAAGCGAGGGACTTTGGACCAGTTGGGCATTTCTTGAAATTGTTCTCTCTGAACTCCCACACAGTTTTACTGCATTTTGTTCTGGTTTCTTTTCCTTGGCAGTGTCGGGGGGAAAGCGGTATTTTGAGTGCCAGCCAAAATACGGAGCCTTTGTCAAGCCACAGTACGTCACAGTGGGAGATTTCCCAGAAGAGGATTATGGACTGGATGATGAAATGTGATCAGGGTAGGAAGAGGCAGGGATGGCTGAAGCAAACGGAAAGGATCACAGCCGTCTCTGTTGTGGAACTGTGTCACGGATGCTGCTGTTGCTTCAGAGTGCCTGGCTGTGTTCTGACTCCCTCATGTGGGAGGTCACTGGGGCAAGCCAGAGGGAGAAGATGTGAAAGCCACTTGTGTGTTCTTTGACTTGTATTGGTTGTGTTTCTTTTTCCCCGATTGTCTCTGTTTGTTCAGTGAAAATGCCACGTCCCTTTGAGTGTTCTGACATATGCCCCCCTCTGTGCCAGTTCAGTAACGTAGAGAATGTGGGAGTTGACTTTGCCTTGCGGTCGAAATGCTTGAGATGGGGGTGGTGGGACTACCAGCTGGGGCAGTTTTGGCCCAGCTTATGGGTTTTGGAAGCAGAATGTGTCAGAAGGTGGCTCTCGAAGCAGATTTGTATGAAGTCTTTCCTGCTCTTAATAATGTAACAAAACAAGCAAATCCAAGCAGACATTTCCAAGACCATGTTTTTTTGCCCCCACTGTGAAATTTTGTGTGTGTGTGTGTGGCTGGCAGATGCTATGTGATAATTACACATTACATTTTTTGAGGGTGGGAAGAAAAATTCCAGAAGAGAGTGCCTGTGTGTGGGAGTTTTTTTTTTATCTTGCCTGCTGCTGCATGCCAAGTGATTCTGTGAACCAGCTGAGAATAGTTTTCAAACAGGGATGGGCAACTGTGGCAGGTTGTGGGGGTGTGTGTGTCACATTTATACCCTGGGACCCTCTGGGAGCCGTATGGATTATTCAAAAATAAAACCTGTAGAATGGCCAGAAATCTATTTCTCTTCTGAAAAATGGGTATTTTTGATGTTAACAGTGCAGAGAGGCCTTACAGTTCCTGGAAGATTCCTGGAACAGCAGTTCACCCAGGTTTGTTTGGGAATTCTGGAGGTGCCGAGGGCCAGAGAAATTTCTTAGAGGGTTGCTCTTTGCCCACCCGTCTTAAGGAAAAGCTGTTTTATGCTGTCCATTGGGCGTGCCATCCACTGAACTGCGTATGGCTTCTTTGGCACGAGTACCTCTTAGCCTTGTTTGCTGTAAATAGAGAACACAGGTGCCCTGCTGTATCACACCAAATGCATGTGTACCCTTGTACCTCCTTTGTCCCCCTCCCACAGGTGGGAATTAGATGACCGTTGCTGGTAGGGACCGGCTCTTGTTCTTTGGAGGGGAGGGGGAGAGAGAGATGTAGTTCATTCTCTTCCTTTTGTCTAGAGAATCAGAATTGGGAGAGACCCCAGGGGCCATCCGGTCCAACCCCCTGCCATGCAGGAACCCACATCAGAGCACTCCCGACAGACGGCCATCCAGCCTCTGCTTGGAAACCTCCAGAGAAAGAGGAGACCCATCACACTCCATTCAGGCAACCTATTCCACTGCCGGACAGCTCTGACTGCCACGAATTTCTTCCTGAGGTTTAAGTGGAATCTCTTTTCCTGCAGTTTGAATCCATCGCTCCTTGTCCTAGTCTCTGGAACAGCGGAAAGCAAGCCAGCTCCAGCAGGCTTGTTTTCTGCTGCTCCAGAGACTAGGACAAGGAGCAAGGGACTGCGGTCGGGATGGGAGGCAGTCCCTGCTGCTCAGCTGCCCCCCGCTTTGCCACTGCCGAGCCGTGGCGCGGGGTTTGTCAGCTGCCGCGGGGGGGTTTTGGGCCGGGCACAAGGGACTTGTCAGTGGGGCCCTGCGCCCCGCTACGGCAGGACTTCCGTGTGCAGCTCGGGGATGGGGCGCCGAGCGGCTTCTGCTCCGTGGCGCTAATCCGCCCTTTAAAAGCGCGCCAGGCTGTTGCTGGCTCGGCCACGGTCGCCCGGCTTCCGCGCGGGACTGCTAGAGGGTACGCACTGAAGCCCAGTTCACCAGCCGAGACCTCTCCCAGCGGCCCGGGATCGGCGTGAGAGCCCCCGGCGAGGGGCGTAGGGGCCCTCCCTCGCCCGCGCCCCTCAACAAAGCCGCCGCTCGAGCGCCGCGCCTCCCGCCCTCGCCCGGACCAGGTGGGAGGGGCTCCGGGTGGAAACGCCCCCTTCCCGGCCGGCGACGGCCAATCGGGAGCGCGGCGACGGTGTTTCGACATTCCGAGCGCCGCCGGGGTCGCCCGTCGGGGAAGCGGGAGCGCCATCTTGCGGGGCCCCGCCGCGCCCGCCTCCTCTTTCCTTCCAGGGACGAGAACAAGCGAGCGGGAGCGGGAGGGTCGCGGCCCCGGCTCGGTGGCTCGTGCGGCCTGAGCGCCCTGCGGGCGATGGAGCCTCTCTGATGGTGGAAGCTAAGCAGGGGCAGCCCTGGTTGGGGCTTGGTGTGGGAGACCGCCTGTGAATACCGGGTGCTGTGGGCTCTGTCGCAGGGGAAGGGACGGGCCAACCCACCTCTGAGGGTCGCTCCCCTAAGAAAACCCCGGGCGATGCGTGCGTTTGCTGTAAGTCACGGGCAGACTCGAAGACACGCGAGTGGCCCTGCTCTGCCTTTTCTGCCTTTGCTTCAAGGTCAGCATACGAGAGACCTCTCCCAAGACTCTCCTCGCTACTTCTGGAGCTGCTGGAAAAGGATACTTTCCCAAAGTGGTTTGGACTGCGGCTCCATCACCCCCCCCAGCTGTTGTGGGGAGAAGACTGTGGGAACTGAAGTCGGAAACGTTTTGCCAGTGTGAGGGCACCAGGCTGGCAAAGGTGGCTGTAGCTGTTCTCTTCAGTGGGCTCACGACCCAGTGTAGTATTTTTAAATTACTGGGACTGCTATGTTCAGCTGATTGCTCAGAATCATTAATCAAACAAAGCTTAAATCCTGTGGCCCAGGGATTGGAATCCTGTGATTTTAGATATTGTACTGCAACTCCCAGCACTCCTCACCATTGGCTCTGCTACCTTGGCTGCTGGGACTTGTAGTCCAAACCGCATAATTGTTCTAGACATACATGCTGTTGATGTTTGCCTTCAATGGGAGAGGAGGGGCAGGATCTTGGTCTTCCTAGAAGGCCAAGGCAAAAGCAATTTGCTGCAGACTCTCCCAGCTTGTGCATTCTTTCTTATTAATAATTTTTGGCATCTTAAGCACATGTGTCCCGATTTCCACCTGTGAAATCTTGCAGGATAGGCAATATGGGACCTAGGGGAACCCACTGGCCATCAGATTCAGGCCACATGGTTTACTAAGTTTCCCTCCACCTTTATTCTGACATCTCCTCTTCTCTCTCAGCTCTTGCTCAACTGTGCCAGTCTTTCTCCACCAACCTGGAAGAGCAAGTTGTCATTCCATGGCCCGCCACAGCAGACTCCAGAAACAGGTGCTCGCCCTGTACCGAAACTTCCTTCGGGCCGGCAAAGACAAGCCAGGTTTCCTGCCTCAGATACGGGCTGAGTTCCGGAAGAACGCCCAGATCCCCCGGACAGATGTCATGCTCATTGAATACCTCGTCCGTCGGGGGCACAGGCAGCTGGACCAACTCCGAAATGCCCACACCAAACAAATGGGTGCCTTTGTCAAAACGAAACAGGAGGAACGATGACGACACTGGAAACTTAAAAAAACAACAACATGTTTCCAGATTTTTGCAGATGCAGCAACGCCTTCTGGCTGCTGATTTTTAGGATGTGTTGGGCATCAGCAGAACACATTGGACTAAACGTGGATGCCTCTTTCAGATGGAGGCGCCCCTTGAAGCTGACTCCCCACCGTCTGCCAAACACACAGTCGCCGCTGGAGGGCACTGTCAAGAAACCACTGTTCTCTTCCCCTTGTCACTCTGGTTCTTTTCTCCTATGTTCATAAGTGAACCAAGAACAGACCTTCTTTATAGACGCACAAAGCTGTTTCAGACTGGTTGCACTGAGGCAGCTTACTGTTGAGGAGCTCTGTCAGCTGCCCTTCATTCTGAGGGCTGACAGTTTGGGGTTACCTGTCCATTCAGCCCACTTAGGGGTGCTGTGTGGAGATTCATTTTCTCAGTCTGCTGGCCAAGTAGTGCCTGTTTCTTCCCTGCTTCCCATTGGCTGCAAGGAAAAATAATTAAATGGCCCAAGAAAGGGTGGGTTTGTTTGTGTATGTGTGGTACATATATTCATTGGCAGCTGCTTTCAGAGGGTTCATAAAAAGGATGGGTTAGCAGCCTTGCTGCCCCTCCCCAGTGGTTTCCACGAGGATCCCAAGGTAGGAATTGCTAGCAGGAGCCAGATTCCTGGCCAAAGGCTTGATTTTGGCCTTCTGTGTGTTTTTTAAGGGTCATAAAGAGGGTCTTGCTTATTGAGCATTTGCACTGGGGGTGGGCTTCCGTCAAGGAGCAGGGGGCCATGTTGGCTCCATGGGAGATCTGGAAGGGCCACACTGCCTGCAAGAAATAGTTGCCTCTGAATGCTGCCCAACACCCTCTAGGTCAGGTGTGGGAGCATTTTCTTCAGGTTTTTGGTCTCCCATTGAGGCCAGGAGAGGCCTTTTTGTATCATAGGAAAAGAGCTGGAAGGATTATTAAAAATTGACCTTTGGGAGGGCACAAAAGCAGCCCTGGCTGCACTTTCCCCACCCTCCAACTTCCCAGCTCTGGGGAAGCTTAGACACATAGGAATAATGGGCCTTTATAATGTTGTGTGGCTGTATTCTTTAATACAGTGGTTCTCAATCTTTGGTCTTCCAGATGTTCAGTGCTTCAGCTCCCAGAATTTCTGAGCACTGACCATATTGGCTAGGATTTTAAGGGGCTGAAGTCCAAAACATCTGGAAGGCCAAAGGCTGAGAACTACTGTTTTAAAGCCACATCTGATCTCCTTTGCTCTGAGTGCTGTGTTTCTCTCTGGAACGTAAAGGCAAGTGGTGATCAAATCCTCCCTCCTTCTGCAGAAAGTGAGATGATTCCCTTAGGGGGAAAATGGTATTGTGCATCAATGTTTTCTAAGTGTCACTCAAACACTACTGTTGGTTACAGCTGCTAATAAAATTGCCCTGTCGATAAAACATGTCTTAAAACTGTTGGGTGTATTTCTGTTTACTTTCTTGGGCAGTCAGGACAGCGGAGTTCTGTGACACCTTAAAGCCGCAGGCTGCAGTCTTGTGTCTTACTTAGAAGCAATCCCAATCAGATGTTGTTCAGTTTAAGTAAATATGCATAGGGGTTGCCTTGCAGTGCTGAGATCCTAAAACAGCTTAGCAGGAGAAGAAAAGTTTCCCATTCCATCCTTCCCTCCTTAAGCCTCCCTTTTCCAGTGACTCAGGATGGTCAAGGGATGCACTTGACCAAAACAGTGTGGAAGCTGCTGGCAGTCAGAAACTGGTCATTGTTGGACTTGGAGCCTAAGATAAATATATTACAGGTTGAGCATCTTTAATCTAGAAATCCAAACACTTGAAACTTTTTGCCATCAGCTGCCTACTTCGTGGTGGCGGCTGAGGCACTCCTGCGTGTTTGTTTCTCAGATCTTCAGTCTCTCTTTAGTTTTGTGCTCATACACAAGTAGTGAATGAGCGAGAATCTGTGAAACAGTGGAGGCATGGATTCTCACCATTTCACAGATCCTCACACTCTCTCCAGCCTCATGTCTCATTTGTTCACTACTTGTGTATGTGACACAAGGCTGGGGAGACACTGAGGATCTCAGAGAGTGAGGATATAAGGCACCTGATACCTGTTGTCATACTGAGCCAACTTCCAGCCCTCCAAGACTGACTTCTGCCCTTGAATAGGAGCAGGAAATTCCCCAGTTTTCATTAATTCTTCACTGCCACCACCCACTGTATTAAATCCCAATTAGCAGCACAGTGGGATGCTGCAAGGGAGCCATCAGTCTCTAAGCTTAGAGATTCTTTCCTTCCCCCACCCCTCTGGGAAAGAGAAATCCTGTATAACAGGGATGTGGAAATAGGAGAGCTAAGGGCTCTTGAAATGGGAAGATGTTTATTCTAAGAAAAGGGAATACAGATAACAGAATTATCACTGTACATGAGGGTACCTTCCCCCAGTCCACTTAGTAGTAGAAGTTACAGATAGTCTGTCATTTCAACCAGTAGTACTAAAAATAAACAGAAATACCATCGCACGACTAACCAATATTCTAGTTACTGCTGGAATATACAGCACCCATTAAATCAGAGAGACGTTATGGGGATGTTGATTCACCATTAACCAACTAATTCAATACATCTAGTTAGAGTTGAGGCTACAAATACAGTCATTATTAAACTTATTTATATCCCACCTTTCCCTCCCAAGACTGGGACTCAAGGCAGCATCCACCTTCTCCTCCTCATCTTTAAAAATAATATCATTAATTAATTAATTAATTAAATAAATAAATAGTAATAATATTATTAATAAGATATAAAGTTATAAGTAAAAGAATATACCTAAAACATACAAAGAGTCAACATTAAGAGTGAATTAAAAATTAAACACATTGAAAACATACACTCTAACAAAAGATTTTAGAAAGTTAATCCTACAGGACTCACAGCCCTTTCATTAAAAGCCTTCAATTCTTAAAGGCTGCCTGAATAAAAAAAAAGTCTTTTCCCGCTCACAGGAGCACACAGCAAGGAGGGGTCATTCTAGCCTTCCCGGGGTGGAGGGCAGTTCCACACCCGGGGCGACAGCCACTGAGAAGGCCCTCTCTTGCATTTCCTACAATTGTACATGTGAAGGTGGTGGAACTGAGGGAAAAGCCCTCTCTTGTGGATCTCAGGCTCTGGGCAGGCTGAGAAAGAGGTTTGATTGTCCGTACACCCTAGTCCTGAGCCTCTTATTTCTGCATCCTAATTGATCTGCCCCCCTAAATTCACCAAGTCTTTATAATCCCTGGTAGAGAGAGTTTACTGCGTGCTTATAAACATACACACACAAGTTGGCCAAGTTCCTTACAAGCTGCGGCCAGCACCTATTGATTCTCTGTTGCTCAACAAACTCACCACCTTAAATCTAGAAAGGTTTCACGGCAAGTGATACCCTTATCTAGGAAGGAAGCGGGTACCCTTATCTAGGAAGGAAGCGGACAAAGTTCCTTATGGGCAGGTGGTGGCGCAAGATGCCCCGCCTTGCCCTGCCCTGCGCCAGGGACTCCTGATTCCAAGTTCTCCCTGCATGTAAGTAGACCCCTGGTTCTTGCACAGGTTGGCTGTTGCTGGGTTCTGGAGGAAGAAAGCATACCAAATTAACCAGGACTTCCTTGAAGCATGTGTGTGTGTGTGTGTTTATATGTGTGTGCCTGTGTGTGACTGCTCTGCTTTTGCTCCGCTCGTAAGCTTCCCAAGCTGGCGTATGGTTTAAAACACAGGTATATAGAAATAGTTTATCCTTTAATTCTTATTATAATGTTGATTTTGGCCTGTTTTTAGCTATATTGAAACAGTTTAAAATTGTAAATTTAACTGCCTTGAGTCCCAGTTCTGGGGAAAAGATAAATAAAACTATAACCTTTCACATCCGGCTGTATTTACAGTACTAGCAGGGAAGATCCATTGGATTTTGTGGGTGGAGGGGAGATTTATTTCCTGGGCAAGCAAATGCTGGTTTGTGCCAGTGGTTTGAACACTGGACTATGACCCTGACACCAGGGTTCGAGTCCCCACCCAGCCACGGAAACCCACTGGGTGACCTTGGCCGTGTCACACTCTCTCAGCCCCAGAAAACCCTATGTTACATTTGCCTGAAGGCCACTGTAAGAAACAACTTGAAGGCACACAACAACAACAAGTGTTCGCGGCATTCCTTAGGCCCAGCTGGCATGGTTGGGAAAGGAGTGCTCCTTTTGGAGGTGGGTACTCGGTCCTCTTTCCTACTCTCACTTTAATTACGTTTTCACAAGCAACGACCTGCTCCCCTTTCAGCTCATTTATATGGACGGCATATGGCTGCTATCAGTGAAAAGGAACAGTATTGGTACTATACCTGCTGGCCGCCACGGCTTTTATGCTTGCATTTAAAATTGCTTTAGGCATGCTTGCTTCCTACCTACCCTAAAACCAATTTTCTTTCTTGTTCAACAAACTACATCTCTATTTCACCTTGGCAATGGCAAGAGCAAGGCAGCAGTCTCAGAAAGTAACTGCCCCAAGCTCTATAGTTTGAAATCTCCAAACCTTTTTAACCTGGGCATATATTAATTTTTTTTCAGTTGCTATAACAAAGCCTTGCTGCATTTGGGCCTAACTGAAAGCTCAGAATTTTTTTCAAGATTGTATTCACATCTATAATTCTGGTTTGTGTGATGGTTTGAGACCCCTTCACTGTTTTCCTTTTCTCACCTTAAGTTTTTTTGGGTTGTTGTTTTAAATCTGTTTTAAAGTCATGTTTATTCTGCTCTTTGGCCAAAAAGAAAAAAAAATCCCAGAGCAGTTTATTGTATAATTGAAAAAAAAAAATTCTTGCCTGTAAGCTTATGGATGGGGAGGGAAGAAGAGTAAAGCAAGTAGTCTCTTGGATCACTTTCAATTCTTCATCACCTCTCTTTCTGCTGCAGCCTGCTGGAATGGCTGCTGGTATGGACCATGGAGAAAGAAACAGGTGATGGCGATGGGAAATTTTAGCAGGACAGCATATAATCTAATAAAATAACACAGAACACAAAGGAGATAAGGGTGGGAGGAAGGAGACAAGAGAATACAAAGTCAGGTACTGAGCCCTACATGAATCCAAGTACTTACCTAAATTCTGTCACTAATTCCAATGTAATACCTTACGATTTCCATGAGCTGGTTCTAATAAATCCACGCACTGTTTCCAGTGTGAAGTCCAGGTGCCAAGGCTAAAGGTAAAACCTTGGGAATTTGAGCACCGAGCCTGAAGTAAAATTCAGGTGCTGATTCTGACACCTGTTCTTGCAAATTCAAGCGCTGAGTCTTCCCGGTGGATGCTCATCAATTCCAGCACTGGTTCTGGGAAAGAGAACATTCCCATGGCACTTGGTGCCAGCTGGGCCAACAGAGGAGGGACTCACCACCCTTCTCTTCCTTCTACAGGCAGATGCAACAGCCTGGACAGCCCGGGCACTCGCTCTCTCTAACGCAGCTACCCAGAAGCCACGCTCTGAGTCCCCCTGCTTCTGTGCAGTGGAATGAAGTAGCAAATCTTCCTCAGACTGTCCCATTTCAGACTAATTGGAGGGTCATGCATGTTTGAGGGAAAAAGTTGAACTACCTTGCCAGGAAGAAGGCAATAAACTCAACTTGCAATTATTTTGGACTTTACTGCTGGGACGCAGTTCAGACAACTCCTCAGTGGAAGCTCAAGCTTGTTTTTTTTTTAAAAAACAACTACAAACCCCAGAATCCCCCACAAGCACAGGTGGGGATTCTGGGACTTGTAGTCCAAAAAGCAACATTCCCAAGCTCTGCAGCTTGACACTTCCACTCATACCAAACCAGATCACAACAAACAAATAAATACACCCCAAACCAAATGATAGAAACAGAGTATACTATTTCAAAGAAGGCTGATACCTTTGGCCTGTGAAGAGAATAAGTTGCTGCTGCTGTTGTTGTTGTTGTATGCCTCCAAGCCGTTTCTGGCTTACAGCAACCCTAAGGTGAATCCATCACGGGATTTCGTTGGCAAGATTTGTTGCCCCAATGGGGGTTTGCTTTTGCCTTCCTCTGAGGCTGAGAGAGTGAGACTTGCCCAATGTCACTCAAGGGGTTTCCACGGCTGAACTTGATTCAGATCCTGGCCTCCAGAGTCATAGTTCAGTGCTGAAATCATTAAGCCATGCTGACTAATCAGCAAACGAAGATAAATAAATAAATAACCACAAGATAATTAATAAATAACCACAAGATAAATAAATAACTACCAGAAATCCAGGCTGAATGACTGTTATTTCTGAGCATTTTCAAACCATTTGCTAATGTCTTGTCTTGTTGCCGGGGCTTCTGTTGCCATTGGTCTTAACCGGAGACGCGGAATGTTTCCCAGGTTGCATTCACACGTACAATTCAGGGTTGCATGATGGTTTGAGAGCTCTTCCCTGTTCTCCATCTTTCTATAGGAACGGCATCTGTGGATGTTCAACCTTCGAGAAGTCCGTGGCTGATCGCTGCAATGGCTGCACTGACGCGAGGTAACCAGGGTAGCTGTGCTTCAGGGGCTTAGCATACCTATATCAACCTCCCCCCATCAGATGCTTTCCAAGCTTTTGCCCAACGTGGTTCTCCAAAACATACATTCATGAGAAATGGGCCCCTCTGGGACTTGACTTTCACTCGTTTTCCCAGAGCAGGGCTGGAACCACGCAGCCCTCCAGATGCTGTTGGCCAGTAATTCCTTGCAATTGTATCCAGCAGAGTCAAAAGTAAGAAATTCTGTTCAACAATGATAACAAATACAATTCCCAGTGCAGGATTATTATTGTTGTTGTGTGCCTTCAAGTCTTTCCAACTTACAGCAACCCTAAGGCAAAGGTATCAGGTTCTTTTTCTGGGACTGAGAGAGTGTGATTTGCTCATGGTCACCCAGAGGATTTCCATGGATGGGTGGGGAATCGAACTCTGGTCTCCAGGGTTGCAGTCCAGTGCTCAAAGTGCTACAACACTCTGGCTCTCATAGTTCTCCTGAATCCTCTTTGGACAAAGAGACAGGCCACGCATGTGAAAGCAACAGCCTTTCCATTACACGGGTGATGGTACAAACTGTCTCAATCACCCTGGTTTTCATCTGTGAAATGTTGGACGGTAGGGTGGTCCCATCAGCCTCATGCCATTTGCCTGAGGCAGCTAAATGTCTTGGACCAGCCATGCTAAGATGAAAAATTGGAATCTGGACTTTCCACTTCCACAAAACATTGCAGGAGGCTCATTGAACAAACCAAAGGTAAACCAGTGTGGGCATTAGTGCATATATTGCTGTTTTAGCCAGTTACTGCTGCATTAAGAGGGAAAGACTTGTGGCATTCTACCCACGAACGACCCCCGACTGGTCTGATGTGCGCTTTCTCTTTTGTTTTGGCCAATGCTGCTCCTGCCATAGAGTTCCAGAACAAGGACGATGCCTACTGTTTTTCCTTGGCCAAGACGCTCTACTGCGTTCACACTCCAGTGACCGTTGGATTTTACGCACCATGGGGACACTGCAAAGGCTTCCTCTTGGACAGGATTCGAGGTGAGCATTTGTCCTTCGCAATGAACTACACTTAGGCAGAAAAAATGGTATGCAGAAATATAGGATGGGGGACATGTGGCTGGCTAACAGTATGTGTGAAAGGGATCTAGGAGTCTTAATAGACTACAAGCTGAACATGAGTCAGCAGTGTGATGTGGCAGCCAAAGAAAGCCAACGCAATTCTTGGTTGCATCAATAGGAGTATGCTGTCTAGATCGAGAGAGGTATTGGTACCACTTTATTCTGCATTGATTAGACCTCATCTTGAATACTGCGTCCAATTCTGGGCACCCCAATTCAAGAAGGATATGGATAAGCTGGAGCAGGTCCAGAGGAGGGCAACCAAAATGGTGAGGGGCCTGGAAGCCATGCCCTATGAGGACAGACTTAGAGAGCTGGGTATGTTTAGTCTGCAGAAGAGAAGGTTGAGAGGGGACATGATAGCCATGTTTAAATATTTGAAGGGATGTCATGTCGAGGAGGGAGTGGGCTTGTTTTCTCCTGCTCTTGAGATCAGGACAAGGAGCAATGGATGCAAGCTGCAGGAGGGGAGATTCCGCCTGAACTTCAGGAGGAATTTCCTGACGGTCAGGGCTGTCCGGCAGTGGAATGTGCTGCCACAGAGTGTGGTGGAGTCTCCTTCGTGGGAGGTTTTTAAGCGGAGACTGGATGGCCACTTGTCGGGAGTGCTTTGAGGGTTTTCCTGCATGGCAGGGGGTTGGACTGGATGGCCCTTGTGGTCTCTTCCAACTCTACATTTCTATGATTCTATGATTCTATGAAGACAAACAGAAGGAGCTCTTATATTCACACTTCCACACACCATATTCATATGTTACATTCAACACAGGTAAAGTCTGTGGGGGTATTTTCACAACTCCTTGAATATGTGCTTTACATGTTGTCCACCCCTGCTTTAGAGAGAGATGGAGGAAGGAGCAAGACAAGCATTCTGTCCTGGTTCATTCCAGAATCACTGGCAACCTCTTCTTCTTGTTGCTATTATTCAGTTTATGTCTGGTCTTTCCTCTCTCAAATAATCTAGTCTAATGCTTACAAAACCAAACCATGATGCTACTAGACAGGCATCACAGCAGATCCTCTTGGCTGGCTGGATTGATTATATTTTCATCCTGCCTTTCTGCTATAAAAGCACTCAAGGTGTCTAACAAATATCATTCAATACATATTAAGCAATAAAGCTCATAAAATCACCACAATAAACATCAAAACAGTTTAAAAGGCCAGTTTGGAGAGACAGCTTCACTTTTTTTTTTTTGAAGGGCCATTACAAACGTCTACATAATTGGTGGCCTAAAGCATTTCCTTTCCATTTCAGAATACATGCGTTTTCAATCATGGAAAAAAGACCAACAGGAATTTCACCGGACAGGGTTGAAACAGCGAGCGACTTCTGGTTGGGACCTGGTTTTGGCCATCCTCCTTATGATCTTCTACCGTCCCGTCTTGACGCCACAACATCGGCAGAGAAAGAACATACGACACATCTTTATTCATTTTAGTGCCTGGGAATATGCCGGAAGTGACCAGCTCTGGGCAGGCCTCATTACGGCCCTGTGTGATGGCATCGAGAGCCATTTTGGCCTGGTCCCCATGAGTGTCTACCGGGCCATGGGCCGGAAGTGTGGCATTGTCGAGGCTCCTCTCCCTAAGGAATGGGTCAGCAAGAAGTATCTCTGCCTACCCTTATGGGCCGCAATCCTTCTGGTGTCCGGGGTGGCTGTTGGAGTTGCCGTCCTCATTTTTCTCTATGGGATCCCAGTTGGCAATGCTTCCGGGGATGCCATTGCTGTGGCCGAGGGCGTTGGGGCCACGGCGGTTGGAATCACCGCTGCGGCAGCCATCAGGATGGGCGTCATGGTGATGCGGAATGTGGTCGTCACTCAGAAGGCCCAGCTGGAGAGGCAGATGAACCGGACGGACCTCAGCGCCCAACTGGGCTTCATGAGCAACGTCAAGAGGGAAGTCAAGATCATTGCCAGGTTTCTCCAGTTCATGGAGATCTTCCAGCGGAGGAAGCTCCGAGTGGTGCTGGAGATCACCAGCCTGGACCGCTGCAGTCCTGACAAAGTGGTGGGTGTCCTTGATGCGATGAACATCCTCCTCTCGGACTACGAGGCTCCATTCATCTCCATCTTGGTGGTGGACCCGAGAGTGATTGTGGACTGTGTGGAGAGCAACCTGTACATGAAAGGGATGGCCAACAATGGCTATGAGTTCCTGAACCGCACCATCAGCTTGCCCTTTTCAGCCCCCAAGACAGACAAGAAAACCAAGATGCAGCTGATCCAGAGAATAGTGGACTGCAAGGAGGAGGAAGAAAAAAGTTTTGAAGATGATAATGAATGGGGAGAGGTATTCCAGCAGAAGACCCAGGTTCTTAATGGATCAAGGCTGTGCTGTTGCCATAAATCTGCTGATCAGATCACACCCAACAAAAGCAGAGACAACAGCCAGGTTCCTCTAGTGGTGGTCAGTTCTCCTAGGCAGGAAGAGCCATTGAAGAGACGATGCGGGAAAGGATTCAAAGCCAAAGATTTAGTCCAGGAGGCCTTTGAGTACCTGCTGGATGACAGCATGAAGGACTATGTGACAGACAACATGTTGCAAATGAAACGGATCATCAACAGTATTGCCGTCACCATCAGGCTCATGGCGACGGAGGTTCCTCGAGACAAGCTCTGTCCACAGAAAGTGGCGTCCTGGGTGCTCCTTGCCAACCAGTGGCCCTGCCGACTCAGCTGGATCTTGCAGTGCATTGAGGATGAAGAGCAGATGGGCCGCCTCTGTGTGGGCCAAGGGTGCCAACTTACCCCAAACCTCTTCCTGTGGGAGGTGTATGAGAAATACATGGAAGAACTTGACATGATCAAAGCCCAGCTGGAGAAGCTGCTGGAGCTAGATGGGGATCCGGAGCTTTTCCACAGCTTCCTTTGCGGACGGTTCCGGGTGGCAGATGCCAACTTCTTCCTGCCCTACACGGTCAACCTGGACTCTTCCTTGAAGAGGCATATGGAGCTCCTGAGAGGCAGCCATAGCCTTAAGCGAACCAAGGTGTCTCATGGGCTTTCCAAATGCATCCTGTTGGGAATGTCTGTAGACGACATCTGCAGGGAGGTATGTTAATATGCACAGAACTGTAGAGTTGGAAGGGAGGGCTATTTAGTGTAACCTTTTGCCATGGTGCAATAGATAGCTAAAATATCTCCTGAGAGGTGGCCATCCAATTTCTCCTAAAGCCCTCCAAAGATGGAGGTCCATCACCCTCTGGGGCACCCTATTCCACTCTCAAACAGCTCTTAACAGTCAGTAGAGTCTTCCTAACATTTAGGTGGAATCTCTTTTCTTGTGATCTGGACCCACTGGTTCATGACCTAGTCTCTGAAGCAGCAGAAAAAAAGTTTGCTCTACCTCTACATGAAACCCTTTCAGATATTTAAAAATAGTTATCATATCACCTCTTAGTCTTTTCTTCTTCAAACTAAACATACCTAGTTCCCCAAGTTATGTTGAACACATAACAAACATTTTGTGTTCAATGCAGGAATATTGCTGGGTGCTCTTCCATGCCTGTTCCCCCAGCTCTAGCGACGGGGCAACAGCCATGCTGGGAGGGCATGGCAGCAACCAAGAGGTGGAGTTTGGAAGGTGAGAGGACAGGTACCTCCATCCTGCTTGTCAAGAGCTTCACAGTGCCTTCTCCTACTCCAATATCTGTTTAGGATTAAACTTACAGGAGCCCGATCTTAGATCAAATCTGGGAACTTTCCATCTGTGAAATGTCAGAGGGTATACCAGTTACAAGTTACTGTATGAACCACAGGGTGTGGGATGGCTTTAAACTGTTGACATGAATACAGCATTTGTGATCACCAGAGTTCCCTTCCTTGCTTTGCTTTTTTTTTTCCCAAACAGATGGACAATCTTTCTCTGAAAGAGGAAAATGCCCAGCGGTATAAAGAGAGGTTGAGGGAGCACCACCTGGACGGGCGGGCGTTGGTCTACACTGAACGAAATGAGATCAAGGATGCACTTGGCATGAGTCTTGGGGAATGGATGGCCTTCAGCACGTATTTTCTTGGTCCTGTCCCTGCTCAGGGATTCTTCCCTTCAGCCACCTTTGTTGAAAAAAACTGGCTACACTTGCAAGAGAGCACATCAAAAGGAAGCATATTGTCATTATCCAGGGAAAATATTCATAGATAAGAATTTCCCAAACTGGTTCCCCTTTGGTTAAGTTGGATTACAACACTCACCACCCAGTGAAGTGAATTATACTGTGCCAGGTTGGGGAAGGCTGGTTTATTAGCACCTGAGACATGCTGGAATGGTTAAAGGGACCTGAAGAAAGAGCTCACCCTTTCTATAACAACTTTAATATTAATTTATTTCCACTGATGGGTTTGATATCTGAAGATAGTGATGAGTTCTCTGATCCCAGATATCACAGATGAACAGCTGGGTTATTCATCTACCATTGTTTTAAAAAACAGACTCTTGTGTCTGAAGGCCCCAGATTGTTTGTGTGTTTCGTCTGCATATCATTTATGTAGAATACTGTCTGTTTTAATGGAGGGCTTAATCAATCAGTATTTCATTTGATTAGCAGGGAAAGGGCTGGTTTTAATCAGTGGCAGTAAAAATAACAGGCATTCCTGTTAGATTTCAGAAGATGTACTGATTTTTGGTGTGTTGTTCAAGGAGGGATGAAAGCAAATAGAAAAGAAGGGGAAGCATCTTTTTATTACATGATTATCCTCACAGTCTCCATTTAGGATCTCAGAAGAAAGCAGAAACTTTATATTAACGAGCCAACAGACAAGGGTGGCTGACTGTCAGTTATCTGAACTGTTGTGTCACTACTAACAGATGTATAAGAACATGAGAACTACCACTTGTGTTAGGAAGCTGCCTTACCCAGATCTTTGAAAAGTTACCTTTTTATTCTACAGTGCTCTGAGTCCCCAGCCAAGAAGGAATGTTTAGCTCAAGCCAGAGCTTGAGTGGGTGTAGCTAGAAATTTAAAGGTTGGCACCGTGTAAAAACAAAACAAAACAAAATACCTTTTCTTGGAACTACAGCTCCCATAATCCCATAGCCACCTAGTTCACCTAAGGGGAATATGGGAGCTGTAGTCTAAATAACTTTCCAAAACTAGAACAGATGTCAGCTTTTGGAAACATTTGCTTATCTGGAATTGGGATTATCCTTGCCAATAAAAGCATGCCTACACATGCACCTTACCTCTCTTCTTTGCAACTTCTGCTAGATCAGGACAGATGAGGTGTTGTTGGACTGCAACTCCCATGATACCTTGACATTGCCTATACTGTGGCTAGGGCCCACGGGAACTGCAGTCCAGCTACATTTGGAGGCTCACACCTTCCTCCCAGTCTCCACTAAAGGGGTTTAAAACAAGAGGGCAGACAGGGATCTCTCTAACCGTTTCTATTTCTATGGTTACAATCACTGCGACGTTTGAGAGACTGCAAGACCAATGAAGGTAAGGAAAAAGAGTTTATTAAAAGAAACGGCCTGGCTGCTTGACTGGAAAGCGCCAAGAGCCCCGAGTACAGTTTGCAAAGTGATTTTATAGCATTTCTGACACACACAGACATTTCCTCTTGCCCCTCCTTCCCAAAGGTTTTGCTGTAGCTTTCATTTTCCCCTTATCTCTCAAGTTGTTTACATTTCAGAAAATGGTTTACAAAACATCTCAGGCAACGATGCACACTGTGACCTAACCTTGTAATGGAGACAGGAACTCTGCTGAGCCTTGCTGGCGCAGCATATGGCAAAACACTCTGACTTGCCACACACTTTTGGAGGATTTCTTTTAACACTTTTATAGAGTCTTAAGGCCACCTAGACTGACCCTCCTTCAAAGTCCACTTCAGAACTACAATCTCCAATAAGCAATGCCTTGCCTTGAAAACCGAGTAAAACTACTACTCCCAGAATGCCTGCCTCCCACAGAGAGCAGCATAAAACGACAGGCCGGAAGAACCTATAATCGTAGGCAGTTGGCACGTTAGATCCGCCTTACTTTAGAATGACATGTGCTCTGGCCAACCCCAGTGCGCGTTAGTGTCCTTTTCCCACCCACCCCTCCGCAAAGGGCGGCTACTGCTGAAAAGTGGCAGCACTCTCAGCCTATCGGCTGCTCGCCCCGCCTTCCGTGCCTCACGGGCCCGCGGTCGAGGGCGGTTTCGCTCTCCCGCAACATACCGGCTCTTCCGTCCTGGGCCGCCATGGCGCTGAGCGGCGGTTGGTGGAGCCGGGCCGTGGCGCGGCTGAGGGGAGTCAGCGGGCCCCTGAGGGGAGACGCCTGGGCGTGGCGAGGGAGGGGGCCGCCGAAGTACAGCTCGGGGCGCGGCCCGGGGCCTCCTCCCGTGGTTTCGGAGCTGGACAAGGCAGACGCCTGGCTCCTCAGGAAGGCTCACGAGACCGGTAAGCGGGGGGGGGAGGAAAAGGGAGGGGGAAGGGCGGGGCCGAGTGGCGAGGGGGCGGGGCTTCTCAACTCGGCGGAAGCGGCCGGAGAGAGCCGAGCAGCCAGAGGGCGTGGCCAGAGGGCCGGGAGGCGGGGCTTGCGAAGTGGCCCGGGGGTTCGGCGGTCAGCGGGGGTTTGTCCCGTTTCCACGCTGGACTCTTGCAGCGCTATGATTCCACTTCCAACATCCTGTGGAATCCTGGGGTTTGCAGTTTAGGGAGGGGCCTGGTGGGATGTCGAAAGTGGAATCGTAGCGCTATAACACTCTAGTACGGAAGTGGCCTAAATCTCCATCCGTCATTTGTTGGATCTTCCCATGCTTTTATTTCCGCGGAGGGTTCGATGCAGTTTTATTAACTGCCTTTAATATATATAACGACAGCTATTATCACGTTTCAGTGATTTTTCTTTTGTCTGTATTTGGGCCTGTTCTTGCTTCTTTGGGGCGCGTTCACCTCCACGCCGACTCGCTCGTGGGGTCTTCTTTGCCGGGTTTCTCCGGAGGAGGCGGACCACCACCGCCTTCCTCTGAGCGCAGGACTTGGCCGAGGTCCCCCCCACTTGGGTTTCCTTGACCGTGCTAGGAATTCATTCCAGAAACCCCGGGCCAGCGCTAAGAAACCACTGCCCCACGCTGGCTCTTGGAATTTTCCTGGCAAGCTTTCCTCCCGCGAGGTTTGACTTCGCCTTCCTCTTAGGCTGAGAGCGTGTGACTTGCCCAGGATTGCCCAGCGAGCCTCCATGGCTGCAAGGATTTGAGTCCTGGGCCACTTCCCCAGTGCTATTACTCCGCTTTCAACATCTGGAGTTTGCAGTGTTATCATACTGTGCTGTTACAGTACTGCCTTCCACTTTAAGTGCCCGGACAACATCCTGTGGAATTCTGGGGTTTGTAGTTCAGAGGAGCTCCCTGGCTGACAGCTCTAAATGCTCCTCCCTCTACTGCCAAAAAGGTACTGTGCTCCAAAATGTGAAATATGGAACACTTCTGGTCCCAAGCATTTCAGATGAGGGAGGCTCAGCCTGTAGGAACGTCAGTATTGTTGTCCCAGCAATGCCTTTCAAGCAGACCTGTAAGGCTGGACGGTGTTTGTGTTCTTCAGAGCTTGGAAAAGTACGCTGCTCTTCAAGTAACAACAGTAGCACTTTTCTATGGCACCTGAGTGTTCAGCGTGCTTTGTGAGTATTGTGTACATAGCAGATAGTGCTGTGTGGTTGGCAACTTAAACAATGTAGTCCTTATGCACGTCTGCTGCCAAGTGTGCCCCAAGCGGACTTACCTGGAACTTAGTGCCATGATTACTTTTGAGTGGACATGTTTAGGAGTGCTCAGCTCTTAAAAGTGTGCTTTGTTTAAATTGCTAAAACTGTGTGTCGTTAAAAGCAGACAAGTTGTTGTCTTTTTTTTTCTCTCCCTTTTCCATCAGGGTTTCTTTCCTGGTTTCGGAATGGCTTGCTGGCTACTGGCGTGGGGGTGATCTCTTACGTGCAAAGTGACATGGGCCGTGAAGCTGCTTATGGTAGGTAACAAGGAAGGGATGATGTGCCAGCGGGTGGGAGCATGGAGAGAGGAAGTCAGCCGACAACTTTAAGAGTTGACGGCGGCTACTAAATTCATTTAGGAGTGGAACTGGATTCTTTTCATAGAATGGTTTGCCTGGGCCATCAGGGGAACATTTTCTCCTGTGCAGAGAGTGGTGAAGCCAAAAAGAATTCCCCATTTCATTTCCAAGGAATTTGTTGGATGGGTTGAGTTGAGGCATGCTGATCTCCAGTATGGAGGTCCACCCAGTGGAGACCATAAAAGTGAGTGGTGTGCTGTCACCCTGCCCTGTCAGCCTCTTAGCAGCTTTGGTGATGTCATCTTCTCTAAATGGCGCCCAGAAGAGCCAGCAACTCAACAGCTTTGAAAGTCAGGCAGGGACACTTTCGGTTTGTGGCCATAGGTGGTGCCCTTGGAGCCTTTGCTTACTCCTGGGAATCAGAAGAGGCACAACCCACTTTGCAGTCTTTGAAAATTCAGCCTGCCTGCTGAAGGCTCTCGAAGGGCAGTTGTGTGATCTCTTCGCCCACACTGCAGGCACAGGAAGGAGTAAGTACAAAGGAGGAGGCTCACAACACAAGCAAAGAAATTTGTTCCTCGAGTTACACCAGCTGAGCTCATTAAGCATGGCTAAAACATGAGGTAGATTTTGACTTGGATGTTTCTAAAGGGAAGGGCAGAGGGGCAGGCTAACCATACATCCCTTGTTTGAAGGAAAGTCACATTCAGGGGGCAGCTGAAATCCAATATGAGAGGCTCTGTTTCTTTCCCTCGAACTTGATAATGTGAAGTACAAAACTGCTTCAGTCCTCGTTCCATGTTTATTTTATTTGTAGTGCCATCTTGAGTCTTCAGAAGGTCTTTCCTGAGTGAATACAATTGTTCCTTTCTTTAGATACTCTCTCCACCCCAGTAAGTGAGTTTGAAGCCTGCCTTCTCTGTAGAGGGAGTAGCTGCAAGTGTACCTGGGCAGCCCTTTGTGCGGGGTCACTTCTCAGTATTACAGTGGCAGCTTCTCCAGAAGAGAAATGACATGCCTGAATGCTCTTGCCCAGTGCTTCTCAGGACATCTGACATGGGGGATCAGTAACTGATTTTTTCCCCCAGTGTGCCAGGGACTGGCACGGTATATGTACCAACTAGGTACAGTTGTTTCTTTCTTTCCTGGAAACTTGTCAAGTACAGGCAGCCCATAGTTTGTAGACGGATGCCAGTAGCCCTGTTTGGGGGCGGGGGGGCAGAAATTAGCATCCCAAAACACACAGTCAGCACCATAAATCCTTTCTCCTTCGTTCACTTTTCTTTAAGGAAACCACAGTGCACAGATTTGTGTAATACCTCCAGTTACAGCATACAAGCTTATATAATACAACCAAGGAGCTGAGGTTTTGCACATAAAGAAGGGCTTATGGAAGCATATAAGGAAGGCTTTTTGCTTCAAGAAGCGTTCTGCATTTTGTTGTTCATTTTGGTTAGCTCCAAATCTAATCAAAAATCTGGAGGACCACAGACTGCTGAAGACGGTGCACCCCCAGATGTGCCCAAGAGTCCCTGCCACTGTGCACTGAAGAGAGAACGTGCAGTTGTGGACAAGAGAGGAAGTGTGGTGGGAGTGGCAGAGCACATCAAGAAATTGCTGGGTTTGGGGGCCTGCTGAGGTGCAGACCAGCCCTGCTCAGTCTGTGTCTGCTGACTGTTAAATCTAGTCACTAGCTCCAAGACAGTAGTTATGCATTTTGCCACCAAGGGGCAGTGGTTCTTTATGCTGGAACCAAATCTGTAGCTCTGCTAAACTGATTTCATAGCCAGCATTTTTTGTTTTGGAAAAACATCAAGTTCTGGGTGTGTGTGTGTGTGTTTGTGAGAGAGAAGGGGGCTGCTCAGTTCTGCTCAGTCTTTAGTTTCAAAAAGAATCAAACAGAGTGGGCAAGACTGATCCTTGATGGATTTGCCAGTGTTGGAAACTAATAAAGTAACCTGTCCAATATATATTCCTGGACATTTGGGAGCTGTGAGTGGTTTTGTCACAGCTATATAAGCTAGATTTCTGGACGCGTGCGCACACACACACACACACACACACACACACACACACACACACCCCTACCTATCTATCCTGTCTGTCTACATAGATCCCTTTGTGAGTTTGTTGCTGCTAGAAACTAGTAACCTGTCCTAGTGAGGTAGTTAGCTAGGTTACTCTTACTAATTTTAAGACTGATTGATTGATTGATCGTGTGTGTGTTTCTAGAAATCTAGGTGGAATAGCTGTAACAAAACCACTCAACAGCTCCCATGTCCGCAGGGACCTGACACCAGATTTTCATTGCCACCTGTAGGGGTTTCCATTCCCAATGGACTTTGCTTTGTGAGCAGACGCCTTTGGGATTTTACGAACATTTATTTCTCATTGCCTCAATTCCTAGAGGATCTAGCTTCCCTCTGAGGCTGTCTTAGTTTCAGCATACAGCATACAGAGAATGTAGCTGTGGTTGCCATGAGAACTCCAAAATTGGCAATGGTGTCATCTCAGATGAATTTAGGGCTATGCAAGCTTTAGTGGCTTACAGAACTCTTCATCAGAAAGTTCTTCTGCCCCACAAAGATCTCTGTAACACTTAAATGTTTGCATGCTATTAGACAACCTAAGTAGGGCTAATCAAGGCTATATTTATAAAGAACACAAGTGAATTCTGTAGATGTCTTTCTTGTCCTATAAACATGCAGACAGGCAGGAGGCTGCAGTTACTGAGTACTGAAGTAGTGAGCAGAGTCATGGGGAAATTCTCCCGCTGTTCCAGAAGGGTGATCTCTACTTCTCTTCCCAGGCTTCTTCATCCTTGGGGGAATCTGCGTCTCGTACGGCAGCGCCTCCTACCTTGTCAGCCTCTTCCTCCTCCGCCGCACCATGATGCTGTCCTTCTCCACGGCACTTCTCAACTGCGCCGCCGTCACCACCGTGGCCCTTTTCTGGCTCTGCGCCATTTCCCTCTACATTGGCCGGCTGGAGGTGGAAATCATCCAGGACGACCCCAGCGACAAATGCCAGGATAAGAAGAAGGAGGACGACAAGTCAGAGAAGTGATGGCTGGGTCGGCATTTGTGGACAGGCCCTTGGGAACATGACGGGACTCTGCGGACTGACTCTGACGGCCACCGACATGACGCATTTGGGTCCTTCTGCTCCTCAGGTCAGAGGGCGAGGAGGAGAGATTGCAAACTAGAGCTGAGCGAGATGCGTTGGCTGGTCTGTATTTATTTCTGGTTTTCCAGATGGGCTCTGGAAAGGGACAATGGCAAGAATCAGATGACTGGGGAAGACAAAGCATTTTTCAAAGGATGTTCTGCTGAGCTAATGAGCCAGCCAGCCAGCTGGAAGCATGTATTTTGGCTCAGCTGGGACGTTTAATGCTTTTCTGAGAAGGGAGCCTTCCATCGAGGCCCAGGCCCTTGCTCCTGCTCTGTCCCCACTTTCCCTACAAGTTCTGAAGCCATGTTCAACTAAAAGAAAAATGGAAAGTAACAGCCAGCTCGGTTTGCACCCCCGTGCAGCTTGCCTCTGTTTTCCCAGTGTTACTTATGCCCCAAATTCATCCTTGTTGCACGCCAGAAGTGTATCTCATCTGCCACTGCAGCACCTCTTCTTCTCTTTACCTCTCATGGTCAGTTGACATTTGTATTAAAGAAGCCAAACTTGGACAGTCTGTACGTCTCTGTTTTCACAGGGCAAGGGGAGGTGGAGATTGGTGATGCTGTTTTCTCATGACAGTAGGAGCAGCTTTGGAGAGGCAGCATCTCTTCACATAACAAAAAAACAACAACCCAGTTCATGCATTCTGCCAGTCAACAGTACACTCTTCCCTACTATTCCCAGTTCAGCCCTGTTCTCAAACCAAAGTGTAAGAAAGGTAGTGATTCATTCTGACTAAAGTGTAAAGGAGACCTGCCTTGTACTCCTACTCAGCAGCGGTCCTGAACTGTCCCTTATTTCCATTTAATGTTCACCAGTCAGTAAGGATGCACTGAATTTCCTACCTGGCCTTTAAACTGGCACGCTCAGCCACTTCTGTGTCACTGGAAAATTTGAGGAGTCCCACTTTGTATAAATTTTCTCTGTTTGGATACAAATGATCCACAAGCATTTAAGGGAAGACCAGATGCCTGTGTTGAGCAATGCTTCAAGTGTATAGTCTGGTGTGTTTTTTTTAAAACCTTGTCTCAAGAATTTTCAAATGTGTTCAGGGCGGTGGGGTGTTTGGTTTTTGTTGGTTTTGCCTCCTGTTAATTGAGAATAGATCTATGTAAGCCCTTATGCATGGCAATACAAGTGTCCCCCCACTTTTCAATGGTCCACTTTTCAACAATCCCACTCTTTTGACCCTTTTCAATTACAACACTCATACATTTGATGCACGGTCTGTTCTTTCGACCTGTTTTGTCATGTTTTCACAGCCTTCCATTCACTTCCATGATTGCTTTTTCGTTCAGTTTGTACTTATTAAAAAAAAAAGAGGTTTTAAAAAGACTAGGTTCCACATTTCCAACACTATCCTGTTTTCTACAGTGCTGTCATCCCTAACCTGTTGAATAAGACTGGACACCCATTTCTTACTGCTTTAGCATGGTGGCCACGATTCTATGTTGTGGTCTAGGTTGGGTGGCTTTATGCATACTTAGCTACATAACAGAATCTACAGAACCGTCCTAGTGAATTGTGAAGACAAGTGTCCCAATGTGTATCATGGACTCTACCATCACACCTCCTGCACGTGCTCCCACAGCGCTCATCTACAGTCCCTAGCCTTTCTACGGACGGGCATTGGGGTGTCCAGTGCACCTCTATCCTGATTTGGAAAGATCACTTTGCCAGCTTCCCTCTGTAGTAACCTCATGGGAGCCACTTGCTGAATACCAATGGAACTACCTGATTCTGATTCCTGCAGATGATAAACGCATTGATGAAGATGTGAGTGCCCAATGGGATTCTGGCTACCATCTGCACCAGGGGTGGGAATTCTGCGGCTCTGCAGAGATTCCTGAACTACATCTCCCAGCCAGGGTGACAAAGTCTCTATGCCTGCCCTCTCTGGTCCTTAGGGCAAAGGAGAGGAATCTCCGGGCAAGTGCATCACCTTGAAAATGACCTGCTGTAAAACTGCCCAGTTCCACTTCCTGCTGACATAAATCCACTTATGTAGATGTAAGACCATACTGAATTCCACCCAGTGTCCTTAAAAGCACGAGAAGGATTATCAGGCCTTCTGAAATCTCTTCAGAAGGCAGGAGGTGAGTCCATTTATATTTATTTTCTCTGAAATCCCAGATTGCCCAAAGAAGCAGCAAAATGTCAACAAGTTGAACAGTGGAAACTACATTCATCTATCCAAGGGGAACAGTAGGTTGATAAAAGAAAAACGTACACACGCACAGATCTTCAGTGATTGATTATACAGAAAAACACCACAGCCTCCCACGTGCTACTGCCTTGCTGTGGGTCTCCCCTCCATTTCCCACTGAATTGTACAATTCTTCATTTTGAATAAGTGCTAAACGTTACAGCATACATCTTTTTAACCTTTTTAAGTGCTGTCATCTCACACGATGGTGTCTTTCACCCTCCTTTCCTAGCCTGCCTTTTTGTGCCAAATAGGATGTGGGTGGGGTTGGGAAGAGACTTTGCCACCGGCCACTGGGTCTGGAACCTGGGAGCTTTTTTTAATCTGGTAGCAAAATGAAGCAAGACCTAAGTTTGCACAAAAATGGGAGAAAAGGGAGCAGCTTTGTTGGCTGACACCAAAATGCTGAGCAGAAGCTCCCAAAAGCTTCCAAACAGCGCATGATAATGGAAGCAGACATTTTCTCTCCAGCATCTGGTCAAACTTCCATTTTTGAGCATGGCTAGGCCACCGCTGATGGATTAAACAGAGGGATGAAAGGTCTAATACCTGATTAATTAGAATAGTGGGTGACACACAGAAACTCTCTCCCTAACATGGTCTCCCAATTGTTCAGAAATGGCCCATTGCCAGCAGGGTGAGAGCAATGCGCTTTAACAAATTCATGATCTGGAATTAGGGTTGAGTAGCAATGTGGCCAAGTTTGCTCATGACATAAAATTATTCAGGGTAATCCTGTCTGATTTTGGAAGCTAAACACAATCAGCCCGGGGCAACACTTGGATGGGAGACTGCCAGTGAATATCTGGGGCTGTACGCTACATTTCAGAGGGACTGGCTGACAAAACTACCCCTGAGTATTCCTTGCCTAAGAAAACCCTACGAAATCCATGGGTTCACCGTAAGCTGACAGACAACTTGAATGGACATATAAACATGCGGTTTAAACCCCATGGATGTGCAAAGAGCCTGAATGAAATCTCTCCAAACCTGGGGTGGAAAGCGGCATTAAAAAATGAGAAATATGGCTCCATATAAGCAAGTATAAATTGGTGCACACTGAGGCAACGTAAAATCCTAATTTGGGTCTTACCTGGTGGTGAACAACCAAGAAGATTTTGGGAGTTTTGGTAGGTAACCTGATGAAAACATTGATCCAACATGTAGTTGCTGTTTAAAAAAAACCCTCAGATTCCATGTTGGGTTTATTAGGATAAGAGCTGAGAGTAAAGCTGCCAATATCATAATTCCCTTTGCAAATATTATACGTAGTCCTGGTTATTGCACCAGAGAATGGCTCTTGTATCCTTTTCAGGATACAACAGACTGGATCATAACACCTATGAAGAAAGGTTATAATGTTTAGGGTGCTTTAGAAAAACAGTAAGAGGCCATATGGTAGAGGTACATAATGTGTCATGTGGAGAGCTTTTTTTCTTACTAAGTCATCCAACAAAACTGAATGGAGATTTTTCGGGACAGATGAAACGAAGAAATTCACAAAGCACATAGATCAACTCTGGAACTCACTACCACAAGATGGCCAACAACACAAAAGTCTCACAAGGGGGATGAGACACAGTCATGGAGGAGAAAAGGCTATCAATGGCTCCTACTCCTCATGGCTATGGATGCCCTCCATTATTGGGTGGCTTGCCTTTGAGTAATGAGTTCTGGGCACCTCAGTTTAAGGAGGATACAGACAAGTTGGAGCAGGTTCAGAGAACAGCAGCAAGGATGACAAGAGGCATGGAGAACAAAGCATATGGGGAAAGGTTGAAGGAGCTGGGCACGTTCAGCCCGGTGAAGAGAAGACATGATGACACTCTTTAAAGAGAGAGAAGGGGGCAGGCCTGTTCTCTGCTGCCCCAGAGGGTAGGACTAGGTCTAATGGCCTGAAGTTACAGGAGGATAGATTTTGGCTGAACATTAGGAGAAAATCCTTGACAGTAAGAGCGGTTGGGCAATGGGACCAATTGCCTAGAGAGGTGCTGGGTCTCCTCGTCTGGACATCTTCAGAAAGAGGCTCAACAGCTACCTGCTGGGGATGCTTTAGCCAGATGTCTTGTCTTGAGCATGGGTTGGACATGACAGCCCAAGAAGCCCCTTCCAACTCTCTGATTCTATGAATACTTACTTGGCAATGTGCCCAGGACAGTGCTGTTTGGGGGCTTTCTGGAGGCATCTGCTTGGCCGCTGTGGTGGACTAGAGAAGCCTTAGCTTTGATCTAGTCAGGCCATTTTAGGTTCCTGTAATTACTGCTCCATCTGCACCGCCTCCTCTCCTCACTTTCAGAAGCACTTTGGTTGCTTGGAAAGTAACACTCATGTCCTGACACATGCATTTCACCAAAAACAATGTTAAGCCTTTACCCCAACCCTGATAGCAGAAAGGTGTGTTGCAGTGGAGGTGGAGACAGCTAAGTAACCGCTCTCTTGCACTTTATCTTTCTGATCAGAGCACAGAAGATTAAAAGGACAAGCTACTGATCCTTGGCTTTCGGAAGGGGAAAGTGCCAATCCAGCAAAGAGATGTTACTGGAAAGGAAGTAGAATAAGGTCTGATTTACACACACTTACTACCTCCTCTCCGTTTCTCATCACTCGACACCAGAGAGCTGGACACAGGATTTAATCTCAGGGCGTTTTGCAAAGAACAGGGCAATATGGACTGAACAGAAGAAAAAAAAATAAGTGCTGGTGTGATACACTGATGTAAGCACATAGGACGAGAAGAGTCAAGGGTACCAGTGCCCTGCTTTTCATTTGCAAATCTACACATTATATTTGGGCTAGCAGGACAGGGGCCCGGATAACACAAGAATCCCAAAGGCTTGAACCGAAAGCCTCCCACTCGCCTCTCTGTTGCCAGTTCCCTGTGACAGCGGTGGAAGAATAAGTTGACCTGTAGCAGCAGGAAGACAGGCAACAAAGGGTGTGGGCGAACACTCTCCTCTGCTTTGCACCTTTCCCAGAAAGGTTGCACTGATTCCCATTTTCTGTTTACACTGGCCTAACTCCTGAACTCACTCCACATATCACATCACTTTAAACAGCAGCAGCTGGATGATTGGGGACCTGCAAAGCAAGGAGCAGGAGCAGGGAGATGGTTTCTCTGCCCTTTTCTGTAGAGGCCTGGAAAGAGCTAAAGTGAGAAGGTGGATACTCAGGGATTTCTTTGAGGATGAAAGATTTCCTCTCCTGGTTTTCAGAACACTTGGTGGAACACATTAGCACAGCACTGAGCTGTCTTACAACAGCTTGTGCAAAATCTTTTATGGACAGCTCTGCCTGGTGCAGAGTTTGGCACAGCAAAGACACCATATCGATGGCATTCCACTCCCTCTGCTCAGTCCTCCTTGCGTTCCAGAGCCGATGTGCCGTGGAGCCCCCCACCAGCCACCGAGAAGGGCAGCGTAGAAAACAAAGAGTCCGTCGCAGCGAAAGCTCCCCCCGAAATCTGGGCCAAGCCTGCTGAGTTCCCAAAGGGAGCCACCATGTTCAGCCGCTGCAAGTGGTGGTAGATGAGTTCCCGGGAAGTCTTGGCCTCGGCACTGCCAATGTCCATGAGGCTAAGCGGGTGGGCGGGGGGCAGCACATTGCTCGGCACAGCCAGCGTCATGTCAGCGGGAGCATACCGGATGGTGCTGGTGGTATAGAGTCCCTGGGACCCCGTCGTGCTGGCGTGCGGGTTGCCGAGCTGGTGGACCAGCGGCACCACCACGTTGTTTGTGTGGAAGCGCTGGAGCACCTCCATCTCTGCTGGGTAGACAAGAGGAGTGAACGGTGTGGAAGTGATTCTTTCCTCACAGGGGGAGCCTGAGAGCGGGGGCGAGAGGGTGTCTGCCGAGGAAGGGGCTGCTGGGACGGCCCGGGGAGAGGCACCAAAGGGCCCTTTCGCCACACTGCCGCTCTCCATCTCGGGTGGGGTGAGCACCGAGTCTGGGATGGAGACATACAAATGGGAAGAGGAGTGCCTCGGGGTCGGCTTCCCCAGGCTAAGTGCTTTGTTCACAGTGTAAGGACTGCCCTTCTGGGCTGTGGGACAGGTCCACAGGCCCCCTTTGGCTCCAGGGACCTGCTCTGACTTGATATTAAGTGCTGGGCTGGCTTTCGGAGCCGAACTCTTCTGGGTCTGGATGACTGAGGCGAACTCTGACATGCTGGGGCGGCCGGAGACCAGGCTCCTCCGCCTGCCAGCCTTGCAGCCGTTGACCTTCTTCACCAGGGACCCCTGCGGCTGCGGGAGGAGGTCCAGCTCCGTTTCACTGCTGCTGTCCGAATCCTCAGAACTGGGCAGCGTGGCCTCTTTTGCCTCACCTGGTGGGCTCTCTGGCGGGAATTCCAGTTTGATGCGTTTCCCGGAGGCCCTTCCACGTCACTGCTGCCCCTTCCTCCGAGGCCTCTTCATCGCGATAGCTCATTTCAGGACCACTGGAATCCGTCTCCACCATGTGGCAGTGGGTCCCGGCCTCTGTCACACCCCTAGGGTAGACCTCAGCCAGAGACCCAGGGTTGTTGGGGGAGTAAAGCTTCGCTTGGCCGCTCTCCTTTGCAAGGCCGCTGTCTGGGAAAAGAAGATTAAAAAGAGTGGGAAAATTCAGCAGACGAGGGAGCAGGAGTCAAAATGCTTGCACGTGGCTCAGGAGGGGCACAGGTTTACTTTGTCAAATGAGAGTGCTGCAGGATGACATGGTCCCTCCCTTCCCAGCAGCAACTGACACCGGGAGGAGCAGAGCTACTCTTCTTCACAAAGTTGCTCACTTTTGGGAGAGACTGGTTACATCATCCTGTAGCCCCCCTCCCACCCGCACCACAGAACTCCTTCGTTTGGATGGCCAACTGGCTTTTAGGGTGGGTTTCAGGGACCTTCGCAGTGCTGTATGTAAGTTTTTTACTTTAAGTCTCAAGTCCTTGCAGGATACTTTCAAGTTTTGAGTCACATCTTAAGTCTGGGAGCCAACTTAATCCCCGAAACCTGTATTCCCGAATTTCTGGACAGAGTCGAATAAAGTCGGTTTTAACAATTTGAGTAGAGTTGGCCCTCTACTTTTGTGATTTTGCCATTTGCAGCTTTGGAATTGAGGAACAGGATCCTTCTTACTTCCCATTTGCAAAGCTGGAGGCTTTTTCAGAAGAGGGGAATAGAATCCTTCTTATTCCCCATTACTAAAGCTTCAAGAGCTATAAAAGGAAGGATCCTTCCTCCTCAAGACCTAACATATTTTCTGTTCCCCTCTGAGATATGCATTTTGCACTCGGGGCATGAGTCTTACTTTCTGCTCTTAAGGAGAAGTTTTAGAAAGCTCCTCCTATACGTGGTGGGGACAGGCTGCTGAGCAGACCTCAATCCCAGCTCAAGTCCATGGCCTCACCCATTTACTGTTCACTCAGAAATGTGTCCGCACTTTGGGCTTGAGACAGATCGTCATGCGACCGGGAAGTTGCAAGGTTTCCAGATGAACGTGTAACATTACTGAACTGAGGGCAGCAAGTCAGTCACTGAAAATATGCAAGCCTCAAGTCGAGTCAAGTCAGCGTGTAACTTTTGCCGACTCAAGTCCAAGTTGAGTCACTGAAGTGACTTAAGTTTGACTCGAGTCCGAGTCAATTGACTCGAGTCTACATCCCTGGACCTTTGTGCTCTTGGCAATAGGGCCACTGTTGCAAATGTAAATTCAAAGCAGTTATTAAGAGTGTAACTCTAACTGAAGACATTGTAACTGAATGTGAACCTGTATATATAGGAAATTTATTTTAAAAAGCTTAACTAATTAATTTAATTAAACAATCTGTAGCATCAAAACCATCTAAAACGTGTTAGAAGACAATATTTAAAGAATCAGCAAAACAGCGCAATATTAGAAGCCCATCAGAGCCAGTTCCAAAAAGCCTGGCGGAATAGAAAATGTTTTACTTGCTGGTGGAAGGAGAGCAAGGAAGGAGCCATCCCAGCCTTCGTAGAAAGAGAGTGCCAAAGCCTGAGAGCAAACACCAAGGAAATCTCCTCTCTTGCACCCACCAAATGAATTTGAGGCCATTTCTGCACTAGACTGTTATAGTGCTATTATTCCACTTTCAACATCCTATGGAATCCTGGGGTTTGCAGTTTAGGGAGGGGACTCAAAGGCCATCCTCAAAAGCCCCTCCCTAAACTGCAAACCCCAGGATTCCATAGGATGTTGAAAGTGGAACAATAGCACTATAACAGTCTAATGCGGAAATGGCCTGAGAGTGATGGAACAGAGAGAAAAACCTCTCCAAAGATCTTAGTGCTCCCAGAGACCCGTATAGGAAGATAAGGCCTTTCAAATAGCCTGGACCTGAGCCATATAAAATACTCACCTTTGGACTCTGTCCCAACTTCAGCATTATCCGTCTGTTTTGCAGGGATTCCAGACAGTTGGAAGACATCTAGCACAGTGTTCTTATATTCGGGCTTGCTAGAAAGACAAAAAATAAAAACAAACGGAGAAAAAAAAAGGAAAGGAAAAGATTAGAAAACAAATGTAGAGAGAGAGAGAAAGAGAGATTAGACTAGTCTAAGATGTAATTAGAAGAAGTCTCCAGAAGATGGTACCCAGATTATAAAGTTCACAAGCTTTAGATCATAGATTGGGATTTTTTTTTTTTTTACTAGTCCCAATGTCCCGGTTTCTCTCTTTCTTCCCACTTTCATCTTTGCCTTACTTCAGTTAATGCAAAACTGAGTCCAAAGTGCAAAAGTTGTTTGTGCTCAATTAACTCAGTAGTGAGGAGAGAGCAGAATTTCTCCTTCCCCAGTAGACTCAGGCAAAAGCAAATCACTGCATCATTCCTGGCTTGTATGTTCTTCCTCATTAATAATTTTTGCCGTTTGGACAACAGTCTCATCTTGCATGTCACCAGCGTCTTGTTTTTCACTAGTCAAATGTTGGAGGGTATGGTTAAATACCCTAAAGCAGTGGTTTTCAACCTGTGGGTCCCCAGATGTTTGTGGACTTCAGAAGCCCCAGCCATTATGGTCAATGCTCAGGGCTTCTGGGAGCTGAAGTCCATGAACATCTGGGGACCCACAGGTTGAGAACCACTGCCCTAAAGGAACCAGATCCTATCTGATTGTGGAAACTAAGCAGGGCCAGCCTTGGTTAGTACTTGGATGGGAGACCACCAAGGTGCTATAGGCTGTATTTCAGAGGAAGGAACTGGCAAAACTACCTCTGAGGATTCGTTGCCAAAGAAAACCCTATGAAATTCATGAGGCTGCCATAAATTGACAGGCAACCTGATGGCACATACAGACACACATGGTCTACTTTTAGTTGCTGGTACGCAGCACTTGAATCTTGGGGATGCCTGTGGGGAGTTGTAGCCATGTGGGATCCAGAAATCTGTGGCCAAACATCCCTTCCAGGTTTGCAAAGGGCTGTGAGGCATGCTGGGGATCCAATCTTATTGTGCCGCCACACGAGGGCACCAAATTGTCCCCGGGAAAGCGATGCCGGCGCATCAATTAGGAGTGTGGTGATGCCGAGACAGATAGTGGATGAAAATAAACCCAGGCACTGCCGAATGCCACCGCCTGCCAGCCCCCTCCTTTCCCCCCTTGCGAATCAGAAAAGAATTGCCGAAAGCAAACTTGAATGCAAGCTGACACAGCCAGCCACCTGCAGGCTGGAATCAGCAGAAGAGACGCAAAGGGCCATCGGCACTTCATTGTCCAAGAACAAGCAAGGACAGATTGAAATCGCAAACTCTCACTTGTTTAAAAGAAAAAAAATGGTGGAGGGGGGCAGTAAAATCCAGCACAGCCGGGTTGGGGGTTTTATTGTCAAGCCAGCAAAGTTGGAACCAGCCCAAGGAAGAGTCCCTCTCTCTCTCTCCCCCATCCCCGCCCCCCAATTGCCAGCGCCTGTGGCAGAATTGCAAAGGCAATGGAAGGAAAGAGAAAACCCACCAGAGAATTCTGGTCCAAGGCCTGGGGTTTTCAACCTCTTTGGGACACAAGAGGGAGCATGTGGCCAACAGGGATGTCAGTTTTCTGGGGAAAAGTTAGAAGTGGAAAATTTCCCACGGAGAATTGCATGGGGCTGCAACTCCCTGTTTTGTTGTTGGGTGCCTTCAAGTCATTTCTGATGGAGTTTTCTTGACAAGATTTCTTCAAAGGGGCCTTTGCCTCTGCCTCCCTCTGAGGCTTAGAGAGTATGACTTGCCTAAGGACACCCAATGGGTTTCCCTGGCTGAGCAAGGATTCAAACTCTGATCTCCAATTTTTAAAAAATGCAGCAGCCAGAAAAGTCATTGCAATTCCAGGCTACATCAACAAATGCCACGGGTCCAGACCAAGGGAAGTCCTATTGCCCATCTCCTCTGCTTTGGCCAGACCTCACCTGGCAGCCTGTGTCCAGTTCTGGACGCTCCAGTTCAAGGAGGAGATGGACACCTAGAATGTGTCCACAGAAGATTGACCAAGATGATCAAAAGCCTGGAAACCAAGCCTTATGAGGAATGAAAGAGGGATCTGGGTATGTTTAGCTTGAAGAAGAGGAAACAGAGAAGTGATGTGATATGTGTCTTCATATATCTGCAGGGGTACCATGTAGAAGGGCCCAGTGTGTCCTACAGCAGGTGCTGAAAGTGAAGGTTTGATCCCCAGGCCTTGCCCAGGAGGAGAAGAGCTACCAGCAAATCCAACAGCTTCCTTGCCCATATTGCAATATTCCTGGAGTGACCTCTCCACTCTTTGCCACTTGTGAATGGAGTAACTGGGAACATGTGGGGTGAGTATTTTAGCTTTGCACCCATCTGCATCTCGCCCTGGGAGCCAGTCTTTGCTCCTCACCACCCTCCTACTGCCAGTCTCTTTGGACATCCCTGGGGGAAGAACCAACATCCTCCGTCCCCTGTCCCACTTTGCCACATGAAGAGGCCGGGTGGAGGAGAGGGAAGCGAGCAAGTTTCCATAGCAGAGGAGCTGTAAGAAAGTTAATTAGCCTCTAATTACAGCACTAATTAACTAAAATACTAATCACCCTGACAAATCATACATTAGTATCGGCAATTGCTTACAGGATTAGCATAATAATGCCTCCCTTTACTTTACGGGAGCGAAAGGGGAAAGCAGTCATTAATAACCATCTGCAGCGGCCATTCATGTATTTCTTTTATCTCTTTGGAAGGAGAGTGGGTGGACCTGGGGAGGGGGAGACTTTGGCGGAGAAGATTTTATAGCCCCAAAGTAAATTTTAGAATGCAAACACTGCCTGCAGAAGTGTTCAGGGCGTGAATGAATTTCAACGCTTCACTCTCTGCAAATGCTAGAAATTTCAGGACTGAAGGAAAATTTCATGGTAGGAGAACAAATTCTTCACGAGGGGCAAACCCCTCATTTTGCTCCTCTGTGGCTACACCCCTGAAGCAGGGGTTCCCTTCTGTAGTGCGTAAAAAGGAGGAAGGGGCAGGAGAAAAAAAGGCACATGGCAGCACCTTTGAGATTTTAGCATAAGCTTTTGTGGATATAAACCCACCTCTTCAGCTGCAGGACAGAGTGATAGCCAGGCCTCAGGATATAAAGCACATTTGTACAGTTGTCAGAGTGGGATAGAATGTAAAAGGATCCAGAAAGATGCAAAGCATGTCCCTTTCCCTAAATTTCCAAAGGGCTGGGCAAGGTGATAACAGGTCTACCAGGGATATGCACAGAAAGACCTGCATCTTTTCTCCTGGCCCCTTGAAAGTCTGGGGCAAGGGACACGATTTGCATCATTCTGGGTCTTATTAGATTCTATCCCACTCTGACAACTGTACAAACATGTTCTATATCAGTGGTTCTCAACCTGTGGGTCCCCAGATGTGTTTGGACTTCAGCTCCCAGAAGCCCTGAGCATTGACCATAGTGGCTGGGGCTTCTGGGAGCTGAAGTCTACAAACATCTGGGGACCCACAGGTTGAGAACCACTGTCTATATCCTGAGGCTTTAATATCACTTTGCACTGCAGCTGAAGAAGTGGGTTGATATCCAGAAAGCTCATTCTGAAATAAAATCCACTGAAGTGTTAAAGGGGCACTCACATTTCCTCCCTTCCCTTCCTCCTTTTTAAGCTGCAAGAGACCAACACCGGGGCTACTTTTTTGCAAACGTCTGTACCTCGATTTTGCCACACGAGGGTGCCCTTCTACGAACAAGGAAGTATGGAGAGAAATTTCTCAATTTGATCATAAATCTCGAAAGAAAGAAAGAAAGAAAGAAAGAGAAGAAGGAGTTTGCTTTCTGCTCTTTCAGGAATCAGAATGAGAACTCATGGATTCAAGAAAACTCATGGATGACAAGAAAAGAGATTCCACCTAAACATTGGGAAGAACTTAACTGTAGGAGCAGCTCAACAGTGGAACGGACTGCCTTGGAAGGGCAAGATGGGGTCTCCTTCTCTGAATGGCTTCAAAAAGAGGCTGGACGGCTCCTTGCGTTGGTGCTTTAGCTGGAGACCCTGCATTGAGCAGGGGGTTGGACCTGCTGCCCATAGGGCCCCTTTCCAACTCTGCGATTCTACAGCGGACATTCCTTCTTTGGAAGTATTTAAACAAAGGCTGGATGGACATCTTTCAGGAGTGCTGTAGTTGTGTATTCTTGCACAGCACGGGTTGGACCCAATGGATCTTCCAACTCTGTGATACTATTATTCTATGAAAAAAGAACGGACTGTCTCACCTGAGGATGTAGTTCACCCAAACCATGTTCTTCTCACTTGGGTTCTTGACGTTGACCGAGATGGTGGCGCAGGACTGGATCCACACGAAGCCACCGTTCTTCTGCAGCCAGCGGTAGTACTGCGTCACCACTTGCCCCTTGGTCAACACTGAAGAGGGTGGAAGGAGGAGGAAAGGACAAGAGGTATTAAAAACTGGTTGCAGTTCTTTCTCATCAACCATCTCTCTCCAAATTGCTTTTGTTCAACGACTGATGCCATCTGCAGAACCAAGTGGAAGCTGGCTGCACCATTACAGACAGCTGGGCAGACAGTTTGAATACTCCCCATATAGAAATGCCTTGCAAATTAAAAATAAGCCTCTCATTAGGCCCAGGAGGGTTGGTGTAAATATTTTACCCTTAACAGGGGGTGTTTGTGGAATGCAGGGAGTTTTCCTCAGGCCCATTAATACTACAGAATTGTTGTTGGGGGCCTACAAGTAGTTTCCAACTTATGGCAACTCTGATTCGAGCCTAGGATGAGGTTTTTCTTGGCCAGATTTGTTCAGAGGGGGTTGCCTTTGCCTTCTTTGGAGGCTGAGAGAGTGGTGCTTGCCCAAGGTCACCCAGCGGGTTTCCATGGCTAAGCAGGGATTTGAACCTTGGTCTCTAGTGTCATACCTCAACACTCAAACCACTGTACCGTGATGGTTCTAGAATTACAGCACTAGAAGAGATAAAGGGGCAGAATCCTGCCCATCCCTTTAGGCTCAGGCAAAAGCAAACTGTTGCAGCCTCTCCTTGTTTGTCAGGTTTAAACAACTCTGAGGTTGCTTGGCCGCATGTCCCATTTTTTATCTGTGAAATGGCAGGAGCTTGGACTAGATGGCCCTTGTGGTCTCTTCCACATTTCCATGCACGCATAGCACAGAGAGGAAACACACAATTGATGGAACACTGACATCCCATTCCTGGGGTAGATGGTGTGATCCAGCAAGATCCTTCGAACCGACCAGAAAATGCTATAATCATTACTATGGGGGCAACCTACAGTCCAAGTGACTTTGACGGATTCCTTCCACATCTTCACCATGAATGAACCGATAACAGCTTTTGCCCACGAGCTCTGAGGGACACAAGTCCATATAGTCGCTGATCCTGAAATAAAAAGAGGAAAGGGAACAAAAATGCAGGAGGTATCTGGCCACAAGGAAGAGAGGATGGGAGATGGCCAGAAGTTCATCTCTGCCCAACCTGGCAATTTGGGAAAATGATTAAAAAAAACTATAAAGAAGACCTTTGATGCGGGCAGGCAGCTACCGACTGCATTTTCTGTTCCTGGTTTTCAGTGAGTTTTTAAAAGTTTCTGGTACGAGTTTTGTATCATACCTGCTTTTTTATTGTGCTTCATTTTCAGGTTGTTCTACTTTGTACTGTTACAGATTTTGATGATACGGCGAAGTGCCTCAAAAAACTATAATTGAGAGAAAGTCTATCAATATCTGAAACCAAATACTAACCCATTGTAAATATGCAGCAGTAAAGAAAGGGAATTTTGCACAACTCAGGGCAAGGCCTCGTGCAAGAGAAATACCTGGTGGATTATGCCCGTGTGTGCGTGTATGAATAATCCATTCATCTACTGCTTTACCATACGAACTTCTAAAGTGCTTCGTAATGTGGGAAAAGAATAAAGTATCCATAACATAATACCATTCTGTCAAGGCTTGCTTTTGCTCCTCACAGATCGGTATGGCAGCTTCCCTCCTCCCCAGGTCTGCTAAAGCACCTTGCCACTTTATACACTTTATACATATCTAAATGAATAACTCAACAATTAAACATGACAAATAAGAAAAAACAGCAATGTGTCTCCGTGTAGGGACTGAAGTGGGGGGCATGCTAATTTCCGAAAGGTTTGCTCCTTTCTTGAAAGTCAAAAATACGGCGCTTTCTTGGTCGAGAGTTCCACAGCATTGGGGCCCCGCTTTTATTGCTGTTGGCCCCGGTTCATTTCCGCACTAGACTGTTATAGTGCTATTATTCCACTTTCAACATCCTATGGAATCCTGTGGTTTGCAGTTTAGGGAGGGGCCTCAAAGGTTGAGTTATTTATTTATGAAATGAAGGCCCCTCCCTAAACTGCAAACCCCAGGATCCCATAGGATGTTGAAAGTGGAATAATAGCACTATAACAGCCTAGTGCGGAAATGGCCCCAGTTTTCTTACGGGATATTATTCAGGGTGGGGCCTCATCAGAAGATATAAATGTTTTTTCTCTCTCATTCTCCCTCTTCCTTTCTGTGTAATTTCCCCTCAAGCGATAAAGTGTTTTAGGTTGGCCCTGTGGCGTCCGCACCTCCCGGCCCACCGTTCGGACAAGGGATCAGATGAGCCAACCTGCAACCCACCTGCTCTCACAGTATACGATCTGCAGGTCCATGTTGACCCGGAAGACAAACATGTGGCACTCAATGCGCACCTCGCTGAGGGTGGACGGCGGCAGGGTGTGGGCCAGCGCCACCAGCCCCATCACGCGGCCCAGCGCCGAGTGGGTGTGGGAGAAGGACGGCAGGCGGGGGCGGAGGCGGCCTGTCACGTGGATCACCTGCGGAGAACGAGAAGGCACGAGAGGTAAGAACAGGGCAAGGGGAGCATCGGTGGGAGCGGCCCTCTTCCAATTCACTTCAAGCAATGATGACCGGAGAGGTCTGGGACAAGAAACATACAGCACTGGGCACACTGTCTATGAGCAACAGTCTTAAGTGTGGCAATCTCAAGTGTCTGGGACTTTTTAATTTAGGAAATACAATTAAAAATAATAATAAGGAAGAACATGAAGTTGATGCAATTTTGCATAGTGTTTGCAGGTCAATTTTGCATGGTGTTTGTGCACAATGTCTTTGTTCTTGATGGTGTATGTCGTTGTTCTGCCCCGTAAGCCTCTGCTTAAAGACTTCTGCTGAAGAAAGGAGGAGACTCCACCTCACTCCATGGAGGCAGCATATTGCACTGCTGGGCAGCTCTGGCCATCAGGACGTTCTTCCTGAGGTTCAAGTGGAATCTCCTTTCCTGCAGCTTGAACCCATTGCTCCTTGTCCTGGTCTCTGGAGCAGCGGAAAACAAGCCCACTCCCTCCTCGACATGATATCCCTTCAAATATTTAAACATGACTATCACGTCCCCTCTTAAGCTTCTCTTCTGTAGACTAAACATCCCCAGCTCCCTCAGCCACTCCTCATAGGGCCTCATGGCTTCCAGACCCTTCCCCATTTTGGTCACCCTCCTCTGGACACGCTCTAGCTTGTCCATATCTTTCTTGAATTGAGGTGCCCAGAACTGGACACAAGATTCCAGATGAGGTCTAACCAATGCAGAATAGAGTGGTACCATTACCTCGCCTGATCTAGACACTATATTCCTATTGATGCAACCAAGAATCACGTTGGCTTTCTTGGCTGCCAAATTACACTGCTGACTCATGTTCAGCTTGTGGTCCACTAAGACTCCTAGATCCCTTTCACATATGCTGTTGTCCAGCCATGTGCCCCCCATCCTAATATTTGTGCATTCCATTTTTTCTGCCTCTTACATTTCTCTCTGTTGAAATTCATCTTGTTAGCTTTATCCCAGCTTTCCAATCTGTCAAGGTGATTCTGAATTTTGATCCTGTCCTCTGGTGTATCAGCAATCCCTCCCAATTTGGTGTCATCTGCAAATCACCACATGGGCAGTCCAGAAACAGCTGCGTCAAACATGGCAAAGACCCTACACAGGGTGAAGGAGCAAGTGGACAGTGCCCTCAACTCCATCTTCAGTTGTAAGATCCTCCAACAGGATGGGGTGGGGAAGGCAGGATTTTACCTTATAGCCTGATGTTTTCACATGAAGCCCTCTCTTGGTCAAGGTGGATTTCAGGCGGATGAAGAAGGAACGTTCTAAGGTGCCTTCCGCCGCACGGGAACCAGTGAGATCTAAGACGCAAAGGCAGGTTATGTGTCACCCTTTGTGGAAGAAAATGTCACCCTGAGCCAGGGAGGACTCGCTCCCACCCCTGCGAGGCGGCACAACAGGTGAAATTCTGGCTGAATCATCTGAGCCATCTTGACAAGGGGGACATTTTAAATAGAGTTGACCCTAATGTAGTTTCCTGTGCCAAGTTCCTTTTCTTGGCCACAAAGGTGTAACAAAGCTGAACATCCTTTCCAATGCACTATTTCATCATTCCTAAGTTTTCCCCCCCAATAAAAGTTACAAAAAGGCTATCAAGCAACACAGTGAAGAACACAAGTTATTTTAAGAGCATTGTAATGAGTGGTGGCAACAAAATCCTTTTAAGTGCTGCTAAGGAGTAATGGGAATGAAATATTTTTATAAGTAAATTTTCAAATAAATGATTGCTTCCCACAGTATACCCATGAAACAGACAAGGGAGGAGGCAAGCCTTGATCTGATGTTGGATGGCTTTCAGTAGGGAGATACGCTGCCTTGAATCTGGGTTTTGGGAGGAAAAAAGCAGAATATAAATAAAGATGATGATGATTGTGCTGGTGGTGATGACTGTAATTTTGTGGTGGTTGTGTTGTCATCACTGTTGCCAGACAGCTCGAGGAGAGACCACAACTTTACCAGATTTAACTTATACATGAGCATAGAATAGCCTAAAAATGGCAGTGCAATCACACCAAATTTTAGAGGTGGATCCTCTTTAAACAAAGAAATCCGTTAAAAGTAAGTTAAAGGACGATACAGTCAGGGAAGGTGAATACTTTCTGGAGGCTCAAAAATAGAAGCTTAAAATGGCTATAAAGCTTTAGGATACTTTAAAATCTCTCGTAAAGAATGTGAAATGAAACAAACATCACAGCTGAGTAATCATATAACCAAGTGCATCCAGACTGGACAGTTATGGCACTTTGACTCCACTTTAACTGTCAGGGCTCCATCCTATTAAACCCTGAGACTTGTAGTCTGGTGAGGGACTTGTAGTTCTCTAATGCACTTCCTTGAACGACAGCATTAAAGCTCACTGGTAAAGAATTCTAAGTAGCTTGCAAAACTACAGATCCCAGGATTCTATAGGATGAAGCCAAGACAATTAAATAATGTGAAACTGATTGCATAGTGTGGATACACTCCAAGAAGATGCCAACATGGTTAAGTAGTAGTGTCAAGGAATCTGCAAAGTCAAGAGGAACTCTTTCAAATATAAGTGGTTTTGCAAAAATGAGAAGAGAGAAAAGGAGCACAACCCTTTGCAAGCTGATGGTGAGGCAAGCAAAAAAAAAAAAAAAAGCCTTTAGCAAAAAGGGGAAAAAGGGGCCGCATTTAAGAGGATGGTGGTTCAGAGAGGCTAAAATATTTGCATCAGCCTCGGCTGAAAGATCTGGAAGAGATAAGAATATCTAAGCCATTGTTTTCAAGAAGGGCATTTGAAGAGCTGTGTCAACTGGAGGTGACAAAAGATGAAGATATAGGACTAATTGACAAGTTACAAGCTAACAAGATACCACAGCCAGATGGCATTTACACAAGAGTCCTTAAATAACTCAAACAGAAAAGTGCTGATCTTCTAACATAACTATGCAGAATTAAAATCAGCCGCCTTCCCAGGGGACTGGAAGCTAAGCCTGTGGCCGTTTGCACACTAGCCTGTTCTAGTGCTATTATTCCACTTTCAACATCCTATGCAACCCTGGGGTTTGCAATTTAGGGAGGGGCCTTTGAGACAAACCCCAGGATTCCACAGGATGTTGAAAGTGGAATAATAGCACTATAACAGGCTAGTGCAGAAATGGCCTGTGTCATATCACACTGTAAAAGGGATGCCATGGATGGAAAACTCTCGGATACTGGACTTTCTTGCCTGACTTCCAGCCTAGATAAGTGTGCAGGAAACAGAACTGAAACCACACTGGTGAACGCATAGATGAACAAGCCTAGCTGAGGAAATATCAGCATGACATCTGCAAAGTGAAACCTTCTTGTAGAATTCTCTGAATAAAAAACCAAAGAGACAAGATGGACCTGTAAGATTGTACCTTTCTGGTCTTTCCAGAAATTGTTCACTAAAAATCTCATCAAAGGCTTCGGAGGTAAATGTAGTAATCAAAGGACAACAAACTCTCCAACGTTTTTACAGATGAAACCCAGGACAAGCAACGTCAGCGTGGCAGAAGTTATTAACGAGGAAGAGCAGCCGAGCTAGGAGTGGCTGCAACAGTTTGCTTTTGCCTGAGCCGACTGGGAAGGGAGAGATTTGTTCCCCTTCTCCCCTCTCCCCGCCTTGCTGAGTTAACTTGAGTGCAAATTAGTTTTGCAGTCATGAATTTCCTATGGTTTTTTTAGGAAAGGAATTCTCAGAGGTGGTTTTGCTAGTTCCTTCCCCTGAAATATGGACCACAGCACCTGGTATGTGTTGGTGGTCTCCCATCCAAGTACTAACCAGGGCTGACCCTGCTTAGCCTCCAAGAGCAGACGGGATCCAGTGCCTTTAGACTATTCAGGCTAGCAAACCAAATGCATTCATCAAATGAGGCATCAGCCGAGTGGGGTGAGCTTTGCAGATGGTTCAAAAACAGCTGTAGTACAGAACAATAAAGTGGAAGGGAATGACACACACATACACAGAGTCCCATAATAACTCAGTGGTGTGGAATGTGGCTTGGCTGATTGGGGAGGGGAGAGATGCTGACCCAAGTGGGTGGCATGAGCATCCTGGAAGCGAAGAGGAGACCCACATCTCCATCTCAATGGACCGTCTCATTGTCTCCGTCACCCAGTTCCTGGTACATGCTGAGAAACTATTCTCCAATGCCCCCAGAGACAGAACAGAGAGCCAATCCATCCACAGCAAGGGAGAAATGGAAAACTTGAACATAGTTGTAATTATTTATCACCAGTATTATGTTTTAGCTACTTTTCAAACTGCTGTAAATTCATGTTTTTAATATAATTTATTTAATTATTTTTTGACTTTTCATTACACTTTGCTTTAACTCTGCTTTAGCTTCTATAGCAAGCTGTCTTGGCCCTCATATTGGAGGTGGGATTTAAATATGAGAATGGGAGCTGATGTGGTATATTGTTTGTTTGAGCATTGGACTAGGTCTCTGAGAGACCAGGGTTCGAATCCTCACTTAGCCATGGAAAGCCATTGAGTGCCCTTGGGCAAGTCACACACTCTCTCAGCCTCAGAGGAAGGCAATGGCAACACTCCTGGGAACAAATCTTGCCAAGAAACGCTGTGATAATTTTGCCTTAGGCTTGCCATACATAGGAAATGATTTAAAGACACACAGCGACAATATAAATTGAACAGAAGAGAAGGGAAAGCAAGCATTAGAATAAATTTGGCTGAGACGGGACACAAATACGATCACTACACACACAGACATACATACACTCCCAAATTGAATGGTATGTGTTGGGAGTTTGAGTTTCCCAGGGTGTTAGCCCTATTGTGAAATTCTATGAGAGCTAAAACTGCAAGGAATCAGCCTTCTTTGGCAGAGTAGCAGAAAAAACATGCCCAAATTTCTGTGTGGCTTTTCTGATCTGAAGCTGACTAAGAAAAACAAAAAACAGAGCAGGCAGTTTCAGATTACAAACTTAGACAAGTTTACTAATGGCTATTACATTTACATATGGCATTGGGGAACCTCCATCCTAACTAGCCAATGAACAGGTCGGGTAAGATAGCAGCTTTGTTGTTAACTCCCCATCTTCTTGATGGAGACGGTAAGCACGGTTAGAGAGGAAAAGAGGAAGCAAAAATGAAGGAGAAGAGAGAGATCTGAGAAGGGAGCTCTTTTTTCGTTCTTTCTTTCTTTTTTTAATTAGACTGATGATCCAAGCAACAATCCTGGGTCACATGATCTGATCACCTGAACATCAAAGGTATTTATGATCACGCAATTAAATGACACAAAGGCAAATGGTGAAGCTTTGGCACGCAAAAGAGAAAGGAAGCTCTATGCTAGCTATGCTCATTTGCTTTAAGAAACGAGATGGGGGAGAGAGAGAATTCTGGAATTCTTCCAACGGAATTCTTTCTTGTCCTGCAGCCCACCTCAATGAGAAAAGGAAAAATGAAGAATAGAAGGGGAGGTACTGGGAACACCGGACAGAAGCTCTCCATGCTACAACACTGGCCATTTCCGCACGACACTCTTATAGCGCAATTATTGCACTTTCAACATCCTATGGAATACTGGGGTTTGCAGTTTCGGGAGGGGCCGCATGGCCCCTCCCGAAACTGCAAACCCCAGGATTCCATAGGATGTTGAAAGTGCAATAATCACACCATAAGAGTGTCGTGCGGAAATGGCCAGAGTGTTGTAACTCAGTGGTCCTGACTCTGAATGAGCAACTGGCAGCTTTCTTTTCTTCTCCTGTGGACCTCCTGCTTTGGCCCTTCCCTTCTTCATAAAGAAGATTAGCTGCTACAGTTAAGGAGAACTTCTGTGGCCAGAAGTAGCGGACCTCTGATTGCTTGGATGCTCCAGACATCCAAAACCAAGGGACCGCTTCCCTTCTGTTCTGTCGGTTTCCCATAGGGACGGGGCCAGCCCGTGTTGAGAAAAAGATGCTGGAAATAAACAGCCTGACCTTTGTTGAGGTCCAGCTGGATCCCTCCCCCATTTCCCTGTATTCTTGCAAGAAGACACACAGGGCACAATGCTTATCTTGTATTCTCTTTTACTATCCAAGGTTTGGTATAAATCTTTCACAAGTCCCCCAGATAAAAGCCAGGCGGGCCGATATGAAATAAGCAGAGGGGGAGAGCTAGGATTCCCTTTCATTCTTTGCCTTTTTGCTCATCCAGGTGGGAGAAGGAGAAGGAAGCGAACACCCAAAGGCAGCTGCTGACACCAGTGTTGGGTCAGCTTCAGAAACAGCAGCAGACAGAGACTTAGAAGTTTGATGCTGTGCCGCACTTGGGACAGTATTACATCCCAAGAATACCAATGGGGGCTTACTCCTCAAGTAAGTAAGGATCGAAGCCACGCAAGAGCTGGAGCGGCTTAATACAGGGTGAGCCTCTCTTATCCAGAACGCTTGGGACCAGCAATGTCACGTATTTTGGAATACAGTTCCTTTTAGAAACAGCCTTGCAACTTGTTCGTTGGCTACTTGTTTTGTGTCTGAAACATGACAGGCTGGAAAGAGAGACTGAGGATCTGTAAAAACAGTGGGAATCCAAGCATCGTGCTCAGTGCAAATCCATACCTCCCACCATTTCACAGATCTTCAGTCTCCTTTTGCCACCAGCCAGCTGTTCCCGCCTTCGAGGCGGCAGCTCCTCAGATCTGAGAGATGAACGAACAGGAGTGCCACAGCCACTGTCTCGAAGGTGGAGGTTGGGGCTGGAGGCAAAAAGTTTTCAGTTTTGGAGATTTTCGGATTTCAGATTTCCAGATAAGGGAGGATCAACCTGTATTTGGATGTTCCTGCTCAATTACGTCCATGCCAAATGCATTGCCCCCAGGTTCCATTAATTTGACCAGGGGACCTGCTCTTTCCACAGGCAAGATTTGGAACTGTGCATGCAATCCAAGCGAGCCTCCGCAGGCAAGAAGAACTGATGAAAGAATGGACCCCACACTAAATTAATTTGAATTAACTTGTCCTTAATTTGGAAGTGTTGAAAGAGCAAGGCCATTGCCACACTACTCTGTTCTAGTGCTATTATTCTACTTTCAAACTCCTGTGGAATTCTGGGGTTTGTAGTTTACTGAGGCCAAAATTGCTCTCTGGCTGAGATTTCTCGAGGCCCCTCCCTAAACTGCAAATCCCAGGATTCCACAGGAGGTTGAAAGTGGAATAATAGCACTATAGCAGCGTAGTGCAGAAATGGCCCAAGTCACCAAATAATGGGGCATCAAAAAAGCAGGGTCTTCCTATATTCCATACTGGGTAAGTAAGGACAACAGGGCACCTCTGAGCATATGCTGAGCCCCATTCCTCACCATCTAAGGGACCAAATGCACCTTTTGGGCTTACAAAATTGAACCTTGTGACAGGGTCCTTTTCCATGGCTGTTTGAACCCAACATTTAAGGGTTGCCCAGTTGAGTTTGCTCAAGAGTCATACCAGATTCGGAGGCCTCAGACAGCCTAGAAGAAGAGGCAGCAGCCACCACACTGGATGCTTTGTGACGATTTGGGCAGGAAAGGTCAGAGGGTGTCTTCAGGCCCAGCTGTTCAGCGACTTCCAGGTGGTCTCCCGGGTGGACGTAATCGAAGATGCTGCTTCCTGTCAGTTCTACCTGGGAGATCAAGAACACAAAGGTTCATCAAAGACAGGACTGTGTCCCACTGTTTAGACGGAGGGGGGTAGCCTTGGAGGGGGACAACATGAAAGCATTGTCCCTTCAAACAAGAATTCTCCCCCATGAAACTTCCCTTCTGTCTCCAAATGGCCAGCACTGCAATAAATGAAAACTTCAGCTGAGTATTTAGGAAAGTATATTAAGCATCCAAAGCAAAGGGGCAGGCAAAGCTACCAAGGGAACGCAAACACAGCAGATATGAAAGTTGTAGGCAAGAACACTTCCTAGGGTCTCACTGGAATGGGTTCACTGCCCTCCTGACATGGGAGCTGCCGGCTGACACTCCAGCCAAATTCTTTCTTTTTCAACACCTTGAACAGATCCTGTAAAGTCTGACAAAATAACATCAGTATCTATTTATATCCTGTCTTTTTCTCAGTTTGGAGCTCAAGGCAGCTTGCTGCTGTTGTGTGCCTTCAAGTCATTTCTGACTTATGGCAAACCTCAAGGGAACCTATCACGGGGGTTTCTGGGGGCTGAGAGTGTGTGACACACCCAAGGTCACCCAGTGGGTTCCCATGGCCAAGCGGCGCACCAAACCCTGGTCTCCAGGATCACAGGCCAATGCTCAAAACCACTTCACCACCCTGGCTCTCTCAAGGCAGCTTACAGCAGATTAAAAGAATAGCTAGAAATCAGCAAAATCCACATCCTAAAAAGTGATTAAAAAACAGTTAAAACCATAAATCATAAAAGAGCATAATGAAGTAACACATAGAAAATCCTGCAAAATGCACACACAAAAAAAAGAATCAGTTCCCAAAGGCCTGCCAAAACAGAAAAGGGCTTCACCTGTTTGCAGAAAGACAGTAGGAATGGCGCCCAAAATAACCTCTCCGGGAAAGGCTTTCAGGAGCCCTGGGGAGCCACCAAAGAGAAGGCCTCTCTTCCATGTTCTCACCAGATGTACCTATGGAGGTGTGTTGGGACAGGCAGCAGGGCCTCCCCAACCTGCCAAAAACCTGGCGTGGATTCACTGCACCCCAACATGGAAGCCACCAACGGGGCAAGCACAGTGCTTGAATCATTCCTTATTCTGTGGACCTGCCACCTGGATAGTTTGGGCACCTGAGCACTGACATACGCGATGGAAGAGGCATTTTGCTACTGCTGTTCTGACGCCTGCTTTCTTCTGTCACTATTGCTGCTAATAGGCAGCCCAGCCTTTCTTGCCACATCCCCCCCATCCCCTTCCAAAGAGGGTGAGAACCAGCCTCCCATCACAGTGACCTCCGCACCACCCTGCCCCCCTCCCGGACCCGGAGGCACCTCATTGGCATGCAGAGGCCTGGGGGAGCTGCAACTGCGGATTTGAATACTAAAGGTCAACGCTTCAGGTTAACGTTTCTCACATCGTAATGAAGGGGAGGAGGTGGGGAGATCAATAAATAATAACATGGAGGTATTGGTTTCCCTTGGCAGAGAAGGAGGAGGAGAACAGTCAGGTGCATTTAAAGGAGCCAGTCTGCATGAAAGAGTGTCTGGTAAGTTTGGCAGAAGGAAAAGCAAAGTTGGAAAGGGAGAAAGGAAGGAGGTGCAGCTAAGAGAGGCCAGGATCCATTGGTGTGCTATGTCTTGCGCTGCATTTCCAGTCGTGAGACAGTGGCAGAGGAGGGTTGGCAAAATTTGCTAGCCTGCTTCTCTCATCACTTTTTTGCTTCATGATTGCTACATCCATGGCCTTTTCGTTCCTGCCACCATGGTGTGGTTACACAACTGCGGTGTCCCAACAGGATTCTAGACACTGAGAGTGTGAGGCAGAAGGTTTGTTTTTCCCTCCCACAGGGTCAAATGTTTCTGAAGATCAGATAAGGCCCATTAAAAATCCCGTCTCTGACCCACCACTTGGGAACCATGCCTTCTAGGGGATTCTGAGTAGTGACAGCCAGTAGCTCCCAGTTCAATGGGGCTATGAATCCATCCCAGGTTCTAACTCAGCCTCTAGAGGAGTTCTCCAAGGTGCTGAACTCCATCCCAACAATGTTCTTAAAAACCTGCAATTGATTCACCACCCCACAGACACTGAAGCCACCAGCCTTTACTGATTCTGGGAGCTGTGGCCTCAAAAGTAAATTTCCCAAGCTTTCCTCTATCTTTTCTTTGAAATTTTGTCTGGCTGGTTGGATAGCACTGCATCAGCCTTCCAAGTTCACTTCTTCAGCAGTAACAGCATCACCAGGTGTGGCAACAAAGATCAAGAGAAGGGAGCGAAGGAAACATCCCGCAGTCACTTGCAAAAACTCTTCTGGACTGGGTTACCAGTGGCCGCCTGGCATACAAAAACAAACATGAAGGTTAGGTAGCCTGCCTTGGGTCATGCCCTCCCCGGCAGTACCAGTGATTTGCCTTTGTCTGTCCCTGAAGCTGAGAGAGAGTGACTTGCCCAAGGTCATCCAGCAGGTTTCAATAGCCAAGTAGAGATTTAAACCCCAGTGTCTACTGCAACACTCAAAACCTACACCACGCTGGCTCCTGCGTTCACTTAACTTTGCAGCAATTGATTCAGCGCATCTACTTTAATGGAGAAAAAAAAACAATAAGATTCAAGCCAACATTTTGTTTTGTTTTTAAAAGAAAGGTTGCTCTTGCCTGAGAAAGGAAAGGGGAGAGAGAGGAAAAGGAGCGACGGAAAGAAAAGTAGTAAGAACAAAAAAAGGAATCAAGGATGGTAAAAGACGGAGGCAAAGGAGAGATCAAGACACAGAGTCTCCGGAGCGCCGGAGCAGCAGTCGAAAGAGGAGATTCAATCAGCCAGAAGCATTAAGGGATGCACAACCCAGCTGTTCCCCAGACCTGAGAAGGAGGAGTTTGCTAACCAGCCCTGCTGAAAACTGATGGTGGGATGCAAGAGTCACCTTCCTCCCTGAGACACACACACACAATCTGCACACTTCTCCCCCCCACACACACCGCCAGTCCCCTCTGCCTCCTACTCCAATGGCCTGCGGCAAGGTCTTCCCCATCACGATTTAATGCCGAATCAAAGGCTGCCTTCTCCTTGCCTGAGGTTTGCTCCAGGTCTGGAATCTTCTTTGCCAGAGAAAAGGTTGAAAGTGCCCCGGTTTGTAAATGGGGGCCTCGGGGAGCAGAAAACCACTTGAAAAGGAGAAGAGACCCCCCCAACACGTATGTGCCTTCCTTCTCACCCTCCTTCCCATCCTCCTTTCAACCACACCTGAGCCAGATTGGTGACAAAGGAGGGCAAAGAGAGAGAGAGAGAGAGAGAAAGCAACCTTACAAAGCAGCGCAATGGTTCTGGTGATGGTTCAAAATTCATTCCTTCGAGTCTGGAATTTAAAGATCATGCTAAAGAAGTGTGCGATTAAATTTTTATTTTTTTAAAAAAAAACAGCAACCTAAAATTCCAAATCATTTGGGTATGAATTTGGGCTTAAAACAAGTGTGCGGAAAGTGCCAAGCCCAGGCTGTGTGCTTCCCCGTCCCATTTTTTTCAAGGGCCTTCTCAGTGGCGGCCCCTGCCCTCCCTTGGGAAGCCAGGCGACTCCTTCCTTGCTCCGTTTCCGCCAGCAAGTGAAAATTTTTCTCTTCTGACAGCGTTTTAGGGCTCGGCGACGTATTAGGCATGCTGTACTTTTTAAATTTTAATTGCTTCTTTTAATCTCTTTTTACTGGTCTTAACTCTTTTATTGTTTCAGTCTGTTCCAATCTGTATTATTTATATGTTTTTAAACTTTATTGTTTTAATACATAAGCCACTTTGAGGCCCAGGCCATTTCCACACTAGACTGTTATAGCGCTATGATTCCAGTTGCAACATCCAATGGAATCCTGGGGTTTGCAGTTTCGGGAGGGGCCGGATGCAAACCCTAGGATTCCATTGGATGTTGCAACTGGAATCATAGCGCTATAACAGTCTAGCGCGGAAATGGCCCCGATGTTGGGCAAAAAGAAGGATACAAATAAAGATATTTAACAACAACAAACAACTTTTAACAGTGTGTTGTGCAGCCCTTTAAAAACTCACCCCCGTCCTCCTCCTCCTCCTCCTCTTCCACCAGCTGTTGCTTGGCCACTTAAGGAGCCCAATTTCTCACCACCACAAACCCTCTCCTGATGCCCCCACACATACCCAAGGAAGGAGAGGGGAAAGAGAGAGGAGGTATAGGGCCACCCCGGCTGACCCACCCCTCTTTCCCTCAGCTGGTTTGCACCTCCTTCTCATAGTCACACACACGCCCATTTTGATATTTGCAAATTTTCCACTTTTGCACTCCTAACCCTAGCAAATGTGGAGGGCCATCTGTATATACTTTAACAACTATGGCTGCATCCTATGGTGGCACCAGACCTGTCTGGCTGATAATCCTAAGTCTCCCCCCTCCCTAAACTACAAATCCCAGGATTCCAGAGAACGTTGCCATGCAAGCCATACTGGAGCACAATCACTGGGTAGTGTGAAAGGGTCCCAAGTAATGCTCTCCTTCTGAGGGTGTCTTTTGCCTCGCCAGAATCCAACTCCTTCACATCCAGCTCTAATTGCTTAAGGGGGAATTGGAAAACTGGAAGCCAAAGAGTTCTCCCTCCAACGCTTTAGGAAATAAAACTGCCATTATTGACTGGTTGGGGCTCAGACACATTCCCCTCTGCTGATATTCAAATCCAGCCGTGGGATTCCCACCCATCCCCTTCATCCGCCAACCCCACTTTCATATTCTTGCCTTGTTGTCAAGGTGAAAATAAAAAATAAGAACACTTGAAAGGTAAGCAGGATAGAGGGAAAGAGGAGAGCATGGCCACAAGTGACTTCCTTGCGGATGGAACAGCGACGTCCCCCAGGAGGCAATGCAATGATGGTTGTATGATTTCTTTGGGCTTGTTCGTTGGCCAGCCCTTCCATTAATTAAAGAAGTATTCCCTCAGGAGATGGGTGAACGAAGAAGTGGGAAGTCCAGGACCGAGGGAAACTCACAACCACTATGGCTTCTCCAAAACACCTGTTGGAAGTAACCTGGCCATCTCCCCCAAAATCTCAGCCTTGATCTAGAACAAAGGATACTATGAGCAGGAAAATCTGCTAAACTGGATGGACTGATGTTGGATGGGTGGGAGGGAAGAAACGGCAAGAGAAAGTGTGCTTGAGGAAAGTAATACACATGGAAAGGGTTACCACTTCCTTCTCTAATGCCTGGCATGAGCGGGTTAATTGTCCCCTTTCTTTTCTCTAATCCCTGGCAAGGAAAAGGTTAATTATTCCCTTCCTTTCCCTAATGTCTGGCACAGAAAGGGTTCTCCTTCTTCAGTCCTTTTCCAGGCAGCTCTCCATGGCAGGAGAAGGCACAGGGCCAAAGCGTTACCTCTGGGTTGCAATTTGCTCCTGATCATCACCTTTTCCTGCAAGTAGATGCAGGAGCAGAGAGGCGGAAATCAACCCCAAGGGATGCCTCCCATTTCAGCTCCCTCCTTCCTCACTACAAGCAATCAATCTCAGCTTGGAAGAGAGGCCGATCATCAATTATCAGACAAAGCATGTTAAAGCGCTTCATCTGTAGTGGAGATAATTACTGCGATTAATTATTCATGTGACAAGGGCCGGCAAGATGAAAACCAGAAGCCATCCCCCCCCCAAAAAAAAACCCCAAGACCAACATTTCTCTCCATTGGCAGGTGAGAAGCAGAGAGCTCAAATACACCAAATGCTCTGTGCAAGGAGGCAAAGATACAGCCGAGCACAGCTTATGGTTTTGCTGGAAAGGTCTTCTTAAAAAAATACTAAGGCAAAAGAAGAAGGCTATGGAACTCTTAAGGTTGCCCTCTGAATCGTAACTCCGGCTCTCTTTCCAAAGAGAGAAAAAGACAGAGAGAGAGAATGAGGCCATTTCCACATGAGACTGTTATAGCACTATGATTCCACTTTCAACATCCTATGGAATCCAGGGGTTTGCAGTTTCGGGAGGGGCTGGCCAGCCCCTCCCGAAACTGCAAACCCCAGGATTCCATAGGATGTTGAAAGTGGAATCATAGTGCTATAACAGTCTCGTGCGGAAATGCCCTGAGAGAGAGACCAGCTGGAGTACGCCTTTCCTTTGCTATTCCTCCACAGACTACTTTCCAGAAGAACCCCAATTTCCGCCAATTCCCATCACTGTGTATTTTTGCCAAGAAAAAGTAGCAACACAGATGTGCACAAACCATCAATGTGAGGGACATGCTACTGTGTTTGGGTATCTGAGCATAAACATTACTGTAAGATGTGGAGCCAAGATTTTACTCTTTTTCCCCCTGCGCTGCTAAGACTTGAGTCCCTTTCATGTTACGCAGGGCACTACGCACACCCATCCTTCCCAGTTTGTCAGGGACAGCCCAAATTAATCCTCTATCATCCCACTTTCTTGGATGCTCTTAAAAAGTCCCATTTTCTCTCCTCCTCCCACCCTCCTCTTTGGTCCTCAGCTTCCTTCAATGGCTGCAAACTGCTGCAGAAGTAGTTTTCACTCAATTAACTCCAGAGGAAGGAGAGGAAAGGAGAAGCAGGCTCTCACTCTTCCCAGGAGACCCAGGCAAAAAGCAAATTGCTGTTGCCTCTCCTGGCTTATGTGCTCTTTCTCATTAATAACTTCTTCCTTCTTGACGCTAATGTTGCTTGATCACCAGCTTTCATCTGTAAAATGTTAGACGGGATGTATTTAACACCCCCTTCCCATTTCTTTTTTTTAAAAATCATCTTGGCTCAAATAAACCTGAATTATAGAGCCATAGAGTTGGAAGAGACCCCAGGGGCCATCCAGTCCAACCCCCTGCTATGCAGGAACACCCATCAAAGCATTCCCAACAGATGGTCATCCAGCCTCTGCTGGAAAAACCTCCAAAGAAGGAGACTCAACCACACTCCGAGGCAGCATATTCCACTGCCGGACAGCTCTGACCATCAAGAAGTTCTTCCTGAGATTCAGGTGAAATCTCCTTTCCTGCAGCTTGAATCCATTGCTCCTTCTCCTAGTCTCTAGAGCAGCAGAAAACAAGCCCATTCCCTCCTTGACATGACATCCCTTCTAATATTTAAACATGGCTATTATGTCCCCTCTTAGCCTTCCCTTCTGCAGACTAAACATCCCCAGCTCCCTAAGCCACACCTGATAGGGCTTCATGGCCTCCAGGCCCTTCACCATTTTGGGAGCCCTCCTCTGGACACATTCCAGCTTGTCCATATCCTTCTTGAACTGAGGTGCCCAGAACTGGACACAGCACTCCAAATGAGGTCTAAGCAATGCAGAATAGATAGTACCGTTACCTCCCTTGATCTAAACCCCATACTCCTATTGATGCAGCCAAGAATCATGTTGGCTTTCTTGGCTGCCGCATCACACTGCTGACTCATGTTCAGCCTGTGGTCCACGAAGATTCCTAGATCCCTTTCACACGTACTATTATCCAGCCACATGTGCCCTATCCTATATTTGTGCTTTCCATTTTCTCTGCCTAAGTGTAGGACCTTCCATTTCTCTCTGCTGAATTTCAGTTCACCATGTAAACGAGTCCAAGGTACAGGTTCCCAATGCATGCCACCGCCAAAGCTCCCTGAGCATGCCAGCAGTGGGGCTGAAGTCTCCCGCCACATGTGGCCCAACGATGGGCCAACCACAGCTGCTTCTGCTTGTCCGCATCAGTTGTCTTACGGCATCCGGCTGCAGGTCCTAAAGTATTTTCTTCTAGTTTGCAGCTCTTCTGCCTCAGAAACACTGCAGACAATCATCTTGGCTATTCTCAGCACAACTCTGACTGGCTGCATTACTCATGCGCTGTACATCTGGCCCTATAGAGTGGTGGGTTTTTTGTATTTTTTTTCCAGCCTGCGCATGCATTATTCACATTTTAGTACACAGCTCACACAGCTCCTACCTGCGAGAGCCCGAGGTAAATAGACACCGTCTCAGAGATGTAAAGGAATTTTCCCTCTTGGTTCAGCACAAACACAAACCCGTCCAGGGACTGTGGAGAGAAAGAAAAGAAACAAGAAATATATATATTTATTTATTCCAAATAATGCAGGTCACTTCTGCTGCCAAGAAGAGTGGAAATGAAAGCTGAGTGTTGCACAAGCTAGGGCAGGGAGATTGCCAAAATCTTATTTCAAAATGGTGGATTATTCTGTCATAAGGACTAGAAACCCCATCCCAACTCAAACTCTTGGAGCTGCAGTTTTTCATGTTTTGGTTGATTTTCCCAGCACCAATCTCAAAGAACCAAGATAGACATCAACATTTTAAAAACAGTGGAGTGCAGCAAGCTCTGAAAAGATTAATTGGTACATATCTTAACTGCAGATTAAATATAGTGCTCTGGTTAATTAACTAGTGAGGATAAACAGCAATTGCATACTCTGGATTCCTTGAAGAACACCCCCACCATTTCATAGATGGCAGAAATAAGCTGATTCTCTCTAGCTTTCAAGCTGGATAGCAAATAAGACATTCTCAGTAAATTCTTTTCTTCCATCCAGGAAGAAATAGTATTTGCTTATTAAATCATTAGATATTTTTTTAAAAATCCCGCTATCTTCCAAATCCTCCTCTTCTGGTGAGATTGGGCAACGTGCAGATTTATTCTTCAAGTCAATTTGGTTAAAGTTTTTAGACTTTGGTTTTTCAGCAAAGAAAATTAATTCACAATTCTGGTTAATATGTGTGGTGAAAGCTAGGGAGATTATCAATCTCTTCCACTTTGTTCAACGTGTGTGTGTGTGTGTGTGTTTTTAAGCATGAGTTCATTCCATTCCACTTTCTGCATCAAATTTCCAAATATTTTTGGGGAAAAAATGCAAACCAGAATCAGAATGTATTTTTTAATTGCATGGTACCCATTTTGTACCAAATTTTCCCTAGTGGGTGTTTGTTTATAGCTGGCTAAGATTCCTATATTAATTCCCAAACAGAAAAACATATTTTTAATTTCTCTCTCTCTCTCTCTCCCTCCCTCTGTGTGTGTGAGAGAGAGACAACTGTCAGCAACTGTGATTGGTACTTTATGCATCACCATGGGCCCTCCTTCGCTCTCAGATTTTGGCGGAGAATTGGCAACCCTACATGCCGGTTTAAAGCCTTCCAGGTCCCAGACAAGCACCTTGAAGCAGCTGCTTAGAAATATGGGAACATCTGGAAATCCATTTGCAAAGGAGAGCAACAAAAAAGGAAAAAAGGACCAACCCTGAATTGGCTGTTTGCAGTTGGCCAGCAAGGATGGTGATCCAGACAGTAATTTTTTGAGGAGGCAGCGGGGAGACAGATCAAGGCCAAGGCTGGAGGGTAGGGGGAGAGAACGGCCACAGCCAGCGGCCCCCCCTCCAGAAACTGTTCTAGGAAACAGGAAACTGTTCCCCAGAGAGACCCAGGACGGAAGACCCCGCCAGACAGCCCTTTCAGTCTTACCATGGCAAACGTTAACCAGCGCCAAGAAATGCCCGTTTTTGGGTTCCTAGCCAGCACTCTTCAGCCGGGCAATGATACCCTGGCGTTTCCCCCCTCTAAGGTGACTCTTGAGAAGTTATAAAATCAACCCCAAGAAATAGGTAGTTGGATCATTTTATGGTATCACGCAGCACAGAGCCGGGTCACAGCTGTGGAGCAGATTTTCTGCCCCTGGGATCCTCCACAGGTGAGCGGAACTTCTATTTATTCCTTTTCAAAAAAGGAAAAACGCACAGAAAACCAACAGCAGTCAGAAGTTTAGGCTGAAAGAAAATGGACCCCAACTTATTTTTGTGGCCTTTGACCGCCCCCGATTTCTCAAGGGAAGAAAAGAGGGGCAATATCCTCTCTTAGAAGACTCCAGAAGGACCAATTCATCTTTTAAATAAGTTGTAACACCTCCCCAATAATGTTCAACATTTTGTTTTCCAAAATCCAAGTAGCTTTCTAGCTAGTTCTGGTTTTGCTTCTTCATTTTTTGGCCTTTTTAGCAGCCTGTGTGACCCTTAGACCTGCCCCAGTTACGTATCCTTATTTTAAACCTGCCCATCTCTGCTACTGATCTCTGTTTAGCTAGCTCAGCCACAACGGAGGGGGCTAAAAGTCACAGCGCCATCTGATGACAGCTAGAGAAACTGTCATCCAATGCATTTCAATGCTCTTTAATGCTGTTCTCTTAATCTCACTGCACTACCAAAGTCAAGAAGACCTGGCCAAGCTCTGAGTGAGCTTATGGATAGAATTATGTGCCTTTACAGGAGATGAAACTGGCAGTAAGATGGAAGCCTTTGCTACGGCTGCTGTAGAGTCAGATAAAATGAAAACTCCGAAAGGCGTCCAAGAGGGACACAAATGTAGACCCTTTGATCTCTTGCAGAGAGCAGCCTTTGTTGCTTTACTGTTGCGTTTGGGTGGATCCAAAAAGTGCAAAACTGGCCGACACAGAGAGAAAGAAGTTTTTTTTTTTTAAATTATGTGTTCCAGAGTTGAAAAACAAGAGTTCCTGACAGTCAGGAACCCCTTTGGGAAGAAAAATAGATGATCCAGAATTTTCTGCAAATGTTCCAAAGCATTGCAGAGAAATAGCTGTGCAAAGAAAAACATATGTGTTTTTTTTCAGGTTCAAAAAACTTCAATGCATTGCTCTCACCCTAAGATTCCTCCTCCTTGCCACGAGGCCTGGGGAAACAGGGCCATGTACCCTGAGGAGTGGGTACCCTAGCTGGCACCCCCTCCCAGATGAAGACAAAAAAAAACAAAAATCTTGTACTTCCCCACAAAAATTTTGGACATGTCCCTAGCTACATCCTTCCCCATGGAGAAGGGAATCTCCATAAGCTTCTGCTTCTCTCTCCCTCTTCCCCACTGCAAAAGACCCACCATAACAATGTCCTTTTATACTGCTGGAATATATTTGCACAATTACGACATTCCCCCATGAAAGGGAGGGGAGAGAGAAATAGCAGCAGATGAATGCAACCGACAGTCACTTTAACGTTCAGGCGCGTTAATTACTGCTGACAGATAAAATTGCCTTTTTTTAAAAAAAAAATCAAGCTGTTTCGATGAGATGCTCGGAGGTCAGCGCCGCAGCAATTAAACGGTTGACACCATGTGATGGGGACGTCTCTGTGGGGATAAAGGGAGAGAGGAGGAGGAGGAGAAAGAAAGGTCTGTCCTGATTTATTTCATTGGGATAAGCAACTGGCCCATCAAGAATGCTTTGGATAGGTAGTAAAAGTGGAGGAATTTTAACAAGACCAGGTCTAGATCCCATTTCTTTTTTCTTTTAATGGAATACACACATACTGTCCCCAAAAAGAGATAATTGTTTTCCTTCGGCCCTTTCAGATTTGTCATTGCTATGGACTATCAAGTCAACTTCAAGTTTGGAGAGACCTTCCTGAGCATTGGTCAACAATGTTGCTGCTCAGGTCTTGCAAAGCCAGGATTGCGGTTTCTTTGACGGAATCAGGCCATTTTGGTAATGCGGCCTTCCTTTTTTCCTACTGCCTTCCGCTACTCCCACCAATATCATGCTTCCTAGTGTGCTAAACCAATCTCAGGATATGTCCAAAGCATGACAGTCTCAGCTGAGTCATTATGGCTCCAGGCTTGATTTTTTCTTTCTTTCTTAGATGCATTTATATGGTCGTTTCTGCACTGGACCGTTATAGCGCGATGATTCCACTTGCAACATCCTATGGAATCCTGGGGTTTGCAGCCGCCCGGCCCCTCCCGAAACTGCAAACCCCAGGATTCCATAGGATGTTGCAAGTGGAATCATTGCGCTATAACGGTCCAGTGTGGAAATGGCTTATGTCTTCTCAGCAGTCCTTGGTGTCTTTAGAACTCTCCTCCAGCGCATTTCAAATCTGTACATTTCTTCCTGTCTTTCTTCAGTGCCCAATTTTTACAGCCATGCATAGAACTGCAAATATTATGGCATGCATGAACTATAGAGCTCTGGGTTGTTGTGGTGGTGGCAGTTACTTGCCAACAAGACGGCTTCAACTTATGGAGACCCAAGAGCCCCAGTCATCAACTGCCCCATTTCTCTGCACCACAAAACCTCTCCCAATGCTCCGCACACACCCAGAGAAGGAAGTGGGCAAGAGAAAAGAAATATAGGGCCACCACGCCATCCCACCCCCTTTCCCTCTCCTTTCGCTGACTTGGTTTGGACCCTGGCTGCCTGCTCTCCCCCCAGTGCCTTGCCCCCCTTCCCCACCGACAGAGACATTTTGATATTTGCTATTTATCCACTTTTGCAAGGGTCCTGTGTATCTAATCCTCGCGAATGTGGAGGGCCAGCTCTATATACCTAGGCTGAAATGCACTGGGCTTGTTCTAAAATTAAAAAATAAAACCCATCCACTAAGGCAGGGCTTTCCAAACGGTGTGCCGCAACACATTCGTGTGTCGCTTGAAGTGTGCAGGTGTGTTGCCTGCAATCTTGGAAATGTATGTTATTTATAAATCATATATTTTTACAAATATGTGAAAGGTTTTCATGAGATGCATGTATCCCCATATATTTTGTTACTATAACTTGTGTCTGTATCTCTTACAAGGGGTTAGTTTAACCTCTGGTTTGCTAGTAAAACTGAATTACTGTGTCGCGAAATGATGCATGTCTAAAAAGTGTGTCACCAACATGAAAAGTCTGGAAAGCTCGCATTAAGGACTTGGAGACCCCTCTCCCCTTTCCCCTCAGATTCCTTTAAGAGTTGCGCAGAAGAGAGAACTTCAGCAGGCGCCGCCTGGCCCCACGACAAGCCCCACGTGCTGAAAATGCCCTCTTCTCCCCAGATCCTACTCTAGTAACCGTCCCTCCACCCCATCCGGAAAAGGACAAGACAGAAAATCTTGTACACATCCAAGCAGAGTCCTGCAAACTCCTTCTGCTGCACTTTAATAAAAAGGGTCGGCAGAGTTTTCTTCTCACGGGGAGAGAGAGGCCACCGAACGCTTTTCTGCCAACCATCTGTTGAGCCCAAGTTCCCCATCCTCCCGTAACATTGCCCCCACCCCAGGCAAGTGGCCAAATGCAATTGTTTCCAAATAAAGCCAAGTTAGTCCCATAGCAGCGGGTCTTGAGAGTGGTGAGGATCTCAGGAGATACAGCAGTGGGCAAGTGGAGAAATCTATTTTGGAAAAGAAACGCTCACACCTGGCCACGGTGCCAAATGACATTAACGCCTCGCCTCAGCGCTACACAGGACTGCCGTGCCCAAGCCTCTAACTCAATTCATCCACCGCGCAGCTGCTCCTCCAATTGTGGGTAAAATTAGGTTCACTTTGAGCTGCTGGGCCCAGCGAAGGAGGCCATCACTTGGAGTCTGCAAAGTTATTTCCTGAACACAGCAAAGAAGAATACGTCTTCTCGCTATCACTTATGCAGGGGAGGGAGAAATGCCTAGTGGTCAGAGCAATCAGGTAGACATACCCTCCAGTATTTTGCAGATGAAAACAACATCAGAGCATAGTCAAGATGGCAAAAGTGATTCCACTTTCAACATCCTCTGGAATCCTGGGGTTTGCGGTTTTGGGAGGGGCCGTCCAGCCCCTCCCGAAACTGCAAACCTCAGGATTCCAGAGGATGCTGAAAGTGGAATCATCGCGCTATAACAGGCTAGTGCGGAAATGGCCTAAGTGAAAACTACTTTCGCACTTTGGAATCAGTCCGCAGCAAGGGAGGTAAACTGAGGGCAAAACAGGGAAGTGGCAAGTGGCGAGAAAAACCAGGACACCCTAAAAGCAGTTGAAGAAGTGAGATGACAGAGGATTAATTGGGACTACCCAAATTGGGCCGGTTCAAGGGTACAGATGGGGGTATTTACTTCTGTCTATGTTACAAACTGGAAGGAGTAAGGCTGCCAAGTGAGCACTCTCCCACCCTGAGACTTCAGGGACAAAACTGGGGACTCAGGTGTCATGTCCTTCCTTGGAGACCCTGACAGTGAGAAAGGCAGAAGTTTCCCCAGAAGTTTGCTCAGTAGAAGATAACAACCAACAGCAGGGGCCTGAGCAGAGGGAATAAACAGCAGAAGACGAAACAGCACAGACTCCCTCCTTGTGGGAGAGAGGACGCCAGAAAAAGGTCTCAGCCATTCAGCTCGTTTAAGTAGCAAATGGGCTTTAATGGGGCAACGTCATTAGCCTATAAAAGGCAAACATCAACTCCCAGGGTTGATGCCTGATCTTTCTGGTGGTTGAAGCCCTGTGGTTTCTTGAATCCTGACTCTCTTGGACCCCTCCTTGTTTGATGCTGATTTGGATTTGCCTTTGTGGATTTGCCTTGGGACTTGCATTCTTGACCTGAACTTTGTTAGGACTACTCTTGCTCTTGCCTCTGTGAGTAAGCTCTGCCCTGCTGGTGTGTTATTCGGTTGCCTGGGACATGACACCACAGGTAACCCTTTCTTTTGGACTACCAATCTCAGAGGAGGATGCTGGGAACTGTAGTGCAAAAGAAGGAACATTTCTGAGCTCTAGGCTTGAACTTCTCCCTTCCTAGAAAATGCCTTCTGTACATCCTTAGAGGCCATTGACCTGTGTTCCATTAACCATGTTTTTTTCTCCTCAGACACTCAACTTGAGACATCCAGATTTTGGGGCGACAAAAACAGGGAACTAGAATTTGCAGGAAAGGGAGGACTCAGAGCTCAAAGGAACCCCAGCAGCTTTTGCAAAACCAGGGAAGCGTTCTCCTCGCCGACTCACCCTCCCCTGCCTTCCCAGCCCCAGGAGTCCTCCGTCGATGCCAATCATCCCGTCAAAAGCAGAGCAGAAATGGTAGACCCCGGGTCAGTGGCTGCTCTGGTTCTTCTGCCCAAGATAAAACGATGGAATTTTAAAAGCTGGATGGTCAGTTGAACCATGGTGGGGTGGAGGAGAGAAAGGAAAGGCGGGGGTCTGTTGTCAATTACTTACTCATTGCAAGGATAAAAATTGTAAAATTATTAATTCTTGAAGATTTACACCTCTGCCTCTTACCAGTGAAAACTACCTGCTAGTGAAACTATGAAAGTAACATACAAGTGCTTTTTTTCCAGCACAGCTTTGTGATTAGGCACTAATCTCTCACTGGCCCTGGACTCCACTGGGCTCAAATGTGGATGACGCACATCTTTGCTCCGCAGCAAAACTCACCCGCTGCCTTTCATTCAACCCAACTGTCACTCTGCATAACCTACCTCATAGGGATGTTGCGAAAAAACAGAGGCGAACTGCTTGTCTGAAGCAAGGAATATATACCTCTGATTTTAAGTCTTTGGCAAAACAGCACGTTGACTCAAGGGTTGCAATGGAAAGAAAGGGAATTCTTGGATATTCTTGGATATTCTCCTTGAGTATGTGCCACTGGTGGTTATGGGGGAAGTGAGGTGAGCCAGAGCCATTGTTCCCCCACACACACACTCAGTTTGTCTGAACAACCAGGGTGGGTGTTGGCCGGGGACTGATAAATGGCTGTTTAGAACATTACCATATGCCACTTCTGATAATTAGCTAACAGCCCCAGGAGACAGCGGTAATGAGAGCTCTCAAGAAATAATTAGCCCAATCCGTCCGCTTCACCGGTGCTCGCCCTGAAATGTCACGGCTCCTGAGTTACACTTGCTGCTACCGCCGCTGTAGTGGCATCTGGGCACTTGGGGAGGGGGGCTGAGACCCCACGGCTGGATCCTCCTAGCTCACAGCGGTGGCAGCAGCCAGGTTGGACAACTGAGTGCCGCTAGGCCAGTAACCATAGAATCATGGAGTTGGAAGAGACCACAAGGGCCATCAGGTCCAACCCCATTCTGCCACGTAGGAATACATCATCAAAGCACTTCCATCCAGCCTCTGTTTAAAAACCTCCAAAGAAGGAGACCACTACACTCTGACGCAACATATTCCACAGTCAAACTGCTCTTACTCTCAGGAAGTTCTTCCTAATGTTTAGGTGGAATCTCTTTTTCTGAAGTTTGAAGTCATTGTTCCTTGTCCGATTCTCTGGAGTAGCAGAAAACAGACTTTCTCCATCCTCCATATGACATCCTTTCAAGTATTTAAACATAGCTGTCACATTGCCTCTTAACCTTCTCTTCTTCAGGCTAAACGTACCCAGTTCCCTGAACCACTCCTTATAGGGCTTCATGGTTTCCAGGCCAACTGCTGTTTTGGTCACCGTCCTCTGCACACCTTCCAGCTGGTCAGTATACGTCCTGAATTCTATGCCCAGAACTGGACATAGAATTTCAGGTGGCGTCTGACCAGAGCAGAATTGGGAGAGGCGGGATATAAATAAATAAATAAATAATTATTATTATTATTATTATTATTATTATTATTATTATTATTAAACAGAGGTGTTTCTCTTTTCCAGTTCTGTGTTCTGTCTCCTTAGCACAGCAGACTTTTGAGTGAGGTTTTTTCTCCTCTCAGCCAAAATGACTTGCCCTTTCCCCTTATGAGAGCTAACTTCCCCACATTCTGCTGCCGAGTCTCATCTTCTCATAACTTGCAGCATTCAAAACACAGGAAAGAAATTGCATGGTAAGAAATCTGTATTTGGGATCCAAATTTAAGGCCACTAGGGGACAGGGAATACAGCTATCCTCTCTCCAATAGTTCAGAATTAATGCAAAACACCATTTAAATGTTGGAAGCATGAATACGCTATAGAAAACATTTCTGGATATCAGACCCTCAGGTCCAGGCTGAAGCCCTGAGAGATCTGCCAGCCCTATATGGAATATTGGGATTTGCAGTAGAGGGAGCACTAGATCTCTTTGGCTGAGAATTCCAAAATTCTTGTTGTGTGCCTTCAAGTTGTTTCTGACTTATGGAAACCCTAATGCAAACCTATCCCTGAGGCTGAGAGTGTGAGACACCTAAGGTCGGTCTCCACAGCTGAGTAGAGAATTGAATCCTGGGCCATTTCCGCACGAGACTGTTGTAGCGCTATGATTCCACTTTCAACATCCTATGGAATCCTGGGGTTTGCAGTTTCAGGAGGGACCGGCCGAATCATAGCGCTATAACAGTCTCGTGCGGAAATGGCCCTGGTCTCCAGGGTTATGGTTTAATGCTCAAACCACTACACCATGCTGGCTGTCCAAATACACCACCCTGAACTGCAGATCCCAGCTTTCCACAGGATGGAACCATGGCTGAGGAATCCTAACACTCAAACTGCAGGGTGTGAAGCGGCCCCTGTTACAGATGGAGCACAGGTAGAAGGATGGCAGCTGAACTCGGCCGGACTCACCTGCAGGATGTGACCACCCAGGTGCTGTTCAATGAGCTCCGTCAGCAGCGGGTTCACACTTCTCCGGCCAGAAGCTGTAGGGAGGAAACAAGAGCCCGACCATCAGAAAACTCCCATTTCAAACAACACCCCCATTGCAAGCCCAGCACCCCTTCCCCACCCCAGATTGATTCCCTGATGTCTACAGTTCCCAGGAGTAGCGGGGGGAAACACTGCAATGACGGCTGAGGAGATATTCTTCCTGTGACCCCACAACCACCAGGAACATAGAGCTGATGTTTACCTGTGCAGGTAAGGGTGGGTGGGGCATAATGTTGGAAAAATGGGAATTTGTGATGCCCCAGTCAGGACAGCAACTGTTGCCCACAGGAGACTCTATCTCAGCCACACTCAGAACCATTTCTTAGCTCCCTTCCCACAGACACACACACACACACATATTTTGATATTTGCAGTTTTCCTACTTTTGTGGGGGTCCTGTGCCCCTAACCTGGCGAATATGGAGGGCCAACTATATACATCACCTAACAGTCTGCAATCATATTTATGTGATCAAATGCAGGCATAATGGGTTGTCGTTTGCAGCACGTGGCCAAAAGCACGCTGTGCGTGTTTCAGGAACCGCAAGCCTGCCATCCGGAGCACGCAGTGACCAGGCATCTCACCTCAGAGCATCACAGCCCTTCTGCTTTGTCCCGGTTAGGGAATGAGGTGTCATCTCCCTCAGGCAATTTGGGGGGAAAAGAGGCAAATTTCTTGACCTGTGATTTTATGACCCAAACCCCATGTGACCTCAGCCCAGAGAATAATAACAATCATCCGCTGAAGAATGCTGGAAGTAGTGTTCATGGATGCTCCTCAGGTTCATCCTTAGCAGCTGAAGGTGGCAGAAGGTGAAACGTTTTACTCATTTTATATATTTTTGGGTCTGTTTGCTAATTGTTTCAATAAATAAATAAATATATATTCAATCAATCAATCAATCAATCAATCAATCAATCTCTCTTTTTTTTTAAGTGATCAGCTGAACCCTTCTGGGATCCAGAAGTACTGTTGGTTTGCTTTTTAATCACACACACACTTGTTGCAACCTAGGATGGCACACACTGTGTCGTGCACTCGGCACTCACTTTGGGGGAGACAACTGAGGACGGAGCTGGGGGGGTGGCTGAAAGGGGGAGGCACGGTGGGTAAGGGGGCGGAAGGACAGGACATGCCTTTGTGTTCTGCACATTCCTGGGAGACGGGATTAGAATACTTATCAGCCTCCGTATTCACATCTCCCTGAGCAAAGCTGAAAAGCTCACAAGACCCTGGCTTAACCTTCCTTTCAGCCTGCTTTGCCCATTGTGACTCAGGACGGCCAAGTTCCTGGGCTCCGGGGATGAGAGGATGAGGAAGGAAGGAGGGAGACGCCATCACGAGGAATGAGGAAAGGAGGCAGCGGAGAGAGGGAAGCCATGGAGGAGATTGTGCCAAGAGCTCTTGGAAAGCGCTGCTTTTTGGAGAGGAGAAGGAATTATGCACGTACGGGGCTTAGCATGGAAGTGATGCTCACTGCTTCAGTCTGTAGCAGGATGCTTGGCTTTGGCCCACTCCGACTCCATACCCTCCAACATTTCACAGTTGCCGACTGGGAGGTGTGTGGCCAAGTGTGTGGTTAAGACGGCAAAAGTTATCCGTGAGGAAGGATTCACAAGCAAGGAGAAGCTGCAGAGCTTTGCTTTTGCTTTTGCTTTAGCCTGCTGGCAAGAGCAAAGTTGTGTCCCTTCCTCTTCCCTCCCTCCTGCTAATGGAGCACAAACGCCTTTTGCATTTAAAATCCATTTGCAGAACTTGAAGTCAGCTGAGGTCACAGGAGGCGGCAAAACTGGAACATTTTAAATCCGGCTGGAAAAGTAGGACACTCAACTGACACTGTCCCTTGGAAAGAATGCAACCTCTGCCTCCTCCCAGAGTAGACATTTAATTAATGAATTAATGTTCCTTGACACCCTACCTTTCTCCCGGTAATGGGATTTTAAAACTTTCTCCAATGTTAACTCCTTATCTGTTACGTTTCCACTCTGAATGAGTTCAAAGTAGTGGAGATGACTCTCCTTTTCTTCCCTATTTCGTTCTCACAACAACCCTCTGAAGCGGCTCAGAGGAGGGGGAAGGAAGGACAGAGGGAGCGAACAAATGCTTGGCTCAAAAACGCCCAATGAGTTTCATGGCTCGGTCTGTGGACCTGAACCCATGGCCATTTCCACACTAGACAGTAATAGTGCTATGATTCCACTTTCAACATCCTATGGAATCCTGGAGTTTACAGTTTCGGGAGGGGCCAGACGGCCCCTTCCGAAACTGCAAAGCCCAAGATTCCATAGGATGTTGAAAGCGGAATCATAGTGCTATAACAGTCTAGTGCGGAACTGGCCATAGTGCTGTTATTACGTAGCGTGAAAGCTCCCCAGGAGCAGCAATTCACCTTTTCAAACAGCTTGCAGGCTCCACACTATGTGGCTTTTAACATTAAAAAAAAAAAAATACCAGTTTTTCAAAACGAGAAGCTGAGTTCCATTCACTTTCACTTTGGTTTTTCTCTTTCTATTTTCTGGCACCTGCATGGGAACCTTCCGAGATCCCAGGGCAACAAATTGGCCCTTGGACCTGACACAGTGAAGCCCCTTGGGTCCTGGACGGGACTCGGAGGCACAACCCACCCCATAGATTTACAAAGAGGTGTGGGGAAGCACAGCCCACACCGCAAGCTCCATTTCAAGGAGAAATATCATTTTTACAAAGAGTGTTTCATTTTCATTTTCTTTTTCTTTCTATTTTTTTTTTCAAATAAAAGAAAATCGTTGCGGCACCCGGCAGCCTCAGAGATGGCATTTATAATGGCTGTCTCCGTTATCTCTACAAATTTACTTGTAACTAACAAACAGAGAACTCCCTTGACAGACACACGGAACAATACCAGCACAGCTAATTGCGGCAATTTGCTCTGTCATTTTCTTTAATTCCTTCATTTTTCCTCTCTTGAAATAACCTCACAGGTCAGACAGAATGCTCCTATAATTAAAAGCATTTAACGTAAGAATTAGAAAGCTGCTAGGATTACGGGGAAGGGAAGGGTAGTCAGGGCGGGGTAGGTGGGTGGAAAAGGGGGGAGTTTGCAACTTGCGAGCTTTGAAAGCCATAAAGCAATTTAAAAAAAAAAAAAAGACAAAAAAGAGAACTCAGAAAACACGAGCACTTTTTAAAGAAAAACGTTTAAAGAAAAACATCCTAAAACTTCCGAGAGAGGGAGGATGAGAGTGTCATGGAAGCCCGGAAAGATTTGGACTCCAAATGGGATTACGACCGACGTGCAGGTGTAATACTGTTCAGTGCTCAGAGATACCAGAGCAAAACGACGCACTGACTTGACTTACGACATGTATATTTTCAGTGACTGGCCTGCTGCCCTTGGTTCGGTAACCTAACGCATTCGCAACTTTGAACAACACTTCCATCTCTTTTTGCCTACTGGTCACCTGATGATCTGTCTCAAACCCAAAGTGTGGGTGCCTTTCTCACAAGGGAAGAGCAAACAGGTTAGACGAGGGGCTTGAGGCGGGCTTGTGGTCAGCCTGTCCGCACTGCGTATCTAAAACATTTCCTAAGAGCAAAAGACAAGACTCGCCCCCAGAGCTCAGGGTGCGTTTCTCGGAGAGGAACGGGCTTGAGGAGGAAGGATCCTTCCTTCTGCAGCTTTTGAAGCTTCGGTAATGCGGAGTCAGATCGGATCCTGTTCCCCACTTCTGAAAAATCCTCCAGCTTCAGAAATGGGAAATAAGAGGGACCCTATTCCCCACTCTGAAGCTGTCGATGGCAAAACTGCAACTCTGCTTAAAGGGTTAAAACTGACTTTATTGGACTCTGTTCAGAGACTCTGGAATGTAGGCTGGGGAATAAAGTTGGCTTCCAGACTTGAGACTCGACTTGAAAGTATCTTCAAAGACTTGACTTGACTTGAGACCTGAAGGTAGAGACTTGAGATTTGGAGTAAATGACTTAAATACGTCACTGACTAGAGATAGGGAAACCATGATGGATCAATATCATCACAGAATCATAGAGCTTGAAGAGACCCCCAACAGCCATCCAATCCATCCCCGTCCAGCTTCTGCTTCAAATCTCCAAAGGAAAAGACTCCACCACGCTCCCGGGAAGCAGCATATTCCACCGCAGAACTGCTTTTACAGTTAGGAAGTTTTTTCCAAATGTGGAGGAGTCAGAGTCAGAAGTAATTTTGTGCGGAGTTAGGAGTCAGTATGAATGTACCAACTCCGTCTCCAGCCCCAAAAATAACAACTTATAACATGAAATCCTTAGTTGGTTGCACATTTACTTTCATAGGAATTTAGGAAAGTTTTCTTGTTCAGAAATGTCAGTGAAATAAATATGTTTCATGTTCCAGCAATGGAAACAGCTTGGTTATTCACATGGTGCTGATGAAATGCCTTGTGCTGCCATTTTACTACAGTATATTTGTTAGCACTAACTGCTATGCACTTGCCACTTATGAAGGAGCCAAAGCCAGGGCTGGACGGTAAAAAAACGGAGGCACTGGGGTCAAAGATTTGGTGCATTGTCTCCACAGCCATGGTTTAAAAATCTCTAAAAAAGGAGATTCCGTGGCCCTCTTAGGTAGTCTATTCCACTGTTGAAGACTTTTTACAGTGAAGAAGTTCCTCCTAAGGTTTAGTCAGAATTCCTTTTCTCACAATTTGGATCCGCTGATTCATGTCCTAGATTCTGGAGCAGCCAAAAACAAGCTCAGTCCATCTTCTACCTGGCATCCCTTCAGGTATTTAAAGATGGCTATCATGTCCCCTCTCTGTCTTCTCTTTTCCAAGCTAAACATACCCGGCTCTCTCAGCGGTTCCTCACAGGACTTGGTGGTTTCCAGACCTCTGATTATGTTGGTCGCCCTCCTCTGGACATGTTCCACCTTGTTAAGATCCTTCTTCAACTGCATTGCCCAAAGCTGGATACAATATTTCAGACGAGGTCTTAACAAAACAGAATAAGGTGACACTGCTATTTCCCTCAGTCTAGGCAGTAGACTCCTGTTGATGCAGCTTAGAATTGCATTGGTTTTTTTGGCTGCAACATCACATTGTTGGCTCACAACTCATGTCCACATGGCTGGGTGTGAACGCTTGACTACATATTTTGCATGTGGAGCTATGCCCCTAAACAATGCCACAGGTTCAACTGGAACTTGCAGGCCACTGCATAGATCTGGCCAAGGTCCAGTTAGCCACTTCCTCTCCACTTTCTAATTGATCCTCACTTCGAGTAGGCAGCAAAACAGAAGGCCTTCCCTCAGGTGGCCAAATGGCAAACATTGGCCCTGTTTTCTTGAGCTTGTTATAGGAAGTAGTTTTCAAACCCTCTGTCATTAAAGTCTCCCCAAACTGTAACTAACTCAAGCTATCAAATTTTTCAAAAATTATTTCATGACATTGAATCAGTTCTGTTGCCATGATACTGACACTGCCAATTAAGATTTCACTTCTCTGCCTGGGTGCAGCTTGGAGTTTTGTGAAAGGGTGGGTTGTGGAGATGTCAGGAATGTGCAAATACATGCCCCATACAACCGTGATCTCTAGGAATCTTAGAACCATAGAATCTTTGAATCCGTCAGTTCATGTCACCTGGAGCAGCAAAAACCAAACTGGCTCTATCTTCTATGTGGCAAACCTTCCAATCCCTTCAGATACTTAAAGACAGCTATCATGCCACCTCTCGGTCGTCACGCTAAGCATACCCAACACCCCAAGTCATTCCTCACAAGGCTTGTTCCCAAACCTTGGATCAATCATCTTGGTCGTCCTCCTCCAGACACGTTCCACCTTGCCAACAAAGTCCTTCCCAATGTTTAGGTGGAACCTTTTTTCTAGTAATTTGAATCCACCACTTTGCATCCTAAGCCATTTCCGCACTAGACGGTTATAGTGCCATGATTCCGCTTCCGACATCCTATGAATCCTGGGGTTTGCAGTTTCGGGAGGGGCCGGCTGGCCCCTCCCGAAACTGCAAACCCCAGGATTCCATAGGATGTCGGAAGCGGAATCATCGCGCTATAACCGTCTAGTGCCGAAACAGCCCTAATTTCTGGAGCAGCAGAAAACAAGGTGTGGCAGGAAGACAGGGTTTGAAGAAACTCACAAATAATTAAATCCTGAAAGTCAAACCCACAAACGTGGAGGGCTGACTCTATTTTTAACTCTTCCAAAACTCTTTTTAAATGTATCCCTTAAAAGTGTTTGGAATGTTATAGATAATTTAATTGCACATTAACGATAACCTTTTTTATGATTTAGCTCTATGGTATCTGTTACAATCTCTGCAAGCCACTTTGAGTCTCAGCTTTTAGTAGTCATCACCATCATAATAGGAGTGAGAATAATAGAAATAATAATGGAGGAAGAAGAGGGGGTTAGTGTCCACTCCTTGTGAATTAAAATGGGCTTTATTTGAAAGTTCTCAAAATGAAAGATTATTTGTGGATCAAGTTTTGTTAGCTCTGGTAGCTTGTCATAAGGACTTTGTAATTTTAATGCACTTTTAGTTTGTGTTTAAAAAAAAATGTATTGAATTGTTGTTGTTGCTGTTTTTGTTATGCCTTTTACTCAACAATAAGACTCAAGCCAGCTTAAACATTATTTAAACCAGTGTAGATTAAAACATAGAAAAAAAACATTATATATCTAGATAGACAGACAGACAGATACATAGATATAGATATTGATTGATATATAAAGATACTGAAATGATTAACTAGCAGAACTAAAAAACATAAAATGAGCAAAATGTCTGGGCTTCTGCCTTCCTCGGTTGCTGAAGGTGAAACTGAGCTCCATCCCAGATTTTCAACATCCTTCAGTGGATGATGGTATAGGTTGTGGCCATGTCATCTATGCACGTGTGTGTGCTTTTAAGAAACAATTAAACACTCTCTAGAATTGAAATCATTTAAACATTCTTTAAAGGCAGGATTTTTAAAGATCACCAGAACAGCACATCACCAAGTTGCAATCAGTTCCCGAAAGCCAGACAGAAGAGGGAAGTCATCCCAGAGAGGGAATTCCAGACCCTCGGATCAGGCCCCTCCCTTGTTCCCAGCAAACATGCCTGGAAAAGTTGTGGGACAGAAAGGGGGGCCTGTCTGTATCTGTAAAATACACACACACAAACACACACATCTGTCCGTCCATCTCTTTATATAAAATAAATGTGTTTCATATAGAGTCCTCCCTCCACATTTGCTAGGGTTAGGGGCACAGGACCCCCGTGAAAGTGGGAAAAAATATGAATTAACTCTAGGCCCTCCCAAACCACATTTAACACACAAAAAAGTGTGATCACCCTATTCAACCTACTGTGGATTCCTCTGAGGCATTAGGGGGTTCCTTTGCAAGAGGGAAGTGGGGTGCTGGTGAGGTTTACGGCCACCTCCGCTGCTTCCCCACACCATTTTTAATGGGGATTTACAAGCCTCGTTCACAGATTCTCAGTCTCACGAGGCGTGCAGTCCCTACTAGAAATGGCACAGGGAGGCAGCAGAAGTGACAGCAAATAATCCGTAAATAATCAAATCTGCAAAAGCGAAAACCACAAATGTGGAGGGCCGACTATATTTTTGTGAGGTGAACTATGGTAGACGATACCTTTGCAAACAGAGGATATAAGTATTTTAAATGGGTAAGTTCAAAGAGCAATGCAAATATACTACCAGCTACCAGCTCAGATGGGAGAAACACACCATTTTAAGAATGAACACCCTCTCTCACGGCACAATCCCAGCCTTTCTCTTGGCCAGCCTTCTCTTCCCTGAAGCTTCCTTGGGCCACTTACATTGACAGCTCGAGATTTGCTCAAGAGCACGCCAACCCTTTGCAAGATCATTCCTCTTTGCAAGATCACTCCTCTGGCTTCCACGCATGTTAACCGAGGGGTGGCAGCCAAAGCATCAACAGATACCAAGAAGAAAGCACATTCTCCATCCCCGGTCTTTTTATATTTTTTTCCTAATACTTCCACAAAGGCTAGAATCTTGCTCTGGAAGGGTTTGCGGTTTTGATTTTTTTCTTTTCTTTTCTGAGAGACAGCACTCATTTTGAAGAAGCCTCATTTTATAGATTCAAAGTGGAATCCTGCAGAATCATCCAAGATAAATTAGCCCTGCCTTCCAAACTCTCATCTCGAACGCTGCTAGAATATTGTTAAGGGGTTGTTGCTGTGCTATACAAACACCCGCTTACTTTAAATGCAGATTGGCATTGCGTGTAACACACTGTCGATTTCCACCCATTTCTTGCTGTCATTTAGGGCTCGCTCGCTCTCTACCTACGCGTGTTGTTTTTTCAAAGTTCTGCACCAAGAAAAAAAATTGCAATCCACAAAAATTAGGCACATTTAAGTGTATTTACTCCTGTATACCTATAAGCACGCAGCCCCAAATCCTCATTTCTTTTCAGCTCTCCTAGAAAATGCTTTTTTAAAAAAAATAAGACATCACAAAAATGTTGGGGGGTTTTTTTGCGTTATGTTTTGGATTTCATGAGAAAGCTTTAACCAATTAAAAACAATATTAAAGCATGGCTACCTCAGCAGTCACTCTTCCACATATTTCCCAAGAACAAAAGCAAAGCCTCATACCTGCCCACTTTCCAATTTATTTATTTTTTTAGTTCACGAAGAAAACTGGAAAAAGGGTGAACGGTGGACAAAAACCCCACCTGACAACTTAGAACAGAATTCAGAGGGGTCTAAGGCCACTTCCACACTAGACTGTTCTAGTGCTATTATTCCACTTTCAGCATCCTATGGAATCCTGGGGTTTGCTGTTTGGGGGGGGCTTAAAGGATTCCATAGGATGTTGAAAGTGAAATAATAGCACTAGAACAGTCTAGTGCGGAAATGGCCTTATGGGGACATTCATGCATCAAAGTCCCTGAATGTTCTCTTTGGTTCATTGCTATTCATATGGCATACAGTCTGTTTCTGGGCATAATTCAAAGTGCTGGTGATAACCTATAAAACCCAACATGGTTTAGATCCGTATCCTCCAACGATCTTGAATGAGCAGAGACAGTCCTAATTAATTCTCTGTCATCCCACTTTTTCAGCTGCTTTTAAAAATGTCCCAGTTTTCCTCTCCCACTTTCTTGCTTTGTCCACAGCTTACTTTAACTGCTGCAAACTGAGTTCAAAGTGCAAAAGCAGCTTCAGTTCAGTCAACTCATGGTGGGGCAGGGAGAGGAAAGGGGAGGAAGGATTTTGCCCTTCCCAGTAGCCTCAGACAAAAGCAAACCACGGCAGCCTCTCCTAGTTCGCGTGTTCTTCCTCCTTCATAATTTTGCCCTCTTGAACGCATTGTGATATTCTTTGGCCAGATGTATCCTAACTCTCATCCGTGAAATGTTGGAGGGTGTGTAGTCAATCATCCTCCCCAAAGATTCCAACAGTGAACTCTACGTGTATATTAGCAAACATCTCTTTGGAGCCTCGCAATCTATGAGGGTCTTTTCTACACAAAAGTAGAAAAGTTGGGATTGGGCTGAACTCTGTTCCCAAAATTAAACTCTGCAGATGGGAACCAGCTTTGGCCTTGAGTCCGTCCTGTCCTAATCCACTAAGTCTTGTTCTTCTACAGGGACAACCCACTCCAAAAGCTTTGAGGGGGTTAATGTCAAAATCTGGCGGGATTACTGGAGTCGCAGAAGAGCAAATTGTCCAGAGCTGGAGCAATCACTGAATTCTTCCCCCAAGTGTGTAATTATGTGGGAGAATAAAGCCGGTGGAATTGCTGCGGATTACGGCAGCACAGCTGCGACGCGCCTTTCGCAGAGCAGAGCAACGGCAGAATTAGCTGCAGCTGAATGCCAAAAGAGCAGCCAGTCTCTCAGCTCCTTGCTGGCAAAGTTAGAGGACTGAGCATTGCAGGATAAAAGACTTGTAATTCAGAGATGGAGACAGAGGGGGTAGTGGGGAGTGTGGTGGTAAAATTCTATGTAATACAATTTTGCAACAAAGCTATGATCAGTTACTTGGAACCACCAGATTTGTTGTTCCAATTGTGGATGCCGGATACAGAGAGTTAAAACCGTCTCGAGAGGAGAGCCAAGGCAAAATAATTAGCTTTTGCCTTTCAGGACAGCTTTGGAATGTCCAAGGTGCTTCATGTGCATTCTCTAGCTTCCTTACAACAATCTGGCAAGGTAGGCCAGTCTTTTGTAATCTATATGGAGACCATAGCGAAGAAGTGGCGACCGTAGTGAAGAAATCAGAAGACTAGAATTTGGAAAGCAGGCACAAAGGAATCAGTTAAAATCCTCAAATGTAAAGATGTATCATTCAATGCCAAGGTCAGAATCATCCATGCCATAGTAATCTGGATTTCCATGGATGGGTTTGAAAGCTGGACAGTGAAGAAAGCCGATAGGAGGAAAATCAGCTTAGCTGAAATGCGGTGATAAAGAAAAGTGCTGTGAATAATATGGACTCCAGAAAGACAAATAGATGGGTCTGAGAGCAAATCAAGCCTGAATTCTCAGAAGAAGCAAAATAACCAAACTGAACTATTGTATTTTGACCACATCAAAAGATAAACATGGCTCATTAGAAAAGAGGATAATCTTCAGTAGGAAAAGAGGAAGACCACACTGCAAGTGGATAGGCTCAATCCCCGCCTGGAATACTGTGACCCCAGCTGGCATCCTGTGCCCAGTTCTGAGCACCACAGTTCAGGAAGGATACTGACAAGCTGGAACATGTCCAAAGAGGGGTCACCGAAATGGCGATTACATGTTCTTTGTCCCCTCTCCCTAAGTAAACAAGAAGTTATAACCCCCTCGTTTCACCTTGATCTAGGAAGAGCCCCTAACTTAAGATTTCTGCCTTAATTTCCAAACAGCAAAATACATTTGCTCTCCCTTTCTCTTTGAATGACAAGCTGGGAGCAACTGTGGTTTGTTTGTTCTTAATGCATAAAGCTTAGCGGCATCACCCAGAGTCGTCTCAAGGTCTCAGGTTTGGGTCTGGGAACTTCAAGGCTTGGTATAATATCAAACCGGCAACCTTACTCACAAGGTTGTTGTGAGAATAAAATGAACAGTAGGGTAGAGTCTCTACGTGTTGCTCAGCTCCTTAGAGGATGAGCAGGACAAGGAGAGGACGATGACAGCATCATCCTTGTGTCCCTCAAGATAAGCAGAGAAACACGTCGGGCAAGGGCACGCCGGAACGAGACGGATGGGGACAAGCTGGACTACATTTTCATTTGTGCTCTCTGCCGTTTCTGGTCAGTCGTTGAACCTCCGTTGCCAATTCTCCCCACTCCCTGCCACTCCCCACTTTGCAAGCCAGACGCATCCATCCTCCTCAGATCTCAACGTCAGCACAAGGCCAGGGTGGGGGCGGAAGGGGGGAAGGAAGTACAAGAACAAGGGGTCTTCCAACGCCGTGCCAATGCAAGACAGTCCGGATCCATTAGCCTGAGCAGCCAGTGTTCAATCGCTCTCTGGACTGAGGCCAAAACTTGGGTGATTCACCTTTACGAGGGGGGAATAAACCACACAATAACTGTCACCACCCTCACTTGCTCATTTTGAGCATCTATAGCTCTTTGCCAGACAGAGAAGAATTCAATGAAGGTTGAGGAGCAAGCAGGCAGAGGCTGGATGACAAAAGCTGGCTGCCCAAACCAAGGGCTCTTGGGCCTCGGGAGACTCCCAAAGGCTTGTTTTCTGGCCCTGGATTCCGCCACACTGCTGGGACCTCTGGGCTGCCTTCCGACAACACAACAGTGATACTGTCATTGTGTCCCTTCAAGTCATGTCTGACTGAAGGCAACCCAAAAGTGAAACTATCATGGGTTTCCCCAGCTGAGCAGGGATTTCCACCTTGGTTCTCCTAGTCCATCAATCGAACCTCTACCCCACTCTGAGCAAGGACGAGAAGAGAGGAGGCAGCAGTACCTTGCCTTTCGCAGTCAGCTCAGGCAAAAGCAAACTTCTGCAGCCTTCTTTGGCTTATCTGCTCATCCTCCTTAATTAATTTTGCCATCTTGTCCACACTCTGATGTTGCTGGGCCAAACCTGCCCTGCATTTCATCTGCAAAATGTTGGAGGGTGTGCAGAAAGTTGCCGCAAGTCCAAACTGACTTGACTGCTAATGACAACAAGAACAGTAATCCACCACCTGTCTACCTAACTTCCATGCCTTTTTTTTCCCTGCTTGCTTTTGCCTTGTGTTGAATGTTGGACTGAAAACACCTTGGGACACTGACCTGTCATCCCATGCTTTGTAAAGTACCAGCAACACCAATGGCACCATAAAATAACCTTCATCATGAAAAGCTTTAGTTTTACAACCGGGTTGGGCACAGACTGCAGGAAACCAAAGTGTGGCCCTTGAGGTTCTCCACTAGCCCACCAAAGCCCCCAGCCCTCTATTAAAGAAAAAGTTGTGTTGATTTCAGGTGATTTTCCTTTTCTGGCCCCTAGCCAGCCCCAAACACCCCAAACTGGCTTCAGATACAGCAGTTATCTTCCTATGTCTGCCTAGAATGCTCCCCAAATGGGGGAAAAACATCCCCAAGCTATCCAAAATAGCTGCTAGAAGTGACATTTCCTCACTTCTGGGCACACTGCGACAAAATGATGCAGCTTAAGGAGTGAGGGAAGAATGACATCCCCCTCCTCTCCTGTTGTCCACCCATTTTAAACCCTCCATTTCCCACTCCCACCCCAGTTCCTCTCCCCCACCCCATGCCCAGCTCTGTAAGATTTTGCCATTCTTTCTCACTTTGGCTGAGCGACTGGGGGGAGGAATTAAACATCAGACTCCTTTTTTTCTTGTCAGTCTAAATAATTGCCCCCCAGATGTTTAATAAACCACTGACTGATTAATCAACACAACCTTGATCCCCTCCCCCGCGTGAGATAGGGGAGGGAGCCAGGGCTCAGATTTGCTGTCGGGCATCAAAAAACGCTGCTAATTGCGCTAATGCGATTGATTAGGAAATTGGCCCCAGGTTAAAGATGGTAATCAGTACAGGGAAATTTCTGGACAACAGCCTCTTTGGGAGAAGCGGAGGAGGGGAATAATTTGCCAGTCAGCGAAGGTGTTGTGAATCGGAATTGCTGGGTCCCACTCTCTCGTCTGGAGGGAAGAACTGTCTCCAGCGGTTAGGGCTGAAAGAAGTACAGCTGAAGACAGTTTTCTAAGCTCTGCTTGGAGCAGAAAACAGTCTGTAGCAGCTGCTCCAAAGCAACCCGCAGCTACGGGGGGCCCAGAACACAGAGAGATAGCTAGCTCATTTTCAAGGTGATGCACTTGCCTTGAGATTCCTCTCCTTCGCTCTAAGGACCAGAGACCCCACGCCTGGAGACCCTGTAACCCTACCAGGGATCTGCAGTTCTGGAACTTCTGCAGGGCCACCGAACTCCCACCCCTGTGGCAGACGGTAGCCAGAATCCTGTTACATTTTTGCAAATGCATTTAACATCTACGGGAATCAGAATCCAGTATCTCCATAACTTCTGTATTCAGCAAGGGGCTGCTATGATACTACTACACAGGGGAGCTGTCAAAGTGACCAGTGTGGATTGGGACCCTGGCTAAGAAGTGACAGCACGTACTGGTACAGCCCAATGGACATCAGGACATTTTTGCCGGTATCCCATTACACATTTTTCAATTCACTAACAGGGTTTCTTAGTGCCTCTGTTACACAGCTAAGTACTATATTTGTTGGCGTATAAGATGCACTAGCATATAAGATGCACACCATTTATACATCAGCAAATACTATTTGACGAAGTATAAAACACACTGGCGTATAAGACTCACCCCATTTTCAAACAGTATTTTTCAGGAAAAAAAGTGAGTCTTATACACCAGCAAATGGGGTATTTGTGAAGTTATGCAACACAGACCAGGATAGAGAATTCCAGCCAACGCAACCATTGGAGACATGTTGTTGGGTTGTTTTCAGTGAGATAGTCACATTAAGTCTGTTTCAGCAAAAAAACTGGAACGGGAGCAAGGGAAATGAAGCAGCACCTTTGAGACTCATTTACTTCAGCATGAGCTTTCACGGATATCCACCTATTTCTTCAGTGCATCCAGTACATAGGCATTGGTTTTCATCTCTGAAATGTTGGAGGGTATGTGCTAGTTGCAAGCATTTGACTCACAAATGCATCCCCAAAAAGGCCTCACTTCTTCATCCTCTCCGAACAAACCTTGCCCAGAAAATCCCTCAACAAGGCCAGCAAATGTCAGAAAGGACTTGAAGGCACACGACAACAACTTTTTTTTAACGTATTGCTTTAAAAATGCTCCTGAAGAGAGGGAAGAAGATCTTTGGAGCTGACCAGAAGCACAGCTTGGGAAAGTCTGCTTTTGACTGATCTAAAACAGAGCTTGGAAAAGCCAGCAAGAAGTTGCAACTGAAAATATAATTTTTGCAAGCTCTACCATAAGGCTCTTGCAGACAGAGAAAATGCATTGGGATGTTGCAGTTTTTGTTACTGTAGTTTTTGTTGTTTTCTTTCAAATATTCAAGCAACTTTTAGGTTGTCCCAGACTATTTTCTGGCAATTCCTGACACCAGCTGTAACATTTTATTCCCACCCTTGAGTAGGTTTCTGTTTAATCTGCGAGATCCACCACATCAAAACAAAGAGGTATCCTTCTCATCCTTAAATTTTTTAGAGTTTCAGTGCTATAGTGTATAGTGTAAAAGACACTTTTGCAATATAACAATATAACTATTAAGGGGAGAAAAAATAAAAATCAGAGAAGAGAAAATTTCCCCTGCAAACTGTAGGACCATGTTGGCAAGCCACGCCCCAGTTTTTTTCCTTTGTGCAAATCCAAGAAATCGCAACAGCCAGTTCTGCCAAAAGAATGGAATGAGTGACATGTAAACGGCAACAGACGGTAAAACTTGGCAAAAATCAATGGGCTTCTTTAGACCAACCTGGAAGAGCCCTCGGAGCCCCAGAATCCCTCACCAGCAGGCCATTGTCCGCAAAAGGAACATGTCCAGGCCCTAATCAAAAGGGCAAATGGAACTTCAGCCCAATGCTGCTGTCCTTTTTTAACATGCCAGCTTTAAGAAACGGTCCAGCCGGCCTGGTGGAATCCTGTTTCCATTGGTGGCCGAACGAGACCATCCCGACCAGCCTATAAGCAGGGTGCCGAGGCAACGACTCTCTCCCATGCTTCCTCCCCAATGGCTACTGTTTAAAGATAGGCCATTTCTGCACTACACTCTTATAGCACGATGATTCCACTTTCAACATCCTATGGAATCCTGGAGTTTGCAGTTTCGGGAGGGGCCGGCCGGACCCAGGATTCCATAGGATGTTGAAAGTGGAATCATCGCGCTATAAGAGTGTAATGCGGAAATGGCCATAGACTGCTCCTGAGGATGGAGGGTCAACCACGCTCTCGTGGCTAATAATTTTTCAGGAATTTATCTGCTACTTTCATATTTATCTTTTAAAGCCATCCAGGGTATTAACCACCGCTACATCTTGTTGCAGCGCATTCCATGCATGTGGATTTTTCTGTGAAAAAACGCACCTCTTTTTGTTCCTCCCGTACCTACTGCCAGCAAATGTCAATTCCTCTTGTCAGCTCTGGTTTTCTAGCGATCCCTCTCCCCAGTTAAGATACAAAGCATTGTTCTGTCTACGCCTAACAGCTCCCCTGCAAGTTTCTAGTCCTCGTTGCCAGAAGCCGGTCCGAGCAGTGACAGGCCCACCGCAGGCCTGTCAGGTGGGTAAACCAAACACTTGGGGCATCCAGACTTGCTTCTGAGCTTAGGAAAGTTACTTTTCTTGGACTACGACTCCCACAGTCCCCTAGCCAGCACAGCCTTCATGCCGCCTTCTATTTTTAAACTCCCTCTTAAAAGATACAGCTGCAGCCAAACAATAGGAGGGAAAAACCCTTCCATGGTTTTGAGCAAAAGTTCCGGTTGCTAATTTTTCAAAGGCGGTCATTAATAGAATTCATTCCCTACCGATCTGGCTTTTCTCTCAAAGTGGGGAGGGGCGGAGGGGGCGGGCTGGGGAGGGGGACCAAAGGACAATTGCAAGACGGCCCCTTCTTAGTGCTGGAATCTGCTGGGAGGGGAGCAGGCGAGAAGGGGAGAAAAGAGGACAGTCCCTCGCCCAAGCTCCCCCAAACAATAGGCAGATGTTTATCCCTATTTCATGGAACACTCGTTATTTGGCTGATAATTACCCCGCGGGTAATGATAGTAATCAGAAATTGCTGCAAGCCTGTATTCTTCCAAGGCAGTTAATTTATTTAATTACACACTTTGAAGCTGCATTATTTAAATGGTGATTTATTGCATGGCTAATCAATGCTATTTTATCTGGGCAAGTGCCTGCGCGAGGGTGTGTGTGGGTGTGTGTCGGAATGGCGCTGCCCCCCTCCTCCTTTTTGAGAGGATTTGGAGAAATGCGGGGAGAGGGGATGAAGGAGGGCAGGAGAGGAGAGAATGGACGCAGGGCTCGGGAAAGAGTTTCTGAAGAGCTCGGGAATCCTTGGCAAATGCCAGAGCACACAGACCACTGGACTGGGAGAATCGTTGGTCCAGGCCACCAGCCGACTGATGGCGGCCACTGCTTGGCCACTGTCGGTCCCCAACCTGAGAGACAAAATGGTGGCAGCTGCACTTTGGGGAGCCATTTATACCTTCGGTAAACTAAACTAGGCTAAGCTAAAGCTTAAAGCAAGCTGAACTAAGCCAAGCCTCAGCTAACGCCATATTATATAGGAAGAACAACTTTGACAGCTGGGAATGTCTAGATCGGAGATGAGAAGACTGAGGAGAGCTGTCTTGAAATATCTGAAGGGATGTCATGAAGAGGGAGCCAGCTTGCTTTCTGCTGCTCCAGAGACTATTGCCATTTCCGCACTAGATTGTTCTAGTGCTATTGTTCCACTTTCAACGTCCTATGGATCCTGGGGTTTGCAGTTTAGGGAGGGGCTTCAAAGGCCTCCCCGTAAACTGCAAACCCCAGGTCCATAGGACGTCGAAAGTGGAACAATAGCACTAGAACAATCTAGTGCGGAAATAGCCTAGGGCATAAACCAATTGGATTCAAATTGCCCTGGGGGGTCCCTTCTTACTGTAAGATTCTATGATTCTTTGATTATCATCATCATCATCATCATCTTGCATCCCGCCTTTTTAACAATACGCCTTTGCTTATGTATTTGTATGTGTCGTCATCTTTGTTTTCTTGAGCACCTCAAAAGGCAGGATCATTTGGAGACCAGGTGTGGCAATTTGTTTAAAAGGTGAACCATTATTCCTGGAAGCTTCTGCCAGAGGGGTGTTCAGGAGGGATCTGGAGGCCATAGAAATGGCCTGGGCCCACATTTAGCCCCAAGGGTCACAGGATTCCTACCCTATTTTTGTTAATTCCCATGAAAAACTGGGCATCTTCCCCCAGCTGGCCCTCAAACGATCTGATACACGTCCTCAGCATCCCCAAATCCTGGAGCCCCTCCACACTAGACAATTACAGCACTATATTCCACATTAAGTACCATGGAAATATCTCATCTTGGGTTTTGTAGTTTTTTTGGGGGGGAAGGGGCTAGAGCAGTGGTTCTCAACCTGTGGGTCCCCAGATGTTCATGGACTTCAGCTCCCAGAAGCCCTGAGCATTGGCCATAGTGGCTGGGGCTTCTGGGAGCTGAAGTCCACGAACATCTGGGGACCCACAGGTTGAGAACCACTGGACTAGAGCTCTGTGGCTGAGAATTTGGGACAGCTTGGGTCCAAGCTACCTGAAGGACCATATCTCCCATTATGAGCTCATTAGAGCTGTAAGTTCTCCTGGAGAAGCCTTTTCCTCTGCCTTACCATCTTCTCAGGCTCTTTTGATGGGAACAAATGAGACATGGACTTCTCAGTAGCTGCTCCCAAATTTTGGAACTCCCTCCCTAAAGAAGTCAGGATGCTTGCTCTCCTCCTACTGGCATGTCAAAACATTTTCATGCCATCAGGCTTTTAGAAATTGACTGGGATGAGTTTTTAATCCTGTGGGGTATAATCTTTACGGTTTGTATATTGCTCAAAGATTTTTAATGTTTTTAACTTTATCTTTAATTGTTTTCAAAATAACTTTTATGCTTTTGCTTTCGATAAAGTCTTTGTATAGTGTTCAATCTGCGTTGTTTTTAAATATGCTGATCGCTGCCTTGAGTCCCATTATTGGGAGAAAGGCAGGATATAAATAAATAAAATAACAGCAACTCCTCTTAAACTGCGGAGCTCAGGATTCCGTGGGAGGTTGCCACGGCAGCTAAAGTGGAATCGTAGTGCTACAACTGTGTAGTGTGAAAGTGCTCCTGGCTTGTTCAGCCTTTTGCCCACAGCACCTCAAAACCAAGCCACCCTCTCTCACATTGCATCTCCACTGAAGTCCATCACATCTAGCAAGATGGTTGCCACCCACCCTTTATTCGGAGGGGCATTTCCTCTCAACAGCCACCCACCTTTGCCAGCCGGGGAAGGTCCTTCCGCTCGCAGACTCCAGGGCGGGTCTCCATGGTTGGCAAAATCCCGCATCTTGAGGTAACTGATGGTGAGGCGGACGATGGAGGCCTTGTCCAGCTGGCTGGTGATGGCTCCCGGCAGCGGCAACATCTTGGCCAGCTCGTAGAACTCAAAGTTCTCTTTGCCCCGGCGGGAGCGTGCCGCGTTGCGGGATTTCTCCTTCCGCAGGGCCTGAAGGCTGGAGGGGGAAAGGAGAGAAGGGCGCCGATAAGCAGGCACGACACTCATGCTCCCTACAAGCAACACAGAGGGGCATCCTCCTCTAATCCTGAGGCCATCGTGGAGCCATCTCGGGTGCCATCCACTGGTAGTCCATTGGGAAGCAAATTCTGCGGTAATGGTGGTAGCAGTGGTTACTATTTCTATTTGTCATAATTTTTTTTAATTATTTATAACAGAACAGAAGAAGTACAGACATCCATACACGCACAAACAGTATTGTCAACGCGATGCATTAGCATTGCTATATGAATTCATATTTTTAATTACTACTAATAACGATGTATTTTCTTCAGTGTTTACAAGTCCAAATATGGCATCCACTGTCCTTCCTTCAGAATACAAGCCATGTCCAACAGTCCTTTCTAAGGTCTTTTCCGCACTAGCCCGTTATAGCGGGATGATTCCACTTTCAACATCCTACGGAATCCTAGGGTTTGCAGTTTTGGGAGGGGCCGGCTGGCCCCTCCCGAAACTGTAAACCCCAGGATTCCGTAGGATGTTGAAAGTGGAATCATCCCGCTATAACGGTCTAGTGCGGAAAAGGCCTAAAATCGCCATTGTCATCACAGTTTCACAGTCCACCAGATGTTGTTACTTATAGACCACAGTAGCTGGTAATAATAATAATAATAATAATAACAATGATGATGCTGATGCTGATGATGATGTCATTTTTCCAGGTTCTGATAAATTACTATGACGAGCAGCCCAGCAGAAGCCATAAGGGGCAACGTCTTACCAGGGCACCGGCTGGTTCTTCACCAAGAGGCCCTGCAGGAAGTCCCATTCGACGCTGACGCATTTCACCTCGCTGCCGTACAGAGCCGCCATCTTGATTCAGGAACCATCCAGTTTGGGCGCTCCGACTCAGAGCATCCTGCAGCCGTGGGTTTCTTTGAGGGAAAGCCACAACCTTGCGAAATGGAAAGAATAAAAAGAAGCATTGCGGCCAGCTTGCCTTTCCTTTCTGTCACTGCCTTCTTTACTTTCATCACACGCCCAGACCCCTAATTTCTTCTTCATAGGAAGACACCTATCCACAATTTATAAAATGAACTTAAGTTCTTTGATTGGTTACTAAGGGAAACATTTTATTTCCTCTTTCCTTTATTTATTAAATTTATATTCAATTTCTCCCACCAAGGGATCAAGGCATTTAAAACGGAAGAGAGAATGCAAACCAAGTGTGCGGGTGAGGTTTGCTTGAAGTGCCAATGCAACTGTAGGTTAGATCAAAAGGGTACAGTGTCCAAATCAAGGGAAGTTGTAGTGAACTGGAAAGTGGATGGGATAATGATGATGGTGATGGTGATAATGATGATGATGACAACAACAAGCCGGGCATGAGTCAGCAGCACGGTGCAGCAGCTAAAAAAGCCAATGTAATTCTAGGCTGTATCAACAGGAGTATAGTCTCTAGGTCAAGGGAAGTAACAATGCCACTCTTTTCTGCTTTGGTCAGACCTCACCAGTTTTGGACACCACAGTTCAAGAAGAATATTGACAAGCTGGAACGTGTCCAAAGGAGGCAACCAAAATGACCAAAGGCCAGTTTCTCTCTCCTATTCCCACCTTCCTCTTTTGTTCTCAGCCTACTACCATTGCTGCAAATTGAGTTCAAAGTGCAAAAGCAGTTTGCACTCGGTTAACTCAGAGAGAGAGAGAAGTGAGGAGAAGGCTAAAATCTTGCCCGTCCCTGTAGACTTAAGCAAAAGCAAACGGTTGCAAGCTCTCCTAGCTTGTGCATTCTTCCTTATTCGTAACTTCAGCCATCTTGACCACACTCTGATGTTATTGGCCATCCATGTGCCTGTTTTGGTCTATGAAATGTTGCAGGGTATGATATTCTACTTTAACTGCCATGGCTGTATCTTAGGATTTGTAGCTTTGTGAGGCACTAGAGCAAGAATTCCAAATCCCTCTCCATAAACTACAAACCCCAGGATTCCCCAGGATGGACGCACGGATATTAAAGCGAAATCATAGTGCTATGACCTGTGCACTGTGAAAAGAGCCCATTGCAAATTTGCCTCTAGGCTCACAATTTTTAAAAAAGAAAGATAAAATGGACTAGTAACTCGAGGACTTATTTGCAAGGCAGAACTCTTTACACTCTCCAGACAACTTTGAGCAATATTCTGGGCATATGGATTGCCTTGGCTAGTGAGGAGATGTTTGGGTCCCTTTCCCCTTTTGATTCTTGGGTCAAACCCCCGGAAAGAGGGAGTGTCTTATTCCCCCCCCACCATGTCCTTCTCAAACACCTTGATGTGCTGTGCATCCACCTCTTCTTTCGCGCACAATTTTCCCCAGTCAATTTCACCTCTTGCTGAGCTACAATCAAGAGCAGCCAAGCAGAAAAGGAGGGCTGCGTGCTGAGCAAGAAATCCCAAGATCCAACCGTGCGGAGAGAGACGGGGCGAATACAACTGATGATCCACCCCCTCCTCTTTTCAAACTGTCACACCTCCATCCGGACTCGACTGTGGCCCCCAAGGTTCTTTCGTGGAGAACTGGGGATCCCAGATTCTTTGAGCTTATTGGCTGTGTCTGGTTCCTGCTCAGAAATACTCAGGGTGATTACTACAGATCTCTAACATCAGCAGCATAGTTGGGGCCATGGCTCCCAGGGCTGAAGCTCTGAGACTTTTAGATTACCATCCAACCATCCTAAGGACTGGCCCAATTAATCCTCCGCCATCCCATTTCTCAGGTGCTTTTAAAATGTCCCAGTTTCTCTCTCTTCCTCCTACTTTTTCCTCTCCCCCGGTTTGTGGTCAATTATCTCAGGAGCTGGGAGAGGAGAGGAGAGGCTGGAATCTCACCTTTCCCAGTAGGCTCAGGCAAAAGCAAACTGCTGCAGCCTCCCCCTGTTTGTGTGTTCTTCCTATTAATAAGCTTGGCCATCCTGATCACACCATGATACTTCTTGGCCAACATCTCACAGATGAAAACTGGGATACGCACAGCCAAGCAACATCAGTGTGTGGTCAAGATGTCAGAAGTTATGAATGAAGAAGAACACAGTCTGAGAGAGACCCATTAACACCTTCCTCTTCAGAGTACCAAAGAAAAGAAAAGGTCATATGCTCCTAAGCAGAGAGAATCAAGGCTTGTAAAACTCATTTTTTGGGCTCCAAGCATTCCCCCAGTCAGTCATGCTGTAGTCCAAAAAAGAAACTTCTCCAAGCTCTGGCACTACAGATAAGGTGGGTGAGGGGATTCTGGATGTTGCAGTGCAATACAGGAAACAGAGGGCAGTTACCTGGCAGTCAGAACTGAGGAAAATACTTTCTGCTAACAGTGATCAGCAATTTTTTGTAAAAAAAAAAAAAAGAGTAAATAAATCACAAACGGTCTGGCCTTTCCATCCGTTGTTTCAAAAAAGATGCCCAGTGTCAAGATATTGGTAGTATACTACCGTAATTTATGCAACTTATTAATCAGTTTTAAAAAGGGATGGTTTATCAGGTTTCTTCAAACTTAAAAAACCCCACCAAAACCTCTGAACTCCATGCATTTTAAGAGCCTATCTGTGGCAATGAAATGTACTTACTTCTCTGCCACTGCTGTGTTTGCTCAAAGTGAAATGGCAAAATTGTTCCAAAGCGTACGTGGCTTAATAAATCCTAGTGCTTTGGGTGAATAGCAAGGATCGCTCAGGAACTTTGCTGTGACTTGTTTGTTAAACGCTTTGCAGATAAAATGCCTTGCTTCTGAGAGCAGGCAGCTAGTGCTTCCCAAGTCAGCAAGATTAGAAATCTGCTCTGGATTCTAGTCTGAGCTTGAAGGGAGCTCTTTCAGCAGTTGACTGCTAATCCCTAAAACAGAATCAGTACCTTGGATAGCTCTTCTAAAGTTCAGACTGAGGCCTACAGTGAACTCACTGCCCTGGGAGACTCTCTTTGTGACAGCAATGCATTTCTCTCTGCCCCAGCCTTTTCTCCTCTGTGTTGCCTGGACGTGGCTTGAGCAGAAATTGCCTCCCCCCCCTTTTTGGGACTAGCACTCCCACGATCCCCAGGGGAAATCTGAGAGCTGTAATCCCCAAAGGATTTTTTCTAGCTCCAAGCTACAGGTAAGGATGTGTGTGTGTGTGTGTGTACAGATAAGGTCATTTCCTTACCTTATGGAAAGTGACACTCACAACAAGAGCTTAGGATCACCCTAGAAAAGAAAAGGCTTGGAAACCACGTCCGATGAGGGGCAGCTTAAGGGGCTGGGTATGTTTAGCCTGGAGAAGAGAAGGTTAAGAGGTGGCAGGATAGCCATGTTTAAATAATTGAAGGGATGTCTTACTGAAGATGGACCGAGTTTGTCTTCTGCTGCTCTAGAGACTAGGACACAGAGCAATGGATTCAAACAACAGGAAAAGAGATTCTAGCTAAACCTTAGGAAGAACTTCCTGATGGTAAGAGCTGTTCGACAGTGGAATATGCTGCCTCCGACTGTAGTAGAGTCCCCTTCTTTGGAGGTTTTTAAACAGGATCTGGATGCCCATCTTTTGGGAGTGCTTTGATGGTATATTCTTGCATGGCAAGATGGAGGCTTCTAGGAGTTGTAGCAGGTGACGGGGTGGGGAAGGCCGCTTTACGTCCTTGGAGTTACAGGCAGGTCTCGTTCTGGGCAAGATGATAGAGCTGGGGGTGGGCTGGCGGTGCAGAGCCAGAGTCTCTTGGCCAATCCTAATTATCCAAAACCACTTCCACCTGACTGAAGATAAAGGGGGAGGAAGGAATATTTCATCTTTTGGAAAGGCATGGAAACAGCTGCCCAAGTAGTCCTCAATTTGCACTGGAAACCGTGCACGAAAATGAGTTTGCACACCTTCCAACTGTTCCAATTTGGCAGGGAGAGACCTGTTTACTCCCCCGTCATCTCACTTTTTCAACTGCCTTTAAAGTGTCCCAGATTCTCTCTCCTCCTGCTACTTTCTCCCTTTCTCCTTAGGGCCTTTCCACTCTACACTGTCATAATGCTATTATTCCGCTTTTCACCTCCTATGGAATTCTGGGGTTTGTAGTTTCCTGAGGCCAAAGAGCTCTCTGGCTGAGAATCCTAAATGCCCCTCCCTAAACTGCAAACCCCAGGATTCCATAGGAGGTTGAAAGTGGAATAATAGCACTGTAACAGTGTTGTGTGGAAATGGCCTTAGTTTACTTTCATTCCTGCAAGCCGAGTTCAAAGTGCAAAAGTAGTTTGTGTTCAATTAACACAACAGGAGGAGAGGAGGCGAGGGGAGGGACTCTTGCCATTTCCTGCAGGCTCAGGCAAAAGCAAATTGCTGCAGCCGCTCCGAGCTTGCGCATTCTTCCTCATTCATAACTTCTGCCACCTTGACCACACTCTGATGTTCGCTGGGGCCACCCTTGTCCCTGTTTTCATCTGTGAAATTTTGGAGGGCATGTTTGGCACCCAAGATGATGGCAGGCACAAGGCAGGGAGGAGTGGAGAAAAGAGAAAGAAGGAAAAATCACACTGACAATCTCTCCAGAGCAGCAGAAAGAAGCTGAGCTTGAGCAAGGGAATCTTTCTAAAAAGCCACTAATTGCAAAAAATATTAACATAAACCATGACACAAATTTAGCTCAATTACTGCTGGCTCCCTTGCTAGAGTTATAATTAAAATCCACTGAGCTCTCAGTACAACTCCAGGGAGGGAGAGAAGAAATTTCTGAATTTTTTTTCTTACAAAATCTGAATACATACATTTGCATCATGGACACAATCACTCTTGGAGGTGTGCCACTTAAGCTGGCCTTGGAAAGACTCGAATTCCAATCTTTGTGAAGGAATCACTACACAAGTGATCAACCTTTGGCTTGAAAAACCTTAGTTTCTCACTAAAAAAATAAGGGCTGAGCTTTTTTGGACTCTTGTTTTCATTGTTGTATTTTGCCCTCGAGTCACTTCTGACACGTGTCAACCCTAAGGTAAGCCTTTCACAGGGTTTTCCTGGCAAGATTTCTTCAGAGGGGTCTGCCACTGCCTAGCTCTGGGGCTGAGAGGGTGTGACTTGCCCAAGATTGCCCAGTGAGTTTCCATGTCTCAGCAAGGATTTGAACCCTGGACCATTTCTGCACTAGACTGTTATAGCACTATGATTCCACTTTCAACATCCTATGGAATCCTGGGGCTGGACAGCCCCTCCCGAAACTGCAAACCCCAGGATTCCATAGGATGTTGAAAGTGGAATCATAGGGTTATAACAGGATAGTGTGGAAATGGCCCTGGTCTCCCAAAGTCATATTCACTCAGCACTCAAGCCACTATATGTGGTGGATCAGTTTTCTTAGCAAGATTCATTCATGGGGGGTAAGGAGGGTTGCAATTGCCTTCCTCTGAGGCTGAGAGAGTGTGACTCACTCCAGGTCACCCAGGGTTTCCACAGCTAAGCAAGAAAAGGGGTCGGCAGAGTTACCAAAGATATGCAAACGGCAAATAAAAGGTGTGAGTGACTTTCAATGTCTCTCTCTCTCTCTGCATGTTAGAAATTTGGAGGCCAAACTCTAATTGCATTGGGGAGGGCCTGAATTCTCATTTGGAGGCACAACACCGTCATTTCCCCCTCCTCCCCATAGCTACACCCCTAGATCCTATGGAATCCTGAAGCTTTGTAGCAGCAGAGAGGTTATGTACAGAGGCAAAACAGCTCTGGACTGGACATAAACATCACAGCTTCAATGATAGGCTTCTTGGAGGAATTTGGGATTGTTGGGCACAGGATGCCCAGTTGTTGGAACCTTGGTTTGATGCTGCAAGGCCACTTTTTTAAAAATAGCAAGATGTGTAACCTTCTTGACTTAGCCTTGGCAAACCTCCCTTTTAAACAACAGCAGAAAGAAACTTCCAAAGGCTCACTCAGATGGTTGTTTTAAACCTCCTTGCACTGTAGCCAACAAACTTCTTTTCAGCCTAGAGTAGCCAGACGAAATCCAGGGCAGGACTCCTCTACCTTTAATTGATTGTGGAGAGGAGGGAAATTGAGCACCCGCTGAAATACCCTCCTCTGTGCCAGCGTTAAAGGTACTGGTGTCCTGTTCTGGATTTTACCTGGCAAATTCCATCTTCTTTGCAACTATTAAAGGTACAGGAGCCCAGTCCTCCATTTCACTTGGCAGCCTCTATACCACTATTAAAAGTACAGAAGCCCTGTCCTGGACTTCTCCAGAAATTATCTCTTTTATACTATTTTTAAAGGTATTGGAGCTCTGCCCTGCATTTCATGTGGCAACTTATGGAAATTCCCTCTTTTACATACCTTTGAAAGGTACAGGAGCCTAGACCTGCACCTCACTTGGCAACCCTATTCCAGTTCCCTGGGCTTGAAATGTGTCAAAGCCAAAGGCAGCCAAGTTTGGCAGGCCTGTACAGAACTGTCCAACATGGTTCCACAAAGCAGAGGAGATGAAAATATTGTCTGCAGTGGAGGAGACCTTTTTTTAAAAAAAAAGAACAATAAATCACCCCGATTCTTAAACACAAGGCAAAAACATAATTCTACAAGCCTAGTACTGCCAGTGGGTGCACGTTCTTGGAGTGGCACGTCCAAATCAACCCCCTCCCATCCCTTCCCCGCATCAAACGCGCGAGCGCCCACGCATACCGATCCGGAGGCACGCACAACTGCACTCGCACCCTCTCGCACATACCAATACAAAACCCACACCTCTCGCGCATATAAAATTGAGATCATCAATAGACAGGATGCCTTGCGCATACCAATGGCCACCGAGGAGGAGGAGAGCAGCTCAGCCCTTGTTAACACCTTGGCCAGCTGTGGAGGGTGTCAAAAGGGTGGGGTGCAAGGACATTTCCGAGCCAGGAGAAAAGGAAGCCAAAATGGCACTCCACTGAGGCTGGGACACCCCCTGAGACTCTGGGCACCACTGGCTTGGAAAGGCACATTTCCTGGGCAGAGGAGCCACAGCTATAAAAGAGAGAGGGATGGAAAACACAACTAAATACTCTGCAATCTCAGAAGATGACGAAGAAGTAGAGCTGTAGGAGGCTGGGAAAGTCACGGCCCACTTCGGAGAGGAGATTAGCCCAAAGAGGGCAAGCAAGGAAGGGTAGGCAGATGAGTTTCAAAAGCAGAGCTCAGTTGAGAGCTGCTGGCACAAGGGCGCTTCATTGCACCAAACAGTTGGAGAGAACTGCAAAGTGGCCAAAAGGGAGGCAGGGCTGGAGAAAACCCTTCAGAGGTTTTTAAAAACACCCACATCCAATCCCTAGGAGCAAAACATTTCCATTCTAAGCAGTCTCAAAATTTCCCTAAATCAATAAGCAGTTCTGGGACCCACTCAAGGAATCCTGAGCTTAACTGAAGGGCAAAAAAGAAACACACGATTCATGGGGTGTGCCCCGACTTTCCCCCTGCAAAAACCTGTACCCTCCAACTGTCCCTGTTTGGCAAGGATTAATCCATCATCCCATTTTCCAGCTGCTTTTAAAATGTCCTGGTTTCTCTTTCTTCCTCCTGCTTCCCACCTTTGCCCTCCATTTACTTCTGTTCCTGCAAACTGAGTTCAAATGCAAAAGTAGTTTACACTGAATTAACTCCCACACATGTTAAGTCCACTTACAAAGATATTAAGTCCCCGAGGTTCCCTCCTCCAGGAAGACGGCTAGCATGTACCCCCCAACATTTCACAGATGAAGACTGGGATACATGTGGCTGAGCCGGATCACAGCAAGATCAAAAGAGTGTGGCCAGGCAAGAAGGAAACATTGTCAATGAGGAAAAACGCACAATTATTCCTTTAAACAGAAGAACCCTGCACTTTATTTACTGTGAACATTTCTGCACGACACTCTTATAGCACGATCATTCCACTTTCAACCTCCTATGGAATCCTGGGGTTTGCAGTTCCGGGAGGGGCCGATCGTGTGGAAATGGCCTGTGTTTAGGAAATGGAAGGGTCCACTCCCAGCTTTCCTCTTCTGCCTGCTGAATTAACTGAGTACAAGCAACTTTTGCACTTCCAATTCACTTTGCAGTAATTGAAGTAAGATGAGGACAAAGGGAGAAAGTGGCCATTTCCACACCAGATGGTTATAGTGCTATTATTCCACTTTTAGGCCCCTCCCGGAACTGCAAACCCCAGGACTCCATGGGATCCTGAGAGTGGAATAATAGCACTATAACAGTCTAGTGTGTAAATGACCAGTGCGAAGAAGTAAGAGAAACCAGAACATTTTGAAAACAAATGAAAAAAGTGGGACAGTAGAGGAGTAATCAGGTTCTTCCCTGCCAAACTGGGACAGCTGGTGGAATGCATTTTTGAAGAACCCTTGAAGTACTCTCTAGAAAGTTCAAAATGTTTTTCTTCACTTATTCAAAGCTTAGCTGACCTGGTCATTTCATTTCATATGTGTATACTGTTCATTTTGAATAAAAAGTCTGCCGAGACACGTCGAACTGCTGTTCTATTTGTGGTGTAGAAAACCATCCTTATTCTTTCCATGTTACTTTGGCCTCTGGTACCAAATTTTCTGTTAAAGAAGAAATGCCCAAGAATACATCGACTAATAGTTTGAAGTTACAGGAGAGTAGATTTTGATTGAATATTAGAAACAACTACTTGACAGTAAGAGCGGTTGGGCAATGGAACCAATTGCCTAGAGGGAAGGTGAGGTTTCCTTCTCTGGATGTTTTCAAAAAGAGGCTGAAAAGTCACCTGCTGGAGATGGTAGTTCAGCTGGAGGTCCAGGGGTTGGACTTGATGGTCTCTGGAGCCCCTTCCAACTTTATGATTCCCTGAGGAACCCTCGTACAATCAGTTTCTCCCCATCAAGAGAGATCTGGAACGGTCAAGCTGAACAATAATAACCCCTCTTATGCTTAAAATTAAATCCTTGCCATCTGAGCAATTGGATAGAAATTGTCCACTGCAGGAAGGGCTTTGAAATCATTCTGATGCACGAGGCTTTTTGTGGCCAATTCAAAAAGTTATCCTGCAATATAGAGACTGGTTTGATCTCAGGTAGTAAACACCTGGAAAGATATATCTGCTTGCTATGTGCCTCCTCACCTTAAGCACAAGCACCCCATGATAGTTTGGTAGGGAAAGCATTGTTTGTAACATGGGAATGCTTATCTACTTGGATCAAACAGGCAGAGTTTGACAAGGTTTCAAAAGCTTGCAACACCTGTTTAACTCTAGGCAACAGAGGACAGACTCTCAAAAATCTATAGCCATTCCTCAGCCTTAATTATTTAAGGGCTCTAACCTGACCTAAGGTAATTTGTGCTGTTCTGGAAAAAAAATTACCTTTTTGGGCTAGCTGGCTAGAGGATTTTGGGAAGCTTAGTCCAAAAATGGGACTTTTCCAAGCTCAGCTAATTCTGCCTGCCCAGCCTGAGAAAGAGACTTGGCACACCTTCTTCCAATCAATATTGCAAGGGAAGGTGGGGAAAACAATGGGTTTTCCTTTATTTACACAAGATCATAAAAGAGGGCTACGCAGTTGCAGCCTTCCTGATGTTGATGGACTGCAACTCCCATCAGCCCTAGCCAATACAGGCAATGGTGAGGCATGACACGAAATGTGATCCAATCACATCTGGAAGACCTCAGTTTGGCCCCTCCATCCTTAAAAAAGCTATTGGGGAAAATCAAGAAAGAAAGGGCAGGGTTACAGCTGAACACACAGAAAAAACAATGACCACATAACCTTAGAGCAGACAATGAAGACATTGAAATAGTTAAAGATTTCCTATCCCTTGGCTCAGCCATTAATCAAAATGGAGACTGCAGTCAAGAAATCAGAAGAAGGCTAGGACTCAGAAGGGCAGCTATGAAGGAAAACCCGGCAAAATCCGCAAACGGAAAGATATATCACCGAATACCAAAGTCAGAATTGTCTACGCACCGGTATTTCCAGTTTCTGTGTATGACTGTAAAAGCTGGACAGTGGAGAAAGCCGATAAGACGAGAATCAACACATTGGAAATGTTTTATTGGAGAGAAGCTCCTCAGATGCTACAGACTACCAAAAAAGATGAATACTTGGGTTCTGAGAATAAATCAGGCCTGAATAGTCCCTAGAAACACAGTTGACTGTCATGTTTGGGACGTGTTGCGAGATTGTAATAGTCTGAGACTGTCATATTTTGGACACATCTTAAGAAGACCCGCCAGAAAAGTGAGGTGGAAAGCAGTAGGAAAAAAGAAAGACCCCCCCATGACAGGTGGACAGATTCAAGGCCATTTCCACATAAGATTGTTATAGCCCTATGATTCCACTTTCAACATCCAGCCAGCCCCTCCCGAAACTGCAAACCCCAGGATTCCATAGGATGTTGAAAGCGGAATCATAGCGCTATAACAGTCTTGTGCGGAAATGGCCCAAGAGTTTGCATAGACCTCAGCTGGGCTGCTCCTAATAGGAGGACTTGGAGGCATCGCATTCAAAAAGTCAGCACATCTCGAAGTCCACTTGATGGCAGTTAGCAACAGCAACAAATCCTCAATTAAAATGGATTTTTTTGAGAGATGCTCCCACCAGCTGCCTGGTTGGACATGCTATCTTGCAAATCACCCCCACAAAAAAAATGGGGTGTCTATCTTCAAATACATTATGTGAGTTGCTTGTGGTGTAGCTGAAGACCAGAAAAGAAATATGGGGGGCAGAAAGCTGAGCTTTTTCTGATGTGGTAGTGATTTCCTAACAGGAAGTGGCTTAAAGTTGCCAAAAAGCATCCCTCACCCCAATGGCTGTTTTCCTTATTATTTATTTTAATATATTTCTGTCTTTTCCTATACCACAGTAACTCAGGCAAGCTACCATTAAAATCAATGGAAACATAATTTGAAATGTTAAACAGTAAAGAATAATTTAAGCAGACTAAATGCTTGGCTAAAGGTGTGCAAGGTGAGTTTTTTGAAGGGAACCAGAAGATGTTCTTCCCACTGTTATGACCTACCTGGAAAAACAGGGAATAAGAACACAGGAAAAAAGTCTAAGTGTGAACTATTTTCAGTGTCCCATTCTCCGTAATGCTAGAAACTGGGGGACCAAAGGGGCTGAACTCTTATTTGGGACAGCAAAGTCCTCATTTACTATTTCCCCTGCCTGTAGCTACAGCCCAAGCCAAGTTTAAACTGCTTTTTCTCCCCTTAGACAGGGATACTGGGGAAGAGAGTATGTGTTCAACCATAGACTCTCCATCTATGTGGTGTGAGCGTGGTTATACTGTTTTTTTTCTGTAAGATATGGAAGTCAGGCACCCTCCCCTCCTGTCCTACAACCAGTGCCCTGTTGAGCAAGGGATGCTGGGAACTGCAGTCCCCCCAAAGCCAACTTTCCCAAACTCTGCTGGCATTCCCAGGGAAGATGGAATACCTAAGGGAAGCCGAGAGACTGGGCTGAAAAGGAAAGGCCAGATTAAGGGGTCTCTTTCCAGCGTTAAGGGAAAATCAAGGGGTTCCTTTCCAGTGTCCTTTAGGGACGCGCACGGAGCATGGCAGCGTCCCCCCTCGCTCTGTGCCAGGACGTGGCTCGGGGAGCAAAGGGGGGACAAGAATTACAGCAAGGCGTCAGCGCCTCTCTGAAGAAGTGGGCTGGAATTCATGAACGCCCGTGCATTTTAAAATAAACCAGTTTGTCTCAAAGGGGATGCTGGAGTCTCTTCCCCCCAGCCTCTCCTGCCATCCTCTCCCAACAGGGCACAGCCTGGGACCTGCCAGGAGGGCATCAGGGCACCAGCCCAGCTTCCCCTCCGGGATGACTCCTGGACTGTTGGGGGGCAGCACCAGGGTCTGTCCGGTTACGATCCCCGAGTCACAGCCGCCAGCCTCCCCTCAGCGCCTGGCAGGATGGCATCGTCGGCGTGCCCAGCTCCCCCAGCCCTTCTCCTCTGCGCCCGCACGCAGGCACCCCAGCCCCAGAGCAGAGGCACCCCCAGTTCGATCCCCTCTGCACCCACAGGCATCACCTACTCCCCCCATACCTCTCCGGGGACGGCCCTCCCCACGCCTTCGAGGGAACTTCCGACGCCACCGTCGCCCCACTGCGATCCTGACTGCGAGGATCACGGAATTATCGCAACAAGGTCCGTTCTCTCCCCTTCCTCGGAGGCGTCCGCCTTGGAGCTCCGCGCTCCCCAGGAGGAGGCCCCCGCGCCCTCCCACCCCTGCAAGGTGGGCCGCCGCTCCGACCCCCCCCCCGGCTGGGGGACCCTCCCGGATCTCCCCCCCGCAACCCGGACGGTCCGCATCCTCCCGCGCATCCAGACGCCCCCTCGAGAAGGGAGCCCCCGCCGCCCCCTCAACCCCCCCGTTAACCCCTTCTCGCCCGGCTCGACTCACCGAAAGCCGCTTCCAAGCCAAAATCGGCTCCGCACCTAAAAATAAAAACTTGCCCACCTCCCAAAAGACTTGTCTCGCGTTCTTTGCAGCCAAACTCCCCCCGAGGGTCTCCAACTGCTGCAGGACCCCCCCCCCAAGAAACCCAACTCTCAAGGTTTCTGGTCCCCTCCGTCGCCGGAGTTCTCAGAACCCCTCGATCCAGCCCCCCAACTTCCCCCAACAGCCCCATTCCAGCAAGAGCCCCGAAGTCTTTCCCATCCCCCCCAAAAACACACGGGCGCACGTGGCTGCATCCCGGGCGGGAGGCGGGGGCTCAGCGCGCAGCCCCCCCGCCCGCCCGCCCCCTCCCCTGCCCCCCAAGTGCCCCCCGGACTCACCCTGGGGCCGGGCTCCCGGGGCGACCACGCCGCCGCCGCGCCCCCCGGCTGGGGCTGACCCTCCAGCGCGGCCTCGGGGCGCTCCGCCGGAGCTCCTCCGCCATAGAGCGGCGCGGCGCGGCGCGGCGCGGCGGGGGGTCGCCGGAGAGCCAGCCGGAGAGGCCGGCCGGGCGGGAGCCGGCGAGCGGGCAGCCCGTCGGGGGCGCCCGGCGGGAGGCGGCAGCGGAGAGAACTTCCACGCCCACCCGGCCCGCGCCGCCGCCGCCGCCGCCGCCGCCGCTGGTGGGACCCAACGCCGGATCCGAACCCCGGCCCCGCCGCCGCCGCCGCCGCCGCCGCCTTTGAGATGGTGATGAGCGGGCGCGGCGCTGCGCAGAGTGATGCCGCCTCCGCCGCTGGCTGGACTGCGCGGGCGGGCGGGCGGGCGGGCGGGGGAGAGGCGCCCACCCCTCCCCCTCCCCCTCCCCCTCTCCGGCCAAGTTGGGCGGGAGGGAGGCCCTCTGCACATGCTCGCCGGCAGCAGCGGCGGGGGCAGCGGTTCCTCTCCTCTTGCGAGGTCTCTGGACTCGGTGGCGGTCAGTCGAATCCAACTTCTCCCGCCCCGGCCTTTTCTCCACAAGCTTTAGGGATCACAGAAGCCTCGGGCTGGAAGAGACCCCGGGGCCACCCAGGAAGGCCCCCTCCAAGCCAGGGTTTTCCATCAGCGTGTCGCCTGTAGTGCGCGGGTGTGTCACCTCCCTGGCCGAGAAAGACCTCCCCCAGCCTGGCCCACGACCCTCACTGTCAGCGGGGCCTTTCCCTGGCAAGAGTGGGGGCAGCGGGCAGGGACTGGGTGGAAGGGGGCTGCCTTTCCCCTGCAGTCGCTCTCACTGGGGCATTTACTGGTGAGGGTGAAGGCGGCAGGCCAGGATCGGGCAGGGGGCTGCATTTCCCCACCCTAGATACAACTCCAAGTACCTCCAGGTTGCTAGTAAAACTGAATTACTGTGTCACGAAATGATGCATGTCGAAAAAGTGTGTCACCAAAGTTTGGAAAGCTCTGCTCCGAGCCCCCCCTTGGACCAAGGGCCGCCCGGCCTCTCTTTAACAACCCCCAAAGAAGGAGGAGACCCCACCACACTCCGTGGAGGCGGCGGCGGCAGCTGATCCCACAGTCCCACTGCTCTTCCTCCCAGGAAGGCCTTCCAAGTGTTTAGCTGGAACCTCCGTTCCTGTTTCTTCGGGAAGGAGGCTTGCCCTGGTCTTTCCCTGAGGCTGAGAGAGTGGGACTTACCCCAAGTCACCCCACGGGTTTCCAGGGCCATGTGGGGATTTGGAGCCTGTTCTCCTGGAGTCCCAGTCGAACACTCAAGCCGCTAGACCGTGCTGGCTCTTGGTTTTTTTTCTTGCTCATTTTTTTCCCCAGAGGAGGTTCTCCATTGCCATGCTCTGAGAGAGTGTGACTTGTCCAAGGTCACGGTGACTTGCCCCTTGGTCTCCCAACCTCCAAACCACTCCACCGCGGGCTGATGGATAATCTTGAGCTAACAGGGTGAAGCACACTTGGTGCCTCCACTAACTGTATAACCAGCACAGTGTCATGGTTTGGATGTCGGTCTAGGGGTCCAGAGGACCCCAGTTAGAATCCCTCCACAGCCATGAAACCCACTGGGGGACCTTGGGCAAGTCACACTCTCTCATCCTGAGAGGCAAATCAATGGCAGATCTCCTCTGATCAAATTTTGAGCCAACACAGTGTAGTGTGGACTTTGTAGTGTGGACTTTGTAAGCTGAGAGGCCCACATTAAAGCCAGAGGTATTTTAAGCACAATGACACAGTGAGGGTGGGATCAGGGTGCACTGGGACAGACAATGATGGGATACAAAATTGTGACCCTAAAAATCATAGAATCCTAGAGTTGGGAGAGACCCCAGGGGCCACCAGTCCAACCCCCTGCCATGCAGGAACCCCCATCAAAGCTCTCCTGACAGATGGCCATCCAGCCTCTGCTTTAAAACCCCCAAAGAAGGAGACTCCACCACAGTCCATTGAGGCAGCAGAGTCTTCCACTGCCGGGCAGCTCTGACCATCAGGAAGTTCTTCCTGAGGTTCAGGTGGAATCTCCTTTCCTGCAGCTTGAATCCATTGCTCCTTGTCCTAGCCTCTGGAGCAGCGGAAAACAAGCCCTCTCCCTCCTCGACATGACATCCCTTCCAATGTTTAAACACAGCTCTCATGTCCCCTCTTACCCTTCTCTTCTGCAGAGTAAACATCCCCAGCTCCCTAAGCCACTCCTCATAGGACTTCAGGGCTTCCACACCCTCCACCATTTTGGCCACCCTCCTCTGGACACGCTCCAATTTGTCAATATCCTTGAACTGCCCAGAAATCCTTCAAAGACTTGTGTAAGAGGATACTGATCTGTTTAGTGGCTGGCTTCCTAGTCCTGAGCTGTTAAAGCAACAAAAATTACCAACTTGGAAGTCCATTCTCTTGGGGTAGGAACATCTTCTAAGAAAAATTCTTTTGTTGCATGCATAACTTAGGTAGCATGTCAAGAAACCATCATGTCTGTTGATACCTCTGCTAGACATACTAGAGGACTGGGCTGGGACTTGTAGGAGCCGAGTTCCAGTCATGAGCAAGCCCTGAGCCTACCTGGCTTGACCTACCTCACAGGATTGTTGTGAGGATCAAATGGAAAAGAAGAGATAGGGACAAAGGGACAGAATATCAATGTATTAAAGAAATAAAATTAACAAACGTTGACTCAGGAGGCTTGTCCCATTGTGTTCGGGTATGTTTAGAGGCTTACGCACTCATATAAGCGGATGTCTACACTAGTGTATAATAGAAGAGAAAGAGCTACTTTTTCAAAGCGTCATCCAGAAAAGTAAAAGTGAAAGGCAGGGTGTGCCAGTACTGGGGAAAGTTGTATGTGAGTATATGTGTGTGTGTGTGTGTGTGTGTGTGTGTGTGTGTGTGTGTTTGAAACTTTATCTGGAAAAGCGAAAGCAGCAGAATGGAAGCAACAGAATGGATGCAAGGCAAGCTTCCAGGGGAGATTGTTCATCATTTCAGGGTGCCACCACCAAAAAGGCGTTCTCTGCACCAGCCGCCCTCCATCAGGCCACAAGGCATCCCTGCCATGTTAATAAGTGCTAAGCTGGAGGGGAACAACACGAAGCAAGGTACCCAAATAATGGAATGTGCATTGGAATGTGTGTTCTTACCAAGCTGCTTGGAATGTACGTAACCATCACTAAAGGATACTGTGTACTGAGATAATTGCTACTACATTGGCAGCTACTATTGCTAACTGCTGCTACACTGTGATCTAATAGATTACTTGCTGTTACTTTGCATCTGTTGGATGGGGGAGAGAAGGAAGGGTGGAAAGTGAAAGTGAGTACTGCCTGGTTCTAGGATGTTATGAGAATAGGGAGGCATGGAGATAACTGGGGAAGGCAGGTAGACAGAGCAACACTGTTTAAGAACAAGACAGAGAGAGGCGCCAGCGTGAGAAAGCATTGGGGGAATCAATCATACGATGCTAACCAAATCCAGTTAAATTTGTATTGACAACCTATACAAGTTGCATGCTGCCTGTGTTAATCAATTTCAGCAACTTCTGCGGAAGTGTGCTGTTGTTGCTCATATTAATCCGTGGAATAAAAACTACTGCAAACTTCAGACTGTGTTCGTGGAGTGTGGGACATCCAGTGCATGACACCACTCCATTTCCATTTGTGGAAAGGAATATTTATTTTACAAGATGCCCCATTTCCCTTTCTGCAACCACTTTGCCCCGACTATGCAAAAAGGAAGCCCTGCAGCTTGCTAGTACCCTGCTATGGAGTCCCACTGCACAGCCGTGGAAGAAAAACGAGCAATCATCACCGGGGACAAGCGACAAAGCTTTCATCCCCAGCTGCATAATGGTGGCCGGACAGTGCCTGGGTCCACCGTCACTAAACCTGGCCAGGGCGACAGAACTGTGCTGGGGAATTGGGGAAGAAAGAGGAGCTCTCCACTCCAGACCCACCACTGTAAATAGTCTGGTGAAGCTTTATGCTCTGCCAGGAGTTGAATGGGATAGTGGCTTAAGGCCATTTCCGCACTAGACTGTTAAAGTGCTATTATTCCACTTTCAACATCCTATGGATGGCCAGATGGCCCCTCCCTAACCTGCAAGCCCCAGGATTCCATAGGATGTTGAAAGTGGAATAATAGCACTATAAGTCCAATGCAGAAATACAGTAGGTCTATTGGATCACTGCATGCATATTTCTTGTTGATTCTCTTGAAAATATTCCAAAGGAGTTAAGGAGACAGGGCTTACCTTTGCAGAAGCCATGTTGATTCTTCTTCTGCAAGCCTTGTTTTTCAATATGTTTGGCAACTTTAACGCTTAATTACACTTTCCAGCAACTTGCCCAGAACAGGACCTTCTGTTGGCTGCATCCAAATTTTCTTCTACAGAGGGTAAAGGCTACATCTTTTTGTCAGAAGATCGGCCAGCGTCACTTCTCAGTTCTTCAGGAATTGCTGGTGAATCCCATTTGGACCAATTAGTTTGTTAATCCTTAACCAGTCAGTAAGGAAAAGGTTCTAGGAGTTTTAGAAGACCACAAGCTAAAAACATGAGCCAACAGTGTGATGTAGGGGCCCCAAAAGCCAAATGCAATTCTAGGCTGCATCAATACGGCTGCCCCCTATAAGATCAGTCTTACAATATCACCACAGTCATCTTGGTGTGACATGACAAGAGGTCATCTTTAGGCCAGAAAGTAGCATATGTGAAAAAGATCTGGTGGTCTTAGTAGACCGTGACAGCAAAACATGAGTCAACATTGTAATGTGGTGACCAAAAAAAAAAAAAAAAGGCCAGCATCAACAAGAGTCTCATGTCCAGTTCAAAGGAAGTAGTACAGTCCTCCCTTCACATCTGAGGCCTTGTTCTTTGCAGATCTGATTATTCAAGAGGCACACGCGTGCATTCCCTCTCCACGCTCAGGCAAGTGAGAAGGTTATGGGAGCAGGAGCACAGGGAGGGAAGGTACATGTGTGCATTCTCTTGCTTGCTCACTTGAACGGGGCAGGGAAAGATACTCATAGCCTTTCAAGTTTTGCAAGGATCCTGTACCCCAGACTGTTGCAAAAGCGGAGGGGCCACTGTGCTCTGTTTTCATTAAATCTCATCTAGGTCCAGTTCTGGGCACCACCTTTCAGGGAAGATACTGAGAAACTGGGCTGTGTTCGGAGAAGGGTCACCAAGATAGTAAAAGGTCTGGAAACCAAGCCTTGTGAGGAACAACTGAAAATACTGGGGATTTATCTTGGAGAAGAGAAGACAGAGAAGTGACATGGGAGCCCTCTTTAAATATCTGAAGGGAAGTCACAGAGAAGATGGAGCCAGCTTGTTTTTTCCTGCTTCAGAGGCTCAAACACAAACCAGTGGATTCCAATTCCAAGAAAAGAGATTCACCTAAATACCTAAACATGAGGAAGAACTTCTTGAGGGTGTTTGACTCTATTTCACTGCTTTAAACAGAGGTTGGATGAGCATCTTTCGGGTATTTTAGTCATGTGTTCCTGCATGGCTGGGGGTTGGACCAGGTAGCCTTAAAGGCCCTTCCAATTCTTATGATTTTAGAACTCGGGGCCTAGGAGAGTCCTGAGCTGGCAGTGGTTGATCAGGCGCAGTCAAAGCCAGCAGCCACCAAAGATGCCATCAGACTGCACTGTTGTTCACTTTTCACTAAAAGTGAAAGCATGAAAGGGAAAGAAAGATTAAATAGTGTGTGTGTGTGTGTGTGTGTATAGAAAAGCTTTTTTCTGCACAGCAGTAATTGGGCCTGACAGATGCAAATAAATACACATCTTCTCCTGCAAGCGTGATTGGCAGCGAACACCTTATTAATGCAGAGAGATTAGCAGATAATGGACATCTGTCAGCCATAATGACCAAGGACGGCCTGTCGTGTCACCCTGGGCTTGACTGACAGGTTGATGCATGGGGGAGGAGGGAGGGCAGAGAGCCACGTGAGCTCTGGGTGGGGGGCACATGCTTACCGGCAGAGTTTTGGGTGGGGAGCCAGCTCAGAACGCTATCCGGGCCTTTCATGTTCAGTGCCAAAGCCCTCTTCGAAATCTGATCAGGGAATGCCTTCCACTCCCTTCCTATCTTCCCTCATTCCATAATGGTGCAATCAACATGTTGGATTTCATGCTGCCATCTTCTAGTTGAAGAGGTAAGAAAGCAATACCACCTTTGCCTATGTTCTGTCATTTCTGAATTGCGTTTTAGTCTTGTATTCCTGCATGGTCCTGGTGGTCCCTTCCAACTCTAAGGCCATTTCTGCACTTGACTGTTATAGTGCTATTATTCCACTTTCAACATCCTATGGAATCCTCAAAAGCCCCTCCCTAAACCGCAAACCCCAGGATTCCATAGGATGTTGAAAGTGGAATAATAGCACTATAACAGCCTAGTGCGGAAGTGGTCTAAGGTCAAATGATCTGCAATTCCATGCTGCTTCACCCTGGCAACTAGCACATGAGGCAACCAACTGGAGTTTAGTGTTCCTCACCAAGCTGAATGCTAAGCTCTGATGGAAGAGGCCACTTAACATGATTCTGTGAATCAAATCATCAAGGAAGGCAGGCAAAGGACCAGATTAGCCAGATGCACCAGAAGTACCTCAAAATTAACACATGCTGCATCTAAGAAGTCTACTTACACAGTCGTGCAAGGTGACAAGAAGCAGCTCACTCCAAGCTAAAGTCTAACAAAACCAGCACAGGAACGCTTGGTGGGAAATGCAGGCGAAGGCCTTCTTGGTGGCTGCTCCCAGGTTTTGAAACTCTCTCCCTTGAGAGGCTGTGAGGGTTCCCTCCTAGCTTTTCTCCTGAAGGCAAGTGAAAATGTCTCCGTTACAACAGACTGACCCCAAGGCCACGGTGCCGTTCCTGTCTGATCTTGGAAGCTAAGGAGAGTCAGCCCTGGATAGTACTTGGAGAGGTGGCTGCTTTGGAATCCCAGGTGCTGTGGGCTGTATTTCACAGGAAGGACCTGACAAAACCGCCTCCTTGGCTTAAAACACCCAATGAAATTCATAGGTCGCCAAAAGTCAACACAGGCATGTGTGCATATACACACAGAGAGAACCAAATGCACATGGAGAGAAGTACGTGGTGGTGCCTGCAGACATGTGGGGAGGGGCAGAGGCACTGTGGATTCTGTGTCAGGAGGTCCCCTCCCCACAGTGCCTGGAGGGACTAGCCCAAATTTGACCTGTGGCTCGGCTGGGAAGGCCTTTGACTCCAGCTGAGGCACGGCTGTCAATCAGGCGGCTTCCAATCCGTGTCAGATGATCCCCGGAGGCTCTGGCGCTGCCACAGAACCGATGTGCTAGCTTCCAGACACCTCCAGCTGCTGACATGCGCCTGACCCCCTTAACTCTTCCATGGCTCCAGTAAGGGAGGGGAGAGCAGAGAGGCACCCGACTGAACAGCTCTGGCATTAACTCGTTTAGCACCAGAGCCGAGCCAGGCAGCAGGAAAGCAGGTTCTCCAATCCCACATTAAGAGTTTTGACACTATTCTTCCTCCCTAGCACAGTTTAAGAGGTGGAGGATTTTGCAAAAGGAAAAACAGGGGCTTAAACCTACCCACAGTCTACCCCACATTTCATCGCTCCTTTTTCTGGTCATGTGAAAATTCTCTCTCAAGGAAACTTATTTAGCACTTCAAGAAGATTGCCAGCTAACTTTTGAGTGGCAGTGATCTTCAGGTTTCAAGCATTGCTGTTGTCGTTGTGTACCTTCAAGTCATTTCTGATTTACGGCGACCCCTCAAGGCAACTCTATCACAGGATTTTCCGGGGCTGAGAGTGTGTGAAACACACAAGGTCACTCAGTGGGTTTCCAGGGCTGAGTGGGGAACCAAACCCTCATCATACAGGCAGTTTTTCCAGTAGCTGCACCAAGGCACATTGCCCATGCTCAGGAACCCTCTTTTCCCTTGCTTTCCTGACTTTAAGCTCTAGCTTTGGTACAGGTGCTACAGCCTAGCAGTGAGGGTTTAAGTTCAGCAAGCTGAGTTACACAAAAGAGGGTACTCCAAATTTAATGTTTTCAAGGAGTTAGTTCTGTTAGCCTGTTTCAGCACAAAAAGATATATTTAGTGACACCATTGACACTGACTAGGAAGAAGAAAGTTCTAGGATAAGCTTTTGTGGAGTCACTTCACTGTGGCATCCCAAGAAATGGGAAGGAATCCATGAAATCCATGTGCTGGAAGTTCCTTCTTCCTGGTTAGCCTGAAAGGACCTACTGGATTTATGTCTGCTTTTAATGCAAATTAGTGTTGTGGCTTGTGGATGAGTGGAAATGGATCAGCTCACCTCAGGGGTGTAATTCCAGGGAGTACAAACAGAGAGCGTTGCACTCACACATCCGATGAGAACTCTTCTCCCTTCCATAAACTCTTTCTTCGGTCCCTGTATTTCAGCATTGCAGAGAGGAAGACACTGAGACTCATTCGTACCTAGAGCTCTTCTATATGCTGTGTTCGCATTCCCTCGGTAACTCTGCCTGCCCGTTTTCTTTGGGTATCTTACCTGCATTCCTAAATGCTCAGCTGCAACGGTAAGTGACTGCCATACTGAAAGAAAATTTCATTGGAAGAATATGGCATTCTTACTGGGGGCAATGCTCTCATTTTGGTCCCTTCCCTCTTAGCTGCACCCTGTCTCACCTCCAGTCTTAGTGATACGGCAGGCTAGAAAACTACATGAAATTAATAGAGCAAATGTAGCTGCACCTACTTTCCTTTTCATATGCAATCCAGAAGTACATGCTCATTCATTCACTTGCTTATTCTCTGTTGCCAAACAGAGCAATAGTGCCATCCACTGGAAAGAGCAATTTCTTCCCTTCCCCATAATGCCAGGAAAAACTGGAAGTGCCTTCAAGTTGTTTTTAGACTTACAGCAGCTCTAAGAAAACCTACCACAAGATTTTCTTGGCAAGAGTTTGTTCGGGGAAGGGTTGCCTTTGCCCCCCTCTGAGGCAGAGAGTGTGTGACTTGCCTAAGGTTGCCCAGTGGGTTTCCCTGGCTTAGTGGGGATTTGAACCCTGGTCTCTCAGGCCATTTCCGCACTACACTCTTATAGCGCAATTATTCCACTTTCAACACCCTATGAAATCCTGGGGTTTACAGTTTAGGGAGGGGCTGGCTGGGGCCAGCCAGCCCCTCCCTAAACTGTAAACCCCAGGATTCCATAGGTTGTTGAAAGTGGAATAATTGTGTTATAAGAGTGTAGTGTGGAAATGGCCTCAGAGTCATAATTCAGCACTCCATCCACTACACCATGCTGCCCCTCGCCATGCAGAGTATGAGACAGAAATGCATTTCTGTCAATAAAGTGGGATCATGAGCATAACTATGCTCTAACTTTATGGATAGAAATGCATCTCTGTCTCATACTCTTTGACAGCCAGGCTGCTGTACAGAATGAGAGTTAACACAGTTTCCAGGAAGTCTGCAAAGGCCCTTGCACATTGTGCAAAGCCATTTCCCCCCCAGCAAGACATTTCAGACTGAGGTTTTGGTTGCCTGTAGAGCCAGGAGTCTGATTGACTACAGCAGTTTTCTTCTGAATGAGCAACTTAAGCTATCAAGAAGTTCCTGAATCCCCATTTAATTGAAGAAAGAGGTGCAGGCATTCCTCAGTTAACTGCACTTCTGACAAAGATGCTCTTTCTATGAAGTCTTTTTATGCCCCCCAGACTGGTTTCCTCCTTGTCCTCTATCTAGCTGGAAGTTTTTAAGTAGCATTGCCATTCCAGGGCTAGCAAAACACAAGACTTTCAGTGGCAGACTGTAGCACTGAGTCTGTCCCAACAAAGCCTGAGCTGAGAAAGAATGGGACACTGCTTTGCCCTCAGCTTACTTCATTTGCTGCAAACGGAATTCAAACTGCAGTAGTAGTTTGCATTCCATTAACTCAGTGGCAAGGAAAGGAGAGGAGGGGCAGACCTGTACTTTCCTCAGTCAGCTCAGGCAAAAACCAAACTGCTGCAGCCTCTCTTAGCTTGTGTGTGATTGCTTATTAAAGAACTTTGGCCATCTCGAGCACGTTCCAACGTTGCCTGGCCACACGTCCCAGTTTTCATCTGTGAAAGGGTGTGTCGTTCTACAGATTGCCAGCACGGTGTAGTGGTTTGACCGTCAGACTACAACCCCCAGAGACCAGGATTTGATTCCCTGCTCAGCCATGGAAACCCACTGGGTGATCTTGGGTGCGTCACACATTCTCAGCCCCAGTAAACTCCATGATAGGTTTTGCCTTAGGGTCATCAGAAGTCAGAAATGACTTTGAGGAACACAACAACAACTCTATTCACACAACGCTTGGCCTTGCATATCCTTGCCTTTCTCTCCCTTCTTTTCTAGAATCCACTGAAAGGGGTTATACTTGTGAAAAGTGCTCCCCTAAAACAGAGTAATGAACATCAGAGAAAGAGACCTCTCTTTTCCAGCACCAGCTGAAGAGGGAGGAGAGCATATCTGGGAGTCGGCTGCCACCTGCTGGCATTTCGCATTTCTGCACCAGATTTTAAAGGAAACTTTTCGGATTTACTCCTACAATGAGGGAGCGGAGCTGGGGACGCAGGCCGCTATAAGGCAGATGCCCAGGATTTTGTTGAAGAGCTTAGCCCTTCCCTGCAGTCAGTTGCTTTTAATTATTGGGAACAGACAGCATTCTTTTGAGAATGTGTTTTCTGAGGAGACAGATGATCCTGGGGCAAGAATGGGTGGGTATGTATGAAAAAAAAGTTTGCTTCTTCATTTACACTTTACAGTTATTGCCAGTGGTGGCTCGTGACACCCATGTCAGCGGATTGATGAATCCATTCCAGGTTCTAGTTACTTTTAAAGGCGTTAAGCCTATTTAGGAATAAAGTTCAGCACCTTAGAGAGCTCCTTTAAAGCTTGAACACCTCGACCGGTTTCACTGTCCCACTGAGATGGGGCCACTAGCCATCGTGGGATATCGCTGCCTGTCTTTTGTTGTTTAGATCCATTGAACACAGCATTTAAAAAAAAAAAAGCTTCAAGTTCCACCAAGAAGAACTTGTTCTTGATTTTGCCAAGGAGAGTACAAAGCAACTATGGAACAACTTTGAACAATTCTGGTCACAGACCGCCACAGCAGCATACAATGTGATCCAGAAAGCTTGTAGGATATGTTGGTGCTGGGTGTGATTACTCTAAACATGAGAACCTTGCCACAAGGGATGACAGCAGATACATTTAAGCTTTTCCAGAACTCATAGTATATTCAAGAATCGCTTCACTGTGATACACTGCTGGATATTGCAAAGGGGAAGAGGTGGTCAATCTTTCCAGAGGGGAACTAGTAATAGATCTGCATGAATTATTGTCAGTACGGACATCACTTACCAGAATAAGCCCTACCATGTCTGTTTTCTCCAGAACAGCAGAAAGTTAATTCTTGCATCTTCACAGATTAAAAAATCTTTCTACAGTCATGTGTGGGACGAGCGGAGCTCAACCATATGGCTCTTCGTAGAGTTGGAAGGGTCTCCACAGGCCATTGAGTCTAACCTGCTGCTCAGTGCAGGAATCCAGCTAAGCATCTCCAGCAGGTATCCGTCCAGCCTCTTTTTGAAGATGACCAGGGACGAAACTCAGCAACCCATTGCTGAACCACTGTCCCTTCTAATGTTCAATTGAAGTCTATCCTCCAACCGTTAGACCTGGCTGTACCTTCTGCAACAGCAGAGATCTACCCCCTCCTTTCTGTGACAGCCCTTTCAGTAACCGTGTCATCCTTCAGTCTTCTCTTCGAGCTAAACATGCCTAGCTCCTTCAACTTCCCCTTATGTTATGTTCTCCATACCTTGTATCTCCCTTGTTACCCAGCTCTGAATCTGCTTTGGCTTGTCTGTATCCTTCCTTAAAATGCGGTGCCCAGAACTGAAGGCATTACTTCAGATTTGCAAACTATGGTTCTATTGACATAGGCTAAAATATTGTGTGCCTTCTTTGCTGCAGCATCACTCTGCAGGGTCATGCTCAATGTATGAGCCAACAATAATCCCAAGGTCCTTTTCTCGTACAGTATTGCTAAGCCAAGTATCCCCATGCTAGCCCTGTGCATTTGGTTTTTGTGGCCTAAATGTAGGATTGCATCTGTCCCAACTGCATTTAACTAATGGGTTCATTTAGAGACAAATGCACTGAATTCATTCTGCACAACCTACAGAAGTTGTGCTATTCCACTTTAATTGCCATGGTAACTTCCTGGGATTTGCAGTTTAGGGAGGAACACATAGAACTTTCAGCCAGAAAGCTCTGCAGCCGTGGCAGTTGAAAGTGGAATCCCAAGTGCTATATACAGTGCAACAGGGCTCAAGGTCTTGCACAAGACTTTTTTTTTAATGTGATGCTCAGAAACCAAAAAGAATTACAGTTTTCACTGATTAATCAGTGGAGCTTCATATGACAGCAATGCTTGCAAAAACTGAGGCTATTTTGTTCTAGTGTTCAGACAATTTAAAAAAAAAAAATTCCAGCCCCAACCCAAACCTAATGGATCTTTCATTTTGAGCCTGAAAGCCCAGGTAGTGTAGTGTTCTGAGTAGTTCAGCAAGGCCAGGAAGATCCAGATTCAAATTCCCACTCAATCGTGAAGCTTAGTACACAGTGGGCCCTTGGTATCTGGTAGGATTTGGTTCCAGGATCCCTAGGGGACACTGAAATTTGTGGATGCTCAAATCCCGCTATTTACAATGGTGTAGTAAAATAGCCTCCTTTATATAAAATGAAAAAACCAAAGTTTGCTTTTTGGATTTTTTAAAAAACTATTTTCAAGTCATGGTTGGTTGAATTGGGGATACAAATCCGGATATGCAAGGCCAATTGTGTATCTCCCCCTCAACCTACCTCACCCAACTTGTGAGAATAAAATCAAAAGAGCTTTTTGGAGAAAAGAAGGGATATCAAGGTAAGCCAAAAGCCCACCTCTTATTAAAAGGGCAAGGTTTGCCTCACTCCTCTTTCCTTCTCAGACGCGCCACCTCTCTCGAGTTCTGATAAATGTGCATAATGTCTAATCAATTAAACCATTAGCCACCTGCCTTTAAACAAACCAGTCAGCTAACAATTATTTCATCAGCAGAGAGTTACAGGAATGATAGGTTCCAGCTGCTTGGAAACAGAGGTGCTTTTAGTGCTTGGCCGTGGGGGGGAAGGTATCATAGCGAGCCCCAAAGACACCAGGGAATATTTTTTTGGGGGGAGTGGGGATGATGGGTTCAAGCCTCCTTAATTACTTGGTAAAATTATATCAAGCCTAAATTGGAATTGCTGGGGTGGGCATGAGTGGGAAGGAAACGCATTTACTGAGCACATACATCGCGATGCTGGGTAGAACAGGTTTCTTCAGGGGACTGGCAAATGGGGAGGGGGGAACTGTTGCAAATAGGTGCAGATGCTTGTAAAAATACATTGCCTTCTCTTCCCAAATCTGTAATCATTAGGCATAGATTCAAAGTGACAGACTGAACGCTTTAAGGGAGCACAATGGCACTCGGGTGGATTCTAAACGGCACTGAACCTGCAGCCTAACACAGTAAAGCCCATTTAGGCTTCAAGTTGCACTGGAGAGAAGGGACAGAAGCAAAGACGCACAACGCTACAGAGCAGTCACTACTACTAGGGTGGAGTGTTTTCTTCTGGACAAAAGCTGTCGCAGGGAGGAATAGTTCTTGAGCGACAGGAGGTCAACAACCCCATCCTGAAGGATTTTATTATATTTCCAACTTTACCCTTCAGCCAAAGTGGTCAGAATGCCACTGACACTCTTCATTTCCCCTGTTATTTTAACCACACAACAAGCCTGAACAGTTGGCTAGGTCAAGAAGACAGTGACTGGCCCAAAGCCACTCGGTACATTTTCACATTTGAAGGTTGACATGCATCTTTAAGCACTTACAACCTAGGGCATCCCTAAGGTGATCTTATTGCAGAACCTTCTCGATAAGGTTTGTTCAGAGGAGGTATGCCATTGCCTTCCGCTGAGGCTGGGAGAGTGCAACTTGCCTAAAGCATCCACCCGCAGGTCTTCCAGAGATCTAGTCGAGCACTCAAACCATGAACACCACACTGCTAGTCTGCGGAAGAGTGCCAGTCCCCAAGCCCCGTGCCACTAGTCCCTGTCGAGCGTCCTGAAAAAGAACAGCTGTAACCAACAGGCGTGAATATGGCGCAAAAAATAACAGCTGGCTTGAGATACAGGGATCTGTTGGGCCTCAAAACCTCAAGGAGTGAATGGTATGTGCAACCTCAAAAACTTTTAAGTGGAAGTGGGTTTCCAGTTTCATTTCTGTGGATGGAGGGTGCACTTGGGTTCCAGTGCAGCATGTGTGGATCCTGGAGGCAGAAAGCCCACTCAAGTCGCCTGCCCCATTCTACGCTTTAGCAGAAGTAATAAAGCTGTGTACAGCACTGCTTATGCCACCCATCTTGGAAAGTGGAAACTGGTGTGTGTCCAGATACCACTCTGGAAATAGCTCCTTACAACCACATCACATTTGTCAGAGAAGTCAGGTTTCTCCTCCCCCCGCCCGTGTAGAAAATAAACAGGTTTGGATTTGGGCTGAGTGTATGCAATACTTTTCCAGGGACAGAGGAGCAAGTCAAGTACGAATTTACAAACCACAGAATTTATGGTGGGGACCTTGGCTCTTGGTCCCTGTTTAGAAAAAGACCAATCATTAGGCAACTGCTTGTAATTAATTCTGCCTTGGGGTAAACAGCCAGCTTTGGCAAGGCGTCTTTCTCCGGGCTGCCCTCTACTCCCTCCCACTGAACTCCTGCAAAACAAAAATGCGTTAGATGCAGGTCCCTGCCATAGGCAGAGAAGTGACGGTGAGCCGAGCAGGAGACTCTCTTCCTGTCGCATTCCTCGCATAAAAGAGGACGGGGAGATTAAAACAAAGGAAGAGAGGGTTGCAACCTGCGCCATCAGCTGGCCTGGTTCTTTGTGCTCCCTTCCTCTAACTCTCTCCGCAGTGCTAGGGTTCCCCTACCGGGCTGTAAGACAGCCTGCAGCCAGCCGGCTTTTTCTCTAGAGGAGACAAAGGAGCAGAAGCAAAACAAAGAGTGGTGGTGGGAGCAGGGAGCGCGAGCGCGCACAGAGAGCACATGAACAGAAAAGAGCCCCATGGGTGGGCCTGGAGACAATCCTTCCTTCCTCGCTCTCTCCTTTTTTTCTTTTTTTGTACAAGATTGATTTATTAACTATGATACATATAATGTAAGGCCTTTTAAGTTTTTACACCATTTCCAATGAGACACATACAATACTCTGTAGCAAATACATGATTTTTTTTTCTTTTACTCAGCAGAAAAAGGGACTTTTTTTTTTCTGTTTGCCCAGAGCTTTCAACATCATCATGCACTAATTGGACTGGCCTGGGGTTGGGGGAAGGGAAGGAGAAGAGAGAACCACAAAATTGTTAAAAATGTCCTTAAAAAGAAGCATAAAAAAAGGAAACATATTCTATCACCAATAAAGAAAGGATGTTGTTAGGCTCCTAAAAATACAGAGAAATAAACATTATACTTTACATACAGATCTTTCAGGGGGAAAAAAACTGTACGTTTTCGTGAAGAATGTTTTGGGCACATACTTAGCTGGAACTACTAACACATTTTTTGACCATTAATATTTTTTTCTTTCTCTTCAATTAAAAAAAAGTTAATTCAACATATATAGAGATAATTTTACATGTGAAAATACAAGTACCGGGGGAGTGGGGAGATAAGCTGAGTACAGAACTAAATCCAACTTTTCAGGACAAGTTTTATTCCCATACAATTTGAGAAAGAGACAGGGCTCTTTTCTTTTAATGTACACAGGAAAAAAAATTAGGTTTCTTTTATTTAAACAATAACTTATGCCCTGCCTTAAACTACATTTAAAATACAATATTTCTATTGTATTTCAATTTTACAAAAAAAAAAACCTGGGAAGGGGGGTTAACCCTAACAGTTAAACTATGACCTATTACACAGGCAGTGGGGGGACATGTACCCCCACCCAATCCCCAACCTCCACTGGAATTCTACAGCAGACTAACCTGAGCTGCAGTTCAGGCAGGCAGACCGACCTTACAGGCTGCTGACGGTCACTGCTTGGCCTGTGGACCCAAGCACATCCCAAAGGCCAGGTGAAAGACAGATGAGAAACCAAAACTGGATGTAGCAAGGGAGCGGGGAAGGGAGCGCTAAGTCAGGCTTTGAATGGCTGCTGCTGAGTCACCAAAGTTTAGGATGGAAGATCCAGGTGATCAGCCAAGAACTCTCTTTGTGCAGGGAACTGTAAAAACTGCATGTGTACGTCAGCTGGCAAATCGCAGTGCTGTGAAGAAACAGGTTGCCAGCTTGACAGCCCTGAAATCTTTTCTCATGTTCAAACAAGAGAACAGATCAATTTAGTGTATTTTCAAAGGGAAGGGGAGTGACACAAAATTTGTTGTGTAGCTTACACTGTAAAACCACCACAGAATAGCAAAGGTCAGTGATTCCCTCAAAGGAAAGATGTCACAGGTCTTATGGAATTTCATGAGAATGCACCAGAGAAAGTGATCCAATCTGAGCAATGGAACAAACCTTCCACCCTTCCACGGGTGTCAAGATGCTAGTGAGAGGGGTTGCAGAGGGAGGTAGCTTTCTGCAAAGAAAGCCAGCTGGACTGTGACCGAAGATGTTTCTGCATGCTCCTCATTCTTCAGTGACACTGGTACCCTACGCCCCCCAACCCCACACAGTTGTCTTGATTTCTCATCTCAGCTGTGGAAGAACAACATCTGGGTGTCACACAAGTGGTGTCACGTTGGAATAGACATAGCAAACAGAACACCGGTGTGCACAAAAGCGATGCTGCTCTTCCAGCAGAGGCAGGGTGTGGAGGTATCAGCTTCTTTAGCTTGTAATAACTGGCCCCCCTTGCAGCTAAAGAGATTTAGGCATGAGATGAGGGATGAGATTTACTCATTCAAGTGGGAGCCAGAAGTCACTTGTAATTCAAAATAAGGAATGGTCACGAACACTAGTGTCTTAGTTCTGCTACACACACATAACAGGCATACATGCCTCCCCTGACAGTCTGGATGATCAACCTCACTTCTCCAGCTACCTCATAAGATTACCTGAGTCCCACATGCAATTTGGATGGTGGAATCTACTTCTCCACTGTATGCCAGGAATTGCATTTCCTCAGCTCACTGCATCTAAGAAATGAGGCAGGATCAGGTAGAAGCCCATCTTCCCTTTGTTCACTTCCTCTTTCAAGCACAGAAACTCAGGTTAGAATCACAAGGCCACAGAGTCTGGCAACTAAAAAGAACCAGCCCAGCATGTACCAACGCTTCATGTCAACACACCCAAATTGACTATCAGAGCAGGTCTGTGTGATGGGGAGGAGAGACCCACTGGCCCCAGAGCGCAGCAGTAGCTGGAAGCTACTCTGCAGCAATCATTTTGTGTGAACGGCTACAAGCTGGCAATCACCAAGTTGTAGAGGATTCAGACAAGCAGCAAATAGAAAAGATTTCCTGCGCTGAAAAAAATCTCTCCCAGATGGAGGCTATAATAGCAAAGACAGCCCCAAATCCCAACGGTTGTTACTAAGAGATCTTTTAGGGGGAGATGTTTAGCATCAGACCCTTCCAGAAGGCACAGAAGCATTCTTTGCATAAACAGAAGTACCCTATCCCAAGCAGAAAACAACGTCACTTTCTCACAAGAACCAAAAGGGTACTAGCCCAAGACCACAACTCGGCACAGCTGAAGTGAACCTCACCTTGGTCAGATGGGAGACCCAAGGGGAATTTTTCCAGCCCTCTAACCATCCCTCTCCTCCCCTACTCCCGTGGGGAATTGTCTGAATCCTCTGAAGGGAGATGGGATATTCTGCTTTCCTTTTAAACAGTCTCAAACAAATCAGAAAAGTTTCCATTATTTACACAAAAGCTCCATTTTTAACACATGAGAATATAAATCCTGGGGGGGGGAATGCTTGCAAGGGATGCTTTCAGGCACGTGATCCTGGCACAATACAATTTTTAAATGTGATTCTCAAGAAAAAAAAATAGTAGTACATAATCCAGCTTATTTATAGGAGAGTCAGCTTGCTGAAGCCTGGGCTCTTAAAATGCCAGAAAGGAGCAGAATGAAGGTAGAGTTTGATTTTGGAAAGGATCGGGGTTTCTTCTCTCTCCCCTCTATGCCCCACCCCTCAACACAGTTTTAACACAAACATCCTTGAAATGCCAAAACCAGCAACAGACCACAGGTTCTCCTTTAAAGTGCGAAGAAACAGAAAGGATGGCATAGGGATTACTCCCTTGTGTCTTCCTAGTGGTACCGTGGAAACTCCAGTTATAACTGCCCTGCTATCCAGAAGAGGCAGACCTTACCTCCTACGTGCGCACTCCTCTCTCATGCACACACACATTCACACACGTATACGGCAGTTTACCAGGCACTGCTGCTATAGAGCCACCATTTAATTAAATGGTGTCTGCATGGAAAATATCCTAGTGTTCACTTTTTGCTCCTCCCTGTACAGGAATCCTATGCAAGATGCAAGGAAACCAGAGTACAGGTAATGCAAGCAGCATAGCCAAGCGTGCTTCATGACCACCATGAACCCAGGCTAGGAAAGAGGGGAAGACCGCAAATTTAAGAGGCTGATATGAACATACACTAGCTTCAGGCGCAGGTAAAGGTGAAGAGACAAGTGCACTGTGTATGGGAGCACCAAACAGGGCACGGACTTCCTTGCACATGCATGCAAGCACATAGGCTGAATGCAAACAGACCGGGAGGAGGGCACTCTGAAGCTGATCAGGAACAGGATATAAAGAAGGCCCATGCGCTGCGTTTGTTGACGCAATGGCAATCCCCAGGGGTGCTGGCAAGGCAGGTAATCCTAGTAGCTAAAATTTGGCCCCAACGCTTCTACCAAGCTGCCACCAACTTTAGCCCATGTGAGACCCTCCCATGAGATCCAGTTACTTCCCAAACCTCCTCTGTCACAGCTGCCATGTGAGAATTCATGCCCTGAACAGCCCAATGTGAGAGTGGATTGTGGCTCAGCGCCCACAGGCCATCTTCAGTGTTTGGACTGAAATGGTCAGAAACATCAGATGAGACATGGGGAAGGGGCTGTTGTTAACAAGTCGTGCAGGCTATGTGCCTTTTTACCAAGTATATCCGGTTGGGTTCTGGGTCTCCAAGACACCAATTTACCCATCTGCTTCAGAGGACCACAGTGACAGGGTTACAAGAGGCTTTCAAAACAGTTCTGCTGCTGATGTCGTTCTTCTGCTCCCATCTCCTCCAACTAAAGCTGCGCGTGGTGAGGAGGAGATATGGGTTCACACTTTCCTCAATTTAATTCCAGCATCATGTTGTACACTTTAAAACACTAGAAACATTTTTTAAACTGCAGTTATAGCCACTCCACTTGCTTCTACCCCATGCCTGTGCCTTCTCTTTCTTTCCCACACACAGAACAACAATAGTGTTTTTGCTAACACAGTGTGCCAAAGGAATGAAACCTCAAGTCAGACAACAAAACCTTGACTTTGTTTGCAAAATACACGCGTGCTCACACACTTGCCTCTCTTCTTTCTCCTCTGTTAAGTGCTAACACCAACATTCTGCTTGGAGGGAGGAGGAGGAAAGGTAACAAGAGATATGTTGTGATTTGTCAGATGAAGACAGCAGAACCTGCCAGACCAAACCTGGACTGCCCTCAACCCCCCACCCCGCACCCCGCCAGGGAAACTCTGCCATGCACAAATTCTCTGCACAAGTAAAAAGGAGCCAAAGTCCCACACAACTTTGCCAGATTTAAAAACAACCCAACTGGGACAAGATGGGAATGTCTCGTTTCTCAGGGTTCCTCGTTCATTTCAAGGGGGTGGCTTCTTCCCCTTCAATTGGCCATTATTTAAGAGTCAAGAGAAAGTTACATTCCAGCCTTGCTGAAACACAAAAAGCTTTCCTTTCAGAAGTGTTGGTCCAGACCTTCTGAGCTACTAGGCCAGGATGGTGCAACCTGGGTCTGAGCTGAAATTATGGTCCCTCAAGGTGGGCGAGATGTCCAGCACTGCAGGCTAGGCCTCGATTACAGCTTGTGGAATGTGTTGCCAGGGAGGAGCTCTGTATCCTGTCAGGCTCCAGTAGTGCCACTCTCTTCATGCCCAGGCCATGGCCAAATTGAAGAGGGGACAGGAGGGCTCCCCTAATACTCATCTGAAGTCCCCATCCTCCGAACTTGGCAATGTTCCCATGAGTTCTACGGGTCTCCTTGGGTTGGAACTGATCTTGACTGAAAAGAGCCAGCACTGAAGGAGAGAGGTCTGCATCTTCCCTGCTCAGAGGAAGGTCCCACGCTGCCCTCAATCCAGCAGGCCTTTCTGCACCAGGCACTGAGGCAGAACCAAGGCTTCCCACATGTCCAATGCTTGAACTTGCACTGCTCTATCAGGCCACGGCAGCACAAGTCTGCCACAGAGCGGAATGGGGAGAGAGAGTGCCAAGCAATGCCAGGGCTGAGTTCCCAGTCTCTGTTCTGCACGCGAGAACAGCAGCAGACCTCTCTTTTCTCCTGCGCCCACGTTCACAGTGTGTGCTGCTCAGCTTGAAGCTGGGGTGGAAGAAGGGGCTGGAGAGGAGACTGTGGTGAGGGAGGAGGAGTCTGTGGAGGAGATGGCTGGGCCATCCCAGGTGTGGAGGACAGGAAAGGCGTGCTGGCAGGAATGGCAGAGGGAGAGCTGGGCATGGCACCGGGGGGCTCAATGATGGACCGATTGTAGAAAAAAAAGGGCATTGCTGGATGAAGAGTTCTATGATTGTCTGATAAATGCGTGTGGCAGTTAGAGCATCCATGGTACTGAAGTCAGGCCGCATCAAGGTGGGCCAGAAGCATATGGAGAGGTTCTCACTCGTCATCAGATTGGTTCTGCTGTTGTGGCTCACTCTGCAAGACACACAGATACCAACACACACAGTCAGCAAAGCCAACTCACAATCACAAAAGGGAGAGAGGCACGCCTCCAAGAACATCTCACACCACCCTCCCAAAGATACCATGGTGCAACCAGATAGGACAGTCCACAGACACCAAATATTCAAGGTAAGCTGTGGGTTAGCCACTCCTTCAGCCCACCCTAGAGCCAAAGAGCCACTGCCTTTTCTTATATACATGGCTGCTGGGATTCTAACAATGTCCTTTTTAGGATGTTGTACACATTCCGTAAGGGAAGGAAACGGCACTAGGAATTGTGATGCTGGTAGCTATCTGAAAAGGAAGGGTAAGACATACCTGCAATGCAGGAGGAAGAGAAAAGGCAGAGTCTTGTGGGGGGCTTGCTGGATATGTTTGGATTAATAAGAGTTTTGAACTCTTTCTATTCATGAAAGTCAGAACAAAACAGTCAAAAGAACAGGAAAGAGATCTGGCCTCCTCTCTTTCTAAGAGCATTTAAAGAATGGAACACGGTTGTCCTTCCAGGTTAATGGAGACGGACTAACATGGTCTGCAAAAAATCCATGTAGGCATAAAGACAAGAGTGGAAAAAACTCCACATTCTTCAGTTGTCTTGTTTTTCTGAGCTAGAAGCTTGTTTTGAGTAATGCCAAGAACACACCTTCAAGTGTTGTGGGGCAGTTGCAATCTTCGTTAGAGGCTGTGAGAACAGAACCCAGAGGGCTGGTGGTTATTCCGGACTCATTAAGAGCACAGCCTTGCGAATATGACCTCTGCCAAGCAGCAAATGCCCTCTGGACATGGCTAATGAAAGTAGGGAGACAGCAGGCCTAAGACAACCTCCACTAGAGTGCTGCTGCCAATTTCTAGAGTAGCAGGATTTACCAAACTTAATGAGACCCCTGATAAATGCAGGCTTGCTTAATTGGAAGAAATGTCACGGAACAGATTCACTTCAGGCAGGCTCCACTGCCCCATTGTGGCTGTGAAATGACCCAGCGTTTGCTATGCACAGCTCCAATGCTCGTTAAAAAGGCAACAGCTAAAACTAAGGTGACATTCCCACCTCCCCCATTTGCATCTCAGAGAGAAACGCGCAGGGCACATACTTGTTCAAATGAGAGATAACGTATTTGAAGACCTCGTAGTTCTCCTTGGGAAATTTTTTCAGCACCTCTTTAAGTGCATGCAACTTCTGCTCTCTATCATTGATCTCTGTTTAAAGGGGAAAAGAACAAATTTAGCAATTTTCAAGAAGCAATTTAGGTTTTTATAATCTTTTACTAAGAAGCCTGTAGCCATTCATGTTCAGGGAGAAAACACAAAGATGAAAATCCTACAAGGCCCTTTGCAACATACCTGAGAATTCTCTTCAGACAAGACAAGACAATCCTCTCTCAACACAACGAAGAATGTAGAACATTTGTTGAACACTGAAGGTTTAATGAGGAACAATCACAGCTCATTTGCAGGGATTTAAAATTATTTTCTTCTCTGTCACTGCCGTGGCAGGTGACAGACTGCCAGCATTCAGTATACAAACATGCATTCTGCAGCAGTCACTTTGCAATCCTCAAATATTACAAATTTGCCATACATATAGGAAAAAAAAATCTTGACATTAGACACTGCCAACTTGTTGAAATATAAAGAAACTGAGCTGCCTGTAACTTGTCCTCCTTTTCTACAGCCAGCTATACTTAACTACCACTGCGTGTGTACAGATAAATAGACAGACAGAATAAAATGGAAGCCAATCAGACTTTCAATAGGAGCTTATGCCCTAGCTGAGCTTTGCTGTGTGGGTGAAATATTACTCACTCCTCCTACAGAGAAAGACTGTTATAAATTAACTGTTTGACTGGTCAACCATTTTTACGCATGTGATTTCAAGATTTAAAAACAGGTAAGATGCTGTAGGCTATATTTCAGAGAAAGGAACTGGCAAAACCACTTCTGAGTATTCCTTGCCTAAGAAAACCTGGTTTTAAGGTATATATATACACACCAGAAAATTCTGTTTGTTGTTGGTTTTCAGGGTCCTCAGTATGTAATTAGGAGAATGGCAATTCTCTACACAGCTGACAAGACTTCCTATGCTGAAACATTTTTAAGGTGTGCCAGCATCATGGTGTAGATTCATCACCTGAACAATATGCTATTTGTTTTAAGATTTGTTTCATATCCCATATGCAACAGCATGCAGTGTACAAGCACCACTTCTCAGAAATGCCATGAACTGTGTAACAGGGGCCAAGGCTATTCAACAGCTGTCTCCCTCAACAATTTTACAGTATGAAACAATACCTCCAGAAAAAAGAAAAAAACCTTCTTGCATATACGTATTACTCTGGAGCTTTCGGATCAAGTACGTACAAACACAAACATGACTACTTGTATTCTGATGTTTAAGTATCATTCCAAATAGCTTAGTTATGCCAGCAGAATTATCATAAAATAATGAAAGTATACCAGCTTATTGTCAACTACCATGAAATAATCAGGCAGCAATATATGGATAGTTCTGGTTTTTTTATTTGGTAGGGTCAAATTTGTATCTTGTTCAATCCCCACAAGCTCATGCAACAGAATTTCCCTGAAAACTGGACCCATTGATCTGTTGCTTCCCTGTTCCACCACCTTTAATGGAATCCAAACAGTATAGCTGGAAGTTCTTACCTCACCTTGCCTCGTGATATGCCTGCCTTTGCTAGAGAAGACTTTGCTCAGAGCTTATATGCTTTCATACTCAGCCAACAAATTTCATACATGAAATCAGAGTCATCTGATCTTTTGTAATCATCCTCGTTGAAAAAAGAGACTGCTTCAGTAATTCTCACACACACAATGTAATTCTTTCCCATGCTATTATGTTCTCCAGCTCTAGATGGCACCATAGCAAGATGCACATCTGTTTACTGAATCCCTTGGGGAGGGAGGTTTTTCCCCCTAATAGCTGTCATAGAGGTTGAAGGATCAGCTTTTCTATGTTTGTTTGCTTGTTTAACAGTAAGCCCATGAGCAAGACTAAGAGTGTAACAGGCAAGTGTGGTTTTCAAGAATCCTGCCAAACCCACTTCACTGACAAAATTCAAAAGCAGGCTTGTGAACCTCAGCCCTCACTCACATTTACAATGATTCTGTAAATTCTCCAGCCTAAAACCTATTTTCTTAATATGCAGAGCCTCAGCCCTTTTGTTCTAACATTTGTGACTCTTCCCCCGCAACCCACTGGCAGTCTATTAAGCACCGGAAAAAAAACTTTAAAAAAAATTATTAGTACAATTGGTAAAATGAGAATTATAAAAATATCTTTATAAACAAAATTTTCATGGAAAAAATGTGGTCCATTTCTCTACCTCCACCATCCCCACTCTAATCGTCTCAGTTTGAACCTTTCAGCATATCTCCTAATTTATCAGTCAGGTCTTCTCCAGGTCATCTAGGTTGGTTTTGCCCAAAAGTAAAGAAACATAACTTCAGAAAACTAATTTGTTTCAAGCAAAATCCTAATGGCTTCCTTTCTTGGATACTTAGTTTTTCTACACACCTCTCAGTGTAAGAAAGGAGTGGGTCCAGAGGACAACTATTTAGTGTTTAAGGTCCGGAAGGACACATTCCCTCCTTAACCTGAAATAACTAATCAGATGTGGTTAGCTACAGAAGTGGAAGGAAAAGCCAATGAGCTTTGAAGCAGTCCTGGTTTATAAGTTGATTTTGGAACTGCCTGTGCAAGTAAAACAGTCAAGAAAAAAAGTCCTATTTAAATTGGTACAGGTTGAGCAGCATCTGTAGCTGGTGGACTGCAATCTACCTGAGATAAACAGCTCTACACGTCAGACATCCAGCTGAGTACAGGGAAGCACACCTCAGGTTCATCCACTTTGTCAAATCTTGCTTTTGTCAATTCAGGCAATTGCATGAAGCTGAACAGCAGGCATGGAAATTAGGATCTGCTGCTTCAAAAAATCAGGGTTATTTTTCTCAGAGAAACTATGCAGCTCTGAGGAGGGAAAGATTAGTCCTGGCTCTCATAAAACCCTGGGGAAAAGCACATGTGCTGGAAATCTTGGAAGGTTGTATGTGTATTTCAGGCCAAGGCAGGTACGCTTGAGCTAGAGTTGACATGCCCATTCTATGGTGTTAATTCTTTAGCTGCCATTTTCCATTACAGATGAGAAACAAACATGGATCTCCAATAATACATGAACAAATGCTTGCACAAAGCACAGTCTGGTTGCAAAATATAGGAGTTTTGTGTTCTCCTTTTCTCCCCTCAAAGTCAGAGTGTTTTCAACAAGATACAAAATGCAAATTTGACCCTACCAAGGTGTTCTCCAGGCATACTCACTGTGAGCCTCCACCAGTTCAATCTGCATGTTGTAAGGTACCAGGGGTTCAGGCAATTCTGAGAAGAAGCTCTTCATGGCTCCAGCTACAGCGTTCACAGTGAAGTCCTTCTCTACAAGATCCAAATTGTGATCTACAAGAAAAGTATGTGATGATTACATCTTGCAAACACATCTACTAAGGCAAACAACACACATGGCCACTGCTGCATTTATGGTCACAAGCACTGCATCACTCACTGACTACTGGCAGATGGCTCTTGCTCAGCTGCAAAGGAATTCTGTCTGGCCTTACTGGCAAAGTCCAGACTTTGCTAATACCATGAGCCTCATTCCCTGTAAGGGATAGCATTGCCCTGACTTTTGATTATGTCTCTGCTTCACAATGAGGATTCATTTACCTCAGTTCTCTCTGTTTCACTCTCGAGAAGTGAAAGAGAAAGACAGAGATACAGAGAGAGAGAGAGAAAGAGAGGGAGGGAGGGAGGGGGAGAGAGAGGGAGGGAGGGAGGGAGGGGAGAGAGAGGGGGAGAGAGGGGGAGAGAGAGAGCACAACAGTGGTTTGTTCTACCTCCGTGTCTAGTGGGCATTCCACATCCAGAGTGTCCACTGGGTACCCATGTGCCTCAACACAAGCTGGTTATAGTTCAGTGCTTTCTCCCAGCTAACAAAGAACCAAAACATATGACACACCCCAGCAGAACTTTAGCCCCTTTCCTCCCCACTCTTTTTTCCCCCGAGGAAGCCTGGAGTTCATTTCAATCACCAGAATCCTATTCTTCACTCATCACAGTGAGGGTGACAAGCAAGATGATCAGCCCCTGCCCTTGCTGTTACTAAGATCTGTTTTTGAAAGAATTACACTGAAGAATGGAGTATACACCTCAGAGGTGCATGAATCTGTAGGGTACTTATTCAGTATTTAGGGCAAGAGGCAGAAGCCTGTTATTCTCCAGATGATGTTAAGACTGTAGCTCCTATCATTTTTTACCACTAGTTCTGCTGGACAGGGCTGATGGAACCTGCAGTCCAAAAACAATTTGACAGCTACAAGTTGGCCAACTCCAATTTAAATGTTCAATGGTACACTAAATGAATAATCCTAAATGATGTTAGGTACACCCTAGGATATTCCAAAGCTCTGCTCATTTGGGCTGGAAAGGGCAGCAAGTGTGTATCAGGCTTTGTCAAACATATCAGTCAGGTAGAATTTCATTCTTTTTAATCTCTCCTCCCTCCCAAATCTGCCTCCACTAAAAACAGTAGGGTGGCACAGCTCCAGGACTGAAGCTGTGGCCCCTTCAGGGAACAGAATGATCCAGGTAATCCAAATGTGCCTGTGCTCTCCTCTATTTTGGGCCAGCTCACGGCAGGCAGGAGTATGACCAATGGCTGCTTGCTGCTGGTTGAACTGGACCACCAGTGTGGCCAGAACCCCTCTCTGACAAAAAAAAAGGGTTCAGGTTCCCTCAACCCCTTCCAGTGTCACCTCCTCTATCTCACAGGCAGCAGATCTGGGGGTAGTTGGGACTGCTCTGTATTTCAGACGTTACTGCTGCAGTAGCTGAGGATGAGTTACCAAATACTTTGCAAAGTCCATTTATAACCTGCGAGATCAATTCCTTGTAGTCACACTTACAAGAATACAGCAAATAAGGAAACCCGCACTTCTGCCTTGGCAATGGAGAGATCAAAATACTTACATGCTTATTACTATGGTGTTTCATCACATCCCAGGTAACAGCACAGAGATAGGCCTTACCTTGATCAAACTGCCGTTGTAAACTTTCCATCTCAGACTTGTTTCCACTCACCCGATAGATACCTTCTGTACTCAACCCTGGCAGAAGAAAAAAGAAATTACTACAGAGCAAAATGACAAATCTGAAGGATTTACCACCACCAGAGAAGAAATGTCTTGAGAAACAGAGAACAGAAAAGTCTCTGAAGGAGAAAAAAATAAGTGCACAGATTTAGGGAATTCTGGTTTAATGTTTCATACTACATTTACATTGCTCTTAAATGTTCAAAGGCACCAAGAGATACAAGGGAAGACTCAGCTGACCTTTACTTTCTCTCTATCTGCTAAAATGCACTTCTACATTTTACTAAAAGGGAAATAAAGGCAGAATTCTAGATCCTGTAGACTAAACAAGAAGATCACAGTAACAGATTTTTGAAAATGAAAATATAAGGACAGTGGCGAGCAAACTTGCCCCCCTCCCTATGCAACCACGTAGCCTTAACATCTTATACTGTTATTGTGAAAATGCATGTTCTTATATTGGTAAAAAATAAAATAGCAAAAGGGCCATTAATGACCTACAACAGAAGTCTTGAAAGAATAAGTAAAGTTTTTTATAAAGCTCTCTACAAATAAATGAGCCAGTCTACCACAACCCAAGGGCAAGGACTAAGAGTTACAGGTAGTGAAAGTGAGTTGTGTATTCCCATCACAATGTGAAATGCTTAGTAAATGCTTCTTCTTTCTAACCTATAGTGCAAACTATTTTAATTATGCAATGTTAGATTTTATTTTAAAACTTAACATGTTCTCTCCCACTGTCACTTTTCACCCTTTGGCACTCCCTAAGATAACTGGCTGTTCAGATCCAGTCTGTAAAAGCAAAAATGTACAGCAGGTGCAAGAAGAATACATGAAACATCCTTTTCACACGAGGACTGTCTATGCTCCAAAGGAAGTCCTCAGACAAAGAAAAGTCTTTTCCAGCCCTCCCACTCAAAATCCTTCTTAGATGGGTATGTGGAGGGTTAAACCTGCTGTAACCTTCTAAATGGAAAGATTGCCTTCTACCACAGAGTTCAGGCCCCTTCCAAAGGACAACTATTTAAATAACTTATGGTATATTACAGTGGTAGTTAAAAACCAACCTACAAATCAGATTCTCTCTGGCTTATACCTTGCCTGTACCAGAGATGTGCTTGTTGGCTTTGGGCCTTTATGCCCAGATTCACCTACCTTATTCTTATTAAGATTACAAAACATATTCTAACATTTAATACTTTCAAGCACAATGCAAGCATCAAATACTATGATAAGCATGCTTGGTTGCATTTAAGGTTTAAGAAGTTTCATCATTCTGTTTCAGCAACTACTCATCTGACAAAGCTGTTGACCATTTTAAATGCTGTTTGTAGTTGCTCTAGATAAGAATGTAAGAAAGCTGACGATGAAATTTACAATATAAAAAGAGAGGAGACACAAGAGGGCAAAGGTGGTTGCCCTTCCTAGAAGGAAGGCCTGCTTCAGTAAATCTGTACACAGAATCCGGGGAGGGGAGCACAATGTCTCAATTAAGCAATTGTTTTAATTGCCACTTTCTGAGAAGCTAGTATTTGGTGAGATAAAAGCAGAAGGCCTGGTGCCTCCCAGTGTAGGGGTAGATTGATGATAGGTGAATCTGGGCTGAAGAGGATTTATTCAGAGTACAGGTCATCAATTGCAAGGCTTAAAAGCTGTAATTGCCACAGAGCCTGCCTGTACAGGGACCTCATTTCACAGAAAGCAATTCACCTCACCAGGGAGGGAAACTGGGTTAATGGACCAGCCCAAAGGGCCGTATAATTCCAAGCCTGGAACAAAAGAGTCACTGTGCCTGTTCACCCGGGAGAGGGAAAGTAGCAGCTGCCACCGTCATTTATCTTCCCACTGCCTGAAGTCCAAACAAACTTGTCAATGGACAATACAGAAAAGATTAGACAGGCACACAAAGTACCTGCGCTGTCCACTCAGAGGCAGGCCAGCCCTGGCCATGAGGTAAGGTGTGGTGAGTGCCGCAAGCAGTAGAGTCCAAGCACCACTAAAGGGCAGTAGAGTGAGCGAACCTCATACAGCTGTTTCACTGTAGGAGTTAATCCACTTGGACATTCTCCTGCACCAGTCCCACACTGGGTTCCCCCTTAGCTCTCTTTGAATGGTTATGTCACTTGAACATTTTGTGCCTGGGACAATGCAAACTCTTTGGCCAGCTCCACTGCACAGGAGCATGACAAAAGATCTCCAATTGTGCTTTCCCACCTGCACCCCAATCTGACATTTGATACTGCAGCCAAAGCATCACCTGCAAGAGTTTCCAAGCTTTGTTTATCACACTTAGTTGGACTCCCTCAAGACACACCACACACACTGGTACCTTTCTTACAGTCATCCTGCGGTTCCTTGTCATTAGGACATCTTGCAACATGCCATTATTCCACCTCTATGGGAAAAGGTGGCTACTTAAGCAACCGCCTACGCTGGCTCCATTTTCATACCTGACAGGGCCCAGAAAGAAAATCAAAAGGCAAGCACATAAACTAGAAGGGGAAGAAAGGAACCAGCCAAAGACATGAAGGGCTGTTTGAACGCACTAACACAGTCATTAAGCTGCTACAAACTCCATGCTCTGGACAGCAAGCCTGACCCCAAATGCTCCCTGCTGTACCAAATGAACAAAGCTAGCCTCATTTCTAGAGGAGGAACATGGGTGCTATGGAATGATATCCTTGATTGCTGCGCAGTGTAAAAAAAGAACAAAATGGGAGCATTTTTTCCTTAAAAGCCAGACTATGCTGAATTGCACAGAACAAGCAAAACACACCTTCGGACAAGAACATCTCTAAGACAGTTAGCTACACAATTTCCAACAAGGTTAAGTTTTCCCCATAGATATGCAGCTATCCCATTCTACAGCCAGTTACACAAAGACAGCAACAAAACATCAACTGCTTATGAGCTGAGAGGAACAACATATGGCCGCTCACAAACCGTACACTGAACTGAGACGAATGCAAGTCAGTTGTAAAAGCCACTTAACTGCACTGCACAGAAACAGCAATGTTTAATAACAAGCTGAATATTTCCTGCAATCCACTTCCATGTTTATATTATAAAATCCTGTTTTACACCAGTTCTGGTTACATGCAAAGCTAGGCAGGCTTCATACACTAAAAACAGTATGTGAGCTATTATAGTAAGACTTGTGCATGTGCCAAAACAAAGCAAGAAGGGAAGAACAATGAGTAACAGCTCCACAAATTGATAAGCTGCCTTGGCGATCAGGTGTATCTGAGACAGTGTGTCAAATCATACAAACCTAACTCAGAAGAGGGTCAAACACAGGCAACTAAAGTGGTAGCTGCCGCTGCTGTCACTCAAGACCAGAAGTATGTATTAAAAAAAATGTGATCCAGTTGCCTCGCCCTTTTTTATTTTTCTTTTAAAACAGCCATGAGGACTTCTGACTGAGCTGTGCCTTCTCCCTTCCAATATAAGTAGGACACATCTTTTGTGGAGATGAAATTTACATCTATTACTCTAATTCTAAGTCTTGATGAGGAAAATGACATGGGTAGGCATAGTTAATCCCTTCCCTCTTCAGTGTCATCGCTCAGATCTCATGGGGAGATCCCCCACCACCAACAATTGTTTCTGAAATCCACGTCATCTGGCTCCAACACATCATTCTGTTAGTATTGATGTATTTCTTCTCAACAAAGCAAAAATAAGTATAAAACTAAAGGGTTAAGAAATTCCAGCTGTCAAGAGAACTTGGGAATGTCAGCTGACCACTAAATATGTGACAAAATAGATTACAATTTGATTTTTCATGACCAACATCACAAAACTTTTATCAAAGATAACTAAGTGAAATTGCATCCAGATAGGTCCATCTTATCTGGCTTCACTTATTGTTTCAAAGGACGTATTTCTTTGTTAACTGGTTGTAAAGAACTGCATCACTTGACCAACAAGTGCAGTCACCTGAACCAACCAATTCCTGACCCAATCAAGCAAACATAATACACACTTGAGGTTCCAGTTGCAGTTACAAGTCTGGTTTCCAGTAATCCAACTACAAATGGACATACACAGAGAGAGCATAAACAAACAAGTCTACACCAAAAGCTCTACAAGTTTTGTTCAAGCACAAATGAATTCCAGCATGTGAAGTCCGTAAGATAATACACCAGACAGAAAATGAGCGAAGAGATTTGGTGATTCTTTCAAAAAATTTCCTTTTAGCCTTTGTCTCTCTTGATATTATCACCACAGCTTGAACATTTAATAAAGAACTGCATTTGTCAAGGACACAAGCTTATCTTTTTATACCTTTAGTCTTTGAAAGCCCAGCTGGCAACAGAAGTTACAATCTCAGGCCCAAGAAAACCCCTGGAACACATAGCTATTTGTCATGGTTCTATTTCTGACTGTAATATATAGATGCTGAAGATACTACAGATTAACCAAAAAGGAGCAAGAACTCTGTGCTTGCACAGTGCCTCTCAAAAGCAACAAAATGTCTGAAGATACTTTTGTGCTTCCTCTACCAGCTTCAGAAAACCTAAATGCACTCTGTCGTCACAGATCTCTCTCCTTAAGCAGAGTATCTTCACTTCTTGGAACCTCCTAGATTACAACTGTAACAATAGATCACGTCTATGGGATGGCAGAAATCAACCAATCCTCAGTATGAGAATCCTGTCAAAATAAATGTACTGTAGTGAACATGTTTGCAAATTCCTCAGTGGCTTCATATGCAACCCGTGTATGTCACTCCCAGTTCTTTCCAAAGTAAATTTATAATGGAGCAGCCAATAGCTCTTTTTATAGAAGAGACAAATATAATGCTTCACAGAACTGTGGCTTCCTACTTCTCCTTGTCCTTTAACGCAAACAGTGGCACCCTTAGCCCCACATTTTCCAGTCTTACACAAGTTATGCTCCAGCAAATCTGTTTCAAGGCAAAGGACATTACAAGAACTGATAAATATGGAGCTAGTCCTCCTGTCCACCTCTTGTCCAATAAAGGCTAACAGCTTTTATGCATCAGTCCTGGGTTACACTTCTAGTTGATACAAGCAGTAAATGAGGGAACTAAGCTTAATCTGCAGGTGGCATTTAACACTTGAACACTAAGAAGGAATACAATGGGAAATATTAGAAAGTAAAGCGTGTTATATTCTGTAAAAAAGCTCATTATTTTTCAATCAGAAGTTCAATTAGCAATGGAGAGAAAATTAACAGCTCAGGATTTCTCAATTCAAATCTTGCCAAAGCTGCCTGAGGCCGATCCCATTCTACATTGGCAATATGAAGATAATACCGGCCTAGCTAGCATGGTTGTTGTGAGGATTACAAGAAGGCATATGAGAAGTACCTTGAATATTTGTGCTCTACGCATGCTAAGTATTATTAGGATATAAAGACGCTCAAGACTACAAATGTATTTTATCTCAATTTATAGTCCACTCTATCCTGCATTATTAGCATCAAGAATCCTTGGTCTGCATTACCAGGAGACTGCATCCAGAATCCGTGCTTTCACATAAATGTTTCATTTTTGAGAGTTGTTAATCAGCCCTTTAACGCTTTGCTAATTCTTATTTATATTTAGCCTCCTTTCTGCAGTGTTACAAGTTATTAGGGAGACTCACCATGACTCACTGGGCCAAATCTGCAAACATTTGGGTTGGTCAATACTTTAAGTATTGTTTGCAATCAAGAGACCTATTCTTATAAAGCGCAACCTGTAAGGCACAAGAAATTCACACTGAGCTGTAAATGAACAAATATGCCTGAGAAGATTCATGATCTTTTCCTCTGCAAGGAACTTTACAGTGAAGTGATCTCTAGTGATACAAAGGATAACACAGTCCCACAGATGCATTTCTTGGGTGTCAGTTTTTATGGGTTACCAAGACAAGATGTAGGCTCTCTGGTTTCCTGTTGACACTTCACCAAGCCCTTCACCATAGTTCCAGTCCTTTTCCCAATGCACTGGGGCTCTTTCATACCACACACACAGTAATAGCATTATGACTCCTGTTTAACTGCCAAGACTCCAACCTATGGAATCCTGGGATTTGCAGTCTAGGGAGGTATATACAAAAATCCCAGCCAGAGAGCCCCAGTGCCTCACCAAACCACAAATCCACAGAATTCCACAGGCTGCAGACACAGAAGTTAAACCAGATTCATAGTACTACAAGTGTGTCATATGAGGGGACCCTAATTACTCACCTGAAACCTGCCACATCTCTTATCCCTCCCTGCTCCAGAATTCCAGTTATTCCATTCTGTATTTAAAACAGCCACTAGAAAAACAATGCTTTTGAAGTAAAATTGTCTTCTTTTACCATTTCAGTCACAGATTCCAGGACTTTCATATTATGTATTGTTTTATTTGAGCAACCCAGGATTCTGGCTTTTCAAGAAATGGTTCTCAAAAAAAAAAACTGTGCTAATCTCTCAATAGAAAGATCTGGGCATCCATTTCTGCAGAACTACATTCCAACTAAATTGCATAGCTATGCCAAATTTTGGACACGACTTCCTGAAGCTGTCAGTTCCCTTTCCTTTTTCTTGTGTTAAAGGCTCTTGCTGATAGCTCTGCTGATATGTATAAAATTTCAGTCTTATTTTTTTCTTTAGCATATCCTAAATACTTAAGGACAAGCAAGGTCCCTGGCAGTGATTGGCAAAAACAAACAAACAAAAAACAGAAATCTAAACACATATACAAGTAACTTCATGAACTACAAAGAGGCATCGGGGACCTTGTCAATTCAATTATTTCCTATTCTGAGCCCGCTAAAAGCAATAAAGACTTCCCACGTCAGACCCCATTTTGAGTTCACATCTTGATGATATTCAGATTGATATTATGAAATTCCTTTAGTAACATACAGCATCTAGATGTATATAAACTAGAAGCAGGGCAAGCCCTTTATCACTAACACCTCGGGCATCTAATCTATTAGAAACCATTCTAGTTAGCCATTATATTATTCATCTTTATACTCTTGCTTCTCAGCCAAATTTGGATACCCAAATTTGAGGTTACTACATTTGCACCATGCTTTTCCACAGAAGAGCACAACCAGTGTACATGGTCTTCCTCTTCCACAGAATTTTCTTCTAACAACTACTGTGTGAGGTGGAGTTTGGCTGAAAGACAGTGACTGATCCAAGAGACAGCTGACGGAGAGTGACTGACCAGTGAGTTTCAATGCTGAAAAAGCAAACTGAATGCAAGACTCAACCATTCTAGTCTGACAGCAGGTCCCTCGCATCTCACTGGCATTCTGTTTTTTAATATTAAAATTTACTTTACCCCACCTAACCCAACCTCATCCTCTGAGAACACACAGCAGTGATAAGTCCTGAACTTGCTTTTGGCAATTAATGGCAGGTTCTACCATTGTATTCTAGAAGAAGAGGTTAAGAAGAAGCACCAAATGGATTCAGGTTGGACAGCGGAAACTTTTACAATTCATGAAAACAACCCAAGGGCTAATTTACAACTTGAGTGGCAAAACAGGTAGTTCTAATGTTTAACTCCATGCTAGCATTAAACCAAATAGGGCCTGAATATCCTAAAGGCACCAGATCCTGTCTGATCTTGGAAGGTAAGCAGGGTCAGTCCTCATTAGTACTTGGATGGAAGACCATTAAAGAAATACCAGGTGCTATAGGCTGTATTTCACATGAAGGAACTTTCAAAACCACTACTGAGTCTTTCTTGCCTAAGAAAACAGTATAAGACTCATGGGATCTCCATAAGTTAATAGGCAACTTGAAGGTTGTGTGCACATGTGTGCACACACACAGACGATCAAATAGCACATAAGCTAAACACACACACATACACACACATCACCTACTACTACAATTCTCAAACTCTTATGGATAAACTTCTAAGCAATACCTCACTTGGAAATATTCCTGTTTATTTGCTCCTGACGGAGTGGACTGCAAACAGTTCTGTAGAGTGTTTGTGCTTTTCTTTTTCCTTTCGGTCTAATGTTAAAGCCTAGCATAAAGAGATGGAAAAGAAATATGCAAAGAAAGGTTGTGCACTGTTTATACAGGCAGCTCATCTAAGTGCAGGTCAGCTAGAGCAAATTACGGTTCAGATGAGCCGCTCTAGCTTATAAACATAAATTTAAATTGCATTCTGGTCAAAACAAGTATTGCTTGTCCACAGAAAACCTGATAAGCTATGAATAACAGAAGTGTGAAAGTCTGAGGCTGGGTATATGAAAAATGCATAACTCATGTGCGTGTGACTGACTGTATGGCTGAAGACACTGCGCCAAGTTCCAGACATACCAGCTATTCAAAGGGGACTGAATGTAGACAGAGCAGAAAACTAGAAGCTGCATATAATTTTCCCAATTTCAACATTGCTTTAACTAGAAGCGAGGCAACTTCAATGACATGAAGGAAAACCATTTGGATGCCACTTCCAACAACATACTGATCATACCTTACAAAACCTAGCACAGGAACATTTCATTGTTTGCTGCTTTTAGCAGAATGTGATTGCCCTAAGACATGGTCAGAAACAGGTGTGATGATGAGGTAACTGAATGATCAGTGTGGCTTTTGTGTGTTTCATAGTGTTGGAACCTTATGCTCATCTGACACTGCAAACAATTTTTAATGGAAAAAATGATGGTATACTGATGCTCAACATAACCATATTTTCATCCAACAGTGTTAGGCCACAATCGCAACTACTTAGGTATACACCTTGAAATAAGATCCCTGGGACTATAACAGCTGCTGGGATGAATCAGGCCAAAGACCTATCTAGTGTAGTGTTCCATTTCCCACAGAGGCCAACCAAAAGTTCACTTAATTACTAGAGATAACGTTTCCCACTCTCACCAGGCCAGGCTGACCTAAAAACACTCCATATATTCTTGCTTAAAAGCCACTTCTAAATAATTTAGACAGAGAATACCAGGATTTTTAACTCAGGGGGTGACGGTGGAAGTAACATAAATGAAAACCCCAAAAATACAAAATCAGAGTCTGCCCAAATCCCTCGAAATTACAAAGTCATCTACCAGCCATTGTTAGCAGAGAAACAGCAATTTTGAAAGCAAAAGTAAAAAAACTACAAAGACAAGTAAAAACTACACCAAGAGAAGAGAGAAAGATTAAGAGAATATACGTAAGCCCAGTGACACTCCACATCAATTATATGTAGATGTTTTCAACCTCAGTTCCATCATCTACAATTCAAACAATTAAGGAAGAGGAGATGGGAGAGGTCTCTTTTTCTGTGGAGAGCCACTACCAGTCAGTGAAGATACTACTGGGCCAAGCAAGCTGACTTGCCGTATATCGTTGACGAGAACTGTGAACCCCTAAATATGTCCTGTCTGGTTCCTGGACCCCTCTTTAATCCCCCAAACTGTTAAAAAAATGGACAAACAATGGAGACCTATATCTACAAAGAAACTGTTTTCTATAAAAATGGCGTTTCTCCATTCAAATTTGACAGGACAGATGTAGGGGGATACTTTCATTTACATACATTTTTTAAAGGTCTAAAATACCATTACTAAATAAGAAGAGAATTTGTGCATGAAGGCTGGAGTTGGATGGGAAGAGTTACAGTTTGAAAGTCTTCTCCAGCCCATTCACTGTCTTAGCTCTAGCTTTCTACTGCATTAAAAATAAGATCCATTTTCAGCTGCTTAGAGAAGTTTTTCAAGATATCAGTGGATGACAGCCATGAAAACTCTAAAGGGAAACTGCCCTGAAATACACCTTAAAGTTTCCTTTGTTTCAACTAGTCAAACTGACCATGTTGGATAATGGCTATCACATTAAGTAGTGCTTAATGGAGCCAACACTCTGCTTACTTCACTCTTTATTTCCAGCATTCACTGAGGAAATAATCTGCAATATTACTTTCAACCATTTTATATATTTACAAGATGCGGGTGGATGGAGATTAGTTTTAAATCCTGATTGAAAATAACAGAAACAGGCTCTGGCTACATTTAGCAAGTGTCATATTCTTGGAATGGAACCAGAGGTGCTAAGATTTATTGAGTAAAGAAAAATGGGTTGCAGACAGCTCTGCGGATAATAGGATGGATGTACGCTTGGGAAAGGGGCCAAAGCACACTGGTAGAGCACAAACTTTGCTTGTAGAAAAACCCATGTTTAATTTCCACATCTTCGGTTAAAACTGTCTTAGACAAGAAAATACTTCTCTGCAGCTCAGACTTTAGAAGATCTCTGTCAGACAGCACAGAAAAGGCCCAGACAGAGGAACCAATGGTCAAATTCACTGTAACACAGACACGTGACAGAGCAATAACCCCCACAAAGTACTCAATATGTATTATCTGTTTTTAAGTTTGCCTAAAGCAAGCTATCATACCTAATCAATGTAGTGGAAGGACGCAGAATACAGAACGTCCACACATTACGGTTCATCCTCTGCTGGCACAACCTCCACACACACAAATGCAACGTCGTGCAAAGCCTCATGTCCCATTATTGTCAATGGATGCACCAGGCATGCACCTCCCCCAGCGTAAGTGCACACACATTGTATCCATTGATGATAATGGGATAGAACATTTAATATTTTTTGTTTTAGGCAAGGGTTCCTGGACAGAACTCCCACATATACTGAGGGAGTGCTGTATATAAATCAGCCACAGTGTATCTGTGGGGTTCCTCCTGGCCAAGTTTGGGTCCTTGTGAAATGTATTACTTACTCTTGATAACAGAAATTTATCACATGATTTGTGATAAGTAAATGTGGGTGCACAAAACCACACCTCAACTCATATCACCGCACCTCAAATCCAAATGCACTTTCAGTTTCCCCAGCCACTAAACAAGCTGATTTGTGGAGGTTCTGCTTGAGAAGGCTGCATCTGGGCACACTGCTATTGCAGCAGACCATGCTGTGGCCTATCATTCCTCAAAGAAGCCATGTCAGGACTGGGCTTTAGCTCTCCATCTTCCACTTTGAGGCTGAAGCGTTTTTAACTCTTCCCACAGAAATCAATGGAGACACTCTTTCCCATTAATTCCTGCAGGGGTGATTTAAAGGGGCTCCTGATGCCAAAAGGGCAGATGGAGGTCAAAGAGCAACCCACCTGCTAAAAAATCGTCTGCTCCAAGCTCTTTGCTCAGCTCATAAGCTGCTTTTCACTTTTCTCCTTCCCCCAATATACCAGTGTTCTGGGGCTAAATGGGTGGGTCGCTCCAATTTCAATGTTCATTCCCCCTTATGAGACAAGCATTAAGAAATACCCAAAAACTCATGTCTGGGACAGAACCTGGCAAATTTTACCGGTATTTCTACTAGGAAGGAAGCTCCTGCTTACTAACTTGCAGGTATTAACCTTCATGCAGAAGAGCCTTGGCCAATCTACATATGAGGCTTGCAAAGTCATCATGAATTCCTAATTCAGAATCTGCCTTCTTTACCCAACCATTTGCCAGGCATGACTGTCAGCTATGGCAGATTTATGAACAGTTTGACCATTCTTGGCCCATCAGCAGAACTGTGTGCAGCTTTCCATGCATCCAGAAGTTTGAATCTCAGAGCCATAGCAGTTTGTCAACAAGTCCAAATGAGTATGCAGCAACTGTAGTTCTTCGATATCTAAGTTAAGCTTCTTAGGGGACAGCACTTTATATTATGCTGTTTCATGATGTACTGAATTCCAAGAAACCTCCTGTTCCCCAGCCTCTGTTCACTAAAATCCAATCAACTCAAGCAAAAGAAAAAGCAACAGCATGCAACTGGGATGCTAAGAGCTGCTTAGGGCAACCCAAGAGCCTACATGTCCCTAGTGAGGTTTCTGATTTTTCTTCTCCTTTGAGAAGCAAATATCTGCGATGACATACCAAAGCGCTTTAAATTCAAGAAAGTGGTTTGCCATGAGGCATAGAGGACTGCTATTTGAGACACAGAAGTCAAAGGTTCTCTGAGCAAATGGAATTAGGTGCACAGTTATTTCCATCTCCACCAGTATTTGCTCCTTTCCTTAAAAAAAAACAAAAAACAAAAAAACCCTCTGAAGCCTGTGCTTTGGATTAATATTCTTGAGTGATTACCATCTTTTCAGAATATGGTCTGAAAAGGTTATTACAATTCCAAAGTATTACTGTTAGAGATCCAGATATCTGAATATTGTTTTTTAAAAAGGGATATTACCAAGAATTACAACAACATTATTTGGCATCATCACTGCAGTTATGCTTTACATTTCGAACAGTTCAAGTAAAACAGAAAGGTTGCAATTATGAAACAGAATCCACGCTACTTCAGTCCATACCTCTTGATGGAAGATCCATGCATGCACAGATCTTAAAGGCAGATTTCTAAATGATTTTCTGTCTTTTCAATCAAAGTTGGCAATCATTCACCATTTATTGCTCAGGCTAATGGTTGGGATATATTTCCAAGCACAGCAGGAAAAAAGGTATCTTTACTGCAGGGTAATTCCCATGCATCTCAGGAACAGAAGCAAGACTACAAGTAGAAGACTAATAGCAAAAACGGATAAGAAACATGACAATGGTTTGTGCAACTGCAATAATCCTTTTCATGAACCCTGTTCCATCCTACAGGATATGCTATCTGAGATTCATTCCAAAGGGATATCCAGGCAAACCAATATACAGAGGAACACAGGAAGCTGGCTTATACTGAGTCTAACTACTGACCCCGTATTTACTACTGGTGGCAGGAGCTTTCTAGGGTTTCAAGCAGAATTCTCTACCTAGCCTGCCCAGAGAGCCCTGGTATTATCTGGTGTCCCTCATCATCAGACAAAATCAATACAGGATATGTAGAGGGGCACCTAACGAATGAGCTAGTCTTTCAATCCAAGCTCTACCGTCAACCACCTAACTACCGCTTAAAAGCATTCTGGACATGGATACAAGCCCGACCCTTTCTGCCAACTTGACCAAATAAAATTCCAAGAAAATATTGCCAGTGGAAAAGCAAGAAGCTAAGATCATGAACTGATTTCAAAACTTTGGCTTCCTGGGATCTTAAAATATATCTTCAACAACAACAACAACAAACAATAACAACAACAATAATAAAAAAAAATTATCCCGCCTCTCCCAAATGGATCGAGGCGGCATCACAGAACATATAAATATATTAAAACATCAAAATGTAGCCCACCCTCCCCACCCACCAACCCTATCATCCCCCTAACACACTATTAAAACCGATTAAAATAAATTGAAAACTAAAATTAAAAACAAAAACAATTAAAAACAATTAAAAACAAAGGGACAATTGATGAGAGGCAGTGGAACACCAGCCTGGGAAGGCCTGTCGGAAGAGAACAGTCTTGACTGTTAACTGACCGTTAAAGACCAAGCAGCAATTTATAAATGAATATTTCCAAACAGTCTCCTGATTCAAAACTCTTTACAAAATTCTCTTAAGGTAGTTATGAATGTCTGAGAATAACTGGGTTCATTGGCCCAGTTCAGAGGCTTTAATGGCAATTTGTTTTATTAAGGTCTCTTGTTTCACAGGTCTCTTTGCTTTTAAGTAGAGACAATTCCACAATAAAGAAAAAATAAAATGTAAAAATCTGCAGACTCACACAAAAGCACTCTGCAAAGGAATGCAGGTTATAACCACCGTGGTATTAAATATAAGCCTAACCTTCCTTCTGCAAGAAAAAACATCTGCTGCCAAAGCAAAAATTACGTATGATGCACACAACTTGATTTAATCCAGCCATTTACCTACAATTCAGGTTCACTGGGACATGCCTATTTCTTGCTCTTTCTCTCTTGGCATTACTACGAATTCAAGCTTGTGAATTTATACATATGTCATATTTAAGTCCTGCACTAATCAGAATGCCAACTGATATGATATTTCATCTCCACAAGAAGTTCCGAGTTATTCATAATGATCAGGACTATCAGCAACCTTGCTTGTAAGCTGGTGAGTTAACAAAGCAGTTCACCAACCACTGGGGAACGAACTGTTTCAACAAGTAATCACACAAATCCACAAGCAAATACCACTCATACCACAATGCAAAACCACAGCCAACATCCCTCCTTATAAGGAGGAAGTGGGGACTCAGCTAGAAGGTTAAGTGCCTTCTTTTGTCCACAGAGCTGCTAACCTGACATTCTTATTTTTGATGTAAATACGGGATCAGATCTGTCACTGACGAAGTCTGCTTTGCAGTTTTCGCCCCAAGGTTCACTGAGCATTTATGCTGTGGGGACAGACATATGCAAGAATTTCTTTTAAGGCTTCAAGATCAACCTGGTTAATAATTAAATATTAAAACAGTCCACAGATGTTATCCAATTTCACCTACTGTTGCTGCAAGGGATAAAAAGAATCCATATTCTGTTTGAACTTCCATAGTTAGGCACATTACATCAACTATAGATGCAGCAAAGAGGTGAGCTGATGAGGAGTGAAGTCTGAAAGACTACCATTTGGGTGAGGCAAGATTTCAAACTAGTAAATTAGATTGATGCCATTGCTGAAAAGTACCACTCCATTTTTATGTACTGGAAGCATGATTCAAGTTGAAAAAGGCTTATTTAAAACACCATGGTATCCCTCTTCCAAGAAGTGTAGGGCTCCTCCTGAACACCAGTGTCTTCACATTAACCTGTGAGGTAGAATGCGGTGAGAGGTTGGGGCTGGCCCAAGTCACACAGTGAGCTTCCTGGCTGAGCTCAGCTCTCTGATTCAAACCCAATCCTGTAACACACCTCCTGTCTTAAATCCTACATTTTAAGCCAAAGGAGTGGTTTTCATTCAGTGTTCTAAATTACTGCTACTCAAAGGAGATCTCCACAGACCAGTCAGTGTCAGCATCAGTCCCCAGAATGTTTGCAGGAAATAAAGAAAGAGTGTGTAGTCAATGGGTTAAAATATGGCAGAGGTCCCTGGCAAAAAACTATTGGTTCTATACATCAGATAGCCTGATAAGCACTGTTTGAGATAACCGCAAGGCTCCACCATTAGTTTATTAGTGTTCTCTCTCAAACACAAATATCTTGAATGGTGGACAAACTTCTCTGAAATGCACAACCTTTGCACATGAAGTTACAGAAGACTGTTGGGCACATTCTGCATACATTCTCAGTTCCTAGGCACTAACAATGATGCCCCCCTCAGGAATGAAAGCTCACCCTGATCAGGTCTTAGGATTCATTTATATAGTACAAGTTAATCAGAAAGATGTAAGTGCTCTTTAAAGTTTTTTTTTAAAAAATACTGTCCTAGCCAACTAGAAGTGTCTAAAGATATCCTCCTGAAAGCATTCGGTAATGTGCCCAAGCAAAACGGTTAGACTAAAAGGTGTTCAGTTTGCATGACTCCAAATGTTATGCTGACACTCAAGAATTTGAAATATTTTTTCAGCCAAATGCAGGACTCTGCCCTAGAAACCTGAAGCAGACTTCCACAAATATAATATGCAATGCCTAAGAACTCAAAATAGTTTTGTCAGCTTTCACTCTGCTTTAATTGTCTTCTGCCTTTGGCTGAGATCCTGACAGTACAACACGTCAAAAGATGGATCTATTTCTACAGAGCCAGGGAAAAAAAGGTCCAGAAAATGAGGAGACTATTACAGCATTAGAAATTCTGCATAAAGAGAAGGTAAAATATGATGCTATCTATGGGGTGTTTTATTCTGCTGGCTGGGAAAACAGAATGCAGAAGCACTAAAAAAAAAAAAAAATTGTTGCAGCTATTTATACATTACTGTCTGAATACATTAGCACCAAATGTGTTAAAAGCAGCGGAAGGAGTAATGTGGAGTCATCTTTCTGATCTCACAAGACACCAGTGGGAGGAGTCAACAAAAAGCAAACACATTTGTGATGCACAAGACAGATACTAAAATTCATTGTGATATTATCAACACTCAGGATTTCTACATGTAACTTAAAAGAGAGAGGCAGTACCATTGTACAGGATCCACAGAATACTTTAAATTACCAAACTGAAATCCAGAACAAGTAACTATGTTACCAGTTGGTTCGTGGGTCTAAAAGAAACATAACCATCATTTAAAAAAAAAGAGTAACTGCTGGTAAGGCCACTGCTTTTCACTAACACGTCCTTGTTACTTTTTCTCACTGCTTTCTGGAGGGCTAAAACTTGGTCTTTAGGAACAGTCTGAAACTTTTAATGAGCAATGTAACAACTCCAACGGTGTCAAGAGCAACAAGCTACCCACTTTTCTGAGTGAGGGAGGAGGCAGCTTTTTAATGTGATATAAAAAAAATTACTTTTAAAAATAATTCCCCAAAGCTCTGTTCAAATCCTTCTGGTACTGTAAAAGAACAGGTTGCTTACCTGTAACTGTGGTTCTTCGAGTGGTCATCTGTGCCCTCATACATTAGGAGCTTTCGCGCCTGCGCGGTAGCGTTCGGAAGATTCTAGAGCTTGTTAGCTTTGGCGGGAACCCCTCCCCCACGCCGGTGCTGCGCATGCTCCTCCCGCCGACTAACGGTCTCTCCTCAGCTCTGGTCTGCCGAAGCAGATGGGACCTGAAAAAGAGGGGAAGGCAGGGCGAGGATGTATGAGGGCACAGATGACCACTCGAAGAACCACAGTTACAGGTAAGCAACCTGTTCTTCTTCTTCGTGGTCTCTGTGCCTCATACATCAGGAGACTGTGTAGCTTACCAGTAGGATGGTGGGTCAGGTCCCAGATCCTAGAGCACAGAAGACAGCACAGCACGTCCAAACCGGGCATCTCTCCTGGACCGGCAGCTGAGCCTGTAGTGGCGCACGAAGGTCGACGGCTGGGACCAGGTCGCCACACAGCAGAGTTCCAAGAGGTCGACGCCTCGCAGGAGGGCAGCAGATGTCGCCACGGCCCTGGTGGAGTGGGCCCGAAGCAGGTCTGGCGGAGGCTTCCTGGCAAGCTCATACACCAGGTGAATAGTCTGTACCACCCACTTAGAGAAGCGCTGGGTGGATACCTTGTGGCCTCTCCGGCGCCTGCCATAACAGACAAACAGGTGAGGTGTTTGTCTGTAGGCTGCAGTCTTGTCTTTGTAAAAAGCCAGCGCCCGACGCACGTCCAGGGAGTGAAGGGACCGCTCCAGAGGTGTCGTTGGGTCCGGGTAGGCCGGCAGAATGATGTCCTGGCTCAGATGGAAGCTGGACACCACCTTCGGCAGGAAGGAGATGTCAGGCCGGAGGACCACCTTGTCCCGATAAAAGACCAAGTATGGTTCATCGCACCGTAGCGCCGTCAACTCTCCTGCCCGCCTGGCAGAGGTGACGGCCACTAGGAACGTGGTCTTCATCACGAGCAGTCTGTCGTCTGTCGTGGCCATGGGCTTGAAGGGCGGCCTCGCCAGCTGGGACAGCACCAATGACAGCGACCACGGCGGTAGCAGCGGCGATACTGGCGGGTAGAGGTGCTGCAGGCCCTTCAGGAACTGCATGACGGTACCGTCCCTGAAGAGAGTGGCCAACGGGGATCGTGGCAGTTGGTATGCCACGATCGCGGCGGTAGACCTTGAGCAACAGGAAGGCCAGGCCCTGTTGCCGAAGATGGAGGAGGAAGTGGAGCACGGTACGCAGGGTGACAGGCGATACCAGCTCTCGGCGTTCCTCGGCAAAGGCCACGAAGCGCTGCCACTTGTAGTGATAGTTCCTTCGCGTGGACTCCTTCCTGGCCGCGGTCAAGACGTTCCCGATGGCCGGGTCGTCTAGGGCAATATCCTCCAGGCACAGAGGGCCAACACCACCAGGTCCGGGTGCAACACCAGTCCGTCGGAGTGGGACAGCAGGTCCGGTACTGTGGGAAACCTGAGAGTCCTGCCCCGGGCGGCCTCAATCAGGGGTCCGAGCCAGTGCTGCCTCGGCCAGTACGGTGCCACGAAGATCGCGTCCGCCCAGTCCGCGATGATCTTCGCGATCACGTGGCCCAGGAGCGGAAACGGAGGGAACGCGTAGATCAGCCCTTCGTCCCACGGAAACTGGAACGCGTCGCCAATGGAGTGGCGATCGTGGCCGGCCCTCGAGCAGAACAGGCGGCACTTCGCGTTCTGGCTGGTCGCGAAGAGGTCGATGGTCGGCTCGCCCCATCGGTCCGGAAGGCCTCGTCGGACAGGGACCACTCGTGGTGGGAAGTGGTGTCCCTGCTGAGCGCGTCCGCTGTGGTGTTCTCCTGCCCCGCCAGGTGAACCGCCACAGGGCGTATCCGGAGTGGGACGCACCAGTTCCAAAGTTCGAGGGCGATGCCCAGCAGAGTGGTGGAGTGTGTCCCTCCTTGCCTGTTCACGTAGCAGACCGCCGTCGTGTTGTCGGTGAGGATCAACACCACGCGGCCCGTGACCAGGTGTCGGAACGCTCTCAGGGCCTTGTGGATCGCCAACAGCTCAAGAGAGTTGATGTGGAGGAACAGCTCGTCATCCATCCACCGGCCTCGGACCCAGAGATCTCCGGTGTGCGCTCCCCAGCCGAAGAGCGAGGCATCCGTCGTTACCGTGACTGACGGCCTGGGTTCGCGGAACGGCATGCCTGACAGGAGGTTCCTGTACGACTGCCACCACAGGAGCGACAGGCGTACCTGTTGGGGCAGGCGGTATCGGCGGCACTGGTCGTCCCTGAGTGGATCGAAGGCCCTGACGAACCAGTGCTGGAGCAGCCGAGCGCGTAACTTGGAGAGGTAGGTTATGGCGGTGGTCGAGGCCATGTAACCAAGGAGTTGTTGGATCCTCCTCGCTGACACCGTCGAGGCCTCGAAGGCAGCGGACGCCGCCCGACGAAGCGTCCGCGCCCTCTCGTCTGGGAGGAAGGCCCCCGCCGATACCGAGTCGAGGGTCGCCCCGATGAAGTCAAGAACCCGAGTGGGCTCGAGATGAGACTTCTTGGGGTTGACCCTGAGTCCAAGACAAGTGAGAAGAGACAAAGTCCGATGAATGTCCCTGTACAGTTTCTGTCTGCAGGACGCCACCAAAAGCCAATCGTCCAGGTAAGGGTAGACCGAGACGCCCTTCGTCCGCAGGAAGGACACGACCAGAGCAATGCACTTGGTGAACACCCGCGGTGCAGTGGAAAGTCCGAACGGCAGCACCCGGTACTGGTAGCTGGTGCCGTCGATCGCGAACCGAAGGTAACTCCTGTGCTGCGGGCGGATCGAGATGTGGAAATAGACGTCTTTGAGGTCTATGGACGCAAACCAGTCCCCTCGGCGAAGGAAGGGGAGGATCGACGGCAGCATGACCATCTTGAACCTCTTGGGGTGGATGTATTCGTTCACCCCTCGGAGATCTAGGATGGGCCGCAGGGATCCGTCCGCCTTCGGCACCGTGAAGTACCTCGAGTAGAAGCCGTGGTCTTGGCTGAAGGTGGGAACCTCTCGATCGCTCCCTTCTCGAGAAGGGACTGGACCTCTTCCAGCAGAGCTGAGCAGGCCGGGGTGGAGTAGTAGCACCCCGTGGCGGAATAGCCTGAAACTCGATGGCATACCCCAGGCGGACGATGGTAAGTACCCAGGAGTCGGCAGTGATCTCCCGCCAGCAGTCGAGGTGCCTGGCCAGGCTCGGGTGGTGGAACAGTTCTACCGGAAGGGCGAAGGATGGCACGGGTGGAGTCCTGTGAAGGCCGTCAAAACTGGACTTCGCTCCGGAGGACAACTTCTTGGACGACGAAGACAGACATCATCTGGGGAGCCTCCTCGAAGCCGAAGACATCGACGGCCTCGACACGGTCGATTGTGGGGACCGCGGCTGGTACGCCGATGAAGAGGAGGACCTTCTCCACGTAGGCCTCGGCTGGAAAGAGCAGCGAGACTGGGCAGGCTGGTTAATACCCATCTTCTTCGCTGTCAGCCGGGCCTTGACAAGGTGATCCATGGCCTCGTCAGTGGAGGTGTGGAAGAGCCCTTCGCCGTCAAACGGAAGATCTTCAATCCGTCGACGGCTGTCCTCCTGAAGCCCAGAGGACCGGAGCCACGCATGGCGTCGGAGGGCTACGGCACCGACCATCACCCTCGAGGTAGCTTCCACAGCGTGCCTCGAGGTGGCGATCTGCTGTGTAGCCACCGCAACGGCCTCGCCAAAGATCTGTGTGGCTGAGGCGCATGACTCCTCCGGCAAGTCAGCAAGGAGTGGAGCGAGTCGGTCAAAGAGGTTCCTATGGTAGGCCGCGAGGCATGCCATCGTGTTCACCGTCCTGGCCACTAGGGACGATGCCGAATAGAACCTTCGACCGAAGGCATCGAGCTTCCGTCCTTCACGGTCCGGAGGGGTGGTATGCGCTCGGCTGCCCCCTTTCGTTTGAGCCGACTCGACTACAATAGAGTTCGGTACAGGATGATTGAAGAGGAACTCCGCGTTCTCCTTCTGGGTCCTGTAGAGATGCTCTAGCCTATGTGGGATAGGCTGTGCTGACGCCGGCTTCGCCCACGGCTGCTTCATCGCTTCCACCAGGGTTGGTAGGAACGGCAGCGGTGCGGTCGACGGTGGGTGGGCTTCCAAGTACTGGAAGACCGGGTCCTGGGCTTGCGGAGCAGGTTTGGTCACCTTTAGGCCAAGGGCTGTGGCCATCCGGAGGAGGATCGCAGAAAACTGGCGTATGTCCTCCGGTGCAGACTCCGGGCCTGGCTCCCCGAACCCCAGCGGAGGGGATTCGTGAGAAGAAGGGGTGGACTCAGCAGAGTCAGAGTCCGAGTCGTAAGAGTCACCGGATGGTGATGGCGACCTCTCCGCCGCCTCCTCCTCAGCCGGCCTACGGGCCGGAGGTGCCAGGGTGACAGCTGGAGCTGCAGGCTGCGTCAGTACCGGTGCGGCCGATGTCGTGACCAGTATCGGAGTCACCTGCAGGGGCACGACCGCAGGCCTAGGGCGGTGTGCTGCCTGCATGGTAGATGTCGCAGCTACCACCGGCTGGGCCATGGTGGGCTGTGGCGTCGGGCGGGTAGCTGTGGCCGTCGTCCGCGGTGGTGGAGAAACAGCCCTGTAGCGGGGTGAGGGCCCCCGGGACCGACGGTGACTCGGTGAATGACGCAGTGGTGACCTCTCATAGTGGGGGTAGTGAGCCTCCCGCGGTGGCGAGCAAGACCGGCGACGAGGTGACCAGTACCTTGGATCTAGATGGTACCGGTCCCTGTAAGACGGCAAATAAGAATAGTATGAGCCGGCCGGCTCGTGCCACACCTGCTCCTGGGCGTACCTCCCTAGGTAGGCAGGAGAGTAGGCGCTCTCACCCGAGCGACGCCTCTCCAGGCGCATCTCCCGATATCGCGGGGATGGAGGCCTGGCCCGCTGCTCCCGCGAGCGGGACTCGTCGTGTCAAGAGGTTGGGCGCTGCCTGACCACAGCCTCCTCTCGGCGTTCTGCTGAGGGTGGACGGCGACTCGGCAGAGTGATCTCCGCGATCAGCTCGGGTGGTTGAGGAGGTGAGGCCTGCACGACCTGCTCCTCGTCCGACACCTCGAGGACCTCCTCTTCCTCCAGAGGCTCCTCTTCCTCAGGGAGCTCCATCGGTTGAGGTTCCTCGGCGGGCTGGGTGGGTGGTGGAGTTGGGGGTCGCACCACCGTCGGTGAAGTGCGCCGTTTCTCCTTTCTCTTCTTCTTCTTCTCCCCCACGCCCTCGGTGGCGGGGCGCTTCTTCTGGGCCGCGGTCAGCGGCCTGGAGGAGGAGGTTGAGGCCTGCGAGCCCGCAGGGTCCTCACGTGCCCGAGTTGCCGAGATCTTCGGTATCCTCAGCAACTTCATTATCGGTACCGAGCCCGGTACCGATACCAACAAGGTCGAGGGCACGGCAGCCGCCGCTGCTGCCGAAGAAGAAGAAGACGACGGGCATTTCTCGGCCATCGTCTCAGGTCTCTGGACGCGAAGAGATTCCTCCCAACAATGGGATTTAAGCCTTGCCGCCCTGTTACGGAGAGTCTGGTGTGTAAACTCTCTGCAAATAGGGCAGACCTGAACGTTGTGCCCCTCACCCAAACAAATCAGGCACTTAGAGTGTCGGTCAGAGAGAGCGACCTTCCTTCCACAGGAGGCGCAGTGTTTGAAGAGAGCCGACATAAACCGGATGCAAGGCAAAGAAAACAAGAGTCCGAGAACGCCAAACACAGTCCGAGATCCGAAATCATCGTCAAAGCCAGAAAAGGGTCAAAACCGATCGAGAAAGTACCAAAGCCAAGTCCGAAATCTGTGAGGGGTAGTCAAAAGCCAAATCCGAAGTCGAAAAACACCAAAAAGCAGAATCGAAAAGCAAGCCAACAAGCAGAACCTTCTGTACGTTGAGGCGGACAAGAAAGAACTGAGGAGAGACCGTTAGTCGCTGGAAGGAGCATGCGCAGCACCGGCGTGGGGGAGGGGTTCCCGCCAAAGCTAACGAGCTCTAGAATCTTCCAAACGCTACTGCGCAGGAGCGAAAGCTCCTAATGTATGAGGCACAGAGACCACGAAGAAGAATCACAAATATACTATCACCCAAGGATTTATAGTCATAACTGAAATTAGGAGCAATGCAGACAAATCCTTTCTGTTTCTGGATGTAGGATAGTAACCCGCAATTTCATACTTTCTTCCCTAACCCCCTAACCCAGTGGTTCTCAATCTGTGGGTCCCTAGATGTTTGTGGACTTCAGCTCCCAGAAGCCCCAGCCACTATGGTCAATGCTCAGGGCTTCTGGGAGCTGAAGTCCAAAAACATCTGGGGACCCACAGGTTGAGAACCACTGCCCTAACCCATAAGATCACTTGGTCTTTAAGAACATCTATGAAACAAGAACAAACACAGAATTATGATAGTTGGTCCATATTTATAGAAAAGTTTCCTTCATTTAGAGATTTGTTTCCAATAGCCCCTTTTGAGTCATATTTGAAAAGACAGGGCATTTCTACCTGTACAGACATTTGGATGCTGAGGTTGCACCAAAGCCTACTTTTTGTTTTTAATCACCTGCAGTTACCTGTTCTGAGAATCCAGGACAAAATACAATAAACCATTTTATTTTGCTCTCTCACCAGTGGCTTTCCACCATCAACTGGCATGAGACAAAAGCAAAGCAGAAAAACCCTTAGCCAATTAAAGCTCCTGTATTAGTGCTTGGTGTGCAAACATGATGATTCTCACAATTAAGCAGAGGGGAGCACAGTTGGCAATTCCAGACAAACAAACTATTACCCATGTGGCTCTGAGAGCCTGAGAATGAAAAACTATGGATATTCACCCAGAGTTAACATGGGGAGCTAATTCAGGACACCCATATGAGATCAACCAGTTCTGAAGAAAACCCATGTAACTCTGATCATGCAAGCAGGCTCCTTATTATCTCCCATATGAGCCTTCTCACATGTTACAAACTTCAGGAGAAGGCTTTCTCTCCATCCCAGCACCCTCCCAGACTTGGCTAGTAAGGACACGGGAAAGAGCCTTCTTGGCGGCTGCTCCTAGCCGTTTGAACTTCAATCTCTCATTGTAAGCATGTGCTTTCATGTCACGTGCCAACCCCATGAATTTCACACACTAAATAATACTGAATTTTTAGGATACTAAATAATAATGAATTTTCTATGTGAACCAAAACTCTTATATCCTGGTTATTGCAAATACTTTCAGACAAAAAAGGATTTTCTTTTTGTGTCATTTCAAAGAAAAATCCACTCATACACAGAATTACTGAGAGGAAATAAAAACCAAGCGGAACTGATAAAAATAAGCAGAGTATCCATAGCTATACAGTACAGGCATACTGCAGTTAACAAAGACTCTGGCATAGAAATTCCTTTTTACAAAGGCTTTCACACACCCCACCCCATCCTTTTCTTCCTCATCTCCTGTCTAGTTGAACTTTTTTAGCGCACTAGCACTGAAGGGATGGAAAGGAAGACTGGAGAAATGCAGACTTTTGATGATGCAGGGCAGCAGCATTTTGCAGCAAATAATGCAATAAAACTTGAGCTAAGACAGAGCTAAATTCTAGCTCAGTCAATCCTACAGTAGCTGTGTGTGGTTGTCTACAACAGGAAAGGTAAACAGCAGCTGCTGCCAAAATCCTTTACTGAGCAGGTATGAACAGTAAGAGAAAGCAAATAAAGCTGCCTCACCAGCTCCCCACCAGCATGTTAGAAAAGCACAGATCTGTAATTTTGGACCCCATGTGGAAATCAGAAAAAAAGTGGAGGCCAGTGAAAGAAAAAAAAATCATGTTGAGAATCTTTTGTTAAGAAGCTTTCAAGAAGGTTCAAGATGTTTTCATTTACTTATACAAGTCTCCCTCAATTTGGCTGTTGTCAGTTTTGGATAAAATGTATGCTGAGGCGTGTTGAATTCCCCTTCTTTGTTTGTAATACAGAGACCTAGCCTATTCTTTTCATGTTACCTCTGTCTCTGGTATCAAATTTTCTTGTTAAAGAAGTCATGCCTAGGAAGACATCTACTTTGCTAACTGAGGTATGCCTGTATTGGGAAGCAAAATGAAACTACCTGAAACAGCACTAACTTCTTAAATGCAGAAATTTTATTGCAGTAGAAACAAATGTAAGGCCTTTCAGACCTTTTCCTCACACTGAAGCGCATTATGCAAAAGTCAGCAGTTTCTTGCTCCAGCAGTAACGGTTTTGTAGCACACAGAGGTGTCACGACATAGTAGTAAAAGATCAGAGTTAATAAGAAAGCAGCCTTTCACTTTCAGAAGGAATTCATTCTGACAAACCACACAAATAGGATTGACTGGGGATGTTCCATACATCTGATAAATACCACTACAGGGAGTACAAAGTGACTACATTTTTCTTTACCTACCCAAGAGTTATGTTTTGACAGGAAACAAAACATAACGATTTACATAAAAAGATTTGTTATTTCTCAACCTTCTGACTAACAGAAAACAAAACAAAGCAATATCTACTTTGTCTACAAACTGTTCAAGCTTAAATGGCATTAATCTAAAGCACAGCAGGAGTATCTTTCAAATTCTGTTGAACTAAACTGTTTCTGCTATCTACAGATACTAATCTTTTTCTGAATTATTCAATTTTAACTTTTAAAGTTAATATAGAGGATCCAGATTTTTTAAAACTGCACATTTAGAAAATGTTCTACATAATCATGCTCTAGAACTCTTTCCAAGAAGAAGTGTTTCCTTCTTTAAAGAAGCTATGTACCCCTACAATAGCAGCAACACATTTTTCTAAGACATTCACTGATGGAGTGATCATCTTAGCAAAATAAAATATACAACTAAGATACCATTTTGTTAATGCTTTCAACAATGTTTGACTAGAGCATACATGCTACTCTGTCAAAACAAGGACAAGTGGAACAATATTTAGCTATTGAATAACCTATTTTCTACCTTTAGTCCTCATGCACAAAGGGAGCTAAAAATACTTTTATAAATGCCTCTGCTTTGAGAACTGATGACTTAAATAGCTAACCAAACTGATTTTATCCTAAGATCATAGTGTTTAATGCAAATTCTTGGTATAATAAAAATCTTACCTGTTGCTTCAATGTACTCAATACATCTCTCAATAAAAATGGGAATTGGTTTCTCTGGTGTGACTACAGTAGTCAAAGGCACCCCAAAATAACTGCTTTCCCATGTAGTCTTCGTGATAGATGGCCGAGGCTTAGGCTTTGGCTTCTGTAGAAAACAATTTACCGAACAGTCATACATACTCAAAAGTTATAAATAAGGAAGCAATAGATTTAATGAGGTTTCAGCAAAGCAATCATAAAAGCATAGTTCTGAACACAAAATATAGCCTCCATCTGCTATACAGCTACACTTTTTGTTGTTGCTGAAGAGGAATATAAATGCACATGACTATATATAAAATGACACAAAAATTCCATTAAAAGCAAATATTTTGAACTATGAGGAATAATACTACCTGTCACAGCATAGACTTAATGAGTTCCGTGTAACAAAACATAACACAAACACAAGATACCTTTGTATCAGACTGGTAAAGAGACTAGGAGAGCAGGAAATATAAAATCCAACAAAGCACTAATAATGAAGCATTCTGCAATTCCTCTAAATTAAGGTCCTACATGCAATCTACATTATCTTCATTGGGGAAACACTGTGATGAACTGAACAGGTATTTCTTCTCTCAGTGAACATAGAAAACAAATATGGATTGTTTCAGTCCTACCCAGTCCTATATTCAAGGAATAGTGTATAAAACCATTGCAGAGTAACAGTTGCAAGGGCATAAAACAGCAGGTCAAGTTACAAGTTTAAACTCTGCAGTAACAGCCTGTTGTGGAGAAAATATAGCTTCATGCCATTTTATTTGGAACACCAAGGGAAAACCTGTAAGTAAGGAGGAAAACAAGAAGGCATACTGAATGATAAACCTATCTCAGCTCACGAGTGAACTTATTCCAGGGACACTCACATCAAGAACTTCCAGCACTGTAACAAGATATATTATCGCCCCATGCAGACATTCTTTCACACCTGACCACGCAAATGTAAGTGCCTCTCCCAGTGGCCCTACATGTGCCCTCCTAAACATCTGAATTTGACTTCTATTCAACGATCCACAGAACTGAAGTAGAAGCCTTTGCATAAACAGGAACCTTGATTAAACAGGGTATGATGACACAAGACAAACCATAAAAGGTTGGACTGAGGCACGGGCACATGAGGCAGGACTTGTACGTATACCCTTGTCCCGCTGTCCTTACAACTCACATATGCAGGCTGAATGTCTCTATGCAACCTTTGATTCTGTGGACCCATTCACTGCCTCCTAGGAGAGAACACACCTAATTTCCAGACAGCAGCATTAAAGCAAAGGCAAACCCTCTCTGAACAAATCTTTTCAAGAAAATTCAGTGATAGGTTTGCCTTAGAGCAGCCTTCAGTTGGAAACAACTTGAAGGGATACAACAACAATAGGACATGAAAAATGTTATCATACTGTTAAATCCTTGGCTAACTTGTCTACTCTTCTGCTTAAAGTGTGCAAAGACATCAAAATTCAAACAGGACAAAAAGAAATACAAGCTAGGCATATATTTTCTCTACTCATTTTTTTTGGCATTAGGGTTGAACTACATGCTTCTCCTTTCCTCAGGTACAGTATGCACAGAACTAATTTTCCTGTAAGCTCAGAACATCAGAAACTGAAAGAGCTCTTTCTTCCCCTTGTGGTTGTTATGACCTATGGTCGCACAATAAATTATATACTATTACTACTTTTGGTGCTCAGCTGTTGGAGGTACACACAAGAAAGGATAGATTTACAAATACCACTGGACACATGTGATTGATCTCTTATAGCCTTTTTCCCTTGCTAAATGTGGACACTTTGGATTACAGCTGTAATATAGGAGGAAAGTTAACCCTCTCCTCTGCCAATCCAAATCTCGTCCTTACTGTGCAGTTTCTTTTAGCAAAAGAATCATAGATCTTCAATGCCATGCATAAATTGGCTCATCAGACTTGGATTTAAAAACAGAGAGAAAGAGTTAAGAAGCAGAGAAAGCATAAATAGTTCCTTAGCTCTGGAATTTGCCCAATGATATTGGAACACAGATCTCAGGGATATTAGGGAAGCTTTCATTCTCTCAACAGGAATAAATGGAATCATGAGACAGTTTTTGATCATGAGTGGTTTTGGAAGTTCCTGATATCAAGTGTTTACCAGTATTTCTTAAACTTCACATATCTACCTTTGTCAGATATATGATCCTGCTCAGAACAATGATCATACTTCACCCTTAAAATAGTTCTTCACAACATTCTCAATAGATGAGAAAGTTAGCAGGAAATGTGAGGAAAATAGGTGCTTCAGAGTTAAGTGAAGTTGTGAATGTAGTCTATGACTCAACTGAAAGAAGGCTTCTGTCTTGATAGTAGCATTATACAAGGACAGGTGTCTTGTTATTTTGAGCCCCAAAGAAGAGATTAATGGGGCTGGAGCAAGTCAGCTTCCCTTGAAAGACATCTGTTCAACCATTTAGCCCTAGGAAACTTCCACCCACCCACCTCATCCATTGTCTCTGTTCCAATCCTAAACGAAAATGATCACTTCCTGTTTAGTCTGTTTCCATACAACTTCCTCCACTACAGTCCTGCTGACAGAAGGCGCCTTAGAACAATACTGGTTGGCAACTACAGGAGAAGGAGTATGGCAATTTATTTTTGGACAACAGCTAGAGAAAAAGAGTTTTTCTTCCAAAGGCATTAGACAGTATATTAAAGACCAAGTAACTGAAACCTAATTAAGCGTCTAAATCCTATCCTGTCCTAATGGGTAAACCATTCATCAGCTTAAGTGCACTCTGTCAACCCAGGACAATATAAAGTCACTTGTATTTCTTTCCATATTGCATCTGCAGAAAACGCAGTCTCTCTCTCTCTCTCTCTCTCTCTCTCTCTCTCTCACACACACACACACAAATCAGCAGCAGCTATTACAAAATATTTAAAAGTGTTATTGGCTTCACAGAAAAAAAAACCCTTACATTTGGGTCCTTGACAAGCAGAGATAAAGTGAAATAGTTCTCTATTTTTATTTTATTCTTTGCTTGCTGGACAACTACAGTAAACTTTGATGCACCAAAAGTTAAACCCATAGCAGATTAAGTTACAAGATTAAATAAACTCACTCCTCAAGAAGATGCCTGCACCAATGTGGTGATATATAACACATGCACATGCACGTACGTATGCAAGCATGCACACACACACACACAGAGTAAAATTCTGCTACTAACAAACAAATCCAAAAGGTATTACAAACATTACTATATATTTGATCATGGCTGGAACAAACAAGAAAAGGAATCCAGCCTTTTAAAAGCACCAGCAATTTGCAATCAGCATCTCAGCAGATAAAAAAAAAAAAAAATCTAGCACTGAGATGAGATGGGAAAGTATAATTGCAGGGCCTTCAATCAGTGAAAAGTTCTCACACTGAACATCATTTTAATGATGTATAGCACAGCAAGAGAAAAACTGACAAGAATCTGAAGCTATCAATTTTCCCCAGCTTGTGACATCTTTTCTCCAGCCATTAGACATGGCTGGCAACAAAGTGAAATGGAATTGTGACCCATGAGACAGTTACAGTGGCTATTTCCCTCACCAGAATGCTCCTGGGTATGGCAGAGCACATCCAACTAAGAATGAAAAGCCAGAATGCCTCACTCAGGCAGTGTAAAGTGCCTCATGTAGCTATGACCTCCCCTAGCCTCATTCTTGTTCCAAAATCATGGCAATTTGAAGAAAAACGGTAACATGCCAGAAAGTATGCCCGCCCACCCACTCCAAGCGGCCCTTCCCACTTGACTGTCCTCACTCCTCACTCGTACCTTTCTGCTCTGAGGCACCACCCAGCACACACCACCACGATGTGGTTAAGAGAACGTTACATGGATAAACAGTAAAGGACATAGTTCAAAACACATAAGGTCCGAACAAAAGCCAGCAAATCTCATTAGATTTAACAGGTTAGAGAAAAGATGTTGATCTGAAAAGAGGCCTCCATCTAACAGACAATACTAAGCAAACAGTCTGGCAAAACCACTTTCTTATGCTCCTGTAGTCACAACAAGGACCCTATGCGCTTCAGTCATCAAAAGGGTTAACAACACAGGTTCCTGCTGGAAATGCCATTGCTCTAGTGTCTGCCAGATGTCTAGTGGTTCAGGCCTGCTGCCTTCAGCCAGGCATGTGTCTGTCATTAGGCAGTCATTAAAATGTTACACAGCAGCAGCAGGCACACAGTGAAGAGAACACTACACTATTCCAGTGTCTACCTTCATTTAGCCTAGCTAACTCTTAGCTTGAGAAACAGTTCCTGCACCATACAGAAAGGCACAGACTTTAGATCTAGGGAGACAATTTCATAAGCCAGGAGAGATTTCAACCATCTCTAGTACTATTAAGCGTCACTATTTTAAGAACCATCCGTGGCCATCGGATCTGACACAATGGAATTCTCCTCAAACGCTCATGCAGTTGATCAGGAAGAATATGACTGCTTTGACTATAAAGGGCAGGCAGGCCTCCAACTTCCTCTTGCAGGCTTGGCTCCTGTAAAAGCAGCAGGTGTTTGAACCTCATCCCAGCCTTAAAATGCCTGCAACAAAAGAACTGCAAAGAATGTTATTTATAATTTATAACTGCGTTACAGATTCATTGGAATCTGCCTCAGGACTCCTATTTCCTGGCCCAAGGCCACAAAGAAAAGACTGAGGATAATGGGTATAAAGAATACAGAGGATATTCATCATGCTATGAAGGACCTACAAAATTTTTATCCAAGGTACCCAGAGGATTCTGTAAAGGAAAGACTGGTGGCACTGGCAGGCAAAATGGTAAGGAACAACAACAAAAGTCTGAAAGGTATGTGGATATTGCCCAACATCGGACACAAATTAAAACTTTTGCAGGCATCTGAAGTTCCTCTGCCAGTTCCATATGGAGAAATAAGAAATTGTTGCTCTCCAAAGAATTCTGCTTTAGTGTCAAATTAACTATTTGTAAGCCACTCTGAGAGCCTCTGTGGCTGAAGTACAAGAAATAAATACTCTCAATAAATAAATAAATAAATAAATAAATAAATACTCCAGATGCCTTCATAGTGTGTATACTGCATTCCTTATTAATGATGCAATTATATCAAGATTCAACAAATCATTTACAAGGCATAGTTAACCCTCTTACACCATCAAAAAATAAGAAAATATGTCTGAATATAGTTTCTCCAATAATAAAAATGTCTAAAAGTATCCCTTCAGATCTGAGAACTCAAAAAAACTAGTAACACTTGAGTACTCTGGTTGTTCAGAAACCACAACTTTAGCACCAACCAACCAACCAACAAATCTGAGATGGGATGAATCAAACTGCACTCCAAACCATGAGGAACTATATAATGAGCTGTAAAATGTGTTGTCATCTACACAGGAAAAAGCTCTGATACTGAGCCACCCTAGCCCAAAATCTGAAGTATGGGGCATTCAAGGCAGCATGAAAAATAATCTGGGGAAATAAACTCTGGAGTTGAAGGGATCTGTTAAGACTTAATTTTTTTTCCCCATAGGAATACAAAACCTTAAATAACTCACTCAGAAAGAGGGTAGAAGCTTAGGGTGCCCACATCCTACAGAATACTAGATAAAGTGGGAGGAGGGAGAGAAAAGAGAACCGTGAGAAGAGAAGACAAAAGTATTTCCATAAATACTCTGCAGAGCAATTCACACAATGAAGTTTACAAGGTGTCATGTGTTCTAAGGACAACTGGGAACAACATTCCAGGTTAACTGTATCACTGTAAATTATGTGATCACCATGTAAGGACAGGTGGGCATGTGAGGCCATGAAACTTAACAGCCTGGACAAAAATTTATAAGCCAGCTAAGGTGCTACCGTAGGCTAAGGGAACAAAACCTTGCTACCCACTGGAGTGGCACATAAGAGATGAATCATTATGCCCTTTGTCCGCCAACTCATACGATTTCTGATCTGGCAACCAAGCATTCTGATGAAGAAGGGATGGATTGCTCTCTCCTGGCTCTGCCAGCCCATTTGTTATCCTCCCTGGCTGCTAAGGAAAGGTTTCCTCCTTATGTAACCCGCACGGAAATCAAGCTGGCTAGCGAACAAGGGGTGAAGCAGGTTTGATAAAAATTAGATGGGCTTCTAAATTTTGATTTTTGAACATTTATATCAGATTTTAAAATTTCCTGAAAACAATAATTTTAAAAAAGAGCCTAGTTAAAAGATACCATCATGAATACTAGTTATAGAAGTTCTAATTATATTCTAGGAATACGTTAATTGCAGTTTAAAGAGATGGAAGATAAGCTTATTAGGCCTATTGTGCAAGAAGTCTACATGAAGAGCATATACACACTCTCTCCCTCACTCTCTCGAGGCTTTGCTTCTCTCTAAGTGCAAAGATAGAGACAGTCAATGAATCAAGAACTTGGAGGAGACAGAGGAGATTTGAACAAGGAATCTGGACATAAATGCAAAAGCTTCCACATTTTGATGAACCAAAAGTTAATGTGAAACAACTCAAATAACTGATTACTGATTATCTATCTTCCAATGAACCTACACTTCTTCATTAAGTATTAATGCTACATCAACAATAATGTACCTCTAAGAAAAAAAAAGAGTAAATGAAATCTTCACCCTAGCAATTTAAAGTGTGATTCAACTAATTAAGCTTAATTTGGTCTTAAACCAAATCATTTCTGGAGTGGAGCAATGAGTGTCTCTTTTTCCAGTTTGCTCACCTCCCTGGAAAGAAGTTCTTCCCCACTGTGGTAACCAGACAAACATACAAACTGACAACTTTACTAGCATAACCTATATCTAATCAATCCAAATTATATTTCAATTTGAAGAAAGCTAAATTCTTAGCTCTGTATACTCCAGGGGTGTTGGCAGCGGCTAGATACACAAGAAAGCAGCAAACGGCTATTTACTTTATGTATGTTGTTAAATTTCTTTTGCAAATGACTGAAACTGATTGTTGGAAAGATCCTGGGTTTTCACTACCTTCACACAGATATCATAAATTCCATTAAGCAAGCACTTCAAAACAAAGAAGACTCAACTGGAGTAAAATAATATGGAAGCCGGGGGGGGGGGGGATGGTGTGATATATCCAATAATGGGGTATATCCACCCTGTTTTTTATGCAATGAAACTTTTAATAAAAATATTTTTTAAAAAAATAAGTAAGCACTTCAGTGAATTTTCCACAGGTATGTGTTTGGTGGGCACTACAAAAGCATAAACTTGGACTGAACCAACAAGGTTCTTCTATTCATTGCTTAGCATACAAATAATATCTTCACAGCTAGTTCATTCCTTGGCTTTTAATGAGGAGATCAATGTTAGAATCAATAAGTGCCAATGGCAATGTGTGCACCACAGACCTGCCACAATGATTTAGAACAAAAGTAATTACTTAATTTTGGAACAGCAAAGTTTGGTAACGTTCTCAACAATCATCCATAGGTGATGTCAAAGTGACCTTCAAGGCTGTATATGTTAACGTCCATCACTGAAAAGGATAACTGGGATTTTCCCATTTAAATGAGAAAGCTAGAGCAAATTAAGTCACTGTTCCCATGATTACATGCCAAATCAGCCATTAAACTTCCAGTCTAGGAATGCAGATTAAAAAAAAGAAGAGATTTATCACGGGGGGGGAATCAATGTGGCAACAGCAAACAGAAAGACATCTAAGATTAAGCTTTATGAAGTTTCAGGTAATTGAGGGTTTACGCACCCATTTTGAACTGATCCTGTCATATATTCACTACCGCTAATACAATGAGAGAGAGAGAGAAAGAGAGAGAGACTGAGAGAGAGAGAGAGAGAGATACGCATGCATGTAAAAGCACCAAGTGAGGTACAGAAGTCGCGGGGAGAGAGATGCTAGAACAATCCTGACACATTTCAACACAGCCCATGTTTTACTTACAGCAAGGCAGACTGTTCTTTTAAAATGTATACCTGTCCCAATTTGATTCTCTAACATTAAAGTTGCTGCTGACAGACTGCTGGTGATGCTACAAGACACTTGGATAGGCAGGACAGCATTTGTGCTGCCACTGGACAGATACTACTGCTGAAACAATGAGGCTGCTTCTGAGCATGGAGACAGAAAATGCTAAGCACAGCACTGGGTACGCTGACAGCAGTTAATGGCTTTTACTCTGAGGATCTGGAAAAGAAAGTTTACCTGTTGCAATGTTGTGAGCTCTAGAGACCATTAATGCTATTAAATGTCTTTGTATAATGGGTGTGTTATTTTGAGGAGTGGGATGCCACCAAATATTTCCATCCCATTCCATTTTTGATTCTGTAACAGTACAACTCTTCACCTCATTTGTCTTTTTCCACCCACTATCAAGGAAGTATTTCAGATGCATTCTAAGTACTTTCAAGATAGTTTGACATTAACAAAAGCTTTCAACTCACTTAACTGTTTTTGCATCAACTTTAAGCTTTAATAATTTTACCAGCAGTTAACTTGTGCTCCCTCTGCTGATTATGCAGCAGGTTAGCACCGTCCTCGCCTCTCAGCTCCTTAAGGATTTCTCCTGCCTTGCATGCATTCCAATCAGTTTTTGTTCTTTTTCTGACAGTAGGCTGGCATTCCTACAAACAGCTTCTACACTTCTGGAAAATATGAAAAAGCTTAGATGGTTAACTCTTCCCTCCTCAGAAGTTTAAGTCTACCATCTTCCCTTCAAGTAGGTGCCATGGTACAGAAGTGGCGCACACAGGTTTCACTGCCCTACAGTGGAAAGGAAGAGTTAATTATATTCACACCCTTTCTCATCAAGAGATGTTTTCCTGCTGGGTGATCCAAGAAATCATTGTGAGATTCAGGACCGAGCACAGTTCTCTAAAAATAGGCTTGCAACTTTCCTACTCTGAACTTCCACTGTAAAGTCATAACAGAATTTTGAAGCAAAATAACAGATCTTTCTTTTTTGACTTCTAAAAATTTAAGCCATCATTCAAAGCTTCCTCAAAAAGAGCTTTTACCAGTCCATTCTGCCTTTGTCTGTTTTTTCCCCTCTTCCAGGAACAGGGCTCTAATGCCAATGAAGAGAAGTATACCCTGCTGGCAAGAGGACAGCTGTTGCAAGTATGAAATCACCACTGTTTTGCAAAGCAGTCACGACATTGTTTAAAGAGACAAAAGTCTTTGCGGAAAGAAATGAACCTACTTCTGTTTAGTAGCCTTTTGCTGGGATGGAAAAAGGCCTCTACAAAAACCCAGGTTAAGAAAATAACTCAGCTGAGAGCTAAGTTTAAGATATGACTATTAAAACTCATGGGGAAAATAAATCTCTCTCTACATGTAAGTGATGTTTGATAGGCTTCTCTGCACATTTTAGATGGGACACTGAAAGCCACTACCTCTCAAAACAATTAAGTTTCTAAATAGTGAGTTTCAAGGCAAGATTCTCATTGCATGCTGGACAACCGTCCTGCAAACTTCACCATTCCTGAAGCAGCCAGCTACTTCATGTCCATAATTTGTTTTCAAAAGCTAGACTTGACACAAGGATACTTAACAGGAGATACAACTTAAGAGTCTTTCATTTAAATATATTTCCCATAATTATTAAGCAGACATCTCAAATCTTAATCAAAGGAGGTTAATTAGCAGCAGCCATCTCAAAACATGGAAGCAGGAATAAGGTTAACATGTCATCTGGGGATAATCTGCTGGCAGTTTTGTGATTACCTGCTACACAATGATTGAAGAACAAGGGCTGTCTATATCTTACACTGATGTAAAGCAGTTATCTCTAAAACTCACCTATAACAGCAGCTCTCCACTGTACAAAATCATGTCTATTTCCTACTTTTCGTGGAATGTATTGGGCAAACAAACAGATTTATTGGGGATTCAAAAACTGCATATGCCCTTGGAATATGTGGAGTTTCCTTGCTTGAAACCAATCCCTTTGCCCCACTACCTGTAACTAACAGTTTCCAAAGCAGCATCAACTGGAATTTGAGATAAAAGGCTGCCAAACTATACACATTAACCCCCACATCTAAAATCAGAGTACCTTAGTCGTTCTCCTCAAGCTACGCAGGATGTTCCTTTTCCTGGGGTCTTCATCAGTAGTCTCATATGGAATTACAGCATTATCTCCCTTATAACCTTGGGATGTCTGGTCTTCCTCTTTCTTCCTAATGGGGCCCAATTCATCGTCACTCCCTACACTGAAACTGGTCCTGAAACTGGCAAATCTCCCAAGCCTCGTGCATCTTGTCCGATACAACACGGGTTTACTAATGATAGACACCTTGCGACTACGTTCTAAGGAGCTTGTGTCCATTTCGCTGTCAGACCCGTTACCGCTTCCATTGGATTGGGTTTTGTTGATGTTTCGAATAGTGATAATTTTGCCTTGGGTGCTGTCATGGGGTACCGAGTAGATATTTTCCTCCTCGTTCCTTGGTTTTACTACGGCATCCATGGGTTCTGCATAGTCTGAAGGGTCAAAGCCATCTGTAGGGGGCCAACTAATAGAAGACCCAGACTTCCTCTGCCCATCCCTATGCCCTTGTTCCAGGTAAGAAAGATCCCCCTTGGTAATATCAATATGGATAGGGGGCTTTGGTTTCACTGGTGGAGGTACTTTGTTGTTTAGTTTGCTTTCAAAAGTGCTCATAACAGAAAAGACAGAAAGACCATCATTCCCCTCCAATTCCATGGAAAGTTTAGAAATGTCTTTGGACAAACTGGGCATTGATGTATCCTCTCTGAAAGGACTGTAGATTGGAGGCTCAATATCTTCCTCTGAATCCTGCAGGTTTGAATTGCAGTGAGGTGAGCCTGCCCGGGGGGAATTGAACACTTCTTCTGAAGTGCTGCAGGCTTCAGCAACGTTATCATACATGTGGGTGGCTTCAATTATGTTTTTTCTCTCCACCACATCTTTAAAAAATGGATGGAAAATTTCTAGTTTATGTTGAGGTTGACTACAAGGGATAGTTGTAAACTTTCCTTCTATATCCTGGGCGATTTCCTCTCCCTCAGTTAACTGTTCTCTACTTAAATCGTTGTCTAGAACATCTATTGAGCCATCTGTGAGTGCCACTATTTGAACAGGGATAATATCCTGCACTTCAGAAAGAAAGGCACGTAACATAGCCAGAGACGCTTTACGTTTAGCCGAATAAAATAACATGTAGCCGTGGACTAACCAACTTTTCCTAATGCTAAATGAGGAATGGTATGAAAGCAAAGAGAGTTCTATACGTCTCTTGTGTGGTCCTATGGGATATTCAAGTAACACAGAATTACTGCTTCCACAGTGGGAAGGCCTACAGGTTTGGGACTGAAGAATAGGGAGGAGGATGTCGTCCGCATTGAAAGGATCTCCACACAACAAACACACGACTATCCGAAGATCGATATCGGCCAGATCTTTAATGCTTGCTGTTGAGCTCATAAGGTTTAAGTTGCGCTTTGAGTCTAGCAAGCCTTTCAGAACTTGACTGATTTGCTTTTCGTTAATATTACGCCCATAGCCAATGCCAGCAGACGCAGGGTCGAGGAAGACACACTGTAGCTTACTGGCAATCTGCTGTCCTTGCTGTATTAAGCTGTGCAGTGTTTCTCCACTGGTATCTCCTCTCTTGTTCACCAGAATTAGAGTCAGAGGAAGATGAACTAAGTGGTTGTCCCTTCGGCCAAGAGTTGACTCTCGGCTCTTTTCGATACTTTCAACTACATAAGACAGAGATTCCTTGGAGTTATAGAGACAGAGGCAACCATGGGGCTGAAATGTTGGTGTCTGAAAAGAATTCACTGGAAGCCTGACATTACCTTCTATTGGTCTCAAAGACAACTCATACATTTTCCCATCTATCACGTACTTGTCATCATTTGTGCAAAGAGCTCGAATTTCATTCGCTAGCTCACGCGCAAGTCCATCTTTACCAAGAATTACTAGGTTGATTCTGTCTATATTGGAATCTGAAAGCAAGTTTTTCTGATTGCGATCAGAAGGCCTTATAAATCTAGAACTTACCAAGTGCTCAATTTTAGCATCTATGCAAGCTGGACAGCTGGGGCAGGTCTCCTTTGTTGGGTGATACACAAAATGAATGTGTTTCAAGATTAGGGCGTCGCGCTCAGCTTGCAGCTTTTGCAATGCTTTAAATCTCTGTTCTTCACCCAACACATCCTGGATGACACCCATTTTCTCTTTACTGGGTTTGGCATCAAGCTCCAACTCATAGAACAGTTCTGAATATTCTAGAAGGAGCTCCTGAAACTCCTCCTTGGCCTTCTCTATAATCTGCTTTTGATGCCTACTGTAAATATCCATGTAGACAGACTCTTCAAGCCACATATAAAAATCCTCATTCATGATGAAACTGCGAGCCTCCTCCCAAGGTTTTCCTGGAGTTATGAAAGGGGAAGTCTCCAAATTCTCTTTGAAAGCTCTTCTCATTTCTGCCCTTTTCCTCTCATTCCTCAGCTTTTCTAGATGGGCCTCAAAGAGCTGCTGTGCAGGCAAGGTCTCCATCAGATCAAAGGGAATGCGTTCGTTCTCCATGTTGTCTATGTGGCTAGTGGCATCCCAGGGAGTCTCCTCAAGAACAACAAACCACTTTAAGAAGTCTGGCTTAGACTCCAACAGCTTTTCCACTTTTATGCAACTCAAATGGTTTATATCGTCCAAGTCTGGAATAAGGGCTTCAAAAGCAAGAGGCAAAGCAGCAAGATACATTTTCCTCCGGCGCTCTATATGTTCTTGTTTGAGGCGATGAATATGTTGCAGGAAGAGCTTCTTGGCTTTTGGCGTCCCTTCCAGATATACATAATCCTGGTACTCTGGAGAGGACTGCATCTTCCGCAGACGTTTGACCAAGTCTCATTGTGGTTTTTAACAATGCGGCTCACCAGCCACTCATACTTATCTTTTGCAGCAGCAATCTGTTGGCTTTGCTGCTTCAAAGCCTCAAAGTAAGGGATAATTTTAGTCTTGCCCCTGCTTTTGTCTATCAGCTGCACTAAAGTGCTGAAAGCCAAGTCAACGTTCACATTGGATCTGGCAGACGTCTCCACCACCTGGAGGTTCTTTTTGCTTAAGGCAAAAGTGTGTGCATCTCTAATGTACCGTTCCACCCCTTCATCACACTTTGTCAGAACCACCACAGTGGGCTTTTTTGTTTTTGTGAGTTGATTGTACAGGTTTGAAACAAACTTGAGCTGGTCGTCAAAGTTCCTGTTCATGCCCCTGCTGACATCAATGCAGAGAAGAAAACCATCTATCAGCAGCTTCCCATCCGGCATCTGCTTCTGTTCGAAGTCCTGCTCCAGCCCAAGCTGATCAGTGCAAAAGTACATGAGTTTTTCTGCTGATGCAAGTTTGGTCGCAGCCGCCCTTTTGATATAGGGCTGCAGGGCTGTGCTGCGGTGAGGCTGAAAAGTCTGGTCATCAATAAATTCAGTCTGTTCCACAACATGCATTTTACATTCCACGCAGTCCTCCAGAGAACGCACCACTTCCCCCCAGTACAAGAAATGATCATTGTTGACGACTCTTCCCCCAAAGTCACTGGTACTGAGAACTGAAGTGTGATCCAAATGGAAGTCATCTGCCCTGGGCCGCACAAACCGATTGCACAGGCAAGATTTCCCAATGCCACACTGCCCTTTCTCTTTCTCTGTCCCAGACAATCCGACCACACTGATGTTGTAGGTGGGAATGCGAACATCTTGCTTCCTTGCCATCATCATCGTCCAAACATCCTGTTACTCTTGGCTGCGTCCTAGAGTATTAATGTCCACTGTATTTCCATGCAGTTGCAATAATGAATAGGTTACTACTAGCAATCCATGTGAATGATGGCCAGGACAGTGGAGATGGCTGTTCCCATGCTGCGTGCACCACCAGCAGCTCAGTTGGCACCGATTTTCACAACTGGACAGACAGCACCTCTCCCTAGAGCAAAGAAGGGAAAATGAACAGTTTTAGGATGTTTTAAGTTACAGTACAAGTACAAGAGATCTTTCATACAAACAGATAACCACATGACAAAGAGACACTTTAGGCTTTACACCCATTTGTGTATCAGATTCAAAAGCAAAAAAGTAACAACCCCTCCGAGGTGATTTCAAGGCTGTGTCCTGAAAACTGCCTGCCATTCTTCTTCTTACAGGAAGCAAGCAGGAAAGGTTTCTGGGTGTTGCTTTCAGAACCTACCTCTTATTTTTAAAATGAGACAAGGATAGATGTGCTCTAAAAAACAGAAAACGAGGGAGTTAGTTCCAGGGGAAGCTCTCCATCTCTTTCCCCACTCCAGAAAATGAAAGAGACCACCGTAATGGGTAGCAAACAAGCAGACTGTGCTCCTTTGCCAGCCCAGTACGAAGAAGGCTTCCCTTTATCTCACAGAGAGACTGCAAGATACCATCCAAGCAAGCAGAACAGCTCATCTTCTTGTACTGGGGAGAAAAAGGAAGCACCCTTTCATTGATCGGCCCAATAAAGCAGTATTCCCAAAGGCTGATTTGGGGCTCCCATTCCAGCAAGTCTTGCATGAAGCCTTTAGGAAGTTACTTCGCATTGGGTCTTCCAAGAAAAGTTTGTCTCATAATAGGGAGGAAGGGAAGCGAAAGCCCTGCCCACAACATTTACAATGCAGCCCTGTTTCAATACAGGGGCAGCATCAGAGAGGCTGCCTTTGGCATAAAGAACCGCTCTATTAGAACTGTACTGTGCAAATGAGCCCCAATGTTGCAGCTTTTTCCCTGTTCTGTGGGGGAGGGGAATGCTATCCATGGGGCTATAAAAAGGAGTACCAGTAGTGTGGGGAACAGAATGAGGATATGGAGTGAGAAGCGCAGAATAGGCAATTATCCTAAAACTTTATTTCCTAGGCAGAACTACAATGCCCCCTTTTCTTGGCAAAAATCCCATGTCTACAGCGGCCTCCTGATAGGCAGAAATCAACAAGCACAGCTTTCCCTGGCACAAAGATGAAAAATCCTGCTTCTAATGGACATTTACATGTTGGGAAACTGTTGGAAGCCCAGAAGCTGAAACAGAGAAATAACCCATCCGTAAGTATCCAGACGGCCATTTACATTTAGGTTCGAACATTCACATTATTAAGAATTGTGGTTTTTAAAAACTGTACACAGAGTTCAATGATTGCACTACTGCACGGCTCTTACCCTAACCAACCACCAAAGCAGCACAAGAACACCCAGAAGATAAATCACTATATATATGAACAAAGTATATAAGAAACATTGTGTTTTGTCACCAACACATTTCTATGGATTGTACCAAACCAACTTTTGTATGCTGCCTTCAGTCCCACAGAATAAAAAATAAGCAGTATTTTAAACATGCGCATTGATTTAACATTTTATTTTGCTTGCCTCCAAAATAACTTCTGTAGGTGTATCTGCCCATATGCTGCTGATTTTTGCCAAAGTCTACCCAAAACATAACGGAAATTTAAGCCCAAGCCAAACCTAATTCCCTTTGCAATAGAATGCTGTGACTTGCTTATATTGTTAGAATATTGTTATTTTGAAAGGTTTTTGAGATCCTTCTCAACTAAAATGTGATCAGTTCCAGTTTCAGTTCAGACGTACCCCATTTTGCATGGCTTAAAACCCTTTAGTCCTCATGCCCACCCAGCTGTTTTCACTTTCCCTCACCTCCTATTCTGGTGATTTCTGTCTCCTTATCCCAAAAAGGTGTGCTCTTTCCATTTACATACCTACCTATGTGATCTTTCTCTCCCTTCATGCTATGCGCTCCTTCCTTCTGTTATCTCTCTTCTCCCTTGCCCACTCCACTCTTTTTTTGGCTGAACTATTTCTCCCTTTAGCATCCGACGCTTTCTCAGCCTTTCCTTCTGCTCCCTCCACCCACCAGACGGCAGGAACTTTTCTCTTTCAACCTTTTGAAGAGTGGGGGGATGAAAAATTAAAATATTTGCACTCAGATATTTATAGCCTACATGGAACTGCCTAGAGAAATTAACATGCCAGGTCTGAGGCAAGCCTCCTCTGCACTGGTTGACCATGTCTGCCACCTAGGTCCTAGACACTCAAAATGGTACTCCAGGCTACTAAGAGGTTTGAATGAACTAAAAACAATCCATCCATTTTCTAAAAAAATCAAATAAGCCTGAGCTGCCCATGTCTGAGGTCCCCTTAGCATGCATGCCCAACTCCAGATGCCTATGCTTTGGTTTGGCACCTACGGCAGAGATAAACATATATACACACTCTACTAGTATAACAACATTTTCATTGTGACAATTTAGGGTTAGCAATGCTTAAAACCTGAGGATTACTGCCACTCAAAAGTTTGGCTGGCAATATTCTTGATGTGCTAAACAAGCTTCCTTGAGGGAGAATTTTCACATGACCCAGACCTACAATATCAGTACATCTAGGTATCCTTTATCTTGCTTTGGATAATTTCAAGAGACAGAGCATGCATACAAGATGAGGCAAGACCATTTCCAGTTTTCCTGAAACAAATCTGTAGGACAAGGTGACCAGATAATCCAGTTTACAGAAGGAGAGTGATTCTTGCTCACCGGGCAAAAGGTTATGCCAATAAACACACGACTATGTGTACTTTATATAGTTTATCTGGTAGAGATTACTAACAACTAGTATTAACAAATTAACTACAAATTAACCGCTACATCATAAGGTGTGAACATTAGTCATATGTCAAGTTTATATCTTTGTCATCTGGCTACACAGCACAGTTAAGCTACCACATCATCAACAAGGACAGTGGGAAAGAGAAATAACTATGCTAGCAAAATGAGAGAGCAGCAATAAAAGCAAAGTGTTCAATGTACAGCATGGAGTAGCTGGGTTAGCCAAACTATTCCTGCAAGCCTATAATCCTTTCTTCTTCCAGCCTTGTGAAAATATTTAATATTTTCAGAAACCAGGGTTGCCAATATAGAATGCACCAAACAAAAGTCATAGCTGCTTTTTGGTCTAAGGTCAACAGTGACATCTGATTGTTCCTTTCATAAGGAAGATTATGTCTCCACAAATTGAAAGGCTCAGTTTAATAGGATCACAATTGCTAAAAGTGTGAAAAAGACCTAAGTCAATTCTTAAAGGATATTATTGCAATGCCTTAACCAAGATTTAGGTACTAATGCAGAAGTTATCTTAAATTAAAAAGCAACTGGAAAATTTCTCAAGTATACTGATTTTGCAGTAAGTTCAGCATTCTGGTTTTCTTTTAATTCAGATTAAAACTAGTACTTCTGTTTTAAAATGAGAGGGGGAGGACTGGCACACAAATGAAACTGCTGGCCTTCACAGTTACAACATGCCTGTTGTCAGAGAATGTGGACTTTGAATCTGCAGCCAATATAAATTATCGTTTGCTTTGATGGCTGAATAATGCAGTGTAACTAGTTCTTCAGTTGGAATGAATTACAGAAGACAAAAGGTTGCTGTAAGTTTGAAAATGCTATTGTAAGCTTGATTTAGAAAAAGAAACCTGGAACATTTGATCTTAAGTGCATTCAACTTTTCTAAGAGCTGGTTTAAAAAAAAAACAGCTGAGTCACCAGATTAAGTATTTGGAACATTAGCAAAAAAAAAAAAAAAAAAATGGGAAAGAGGAAGCTGACACGCACTACGAATTTAAGACAGCTCTGAACCTAAGGCCAGCTAGACATTTGTCTTAGTTAAGTACAATTGTAATTCAAAGGTTTTCTGTCAACTCCAAGACCCATTCAGTGGGGTTTGTGTAAGTGGAACTTCCTGCAGCAATGGAGTTAATACCACATATCCTGAAACTCTCTCTATATAAAAAAAATATATATTTATATATAAATGGCACAGCACTTCTTTTCTGCCCTCCCCTTAAAGCACCTCTTTGCTGCTGGAGAAGAAAACAGGTAATGTTCTTATAACTCTTTCTTTCTTCTCCAGGTATTCAATAAAAGGACTCTGTACCTATAGCACTTAGACAGAGATGTTCCATCAGTCTCTGTGACTGATCAGGAAGTGTGCACACTGATGACAGACTCAAAAACATAACCTTTCATAGTTATAGTTTGTGGAATAATTCTGCAGATTCCAATTCAAAAGCAGCAGCCTGATATCCATCCTGCATGTTATGGGCTACAGCAGGAATTGTGCGCACTCCATGACACTACAGACAAAGGACAGATCTGGTACGCAGGCCAAAACCAATCTGCCTCTTAGCAAAGCCAGGAGAAGGACTTCCACAGTATGTCCAGCCAGTATCTCAAGGCAAAGTCAAAAGATAAACTATCTTTTCCAAGCTGAGCCTCAAATACTCGCTGGTTCAACTGCTAGGAAGTGCCCAAAGCATGTCAGCTAGTACAGCACTAAAAGCCTGCATGGAAAAGACTGAAGCAGCTTATATTAGAAATAGCTGAAGGCTAGCAAAACAAACAAGGAATGTGACACACAAGTGCTTGAGGAGCAAGACAGCAGGGGATTGCCCCAGCACCAGAATAAGATGTGGGAGGCTTTTAATTTAACAAAACAGCAGGATGACACATGCAACAAACTGATGATACAGCTAAACAAGGTCAGGTAAGATCTCTGAACTGGAAAACTTCCAGGTAAACAATCCTTACTATGTAGACTGTTTTTAAAAAGAGACTGGAATCATGCAGCCCTCCAGATGTTAGACTGCACATCCCGCCAGTTCTAACCAATAAAGTCAATGGTGGGGAAGGCTGGAGTTTCAGTACATACATATCAGGAAGGCTACATGATTCCTACCACCCCTGTTCAAATGCAGTTGGGCACTAAATTTCTCCATTGCTGAAACTTTAATCACAAATACACTTAGCGGGCATCTGCTAACACATTTAAGCATGCTTAATGAAACCCTGTGGCTCTGGGACATCCCAACACAAGTTATTCTTCTGCCTAGACTTGGCTGCCGCATTTCCAAGAGTGAAACTATAAACACTGAAGACTGAGTCAGCATGTTTCCTACCACAAAAACTTTTAAAATCAGAAACAAAAGAAAATCACATGCAAGAATGGTAAGTAACCCAACATACAAACTGGATTCTATCTTATCCTCCTTATCGCCCTACTCAACCACCATATTACCCTCCACGTAACTGTTGCCACTCTTGCTCTTCCCTCCATTCTAACCCTGCACAAATTTATCCTCAAAACAAACATATCTTATATCTTTCTGTCAGTACCTAGCAAATAACAATAGGTCTGGATTTGTATACATTTATGTACTTGTGTCTGGTCCCCTTATTTCAGTAAGTCATCGTGCAAGGGGTGTCTCTGAAAGATTGGACATAAGCAATGAATTAATGAATGATGTCATGCTCTGAGCACTCAAGCTATCAAACAAGCAGACCCAGAGAAAATTATGAGAAAAATATTAACTCAGAATATCATGCCCAGAAGCATGTGAAACTCATGTACACCCTAAAAACTCAGTGTGAGCAGCCTTATATCTTAATCAGCCTTAAACTAAGGTTTGTTTAACTGAGTAACAGATTGTGTAAACAGTGTATCTTAAGACTGTATCTTGCTGATGATAAAAAGTTGATCAAATTGCTTTGATCCCAGGTGGGAACTGTGTGGTCCTCCAGATATTGTCACTAAACCACAAATCCCAGCACTCCTTAGCATTGCTTATGCCAGTTAGGGCTGCTGGCAGCTGAAGCTCAACAGAGTTCCCCACCACCACTTGTTTTAACTAGTTCCTCATTGATTAAACTTTGCACATCAATAAAAACTATATTGAAGAAAATCTGTCATTTTTTTCAAACAGGCTGTGTATGTTGCAGCCCGAATCATTTTAGAAGATAAAAGGAGAAAAGGTAAATGCCTTTTCTAAGGACAAACAACACCCAGTATCTTTAATTTATGTAAGCACCTCTATTAAATACATATATGTGGGTGTGTTTGTGTTAGGAAGGGACAGAAGTTAAACTGTTTTAATCAGTTACAGATTACAATTTAAACTACAGGTGTACAATTTAACTGTCAAACTTTTCTAAATGCTTGCCCTTGATAAACTGGCCCTCATCTACTGAAATTTAGAACAGGAGTTTTCTCCCTCCATCACATTTGAATATTTTACCTTAATATATTTACACGGTCAGCTACCGATACATATCCTCTGGGCAGCTTACAAAACCTAGACCAGAATCCTGGTGGTATATTATGCCAATGCAACTACACCGGCGTTACATGGCAACAGCAGAAGGAAAAGGGCGGCAGACACATCTGTTAACAAAGGAAGCAAAGCCATGGAAAAACAGGCCACTCAGTGCTAGCAGATGTTGTCTGCCTTCCTTCACCATCACTGTGCAACACTGGAGAAAATGCAACTGCCAAGGTAGTGCACCCACAGGACTCTGGCCCAAAGAGTAATGTGCACAAGGTAACAAACAAAAAGACAGGAGACCCTCCCAACACTGTGTGCTCTTGAGAGAGAAGCAGGAAGGAAAAGTAGTATTCCTCAGCACAAAAGACTAGTTAGCTGAACAACAGCACAGAACTAGAGTCAACCCCAGTTAATCCTCCATTAATTACAAGAAATACCACCTTAAATTATTGTACATTATTGGTGGAAAGGAGCAACGCTTTCCTGCTGCAAGTAACTCATGGCTAAATTGTCTTCACCATTTGCTGGATACTACTCATGAGAAATTAAACATATCCTGGCTGGTCAGTTTAAAACACACAAGTTAACCTAATTTAAGGCCTATTGGTTGCTACAAACAATATTTGCACTATTTGTATTTAATGCTAACCTTCAGCCTGATGTAGTTTTAATGTTCAGAATTAGATGCTGCTGAATATCATTTTTAATATAAAGGAAACACCAAATGACCCTGAAGCACAGCAGCACAAGAGGTGCTGCTTCAGCCCACTGAATACACTGTAAGTGTAACAATGGGGAAAGGATTTCTTCACAGAGTTGTAAATTTTCTCACTGCGCCACAGTGGCTCAAGTGTAGAAAATCTCTGAAATGGGTCATTTGTATCTTTGGAAAGGCTGATTTAAGCTTTTAACCATCTGGATCCGAGACGTTTAATCTCAGGCAACAGATGGGCTATTCTTAGATGGAAGGTGTACATGAGCTTTCAGATCGTGCACACCAATAACAGACCTGCTCTGGATCTCTGTGGAAACTCACTAGTAGAAGGAGAAAAACTAAGTTTGGGCACAATTCACACAGGCTCAATATGCCCGCTTCATGTTTGTGAATTGGGAAAAATACTCCCAACTCCTTCGAAATCAGATGAAGATTACATAGCAGCAAACATTCTCCTCAGTGGGTAAATACCATAACACTTCATATGTAAAAGCCCACTATAAGAAACAGATTTAACAAAAAACAAAAACAAAAAACTCACTATTCCTTGGACTTAATATGACTGTACTCTGCTTACTCTGCAATGCATCTAACATTGGCCAGAATGTCTGAAACAAAATGAATGCTCTAGTTAAGTAAACATATTGCAAAACTTAAGTTAACGAATCCATGGCACTAGTAGCCTGCCCTTTCCCATCCCTGAAGGGAGGGGGCACAGACAACCCTTCTTCCAGTTCACTGAAAGATTGTGCAATTCCGTTACAGTTCTCTGG